>JABFEB020000026.1:15875001-15887309 GCA_019775895.2 Stomatorhinus ivindoensis
GTGTCGTTCTTACTTGTTCTCCCCGTGTCGTTCTTGCATGTTCTCCCCGTGTCGTTCTTACTTGTTCTCCCCGTGTCCTTCTTGCATGTTCTCCCCGTGTCGTTCTTACTTGTTCTCCCCGTGTCGTTCTTGCATGTTCTCCCCGTGTCGTTCTTACTTGTTCTCCCCGTGTCGTTCTTACTTGTTCTCCCCATGTCGTTCTTGCATGTTCTCCCCGTGTCGTTCTTACTTGTTCTCCCCGTGTCGTTCTTGCACATTCTCCCCATGTTACACAGTTTTCTTACAGATATTTTAGTCCCCTCATCCCTATGGTCCAGTTAGCCTGACTGGCATTTCTTAATTGCCTATAGTGTGTGAGCGTGAGTGCGTCTGTATGGACTGGTATTCCATTCAGGGTGTACCCTGGTTGTGTGCTGTGTGAAGCCTAGGACAGGCACCAGAGCCCTCTGTAACCGACTGAGACAAGGACTCGAAGGTATATTTGACTGTTATAGCTTTCAATAACACAGACATTTAATAAACATGAAAATTCAACAGATGCTACCAGAAATTTTAACTAGACAGTAACTGAGCACTGCATTGTGATCTAAAGAATTAGCAGGCTTTTTACCAACAAGGGTAATGTGCGGTATTGCACATGGCCCCATGACTGCTGCTTCTGTGCACTAATTACATGCCATGCCATAAATGAGAATGTAAGTGGATCTAAGGTATTAGCTGAGGTGTAGGCCTTCCTGTTGCTTAGGAGTAGGCCCAGGGTAGGAGTAGGCCTTCCTGTTGCTTAGGAGTAGGCCCAGGGTAGAATAGAAGGATAGAAAACCTGCTGGATATGCTGGATTCTAGTACTTCAGGATCAGGGTTGCCTATCCCTGGAGTAGGCCTTCCCATTTCTTAGGGGTAGGCCTTCCTGTTGCTTAGAATTAATCCTTCCTTTTTATTAAGTGTAGGCCTTCCTGCAGCCCCGGCACATGTCTTCCTGATGCTCAAATGCAGGGCTTCCCGATGCTTAAGAGTAGGCCTTCCTGTTGTTCAGGGGTAGGCCTTCTTGTAGTTCAGGTGTAGCCCTTCCTGTCGCTTAGGAGTAGACCTTCCTGTTGTTCAGGGGTAGGCCTTCCTTTTGTTTAGGGGTAGGCCTTCCTGTTGTTCAGGGGTAGGCCTTCCTTTTGTTTAGGGGTAGGCCTTCCTGTTGCGTAGGAGTAGTCCTTCCTTTTGCTTAGGAGTAGGCCTTCCTGTTGCATTCAGCCCTGTGAGTCATTGGAAAAAAATCACCCAACATGCATCAGGTACTCGTTAAGAAACCTCAAGCACCTCCAATGTTTTAGTCTGTGAAGTTTCCATTCTGGAATGCAAATTGAAAGCACTCTGCCACCTGCTACTTGTCTAAATGAAATACCCTGCTGTCTTCATTAAGCTGACACAGTCCCGGCGTCTCACGGCTAAACAAAGAGGTGAGACAAAGATAAAGACATTCAGCTTTTGGTTAAAGTGCCAGAATTCTCACTAAAACCATATCACATGGTCCATCGTTTCTGGGATGTCATCATTATATTATACTTTAGGATGTCTTGATACGCCACTTTAACTGTGCCGGTAACTGTTGCCTGTCACATGTTCAGGCTTTTGCTGTTTACGATTCTGCCATTTCTGTTCAATTTACAGGGATCAATAGTGATTCCACTTTCAGGGGATGAGTCAAATGTAGAATGATTACTGTCAACGTGACAGGGGTCTTAGTAAGCTTTATTGTCCAAAACATTCCGTCTCACTTTTAAGCCATGGCAACTGACCTTCTTGTCTCCCCTTACCCTTTTGACAAAGAGTGGGTACTTCTGAAGCATTTTCCCAGAATCCCTCATGGTACTCGTATATCCTGCTAAAAGCCACCCAAATCAGACAAGCTAGTTTATTTTTCCTCGTCGATCCACCGTTTCCTTTTACGACATGTTTACTTTTGTTAGACATATAGCTTTGACCACATATCACCCAAAATGGGCAATCATCTCCCAGTTTTAAAATATGATTATCCTTTCACTGTGTGGTAGCAGTAACTAATACAAATCAAAATCAATAAGATATTCAGGTTGCAAAGATGGCCCGCAGCTGTGCCTTGCTGCTGCACCGTTTATGTAATTTAATAATGGTTATCAATACTTTATTTTCAAGCCAAGCCATGCGGGGAATGAATGAATCAGATTAAATTAGCGATGCTTGGCTGCTTTCCTAAGAATGACTTTATATGCAATTACAATTAGCAAGCTAAGTAATTAAACAACACTGAATATGCCATTTGCTGAATGTGTGTATGTCATCCGAGGAGCTCAGACACATCTTCAAAGCGTCCAAAGGACGTTCCTTATTTTTGGTATGGTTTGTACAAAGATTGGGAAATAATAATGATGTTTTGAGTGTATGGTGGCACAGACTTTGGTTCCAACCATGAACGCAGCAGCTTGCTCTGGTGGTTTAGATCGTTTAATTCAATTTTATTGAATATAAAAGGGGGGCACATGCATTTAAAATATTCTGGTGTCATGATGAATGTTAACAGATGTTCAGGGGTTGAAAAAAGAACCGAAAGTTTTTTCAAAGAGTCCTGGGATGCGATGGCAGAATGGAAATCCATATTCCTATCGAGGTGCACGTTTGCGAGCGTTTTTGCTCATCTGCGTCATTTACAATGTCATGTTATGCATTTTAACCGGCTGAAACTAGAAACCCCGTGTCAAGTTACCACGCAGAGTCACCAAGGAAACCGTGAAAAAGTTTTACCGGCTAATGCCGGAGAGGCGGAGGAATTTTTAAAGAGCTCACACAGTATTTTACAGCAGTGTGACCACAGCTTGAACTTTAAACGTCGTGAAAGTCTGCATCTATATTGCCTCGGGGTGTCAGGTGATTAATTGGAAAACCCCTCAGTCGTCAAGGCTGATTTTGTCCGCCTTCCCATTCAAAAAAAAGAAACTACATAATACAGGAAATGACTCATATCTCCTCCCAGCCGATGATGGGAGATGGTTTGTCAGCACCAGATCACACACTGTCTTCTCCTTGAAATTTCTCCTCTGACTCAATCATAGTCGTACCCCAGAATGCCCTAAAACCACACACTGCCATCCATTTCCTGTTTGCCTGAGGGGCGATGTCATCGCATCAGGCCAACTGCGTGGTGATGCAGCCCTGGGAAGACCAGCTGCCCATTAGTCCATTTGTCCAAATTAATGTGAGTCAGCTGGTGCGTGATGACGGAATCGGTGGCTTGGACAGGTGAAGAAATAAAAATGCTTCCCCCCCCAGGGAACTGCTGTAAAATTGACTAGCAGGCTACATATTGTGAAGAACAGCAGAGGTGTGTACATGGCGCTGAAGGAGACTGGAGTCAATTTTGTATGAATTATAACTGATTACTGGGAAACTACTCTTCAGTTGATATTACTTTGTATCAGAAATCATCACATGGATAAAGTATAAGCGTGTTTACATAGTTTTGTGCCATTTTCTACGTATATTAGCCAGGCCCGACTGTGTCCCACAGGCAGTTTGATGACTGTTATTGGTATTCACGGTAAATTATGCTGCAGTAAATTAGTTTTTCACTCCGCAAAAAAAAAAAAAAAAGAAATAATCAAAGCGGTGATAATATTACCATGACAGAGAGGAGGTAGACTTTAAGCACTCCGTAGCCTGCAGACATATTTCAAGCTCATAATCGACCTGTCGTGTCCCCGATGATGTCATCGCTGCGTGATGTAACCCTTGCTGGCTGAATGTGTAATGCACCTGCTGACCTGTTTGCCGCAGTATAACTATGACGTGCTACAGTTCCCGTCAGCTTTGCTAATGCTAACAATGCCGCACGATAGGCTTTGCAAAGCCACAGCTCCTAGCCCACTAATGAGATTACACTAACATATAAAAAAAGCATGTAATTAGGCCTCGAGTGTGGAAGTTGCAGTCATACGTTCGTTGGTATAGCAGCCGTATGTTTGTGATATGCTTTTGCATCACAATGTGTTGCTTTGGACAGAAGTGTCTGCTAAAAAAATTATTTAAAAAATCTATGAAGATGCAAATAAATTTCCACGTCTACGAAGAAATAGCTCTAGAAGACATTCCTAGTTCTTTCCAGTCTCACTGCTTTATGTCAGACGGTATTAGGTACTCCTAGCAATCTCTTAGTACTGATTTAATGTTACTTCTTAAGTGTATTTAGCAAAAGGTTATAACTCATATTTTTTTAAGTTTAGTTTGGTATATATTTAGTCGTTCTAGACTCCAGTCGCCCAAATTTCTTTTCCCAACTATTTATTAAACCAAAAGCAAGTGACTTATCTCCATCCTCCTTAGCCACATGCTACAGTCCATCAATCCCCCATGGGGTCCAAGGTGAGGGTGAGCCTGGAGCTAGTCCCAGTCAGCACAGGGCAGATGACACCCTAGATGGAATAGCAGCAGTCTATTCCACAATTTCAGAAGTGGCACACAAAATGTATGCATCCTTAAACCTCCTCAACACTTCTAGATAGCAAGGGTGTATACAGGGCCGGGGCCACAGGGACACTGGCCCCTGGAGGGGCCCCTCCCTTGTCACTCACTAATTCAAAACATATCATTGACTAATGATAAGTTTGGTCCCTCTGTAGGAAATTTGGCCCTCTTATCCCCACCCCCCATCTGAAAAAATCCTAGAATCTACCATGCTGGATAGAAATGAATTAATCTAGGCCCAACTCGAATTCTGATCTAGGATTTCTGAATTCTACCTAATTTCCTAACACAACCTCTTTTGCTCAGCCTACGTCAGGAGAAACACCATCCGCATCAATTTTAAACGAATGCACAGCTGAGGACCTCCTGGAGCTTTTCAATCAGGGAAATTTGTAATTCTGTGAGTAAAGGTGATACCATAAATTGAAGGCAATGCATCGTTTCTCTGCCCCTAAAATGAATAACAGCTGGCAATGCCCATTATTTTCATTAATTGAAATTAATTGCTGATTACTTAACCAGTAAACGGAAAAGTGTTTCAGATACTTTAAATTGTGTTTCCTTTACTTGATCATTTGTGAAACAAATAGTAATTTAGTATCAAACTTAATTTTAATTAATCAAACTGCAATGCGATCGTTCAAGAACGATACACGCACAAATGAAAAGTGTTCAGTTAAATGCAATTTGAAGCTCAATTAAGACCAATTAATTTTAACTAGAAAAAAACAGCATGACAGTGAGTTTCCAGGACCATACTAAAGAAGTCCAGTATTAACAAAACAGTTTGCATTTTAAAAGACAAGAACACTTCTCAACCTTGCATGGTATCATTCATGCACAAGATCTGCTCTTTTGTCACTCTGAATGATTGATTTTAAACCTCGAAATCTGTGTTTGTTCCACTCATTCTCCTTTAAAAAGCAACCGAATCATGTCTTTTTTTCATAAATCTGAAGTGGCAACGCATAGCCATATAAATGGCACCTTATTCCAAGCTCCTCAACTTAGAGTCTTTAAAAAGCATTTTCAGACTTTTTTCCGTCATACAGCAAAACAGCAGAATATTTCACGTCGAGGCTTTGGCCGAGTAGCCCAGCAAAATCTCCCGGCGTTGATGTTCCCGCTCTGCTTCCTCTTTAGTTGACATGAAGTTGAAGATGAGCATAATGAAATTGCCCTGAAAAGCCCCGTGGGGGGTGCAGGGCCTGCGGAGTAGGCAGAACCCGAAATCCTCAACTCGCCGTCCGCTAGGCTTCCGCCACAACGCCGCTCTTAATCCCATGTTCCCAAGTCCGTGCCATTTTACATCCATTTGATTCTCGGCAAAACTCATTAAACAGTAAAGGGATATTGCAGGCGACTTTCAAGACTATTGGTTCACTGATAACGTGATTATATCATCGATCTTCCCGCGAAGCGAGGGCCCCCAAAGTGCAAAATGGCCGTTTAATGAAATAAAGGTGGAATCCTGTTATTAGAAAACTACCGATCTGAGGTGATTTCGGATCTTTATACTTGCCCCTGTGCGAATGTGCCCGCTTACCCTCCACACCCCCCCCACACACACACACACACACACACAGTCCCCATCATGTTACATGAAAGTCAGACTGATGACGCCCCACTCAAGAGACAGGAGAGTGTGCACTCTGGCAGAGCATGTTACGTAAGACTTACGTTACGTAAAAATGCAACCTTACGCCACAGCAAGCCTCATTCAGCTGTGTTTTTTTTTTTTTTGCCATTACCTGAGATTAAAAGGACCCATATACCTTTTTAGCCACACTGCCGAAGTGGTGATTATAATTGTCTTCTCATATTTCCCAGAATGAATTATTTTTCATAGACCTTTTTAAATTAATGAGGCTAGGTGAAATATCACTTAATTTCACATTTAATTATGGGCTATAATATTTCTTTCATTGCGCCGGCTGCTAGCGCTATGTAATTTCATCTGCTGATGAATGCTCAGTGTTTAAAAACATTAAAATTTATGGGTCCGTGCCACCTGACAGCGTTTTAGGTGGGAATTCAGTTGCTAACAAACAAAGCCGCGAAAGCGTAAGTATCTGACGGTCATATTTCACAGCTAGTGTCGGCAAGTACAGCTGCTTAATATGCACGCTATTAAACCAAAAAAGGGAGAAATTGATGGCTTGACCTCATATCTTTGACATTCTTATAATTTAAGCACAAGGATTTAAATTCCTTCCTTTTATCTGTAATTGAGATACATCTGTTTCACAGTTAAGTTTTGGGGGCATTTGAAGGATGATCCTTCGAGTCAGAAATCTATGAGATATTACGCCCGACTCGCTCTCTTCTGCTTGCTAAAGGTGTTGGAGGAATGTAGGGCGTCCATCTTGGGCCAACACTAAAGTGAGGCTGTTGAGCTGACAGGTCAAAGAGAATGGTTAAACCAAGGAGATCCCTGCTCATGAACTTTTAATATCTGATTGACTTGCCCTTCTTTGTGCCCGAAATGTTTTGGCACAAGTTTCCAAAAATTACCACAGGGACAAGTAAACCAAAGAATTCCCTTGGAGTGAGCAACACTATCCAAGCTGTAGAAACGGTTGAACATTCAGTAGTGGATGTCTGCCATTTTGAATGAGGCTGCACTGGTACCTGATTTGATTAAGGCTAACATTGCCTTAGAGGTGTATCCTAGTGGCGGAAGTGTTCGCTTGCTGAGTGATTCGAAATGTTTACTTTCGGAGAAGGCATGCTGTAGTCTTTGTGTTGAGCTTTTATAACACTTGTCTGAATTTAATGGTTTCATGTCTGAGGTTATTGGTTTATTAAGCAACGTCTGAATCATTTTACGCTGATGTTGCCCAACCTGATTTTCAAACTCTAAATAATAGCATCAATTGCGGTAGGACAAGGACACCGAAATCTACAGATTCATTGCCTAATAGTTGAATTTATGCAGAATTTGCTTGTCTGGGAATAAACACATCTGGTAGCCAGGGTACACGAGCTCATTATTGAGTGTTGTGTAATAGAAAGGGTCGTCTGAATGAGATGCTGGTCTGCACGGCAGAATGTGGAAACGCTAATATGTTAGGGTGCATTTGTGTTACAAACATTACGATCGTTATTTGTTGGCAACACAACTTCTTTAATTTTAAAACTAACAGTTTTACCTGTTTAAATTAACAGTTTAAAATTAAAAATATGTCAATATAAGTATCTCAGTCTTTGTTCCGGATCCTTTCTGTGCAATCTAAGAGCCACATTTGAGTTACTTGATATTTTCAATTTAGTGGCAGTTGAACGTTAAGGTAGGAATGTTTTTCTAGTTACACATGACATGCTATAATGGAGGAAATACAATCGAAAACAAATAAATAGCAACAGGATTGTACCGAAGAGAAGTGTATTAGTGTGGAGAGCTATTCATGTTGCTTAAAGGAGTCCATTTAGCTAAACTAGCAACACATACCACAGCTTAATGTAAATTTCTTCAGAGGCAGCAGAAGACTTGGATCGATGGAACTGTGATGCTCCTTACTCTACCCAGTGATCTAGAGCAGTGTTTTCCAATCCAGTCTTCAGAGACCCACAGACAGACCACGTTTTTGCTCCATCTCAACTGGGAACTGGGAGGGAGCAAAAATGTGGACTGTCAGGCAGGGAGCTGGGAGGGAGCAAAAACGTGGACTGGCTGTGGATCCCCGAGGACCGGATTGGGAAACACTGGTCTAGAGATCCTGAGATACCCAGTGGGTATGTTCCACTGTCTTTACAAGATACTTTTACGACAAAACCAGACTCTATGATTTAGCACAAGCATGGATGTGTAGACTGCTACGTCACCAGTACAAGAAGGAACCCGTGTGAACGGAATGAAACCTTATACTTAGGAAATGGCTCAGTTGCCACCACAGCTGATAGGCGGTGACACTTTTATGATGGCTGATATACAAGCCCTTAACAAACAACCCCCTTTCGGGACCAACGGCGCCCCCTGCAGAGGTCCTGGTGATTTGAGGCTATGACAGCGGTGGTCAATCTTTTGTCTCCACGTGGCGCCTGTAGAAAATAATTAGGGCAGCCGCAGGAAGTGACTCTGAGCCTCAGCGGCTTCTGTGCGGTTTGTGTCATTGAACCATGGGGACGCCGCTGGGTGGTGGAGAGTGGGGAGCGGGAGAAGCCATACACCAATTCATCCGTGTCCCACAACAAGTCGTCTGCCTTTGACCTATGATGGATGACCCCCCCAAGGACTCTCTGAAATCTCGTTAAACAGGCGCATGTAAACAGGGCCCAGCGACTCAGCCTTCATAAAGCAGGACGTGAACGCTTAGAGGAAGACTTGATGAATCCCCCATCTGCGGAAAGGCATTCAAGGCTTCCATTATGACACTTAAAGCATTCCATTTCTCGGTGATGAAAGAGTCCATAAAATGGATTTGCTTTTATTTATTGAATAATTTATCAAAAAATGTGTACTTCTCCTTGGATAGATTTTCTTTATAAAAGCTTAAGTGACAAATATCGACTTTTAGGAAAGACTGCCCAGATATGTTTTAATGCTATAGCTTAATATCTGGATGATATTTTTAAATCTTGGATCCTTTTATTCAAAAAGGACACAAATATGTTCTTAGGAAATAAAACACTAAATCCAATGGTTTATAGACAAATGATGATGTGACACCTCTTACACATTTGCTTGAGGATGAATGTGACAAACCATGAAACCAGTGATCAATGAGCAGGATTTGTTGTGTAGTTTGAAAAAATTATTATAATTACATTCGGTCAGAGCACAGTTGAGTCCCCCCTGAAAATGGCCCATGATGCAATGCGGCATGCCTACCTGAATGAGAAGGCTCACAATTAACGGGCTGCAAAAGTCGGCAAGGAACCAACACGCTTAAGGTGGTGTTGTGGATTTCGTGGGAACTTTCTGAGAGATAAATTATTTATTCGTCCTTATCGCACACAACAAGCTAAATGGAAGCTATCAAGAAAGCCTTGATCATAAAGGGAGGACGACAATAATGGCTGGAACATTTTGAGGATAAAGGCCACCATGAGAAGGACTAAAGGCATGTGTGCACGCTGGATTGGAGACCGTTAAAGCCATATTAAGCATTTCACTTAGTTCCCCGCTCTAATTAAATATGTTTTAGGAAAGGGATTCATTCTTAGATTAATAAGTTCTGTAATAGAGCTCATTCATGTACACCAACATCATTCCCTTCAGAGAATCATAGACAGTACAGTCATTACGTTTTCTCTCCAAGCATGGATGTGGCTGCGCGGTGAGCTGGAAGCAGAGCACAGCAGTAGATAGGAGAGCAGCACGTTTGCTGAGGTCACATAGTCCCAATGTCTTTGACCACAGATGATACCGTCACACAGACCAAAAATGTGCTGCTGGAGGTTGAAATCATAGACGGTTACATAGTTTAGGGGGGTGGGTTAGGAATATGGATTTAGTACCCTTTATTTCCCCCCCCCAACATTATCATCGCACATGTAGCATAAAGGTAGACCATGACATGGTGACGTCACTTAGCCGCCGCTGTCCACCGACAGGGGGGGGACACGGAGGATGGCGGAACGGCTTGGCGCAGAACTTGTCAGGTGATGCCATCTGCATTGAATGCAAGCGCCCTTCCCAGCTGCCAGCAGGGCGGCGACGCGAGGGGATGGGCTTCTCTCACCGCAGCTGCTGGGATGGCTGGCTCAGCCTTGGGCCCTCCGTGCCCTCCCCCCCCACCCTTCTCAGTATTCATGTGTTTCTTTTCTGTTTTTCTAAAGCAGCTTCTGACTGGAACATTCTGATGAAGTTCAGGGCCACCTTACGATCACCCTGCCAGTGAAGTGACCTTACTTACTGTGAGGAAAGGGTCGCTTTTTTCCCTCTTTCTCTCTGGACTTGTGAAATGATTAAATGAATAAATTAAACAACGTTTTATTTGCACAAGTGCTGGTACATTGGCACGCTTCTTTTATATATCCCACTATGCCCTCTTTTGAGACATACGGCACACACGCGCACACACACACACAGGTTTGTAATTATATCTTTGTGGGGACTCTCCATTCATTTCCATGGGAAAATCCCAAATATGACAACCTTAATTTCTAGTCAGCCCTAAGATTAACCATACAGTAAATAACCGAACATATAACAATGCAGGTGAGCATGGGAGTCAAACCCTAACCCTACTGATGACGTGTATAAAACACTGTGTAAAATCTCAAAAGGAATTATTTCATTTAGTCTCTTTTACTCTTTTCTTACTTACTAGCACCCCTCTGAAACCATGATTTCTGAACACATTCAGTGCCTGTTGAACCATTAGGTGAGACAGGCAGCTGTCTAAGGCGCCCCCTTCTAAAGGGGCTCTGACTTAGCAAGCCAATTTGGCTCGGTCCCTGAAGAGGAGCACCGGCGGTAAAGCTCACTTAGCGTGTCACCCGGGCATCGACTGGTACACAAACCACCTTTACATTACGATTTTATTTCCTGCACAATTAATTTAGTTAGATTAGGAAGTGGCAAGCTGTGTATTGACGAAAATAGAATACAGGGGAAAGTAGAATTGTGAAGAATGACTACGGGGGGAGTTTTTAAAGAGCTGACATCCCAGTAGGTAGTTTTGAGATGAATGATACTTCCGTTCTCCAGGTGAAGGATATAGGAAATGATTCCTTTCATTTCATCCTCAGCACTGTCGAGATATTCAATTACCCGTCGTCACTTTGCGAGCGTTCACAGACCAAACCCAGCAGAAGAACAGACTGATAAAATAATCTCAGGATGGTCCTTTGTGTTATTTCAGTAATGGGTTCTGGTTTTGATGATAGAGACGGCCTTGTGCAGATGGAAGCCAATTTAAAACGAGTGGCTCAGCCTGATTCGCTGCGAACGAATATCTGTATGATCACACACGAGCTGGTCTGGTCTTTTAAGGGGAGTAATTTCTCCCTGATAGCAGTGCTCAGTAATGGCACCTATGTTGGAATAACTGCGATTTAATCCAGACGGCAGTTGCTATCTTTTTTGACTATCTGATTTGGGCAACACCAGAAATTAAAATTTAAATGCTAGTAACTATATAAAGCAACTACGTAACGTGGACTAATTTGTGAGCATAATGTGAAGGGAAGGGGAGTGTTTCTTAATGAACATGTGAATCGCTTTCAGGTTGTGATGCCGTCACATCAAGAATGTGAGAAAAGCACGTAGACCGTGCCTGGTGGCCCGTTCCGCACACAAATGATGTCGTTCGAGCCGAGACCTGCAAATCATGCTCATTGAACCTCAATGTGACCGTTGAGGTCACAGGACCCGAACCCTTTTGAAAACTAGCTTGTCATACTTCAAGTGGAAATCATTTAAAACTTTCACTGCATCTTTCCTCAGTCCCTACTGACTCCGGATCCTGCTTCTGCGGTGTGGACAGAACTGGACTCCTTGCTCGATGTGGCAATGGAAGCGACTGCCACCAGCAGCAGGTACTAAGGCTGCGTGCGTCTGAGCTGCTCGCATGCAAAAAGACGAGGAAGGTGAAAATAAGAGATTACCAGAAATGCCTTGAGGCAAATGTATAAACATAAATATATGAACCTAGCTAAGCTTTAGAGAATTTCCCCTTATTCAGTATCCAGTATGTATAGATATATATCAACTAGAAGAGCAGCCATGTGGTTGCATTAAAAGGCAGCTACCACACAGGACATCTAGTTACAACCTGAACCTGCACTTCTACTAGAGATATGAACTCGAGATGGTGGAATTAGTGCAGGACTGTTTTTTTACTCAGTTTGTTAATACCCCTACCAGGGGAGAAGCC
>JABFEB020000026.1:15896353-15908936 GCA_019775895.2 Stomatorhinus ivindoensis
AAACCGGGGGGGGTGGCCGGGGGGGGGGGGGTGCGTTCATCTCATAGCAAGCCTCGAGATGCGAGTTGGCTTTTCTAGACCTTTAAACCCCACCCCCTCCTAATGAGACACCCCCTCCCCCCTCTTCCCAGGCTCCATTTACACACACAGCCCTTTCCACGTGGTGAGCAACCCCCGCCCCCTTGAAAAAAACACCACCATCAGTCTATGCTATGCAGGGTGGTGTTCTCCATCCTTTGCCTCCAGTTAATGGCCTCACTAGAGGTAATTGGAGAGGGGAGGGCCCTGAAAACAGGGGACCCTAAGAGCGTAAGGTTAGGACAATAATCAGGACCGCAGCGTCGCTGGACCGCGCGCCTGGGGACCCTCGGATAATTGTGGTGTTTAATCTCCAGGTTTCCAGTGCAGTCACATCTTATTATGCCCTACTGACCAACATGCACTTACCCCACTGCTTCTGTCTGGGTTCTATTTTTCGCCTCTTTTTTCTCAGTTAACAGACTGGGCTTCGCCTGGCGAGAGACGCCATTGTTTATTGTGATAAGTCTGTATAATGAACAAATGATGTGCCACCTGGAACACTTAGAGGTTGGTGTTAAACTCTGGTTATAAAACCCCCCCTTCCAGGGCTTATTGATTTACTGGCAATGTTTGATTGCACCCCAGGGGCCAGGTCCTGCTAGGCCCGACAGAGCTCTTGCTATTTTACAGTCCTTATTACACCAAACAAATAAATCTCCTGCACATTAATTCGATTGCTTTATGCGCTTTTCCCCCTTCTGTCACGCTTAGCTGGGGGGGTGGAGTCCCAGAGTCCTAGGTTTTCATGAGCCGATGCTTTTGGTTTGTGGGTTACATCAGAACATCATATGTACGGGAAGCGCCCGGCAGGGGCCATGCTCAAACCTATTTAAAGTAGGGGGGCACAAGAAGAGCCATTATTCATACAGAAGGGCCAAGCGTACCATTAGCCAATGATACGTTTTGAGTCAATGAGTGAAAGAGGAAGGGGCCAATCAGCTTTTAGCTGGGGTCAGTGTCCCTCTGGCCCCACCCCTGTACACATCCCTGGGACGCCCAGTCCTGGTCCTAAGGGATCCACCCACATGAGTCCATTCTTTTGCCTCAGGAGCAGAGGAAGGTCCCTCTCAATACCATCAAAGTGGAAAAATCAGATACAAGGATACAAAGTATCAGCTGTTAAACACATATATGATCACAGTTGTCATCACTTCAGGAAACTACATACTGTATTTAACAGATATGATAAATTAGCTATCCTGTGACGGACAGGCATCTCATCCAGGTGTTTCTATGTCCCATGCTGTCTGGCTCCTGAAATCCCCCAAGTCTGTACTGGGTGGGCAGTTGGGAGATGGATTGATAACCAGTTTAGCTACTGCTAGACTGAAATCTTCCTCGAGGCATGCAGGTGTCCCCAGCCTCAAGCCCTGTGTTTCCTAGTAGAGGCTCCAGGCAAACCGTGGCCCCATCCTCCTTACACCATTAATGAATGGATATATATACGCGATTTACACTGCTGATATAATTGTTAGCTACACTGTGTATACCTTCTTTAATTGACATACTGATAAAAACACTATAGCATAATCCGTAATTGGGACAGTGCTTTCCTGAACATGTGCTTTTTACAGCTGGTTTAGCACCTGGTCAGTGCCTGATGCTTCCAATCTGGTCCATTGGTTTTGCTGATACCCTTCTGGAATTTGATTCTTACCCATCCAATTTCAGATAGCTGGTGGACCCCCGCACATCTTTCAGGACATGGGACCTATTTCAGGATTTCATACATTAATTTTTCATGTCCCAGAGCACCTGGAAACCCACACAGCACAGAGAGGACATCCAAAATCCTCTGATATGTTTTTTGAAAGATAGAAGGTGGGAATTTTAGAAGTGAGTGGATATCTTCATACTTGGGCAACACCAATTGAATGACAGATATATTTAGATCCAAGATGCCAGCTTGTTTATTGGCCGAGTAAAAAAATGCTAACGTGCAGCATGTGCTAAATACCCCCCTGCTCCTGCCTTGTAACGCATCTTCCACAAATGATGTCATCCCTGTTGGATGACTCGATACAGCTAGAGATCAGTACGACTCCAAAGCTCGATCGTCTTAGATTCCGAAGCACATTGCATCGCTGGGTATATGCCACGGTGGTCGTAGCACTGGCCTTGAGGATCCGATCTGAGTGAGCAAGACTTACAGAACTCATGTTTTCCTCAAGTCAATGCCTTGACTATTTAAAAAATTAATTTTCATTCTTTTCCCCCAATGCCCCGATCTTTTTGGTTAATGCTGAACTTGGAGATGCACCATTGACTGACCTCCACTTCATGTCCTCATGAAAAGAGCAGCTTTTCATTGTGAAAACTACGGAATTCAATGCACAATTGCAATATGTTTACTGAAAGTAATCACTATTTACTGTTGGAAGAATGCCCTGTTGAGAAAAAGCCCTCTTAAAGTCAACTTGAGTTTGTTTTCCTTTATAACATGGATCCCGAGTCTTTATTTGTGTAAGAAACATGTAAGAAACACAGGTATGGATATGTATGAGTCTAGCAGGACTACATTTGCAATTCCAGTTCTGCTCACTAGTTTGACTGTTGAATCTGGGCATCCATACACATGGGGTAGGAGATCAATATGGGGAGCGAGTATCTGTAATAGCTGAGAAAACCGACATAGTCGTCCCGGCCGAGTGAGTGCGAGGTGTCATTTCCCACATGCGTCTGACACTTTCCAGATGCTCACGGGGTTATCCGTAATGGAGCCCTCACACATGTAATAAGGACACCGTCGCATTCCACCTCCCGCCATAACGAGAATAGCCTCAAGGGCCTTTCTCCTACACCGTCTCCATGGCACCGGGAATGGAAAGCGAGAGGAGGAAAAAGCGGCAGGGGTGGGGAGGGGGGGGTGGGTGCAGGAGGGTACTTAGTCAATTTCTGTGAGCAGAAGCTACGGTGATGTAGCTCAGACCTCGCTTTGTAGGCCTCTGTGGAGGGAAAGAACTTCCCTTGTTTAGCAATGCACATACACGCTATCAAGCCACAGTAATAAAACCAGATGATAAAATATCATTTTGCTGAAAGGCCTTTTCTCGGCCGAATGTCCGTACGGTTTCTTCGAGAAAACCCCCCCTTTCATCACCGAATGCAACAGCTCAGAACGTATCGCTGTCATTCTTCGCGTGAAGACCCCCGTGTTCTGGGTGGTCGGGTGCTACCCAGAAAGGTCAGAGGGCAGAATTCCGATACCGTAGCTGAAGTTCCAGTTTTAATGATACATGACTATTGATTTACGACAGGCTGACAGCTACTGACCCAGGTAATGTTGGTCAACAGCTGCCTCCATTAACCAATGCATGTTTTTATGGAGGTTTTTTGATATTCATGTCATGGTTCAGCATTTTGACCCGATGATCATGTCAGCCTTCCCTCAAGAATCTTTGCTCATCAATTCGTTACTCATCGATTTGTGTTTGAATTTAGCGACCACCAATAAACAAGCTCCCTAGTGTTGCTATTTTCAGTGTTAATTTGCAGTTACGGAGTAGAACTATCAGTTAGCTGGTTAGGTTCAGACAAGCAATGGAATGCTGATCATTCACATGGTCTGAATGGCAGAGAAGTGTGCATAAATTTCTTACACTTGTGTTTGGGAAATTGACCCGTGATTGACTGGCATCCTGTCCAGTCTGTCTCCCTGCTTTGTGGTTTATGGAATAGGCTCCAGATTTACTGGAACCCTGTATTGAATGAAAAGTTATGCGAGATGGAAGGATGGATGGATGGATGGGTGGATGGATTAGGTATATACGTACTAAAAACATGTAGTAAGAGCAAGTTAAATTATAGTCAACTGGTTTTAATGTTTCATATTGCCTTCAAGATATGGAAATACGGCAGGTTACTAATGGCAGTAGTATATGATATATTACACTTTATAAAAGCCCTATATGTGAAGACTGGTGCATCACTTGATGTGTTTATTATCTATGTAGAGAAGGTCTGTGCTGCCAGTGGGACCCACTCAAACTGCACTTCAGCAACTTGCCATCATTCTCATCTCCCATGTTCTCGTGCTCCTAAGGTGGTAAGTTTAGCACCTGCTTTGGGGTCCCGACCTCCATGAATTGATTTGAGTAGCGTCTGTTCAGTCATTAATATTCACGAGTGCACGCTGCCCAAAAAGCGGCCTGCTGGGATGGGGGTCTGCCTGTTTTTTTCTTTATATGTGCAGGAGACAGTCTACTGAGCGGTAGACTGCCTGAAAGTCGGAAGTCTGTCAGTAACAGATATTGCTCTGGAGTCCATTTTAACACATATTGACTTTATCATGTAGCTGGTGTTAGCGTTTAGCTAGGTACCCTGGTAGCGGAGTATAAAATCAATTACAGGTCTGTCTTTGACAGTACTTTGGAGTTTAACGTTGACTAGCTAGGCTATTATTGACAAAATTGCTTGTCTCATTTGTTTTTATACTAACCCCTAGGATCCAATATATTGCTGTGTTTAATTGCGCAATTTATTTATCACACTCAGATGCTGCTGAGGTCTCCTGATTTACGAGTTATTGCACGTTGTTAGTCCCACTCCATTGTCATGACGAACAGCAACAAACATGGGATTCGCATTCATGCTTATCAATAAAGTGATTGTTTTCCGACTGGAAATCTTGTTGTAGAACTGTATGCATATACGTAAAAATTGAAAACTCAGTCGTTCATTGTTGTTTACTGGTTTCCTTCAGCTGGTAACTCTAAACCAAGCTCCGGTGCAGGAAGATAAGGTCCCTTAGAGCCACCATGACGGTCCCCCAGGAGGTGACAATGAAGGAGGTGGCCACGCATAACAAGCCTCGAAGGGAAGAGCGAGTGACGGGTAGTATATTTTAACAGCCTCTCCCCCTGTAAGACATGTTTATATGCCAATACGTGTCAATAGGATTTCCAAAGCAATTATAGCTACATAGATTGTTTGTTACTTGTTAAATATATTGTTGCACATGTGATTCAGTACAATTATTCATTAGATGCTGCAATATGACAGTTTACTCCTAAACAGACTACATTACCCATAACTGAGTGGGTCTAAACTACAAGATACTAGTACAATATATTGCAAACACTAATCTGCTTAGAGAACATTTAGGTTCATAAAAATATATAAATTTACAAATGGCCAACATTGATTGACATTAATTGACAAGGTAAAATAATTTTAATAACTCAGCGTATTAGATTTAAATTAATATGGGCAGGCTATTAAATCGTGTAATAAAAAAAGAATCATTCTGGTAATAGTGGTGTAATGTTTTTTTTTTACTATCATGCTGCGTATTTACACACATATGCAATTGGACCACGTCCGCCGTCCGCAATTGGACCACCCCCCATGCCGAAAACGCTCCTGTGATATCCGACCTGGTGGGTATTCTCAATATTACTGGCAGTATCTGCCCCCCCCCCTTTATCCTGTCTACAGGGAGGGCTACAGGCTTGTCTTTCCCGCACTACCTGTCACGCTGCACGTGCTGTGGCTTGCCCGCGCCCAGCGAGGCGGGTGACATCTGTTACCTCTGCATTGGGCCCTTCACCTCGAGGACCTCCGCAGCACAGGACACGTGCGAGCCAATGGCCAGGCAGGGTGGCACGCATGGCGAGAGGGGCAGAGAGAGGGGGTGAGTGAGACACAGGCAGAGATAGAGAGAGAAAGAGAGAGATACAGACAGAGAGAGAGATAGAGAGAGAGAGAGAGAGAGAGAGAGAGCACCACGGGATGCCATGGGGACCAATAATGGGAGGGAAGTCACCTCACCTGGGTGGCTTTGACCCAGTGAGCATGATCCATGATGATTCTCACTGAGCAGAGTCGGCAGCAGCCAGGCAGAGCCAGACCATTTTTGTTTTATCTCTTTCTGCTAAAAAGGTATTGAAAGTGACCTCAAATTTGACCACAAATAAGTATGACCCCTCGACACATAACTACAGCGAAGGAACAGGCACATAAACAGCACTAGAATATAAAAATGAAATTAAATAATGGCTTTGTGGTCATGAAAAATAAGAGGATGAATAATATGATATTTTAATATTTACGCAAATTTAGGCAGGGAAATTAACATGAAAAGATACAAAAGATCATAACCTCTTTGTATCAAGGGCAAGTATTTTTTATTTGTAATGCTCCATATTTCTCAATTGAAAGTCTTTATTTAAAAGAGGTTTTGTCCAAAATATAAATTATTATTGTGCAATGTGGAAAAATAATTTTGCTGGTTGCACAGCATCTCTCAATAATGGAGGATCGAGTAATATTGTAGAATTTTGAGAAAATATGGCTGGTATCCATAAGGGAATGCAAATATAGGAAACTGGGAATTATCTATCAGACGAAAGTTGCTCTGAATGCTTGCTGCTAACCTCACTCACACTACCCACAATCCCTTGCAGTTTGCTGGACAGGATCCTGGGCCACACCCATCCAGGAGACCCACAACCCGCAGGGCATCCCAGGCTATTACTAATCTGTAAGATGTGTAGCTTATGAACGGGGACTTAGCTGCCGTGCTCACATTTGAATTTAAAGCCCGTCATCTTGAGACGTAGTCGAACCGAAGCAAGATACGGGGCTGGAGGGCATATCAGTCTACAGTGTTTTCTCAAGGTAGACCAAATTCTGGGCATGAATAAAGGAGTTTCAAAGATGCCGGTATTCCGCTGTAGCCTGTACATGTACTGATGACATTTAATTGACTGAGGCTCCATTCCTTTCAGCTTCTGAAAACCTTGAACACATAAATGAGTGGGAAAGGGGAACGTTGGGAACATTTTTTTTCTTAGCGTAATGGAACCATGAGATTATTTTTCTTTCCTAAAGATTGGGCCTGTTGCTTCTTCTTCTAGACATTTATTGTTCTCTGGTGTACTAAGGGCCTGCACGTTGTCTTTATGAATCAGAATAGAGGAGGGTGAGTTCACACCACTTACCACGCTGCTGTAACTCTCTCTCACCGCATCAGTCTCCACTTCCAAATTCTGACATCGACAAACCGTTAAAACCACTCTTCCCCACTAATATCCCAAGGAAAAAAAAACATGATTTTATAAATATCAAGTTCCAAACATTTGAATTCCATGTTTCAACTTTTACTTGTCATTTATATAAAATCGGATTGTTTGTTCAGTGGGTAAAGAAATGTTCACATCTGTTATTCTCAATAGGTGAGCTCCGCGGGATTGTTGTTAACTAAGAAGGTTAATAATTTGTACTTTTTTTTTTTGCTGTTGGATGTCTGCAATTCCATTTGATAAATGTTATTTCTGCAGGGACATTTCTTCATTATTACTTGATGATGTTGTGATTTGGTATTCAGAGATGTTCCTGTGTGGACCAAAAACCTGACCCAGATTTTACCCCCCCTGGTAGTTATTGTTAGCTTTACAGGATTAAGTTAGCTGTGCCGTAAGGACATTGCCCTGCTCAGCAATACATTTCACTGGGCTGCATGAATAAAAGCAGAGACTTATTTATTGCGTAAAGGTTTTTTTCTGGGAAAATGTTGAATTAGGAAGCAGTAAATAATGGTAACTGAAGGCCTAAGTCGTCAAGCGATCCTGCGTTGCCACTGCATGCCAAGCGACTTCTAAGAATCTCTCCTAAGCTAAATGCCTTCTTGGCCTCTTTGAATTGCAGTGTCATCTGTTCTGTTCTGTTTGTTGAAATCCGGGATTTCAGGCACTTGGTTTATAAAAGGGGTGGGGGGGGGGGGGGAGTTTCCTGTTCTGGAATTCTTTAGAGCAGCATAGAACTACTGAATGCAGGATATTAGATTCGTTATGATATTAAGGAAGCTGGCTGTCCAGATTTATATAAAAACAAATAACTTGGATTGTATGTATAACATACGGAACATTAGGCATGCTGGCCGCTGTTGATGAAATGTTTAGTTTAGGGGTGAAATTGATATCTAGGTCCAGTATTCAACCAGGCCGCAGAGCACTAGTGACGGTTGGTTAATTTACAAAATCAAATTATATTCTTTCCATTTTTATGACGCTTCACAGTTGCATCTGAAAAAATGGTTGAACTTGTGAAATCGCAGACTGACCCACAATACCCCTGCACCCAGTCATTTTACCAGTCCGTGAAATTTATATGTGGCATAAACTGGACAGCAAGAGGTGAGAACCCCTATTCTTCCACATGAAAAAAGATATACAATATGTGATGTATAGATGGGGTACGTGAAGCTGAACAGAGATAGGATTCATGGAATAAAATAAAGGTACAGGAGGACAAAATCACAGCAGTGTCCGTCCATCCACTCATCCATCCATCCATCCATCCATCATCCATCCGTCCATCTAGTCAGCCATCTTCCAAGCCACTCAAGCAGTGCTGAGTTGGAGTGAGATTGCCCCCTGTTCCGGGAAATACTGAACAGTCTAGAATCCCAGTCCTTCACAGTCCATTTGTTAACAACATGTATAAAACAGATTAATATTTCCTTGAAAGAAATCAGCTGAAGTCAAATACATTTGTTGTATATAATGAATCCTTAGTTGTAATCATCATTTTTCATTTTTCATATGTGCTTTTCTTATGAATGTCACTTTGGAGCTAAAACACCAGAAACTAATTAGTACAGAGTTACTATGACAACTGAGTAAAATGTTGTTTGTTAGGATTGAAATAAAGGCAACAAATAATAAATTAAATGCTAAAATAAGCTTCTTCGTTTCAACGGGGCGCTTTGGTCCCAGGATATAATGTCATCTGATTGCCCTGATTGCCCTTGTATAACTAAAGAGCCAAATCAAATTTGAAATTGACTGACCAAGACCGATAGTCGGTCTCCACTGACAGGTTTCCTGACCCTCCACTTGCCCCTCCGAGCTGTCCGTACCGTCTCTGTGATGTTTCTGACGCAGGTAAATCATCTGTCAAGCCGCAACACTTCGGGGATTATTTGATGTGACATTCTGACATTATGCCCCGTACCTTGAAGACCACACAAAGACAGAACCTTATTAAAGAGGGGAAATTATTAACTACAACCTCCACAAACACTTATCACCACAGCCAAGTAAATCCATGGTTAACATTGGAGGTTTAAGAAAGATACTGTAGATTCCGGAAGCTGGAGAACTGTAGGAGCTACAGTAGGAGCTACCAAGTGTGTGTGTGTGTGTAAGGGGCGGGGGGGGGGGCAGGGATTGCCACTCCCTTGTATGTGAAATGGGATGCATCCAAAGGATTGGGCACTCCTACTGACCCTTGTCAGCCTTGTTCGGGATTTCTTAACTTTGGTTCCTAAAATAATCATGTCAGGCAGTGTCATGTGACGTGCGGCCATTAATAAACATGTCACGATCAGCATTAGGCAATCGCAATGATCTCATTTTGGGTTGCGGAGTGGGTCTTTCAGGAGCCGGTCAACCCTATAGGTGACAAAGGCAGCCACCTTGGGCACCACTTTCTGGGGGGGGGCACTGATTTAGCAAACGACAAGGGGGCGCCGGCTGGGAATCTGGTCTAGGGTGCTGTGTGTACTTTGCCCAGGGTGCTTTTCTAAGACAAGGTGGCTTTTATCAGGACGAGAATATTCTAGGTAGTCATAGTCCCCTTAGAAGGATTTGTTAAACATACTTCATTGTAGAAGAGCAACAAAAGAAGCCATTAACTGTGTGTTTAGCCGATTAACGTGTGATACAATGGTTGATACGTCGCAGGAATGTTAGATGACGAGTTTTCTGCGTTCTTCGTGTTCAGTTGCCATTTTATGATGTATAACGGCGGATGTTTCTAAATGCAATTCCTATAAGGGCTTTAAAAAAGGACCATCGTTTGGCGTGAAGAGGCAGTAAAAGGCATTAATGTGCATGATGGGAAATGCTGCGAGGAAACGGCACCCCATCGCATCTGCTGTCTCGTTTAGCAGCCTCCTTAAGATCCCGTCTCCTAACTACTCCGAGGGCTAAAGACGGGTCATATCAGCATCATTGCATGTGAAAGCCAGTGCCCTTGGCGAAGTCTTAAATGGGGTGGGAGTGGGGGTCGGGGACGGAAGCCCTGTCATTGTACACAAAATGAAAGGGAGGGAATACACAGCACCTACTGTCAATCTGCATTTGTGAAGAGAAAGGAGGATGGAGGGAAAAAATCACACCTCGTTTCTCCACCTGCCCTCAGTTTTCAAGAAGCATTCAACCAGAGTGGGGTGGGGGGATTGGTCCTCCTTTGCCCCCCCGCCACACAATGGCCTGCCCTCCCATCACTAACAGCGCCTTAATTGCTGACTGCTTGACATCACCCTGTCAGTCAAGCTGGAGGCCAGTGACATTTGAAAAGAGTGTAATTGCGGGGGGGAGCGCACTGACAGGAGTGGGGGTGGGGGGGCAGTCCTGAGGTGGGGGCTATCATGGTGGGGAGCCACAGGGAGCTCCACCTACAGTTTAGACATGGGGGGTTTACTCTGTCTGCAGTCTAACCACTCTGGTAGGTCCATTGGATCTGGACGTCAGTAGAAGGTCTGGTTGATGTCTCCCAGAATTCAATGATGCAAATTTTGCATCTAGAAAAAACTAAAAACAAAATGTACAAAAAAACCCGGCATGGCTACAACCACACATTCTGCCCGATGCATTTATGTGTCTGGATTTGTCTCCACACATAAATCGTAAAAAAAAAATAATAAGATCTCCAACCTTGACAGAGGTGACATTTGCTGGACAGATTAGCATGTGAATCATAGTTATTTAACTGCTGTTTAACTGCATGCATGTGGTAAAGTGTTGAGGTCCATATGGGTACTGGGGGAGGGGCGTGAAAATGCCCCCCTCCCCAAGATCAATGTCCATACTCCTGATACAGATAGACATTTATTGACCTTCTCAAAGGTAAGATCAGGCTGGGGGCTAGCGTGATGGGGGCTAGCGTGATAGGGGCTAGCGTGATGGGGGCTAGCGTGATGGGGGCTAGCGTGGTGGGGGCTAGCGTGATGGGGGCTAGCGTGACGGGGGCCGGCGGCAAAGTAATGAGCAGTGGTCACGCCCCTCCTGTTGGGAGCCCCCACGCTGTCCGTAACGCTAACAGCCCGGAAGTAACCGGATCATCGCGTGGCGTGTCTCATGGCCCCCCGTCGACTGCCCACTCCCACAGAAAGATCTGAGGACGGGTGCGACCGCGCCCCCCCAGGGGTGTCCTCCCCCTCGGACAAGCCCTCAAAGTGACAGGCGCCGTGATGTGGATACTTTGACCGACTTCCACCCCTGAGGAATGACCTCCACAGCATTCGGGCTCTCCGGGGGGGTGGGGATTCTCAGATCAGCATTACAGACGGCAATGCAGGAAAGTGGGGGGAGGGGTGCTTCTTAGGCAATGTGGCCTTTGTTACTCCCCCCTTCCTGTCTTGGTACTGATACCTTGACTTCTGATCATCAGTCTGGGGGTCACATCAGGTGACATGCAACCAAAAAAATACACTTGAAATGCCCCTTGAGAGACCTTTCCCCCAAATTTATCTTTATTTAATATTTTTCAGACGCAATTAAACAGTTTTAATATATTTAAATTCTTCTATCCTATATAACATTGTATACATTTTTTCTATTTATCTCACAATTTTATATATATATTTTTTATATTCAGATTATATTCCAATGTGTAAAACACAATTTAACACTAGGAAATATGCAGATTAACAGGAACACAATCAGAAATAAACTTCTTCTGTTCTCCAAATGGTTATTGATATTGACTAAATGGACACCTTCAGTTCCCAAACTCTACTCAGGGGCGCGTCAGTCATTCCATGTTTTCACTAAATTACACCACCAGCTCAATTAATTCATTAACTTAATTAGTTAAATAACTCAATGGGGTATTGATTAACCAAACCAGGTGGGGTAGTCGTCGAGTCAAAAGTACATGGGTGTATTGGACGGTTGCTGCAAATACTGTGGTCATTTTAGTAAGTGTTTTGAAATGGCTAAGCTGACACACTTTGACATTTTCTTTATCTACCTTTTATATTAGAAATGCATAAGAAGCACTCAACTCAAATAACCCAAGACAATAGTCACTCTAATGTGGACAATTTTCAGTCTTCAGAGAAAACACAATTTTTCTGCATTTTTAAAGACACACAGGGCATGAAGAGAAAAGCAGGACAGCAAAGGCGATTCCCAAAGGACTTAGTGGATGCTCACTGGGTTCAGAGGATGTACACGTGCCCCGTGACAGTCAGGGAGACACGACCTCCATCTCCACCACTGTCCCACAGCAGCGTTTCCCAATCCAGCGTTTCTCCACACGGTCCACGTTTTCACTCCCACCCAGGTCCCTGCCGGACAGTCCACATTTTTTTGCTCCCTACCAGGAGCTGGGTGGGAGCGAAAATGTGGACTGTCAGGGGGAACTGAGTTGGGAAACATTGTCCTACAGGTTTGACAGAGATGATCGTATGGAACAGTAGCTGATCCAGAGCGAGGCTCCTTTTGTGAAGGGGGGGGGGGGGGTTTTTCACTTGTAATGGGGCTACCTTGCA
>JABFEB020000026.1:15917928-15928274 GCA_019775895.2 Stomatorhinus ivindoensis
ACCAACCGTGATGCTGGGAATGAACCAACCATGATGCTGGGAATGAACCAACCATGATGCTGGGAATGAACCAACCAGGATGCTGAGAATGAACCAGCCATGATGTGAACAAAAAAAAAACCACTGTGAAACTACAGCTCTGTCAATAATCTATGTCCATTTGGAGGCCAGCGGAGCTGTTGTGAAAAGGCACATTTGCCATAAACAGTCCCAAGAGCAAACTGTTTACTTACAGGAAGAGGCCCCGCCTCTGATGGCTTAAAGGCAGAGGGTATTATGGGTAACTTTGAAAGTCGTGCCTGGATCTGCTTCTGTGATGCACAAAAATGTATTCAATACACTGCAATAACTGAAAGTTCCTTAAACCTTGAATTTTTGTTAAAATATGTCAGGACTACAGTGTGGAAGTAGCATTTTCTGCATCTAACATAGATGACACCACGGAAAATGACCAATTTCCCAGTTTCTGCAAATTACAGTCTAGCGTTTGGGGACATATCAACATGTGGCGAAAGGCTGCTAGATTTAGGGACATCTGAAGACAGCAGTCCAGCTCTTCAGCCTACATGTGAGGGCCTCTGTTCTTTGAAACCGCGGCTACAAAATCACATATCAATTCGACGCCTCAGTGATCACTAAGCAGCCTCACACCCCGGAAACGATGACTCTCTCTTCCGCATCAGGAGCAGCATTTGCCAGCGACCCTCGGGGGTCACGTGTTTAGGCCAGTGACAAGCGAGTGGTGCGATGTGTCCCTGTGAGGGAGGGGCTTGCGTTTTACTTCTTTACCACATGAATTAACACCAGTGTTTTCTCATAAGCAACATAGTGCACAGATTTAAGTAACTGTTTTTTTATGGTTAAGGGACAAATCGTACGTATAAAACGTGGGAACATGTTTAACTGCAGAGGCTGTATGGAGCAACGTAACGGTGCATCTTTATGATGATGATGATGACAACAATAATGATAGTAGTGGTCTGTGGCTTAGCAGGTTTTTCCTTTGTGTTTGCAATCGGAAGGTTGCTATTTTGAGTCCTACGCTCAGCAACGTACCCACATGTCGAGTGAACCCTTGATCGACATCTTTAACCCCCAGAAAAATGCTCCAGCAGTGATGGATAGATAGTGAATTCTGCACTCAGATCCCAAATTTTACTCGAACCTGAATGTATGCATTAAAAAAAGAAGAAGAATGTATGCATTAAAAAAAGCATAGGTTGGGGGAAAAACACATTCCGAGGTACCAATTCTCATGTACAAATGGAAAATAGAGTTCCATTTCATTTTCATCCCATCCAGGGTGAACCCTCGTTCGTTCCTCAGCATTAGGACACCTACCGAGACGGGCACGCCACGCTGTTTAAACATGTCACGCTAAAGTCATCTAAAAAACAAACAGAGATCCCCCAGGAATGGACACCCTTAGCGTGAGAAGCTGAACTTAGCGTAGCGCCATGTAAGTTCTCAAAATATTTGCGCCACTTCAGTACTAATCGGCACAAAGGGTTAAAGAGTTGGGGGAGAGGAGGGTGCATGACAAGATTTAGAGGGCTTTTAGTGGTCCAGGCCGAAGGCAGCGTTTACATTGAACGCTCTCTGGGCTTTTAGGTAAGGCCTGTGTCTTATGTACATACGGAAAGCGTGCGTGCTTTAAAATATACCAACACCAATTCCTGCGGGTTATATCTGAGTGCCTTTACACTCACATGTCGATCCTTGCCCCAGTAAATTAAATACAAAGATGTCTGCAAAAAAAAAAAACTGTCTTGTGTTTATTTTTGCATGTGTGGGCCAGTGTATTTAGAGTCCGTTATCTAGCCCTTGGATTATAACAACGGCCATGTTTGATAGCTAACCCTAGCTGTTATATATGTTTTTTCAGTAGAAAACATCAATCCGCTAAATCTGAAGGGAGCCCCTCTGGTTTGCAGGTACACCTTTAATAAATAAGGATACGTCCCGCTCACTGATCTTCTTGCCGATTCCGGTATCGGTGCACTTCTCGATGCACTTTTAAGTGGTGGGCTTTGAAGCTGCAGATTTGGCAACGCGCATCATTTTCGCTGGTGTACATTTTTTTAATCCCCTGAGCATTAGAAATGAATCGCTCTTTCTTTTTTCTTTCTCTTTTTTGTCTGGGATCACAAATGCCACGGAGCCTGGTGGTGATCCCACAAGACGTAGCTGTTTGCGTTAACTTGACCGCTTTACGTTTACGCGCTACACAAATGACGGCCCCGTGCCACCTTTCTCGGCCCTGTTCCTCACCTCGCTGCACATCAAAGCCACCGTTCTGATGTCACACCCGCCCTCTAAAAGGCTAATGAAATTCCAGCACCTCAGGTGCATCTCCCACAAGCAAAATGCAAGCAACTGCACAGAAAATCCACACATGGTGAGAATCTGACTCTCGCTTCCTGTTGTTCCGAGTGGGCCGACAGCGGAGATTCGCTATACTAATCTCTGGCACATGCTTTTAAAAACCATCTTTCATGTGTGTCCAACATAATCAAACAGCAGGCTGGCAGGCAGTCAGGCAAAATTCAGACAGGCTCCTTCCTCTCACACACCTGTATTTAAAAAAATACAAAAGAGAGATGGCTTTACAGTTCATCTTAATTATATCTAGCGCAGTCTGAAATGTCTGTTCTCCCACTAAGAAGATTATTTCACTATCCCACTAGTGCTATTGTGTAGGGAAATGTTTTCTTTGTTCTGATTTAAATTGGTTTCCAGTTAAGCTCATATATTAAGATTAAAGCACATATCAGGGGCAACCCTGTCTTTTACACCTCAAGATGTCCGGTGCTTGAGGATTTGGACAAACCAAAAGAAATGTTGCCATTTCTGACCTTTTTTGAACATTTATGAACCTTTTTGGAACCTTCAGTCTGAAGCAGCTCTCTTGTCTTTCAATCAAAATTGACCACCTGTCCGTCATTGCGAACAGGTGACAGGAGGACTACATTTTTGCGGGAGTTCTACTCCCGCAAAAATGTTCTGAGGGTGTTCTGAGGGCAGAAGGAAAAATCATTTGTTCAGAAGTAACCAATTAGACTGTAGAAGAGGTGGGTACAAGGACTAGAGGAGGCGGTACTAGACCAACTGTTTGGTTAGTTCCACCCCCTCTATCTGATTGGTCATCTCTCTGAACCAATCACTTTTCCTTCTGCCCTCAGGACATTTTTGTGTAAGTAAAACTCCCATGAGCTTACATGTTTCCTCCTTTTATCCATAGCAACACACAGTTTATTTTTTTGAGAAAATGGGGTCAGAGTGTCTCTGGAACAATTGAGTGTTAAGGGCTTTACTCAGGCACCAAGAGTCAGATCACTTTGCCCACCCTGGGATTCAAACCAGAAACCTTCCAATCACAGCTGGCCGAGCCATACACCGCCCCACAGATAAACTTCATTGTTCCTGGGGGCAAATCATAAAAGTAAAGCATGACCTATACAGGGACCGAACCCACAATCTTGACTTCATTAGCACCACCCTCTAAACTACTGAGCTAACCGGTAAATTACTGAAAGGAAGTGCAGCTGTGTTAAGTGTCTGCCAGCATCGCTATTTGCTAACATGTATTTATGCTGGTTTTAACAGTAGCTAAAAGGAACCGCTGAGGTCAGGTATACATCTGCAAATTTCCACAAATCTGCGGGAAAGTTATTTACCCTGAAATTTAAAGCAGCACCCCCCCAACGTTTTCATCAGTCCGTGATCAAAGTGATGAAGGTTACATGGGAACTGTCAGGTGGATGTGCATGAGGGTTTCAGAGAAGTTTCCGGTTTGTCAGTTTTCTGACCCGCCGTAGGGGGTCCGCAGGCGTGGCGCTCGACGTGGCGGATCACGCTCGCACTCATCTCCCCAGCTCGGTCTGGTCAGCCATCTCACCCGCGCATTCCCGCTTCCCGTTCGCCATCGTTTGCTCCGCATCCGCCGACCTCTCCAGCGTTCGGGATGGACGGATTTGGAAGATGATTGGTCCTTGGCCCGTTGCTCTGTCTGGCTTCAGATCATTGCCCCCCGCCCCCGGCAGGATGGGGTACCTCCCAGAAAAGCCCCACCCAGCCCTCAAAACACAAAATATTTTATTAAAGTTAAGGACTGATACCAGCTAGTATGCATTACAGGCAAGGAAACTTTTCATGACAGACAGCTGAAATATGTTTGCTAAGGAAGGAACAAAATTCTAAGAGTATTGATATTTCTTAATGCATGCATAGATTTTTAAGGCATCTGCTACTGCAGCAAATCTCTTTTAACCAATTTACATGAAATATTTATGGAATAACAATAAATCATACACGCAAAACCACTTTTCCCACAAAGGATTTCGTTAAGATTATTTAATGCTTATTGTAATATCACTTAATCAGAAGCCTTCCATCACATCATAATAATTATCAATATCATTTTTGCTTAGCGGACGGATTTTCTGAGCATTTTAAGACACGGCGATTTTTATGGCTTGAAATTTAATGAAGAAATTTGGGTTAAATACCTAACTAAAGGTTAGCATAGCAGAATTCCTAAGGCCAATCTTCAGGTTACATGTCTGCACTAACTAGCAAAATCATTCTTTCATGCGTCTCCTGAACGATTTCAAAATTCGGGTCACATGACGCGGTTGTGTGTGAACTCGAGCAGAAATAAAACAGGAGACTGCCGACAGCAGCCTGATTAAGGGTCCCCCGCACTTGATGCCACTGGACAGCAGGCACTTCGTACACAAAGGCCGTCCTTCAATATCCCGCTCTTCACCTGCTATACAAGAAGCTGGGCTAAAATGTACATGTTAAATGTATCTGTGCCTGTAATTTACAACCATATTTCAATGAGACCAGAAAAAAACTGCAGGATGCTGTAAGAGCCCGAATTTGTACATGTTGCAAAGGTATCGACTGGTTCCTTTCACGAAAATCAATAATTCTCAACAGCGCTCTTGTATAATCCACAAAGAGCTCTTTGACAGTTTTCATCCTAACTAATCTTAAATGCCCTAAACCAGGATTTCATAGAAACATATTTAAGAAAAAACATCACACAAACCATTTTATATTAGGGTTAGAATTTAATTAAACTGGATTTGTCTATGGGCACAGAAGTACTTAATTGCTTGTTCAGGCTGCTTCCGAGTTGCAATTCAACTTCCATGTAAAGCTTAGTGATCATTTGATGATGGGAGTCTGGTGTAAGTCTGGTGTAAGTCTGGTGTGACTGGGCCACGACACAGTTTAAAGGTTAGTCGCTCTGGGTTGCACTATTCTGTATTTGGGGGGGGAGGGGGGGGGGGTATTTCAGTGATGGCCTTATTTTTGTATACTGGTGCTTCCTGGTACCTTTCATGGGCAGCTAGGCCCTGGACACACTGGGGGGACTCTGCATCTACTAGCCCGCTTGGGGACACCTGGGGTTGTGAGTCTATTGCCTTGGATAGGTAGGTCTGGTCTCAAATGCACAAAATGAATCCAGCCTAACCCCCCAAGAAGTGAAATGGTTTGAAGATGGATGGATGGGTGGGTGGATGAACAGTTGAGGTTTGGTGCCGGGACCCTAATGTCAGTGCCTTTCCACCACTGCAGCATCTTCTGTTTTGATCCCTGTGTTTCCAGCTGTTTCACTGCTTCATGCCAGACGCCACTCTCGTACCCAAAAAAGGTCCGTATTCCATCCACATCCCTGTCATGTGGTTCTGTTTGCAGATTGCAGCTTTACAAACACTAACACTTTACATCTGTAAAATTCTGAAACCAATATTACTAGAAAAAGAATCACGTCGTTTTATAGCATTGTTTTAAATGCCTGAAATCTTCCCCAACCAGATTGCTGTCGTTTAAGTCCTACATGATGCAGTGTTAATGACAGCTGGACAGTGAGGGGTAAACATGTAGACCTTTGGTGTATATGCTGCCCCCGCTATGTGGGGGCGCCCTTGTGGCTTCCTGGCCGGGGGCAGCTAACAGACAGGATCAAGCTCCCGTCCTTCAGGCACGAGGGTATGTTGGGAAGCCTTCAAACGTTCACCCCGCTGTATGTGTAGCCTCTACTGTTTCCTCACAGCTTGTAGGCCGTAGGGTCACGTTTTCTGACTTTTCTCCCCGGATGGCAAGGGAATGGTAGAGAGTCTGTGGCTGTCCAGAGATCCATGTCCTACACCAGGAGCCGGAGGAGCGAACCTGCAGGAGACTTCATTCCATTTTGCTTCCTGTTTCTACCAATTTGAATTATGTGATGGAAAAAGACTTTGTTCTCCGAGTTACCTTGATTCTACCCGGCATAAGTACACACATCACGGCATATATGATGTCCGTTATTCTTCTCTTCTCTTGAGTTCTGGTGCTTTTCCAGTGTTAAGCAGAGAGGGACAGGCCAAGGGCCAGATGTTCAATATAGATTTCAAAATCCCAGATGGCAAAAGTGTGCGATTGTTTTCAGCTGGAGATCATTGGCTCACTTTCAGTTTTTTCAGTTTGTTCCTTTTGTGACGTTCCTTGATTGTCATTTATCTCCGTGTCTCCGCCTGTGCCTCCGTCTGTTTCGTGTTGAGAAGTTCACAGGGCCCGGCTGAACTCGTAGGGATTTGTTCAAGTGCTTAATTTGCAGAATCTATATTTCAAAGGGCTGCTTTTAAGCTTTCGATTCTCTCCGACGTCTCAGTGACTCTTCACGCCAAATCATGCCTGAAAAAATACATATCTTAGACCAGAGCTTCAGGGAGGAACTGGGTCCTAATGTTATTCACTACAGAGGTTTCCATCCCATAATTAAGCCCATATGAAGCTTTTAGCTTCCCTCTCTTTCATTCTTTATCTCTCCACCGTTCTCCTTGGTTCATGATGGGGAGGGGGGGGGGAGGTTATCACCAACTTAACATAAATCAAACAGCAGGCCTTATAATTAAATACTTAAACCTGGGCTGCTGCCAGCAGACAGCAGCAAAACAGATCATTAACTGAGATTTTGGGCGATTAACGGCCAGGTGATCGGCGTCGACTACAGCCAGTGGGGGACAAACTCAGGCAGAGACGTCATTTTGGGATGTAGATCCACCCAAATGCACAGGAAGCTCTTCTGTGTCATCGTCACAGATAGGAGTTAGGTTTGGAGGATGGGGGGGGGGGCATGTGAGGACCTGAAACATGAAACTGAAAAGTACTCCTGTTATCTTCGCATCAAACTGCATTTGGAGAATTTCGCGCAAACAAAGTCTCAGCGGAATGCATCTTTTAAGCCACACAAATAGGCTTAGAAATGCAAAGATAGGTTTGTATTGGGTGCAACAAAATATTTACATAGATTATGGAACTCAGGCGCAGCACTATGCAAAAGTCTTAGGCGGTCAAAGAAAATGTTTAAATGATCTTCATGTTGGTGTAAAACTATGATATTATTTCTATCAAGGTGTGCCAGCTTAGCTGTTTGAAAACATCTCCTAAAGTCACCCCAGTATTACCAGCAACCGTCCAATACACTCATGTGTTTTTTGACTGGGCCACTATCCCACCCCGTTTGGCAAATAAATCCCTCATTGAGATGTTAATTAATTAAACTAATTAAGTTAATTAATTAATTGAGCTGGTGGTGACATTTAACAGATACATGTGGGGGGGGGGGGTATTCACCTAGCCATCCAAGAAGATATCAATAACTTTTTGGTGAACACAACAAATTCTTGTTAGTTTTCATTGTTGCTGCTAATTTGCATATGTTATACTGTACTTAAATATATTTATGATAATACAGATATTATATACATATGATAAAAGATATACGATTATAGGGGCTATATATATTCATCTAGTGTGTAACTTCATTTAAAATGATATCTTCTGATATCTGATTCCTGTTGTTCACACCATGAAGTGTCCTGCTCCAGTTCACATAATCATAATGCCCATGTTGCCCCGAGGGACTTAGATTCATATAATATTATGATTACTTAACGACATGCTGCATCATTGAAATTGCCTTTTGTTTTCATGATGCATAAAACAATCACATTAGTATGTGATACCTTTATTACACTTTAATGCCATTTACTGCTTGTTTACTTCTTATATTGTACACTTGGTGTTGCATGAGATTAGGGTTATATACTATACAGATCAGACCTTGGCAAAAGCCAGCCTGGGGACTTTATTCACACCGGCCTGCACAACCATGAAAAGGGGTAAAGTTTTATGTTAAAAGCTATTAAGATGAGATTTTGGCCACAAATCTTTCTTTCGATTAATAATAATGAAATAGCAAAATCTAACAAGTGTCTTATTGTAACTTTCAATGTGACATGAAGATACTCATGTATAAATGGTCCCTGTTGACATGGTGAAGCTCTGATTTGGCCCTCCGCAGGAAATAATTACCCAGGTCTGGCTTAGATGGTCCAATTACACCCCTTGAAAGGATCACTTGTGAGACCTTAATTTATATATAAAAACACAGAATTATAGCATTTCAAGGATTTCCTTCTAAAATGTATTTGGCAGACTTTCCTGGTCTTACACCACACTGTCACCTCTGGAACAAGTGAAACAGCTCCTATTTTCGCAGGAAAACTAGTAGGCACCTTGCCGAGACTGATTCTGGCATCACCGTGTCAACGGCCTGTGGGAGGTGGGCCCATTTGCAAAAGGCTCCTCCCCCTTCCCCTGCCAACAGGCAGTGTGGACTCAGGCGGCCCCCGGTCTTTTCTCGGGCTCGTCGTCGCCTTAAATGCCCATTAAACGTGAAAGACCACGTGTCAATAAATCACAGGCGTTATTCACAGACACCCATAAATCCACAGGAAGTTGTCATGCTCTGTACACAGTGAAACACTGCTATCGGGGCGAAGCCCCATTGTGCATTTGCTGTGGAAACACATCTAAATGGCCTCCATTGAGCGGTTAGAGTCGTCCCTTGTTGTCCAGTGAATTAAAAATGGATTCACAGTAAGCAGGCCAATGCTTTTTAGTGATAGTTTAAGTGCAGTCACCCCTCGGCTGTACACGGGCACCCGTGAGCTGTGGGGAAGCTCACTGCAACACAGCTACAATTAAATGGCACATTGCGCGCTGTATATTTTAGACACATTTTGTGCCATTCTTTATTTTCACTTTGTAATTCCCCCAGCGAAATGATAATGTGACAAAAATCATTACTTTTTCTTCAAGGGAAAAGGGCATTACCAGGTTCTTTTAGCAGATGAGTGTGGGGGGAGCACATTTAAAATAATAACATCTTAAGGGCTCCGTTGGCTGCACTGACATCTATTGGTGAAACGTTGTAACTACGGTTTTGTTTTTCCGGTAGAACAGGTGAGGAAATTAGACAGAGCAGCGGGACTGATTAGGGGGAATCTAATTTGTGCGTACGTGCACGTACAATCCAAAGTTCCAGCAAAGAAAAAAAACAGCTGGAGGAAAAAAATCAAAGGCAAAATAAATGGCTACTTTTAAATGGATTTCCAAGTTATTTCCAGTAAATTAGGAGAAGATCTGGAATACTGGAGAAGTCCGTAATGCTTGAAAAAATAAAAAGTGGACCACAGATGTAGGAAGCGGGGGGTGCAGGCGTGAATTATATTTGGCCTCATTCGTCCCTTCAAGAATTATTAATTATAGGCTAATTAATAAAAAAAATATTTACTTGTGTCTCCCAATATCAAACTTTCTCCTATACCTCTGAACAAAACGGCAATGAGATGAATGGACTCAATCACAGCAATGAACGTGCTTTTGGGAATCCTGAAGAGCCAGACAGAGGCTCATTCCGGAATGCCTCCTAATAATAAAAGCTCAAACCAACTGCCCTACAGAAAACTTACACAAAGTAAGAACCGTACTTCAAAACGAATGAAGCCGGAGCTGGCCGTACTCCCCGCGCGGCCCCGTGCAGCCAGCTTCTGTACCGCTCCCCTACACGCACAGCGCCCCCTATAGCCCAGATGTGGGGTTCAACCGTGATTGAGTGCGCCCCACCGGTTAGGGGAAACAGCACGCCAGCGGGGTTATTGCCGCGACCGCAGGCTTTCCGCGGTTTCTGTTTGCCAGGGTCGTGGGGCAACAAAGGTTCGGAGCGGGACAGACGGGCCAGATGGATACCCATAGGAGGAAAGGGGGGCAGGGGGTGAACTGTCAAAACCGCGACGCGAAGGTCCCGCAGATCAGCCTGAGCTTTAGCGTAAACACGCTTCTGCGCCAACCTGCGTGGGACTCGGGATTTCTGGAAGGTGATTAACCCGCCCCCACGCCTCCCCCCAACAACACTCCAAAAAAGCCCCCAATCCTCCACCCCACACGCACTCTGTGCTTTCTCTGCAAATGTTTGCTGATGCACAATATCGGTAGCTGTGCCGCCC
>JABFEB020000026.1:15931141-15942692 GCA_019775895.2 Stomatorhinus ivindoensis
GGGGCTGGGGGGGGCATTGGGGGCCCTACAGAGCACCAGGACCTGAATTGTGCCCTCCAATTTAAGGCTTTCACCGCACACACTCACGCATTAGCATTTCAAAACACAGACGGGCTCCGCTCATTGAGCAGAGGGGGGGCCATGGGCAGTCATTTTTGGGTAGTAATGACTGAACCACAAAGAGTGACGCCTAATTTCAGCTTTCATTTTATTTTTTTTCTTCTTATTGGCCACATGTCTGGAAAGGCTGTGAAAACAGGTAGACTACACGTCTAATGGAGGCACGCAAACGCAGGATTTGTCGATCTAATATACGGTGGAAAGACATTTAATGTGGCCTGATGAAATGGCACAAAGTAGGTGAGTCTCACAAAAAAAGCCAAAGTGCCATTTCTTTGGCAATAAACCTAAATCCATTGATTTTAACAGCCACACCTACTATATTTAAAAACCGTTCAACAAGATTCAAATAAAAATCCATTCTGCAGAAGTAGATGGAAAATTTTCTAAAGTCGTCTTGGAGACTCTATTTTTAGGGCTGGGAAAAAACACATATGCTTCACTTAATTTGGACAGTGGTAGCTTTAAGAGTATCACGGTGGTTTGACATATTGTTAACGGATGGAAAGACCAGGGAAAATGAAATACCTGAGTGACAACAGCAGCTCGTTTCTAGGGCAGCGGGTTGGAAGACAGGACAGCACCCTTTTTTCCCAAATGAACACCCCTGGGACCTGATATTACTTATTTAAATGCCACAGGCATACATATCTCTGTTTGCTAAAATATTCCACTTCACTCAAAGACAGTAAGTGCCTTGCTGAGCTGAATTATGAATGATAAATCTCTACGCTGAGTTATTAGTTATGACATCACAAAGATCCGCCTCAGCCCATTTTCAGTGCATGCACTGGGTAATATTCAGGAAATAAAAAGCATAAATTATACACTTTCCTTATTAATTTTTTATTCTATGGGAGAATCCCTGATCTGTTTGGTTACAATTTTTATTAGGTGCTGTCAATTCGATTTTGAGTCCTGGTTCCCAGGTAGATGACGTGCTTCCAGAATGTTCTCTCTCCTGATTGGGTCTTCAGGCTTTATAAAGACGTGTTCATTACTGCAATAGCTACATCCTTCTAACTTGTTTCAAGTCCTCCTCTTCTTTTTCGGCCTTCAACTCCAAGCACGAGGGTGTTTCTCCAGTGCACTGCACCTAAATTTGTGCTTCGGGTGAAAGTTCTGGCTTGAGTAGATCAAGAATCCATTTGTTTGTCTTCCTTGCAATCCACAACATCCGGTCCAAAGTCCGAAGGTATCGATGATCCTCCAGTCTTGCCGTCATATCCGCAAAGTCACAGGAAATATCACAAGGAATATGTTGTGAACAGTTCTGACCATTATTCTTGCGGATTTGCCAGTGCTCTTGAATATTTTCCTTCAAGTCCTTCCTAAGTCCTTCATTTCATCTTTGCCAAGCACCAATCTCTGACATCTTTCTTTACAGCTAGATCGTTGTAGTTGACGATTGTTCCCAGCAGGCAAAATCTGTCTATAACCTCTATGTCTTCACCATCAGCGCTACATTGATTTGCTGATCCTGTCATCATAACCTTTGTTTTCCTCACATACAGCTGGTCTCACTTTTCACTCTTTTTTTTTTAAACTTTCCTGGTGCGTTTCTTCAGATCGTCTTCATTTTCCACTACGAGTGTGGTGTCATCAGCATTATCAACACCTCTGCTACTACAGCTAATAATAATAGTGTAATAGTGATCGATCGTCCAGCCAATTCTCTGGAACCAGAGGGTAGGGGAGTTCACTGGATGGCATGCCAGCCCATAGCAGGGCACGCACATGCACTCACATGCAATGGCTGGTTTAGAGGCACCAGCTCCCCTAACTCTGTTTCCCAATCCGGTCCTGAGGGACCCCCAGACAGTCTACATTTGGGACACCCCTAGGAAGCCCACGGAAACACAGGAAGGATACAAACAGGGTGGGGGGCGAGATTTGACCTCCCAGCCTTTGCTCCCGCAATAATGCAATATGTATATGCTCTATATAATGTATGAAATATTTTAAGTCAAGATCTGTATTTTTTATAATGTAAAATATTACGGCAAGAAATAAATTATTCAGGAAGGCATGAACTGTCTTTTAAAATTCATACAGTGCCCTTTGCTTCATCATCTAATTGCTTCTCAGTGTCAGAAATCCAATTGTGTTGTAAGGAAGGAATGGGACTCGATATCCTTGTCCCCCAACAAACAATATCAGCATGTCAGTGATGCCTCACAGTGCTCCGCCTGACAGTAGTGGGAAGGTCCCGGAAGACCACTGCGTCCCGTATGACGGCTGATCTGCGCCTCAGCCAGCCAGGAGACTCCTGGTCCACGTCACCAACTGGGGGTGCAAAGCTGTGCCCTGACCCATCACTGGATATGGGACATTATAAAATGGATAGATGTATTTATTTTCTCCCTACTTGGGAGTTTTTTGTTCCTCTCCTGCATTGTCATCTGGCTTTCTGCGTTTCATTCTTTCTTTAATTTCTGTCTCTTGCCATTTCCCTGTTTCTGTATTATTCTGTCTTAATGATGGTGTAATGTACCACAATAAACCCATGTAAAGAACCTTGGGATGACTGTTGTCAAAGGCGCTATAAAAATAAATTGAATTGAACTGAATACACACATACATACCTCGTTGCAAAAGGTCACAGGGCATTTCTGTTATTTTACATAAATTTAAGTTAGTACAAAAATCAAGATTTTAAAATATAAAATGCTGAAAATGGAAAGTTTTTCTATATAAAAAAAATAGGAAGCAGGACATGCACTTCCAAGTTACTGTTTTATAGTTTCTTGGATGGCTGGTCCATTCACAGAGCCCTTTTACAATCATCAGCTGCTTTGACATTCTCGATGCTAATCAATGCTGAAAACGCAACGTTTCTCCTACCTCATATGAGCCAGCCCACAGGCACACAAAGCTGTCGATATACGAGCCGGATTCTGCAAACAGGGAAAGTCACGACCGACTTGTTAAATGTCACAGTGAAACAATTCTGTCTTTCATCCCTCTCTGCTCAGACAAAAGAAAAATAATCTCAAAATGAATAAAGACTCTATGGATGAGTTCGACCAGATGTAATATTTTATGAATTTGGTGCTTATATGTGACGTGTATGTGAGTATGTCCCTATCGATAGAGTTTCTCTGGAGTCATCCTTTTAAAATGAAAGGCATGGTCGGAGGACCCGTCTACTGCTAGGCTGATCGTCAAACAGCCGTCACAGCCAGAGTAATGTGGTGTAAACAAAGTATGACCGATACTAAAAATCGGGAAAAATACGGAAAATATGTAAGTGTGGAGTCACTATCAGAAAAGTAGCAGTCAATGTAAAAAAAAAGTAACAAGAATAGTGTTATTTCATGGCTTTGCCCTGGGATTAATAAATCTGATCCAGATCTTTAACTGAAAGTTGACCTGGAAGTTCTTAGCACCCCAATGAAGGAACTTTCTGGAAGCTTCTGCTGGGGCATCCTCTTTCTTAGATCACCATCTTCATTGAGTAATTGAAGGAAATCCATTGGTGATCAGAACTGCACTGTACTACAGTACAGGCAAACCATTTCAGTTAGTCTTCAAAACCCCACGCAAAGCTGTTTCCACTACAGTGCCCATCTGATACAAGACCAGGTAGAATGGAATGCAGAGTGAAGTGCATTCTTTGCTTGACTGTTGTAAGGAGGGACTCACGACTCACAATATCTGATTTCAGACGCATGGATAAGCTTGCTGTCTTCTGTTTTTTTAGTACCACATCCTTTTGTAGGAAACAGAGTGCAAGTTCTGGGGCATGACTTTACCTCCATCTCACCAGGGAGAGTCAGGTGATGGGTTTGTGCCTCTAATTACTTTCACCTGTCCCTCGTTCCCGGTATGAGGTATAAATTGCTATGTTTTGTACTGCATACACCCACCCAGCAAACTAAAAAAACACCTGATGGCTGCTCAATAAGCTATAAACCTTCATTTCATTGGTCCCTAATGGCCCCTCCTGGGTTTGATTCTGGTTGCGTCTGCAGCTGCCGCGGCACGGCCTTTCATTTTTCACGCTGTCGATCCTTGCCCTGCCCCGACTCTGTTGCTCCTGGGAAGGCGAATCCATACACACAAAGAACTCGCCCAATCCCTGCCCATTCCTCGGATCACATGGTACTGCACAGCCTCACGAGTAAACTTCCCAGACATGCATTCATGCATCGTACACTTGGCCCCAAAGGTATATCTAGCATGAGGTCTTAAGGCTGCAGGCATCAAAGATTCAGATGGTGGTGGAGGTTGGGTGAAAGCTCATACATAATACGCCTGAGCATCTGTGAGAGTGTAATGATGCATGTGGGGTCGTCCCTTGTTCAGCGCTTGTCTTGGTACCATCCGCATTGGCCAGGAAAACCCATTGGACATTAAGCTCATATGGTTGCACCTGTCCCTGGTGTCACCTCATGTCAGCTGTAAAACATTCCTGAAGCAGAACATAGATTCCTGTTAGAACTAGGTTATATCACTGACTCAGGTTCAAGGCTTGTCTACTAGCCCTATAATTTTTTCCCAACCAGATATGTTAACAGCTCATCAGACAAATTCTATTACAGTTTCTAACCCAGAACAGCAAAACTTAGTGGAATACCAATAAAAAAAGAAAATGATCATTTTTTCATATTACATCATCTTTGTGCTAAAAAAGGTTCTTTTTTTTGCTAACTCTGTGTTTCACCTCTACTCAAACACCTATTCAAAAGCCAGACAGAACACTCCTTCAATGTGTTGGTGTGCCTTTTGTTATTCAAATGGAATCGAGGCCCAGGCAGAGTAATTTAGGGTGTAAAAAAGAATTAACGGGATAGGATAACACGCGAGTGTGTGCTAACTGCTTTTGTTCCGCAGGCAGAGTGGCAAGATAATGGCAAGAGGCAGCGAGGCCGCGGGAATGTGATGCTTGTCTCGGAGATTTCTTCTTAGACGTACTGAATATTCACTGTTCTGCGAGGTTGAGGTGATAGGAGGCCTGCCTGTATGGAGATCAATTGGCAAACGAGGACTGTGGCATAGAGTACAATTTTTATCATTTTTCATTTATTAATTCATTTATTTTTTATTTTTGTATCGGAAGTAGCTGGGTCGTTAACATTGTTAGGAAAAGAACACAATACAGAAATACAATATTTTCCTCTGTATATGTTTGCATTTTTGTTCCTAGCTGACACAGTAATAGCTACACAATATCATCGGCAAAAAGAATCATTTTATAGCCTTGCATCATGGTCGCAATATTCTGACATACCTTAGAGAAATCAAGATAATTATGGTTATTATTGACTCCCATGTCTTGCGTATGCATGATTTACAGTCCGCCACGTTAGCTGTGGTGAGTCTCTCGCTACTCACGCGTGCATAAGACCAACTTTGCAGACTGAACAAAGATCTGAGACATCAATCACATTGGGGGGGGCAACTTCCAGGGATGGAGGCACTTTTATTACAGAAAAACATGCGGGCCCTGTCGCCGCATGCCACGGCGCATGTCACTCCGCAGGCATGCCTTTTTAGATTTCCTGCATTTCAAAGTCATTGCAGATCCGTGAGTCACCTTACTTCTGTCAGACTGAAGGTTCTACTGATCCATAATAAGCTAAAAGGAGTGGATACTTATCTTCCTGATGAAAACTGCGGTCAAAAGATTTTACTTGTTCAGCTGAATCTAGCATCTAAATAGAACCATCCTCTGAGCAAAATTTTACTTCATTTGGAACCAAAAGGGCAACGGCAATTGTAAGCAAAATTAGAATTTAAAAAATTGATTCAGGGACATTCAGTCAGAATTCCATCCTCTGTATCATGCTATGATTAAATGTTTGTTTTGATGTCAAGATCTCTGACAAAGTTTACTCTAATACTGTATTGGATTCTAATTTTAAAGTAACATGGCATACTGGATACTGTACTGTTCATTATTATCTTTACTACTCATTTCCATTGTCATGACAATGACTGACAATTGTAGAAATGTGTAATGGGACAAAATGTAGCTGCGTTTTTGAGTAATGCTTGTGGTTAACAGATAGGAAGCAGCGGGTAGTTGTTAGAGGCACAATCTCACAGTGGACCTGTGTTCATAGTGGGGTACAGCAGGGTTCAATTTTAATTTCCATTAATGATATTAACTGATGCCAATACATATAGTAAACTGGTTAAATTTGCAGACGACACCAAGGTGGGTGGTGTAGCAGATACTACATTAGCAGCACAGAGGCTACAAAGGGATCTTAATTTAATTAGTGACTGGGCTGATACCCGGCAGATGAAATTTAACGTAGATAAATGTAAGGTAATCCATGCAGGGAGCAGAAATATAAAGTACAGATATTTTATGGGTTCTACTGAAATAAAGGTAGCTGATTATGAGAAAGACCTTGGTGTGTATGTTGATGCTTCCATGTCCCACTCTCTTCAGTATGGGGATGCAATTAAACAGGCCAATAAGATGTTGGGCTACATCTCTAGGTGTGTGGAGTTTAAGTCAAGGGAGGTGATGCTATGATTATACAATTCCTTGGATAGACCCCACCTAGAATATTGTGTGCAGGTTTGGTCACCATACTTTAAGAAGGACATTGCTGCTTTAGAAAAGGTGCAGTATAGGGCTACAAGAATGATTCCTGGTCTTAGAGGAATGTCTTATGAGGAGAGGCTAGCTGAGCTGAATCTGTTTAGCCTCGAGCAAAGGAGACTAAGGGGGGGACATGATCCAGGTATATAAGATTGTAACAGGTCTTGATGCTGTTCAGCCAAATGGCTACTTTAATATTAGTTTAAATACTATAACTTGTGGCCATAGGTGGAAGAACATTTTAAACATTTTAAACTGAATTTGAGAAAACACTTCTTTACACAGCGTGCAGGTAGAGTATGGAATAGTCTTCCTGCTAGTGTAGTGCAAGATAAAACCCTGGGTTCCTTTAAATCACAGCTAGATAAGATTTTAACAACTCTGAGCTATTAGTTAAGTTCTCCCCAAACGAGCTTGATGGGCCGATTGGCCTCCTCTCATTATTTCTTATGTTCTTATGTGTGTTCAAATCTGAAATGTGACACGGAAAGTTGGAGTTGTGCGGAATGATAATTTCAGATGGCTCACGTCCTCAGGGAAACCGAATGACAGGGCAGTGCTCGTGTTGAGGAGATATCTAAGATGCCCTCCCTTCTTCAGAGATGTAGTGACCCACCACGTTTTCCTTGGCTGCAGTTCCGCACATTAGACATTAGTGAACCATAACACTAGAGACATTGAATTGTTCCCAAGGCTTAAATTAAAGATTGATTACTAGTTCAGACCTTAATATGTGCCTTGCAGATCAATCGAACAGACAAACCCGATTACATTGTTATGGTCTTGCATTTTAGGGATGCCTTTTGGTGGGGGGGGGGGGGGGGTCAGAGATGAAACAAGGTCATGCATCGTCACATTAAGCAATATTTCAAAGTTTGTTTCTCATTTCCAGTGCTTCTTAATGGTTGTTGTGTTGAGATGAGGCGGAATTTGGGTAAATAAATGTTAAAGCTTACGGCCAATTAGCTTAATGAGGGCGCAGGCAAAATTGCATATTTGCACTGAAAGATGTGAGGTGATTTCCCAGACTGACTCCAAAGCATATTCATGGGCATGTCCTACATCAATAAGAATTATTTTCAGTCGCAGATCAGTCATCATAAATTACCGAGAACGATATGAAGACATTTTCGACACTCATTATGCATTGAGATATATGGCTTCATATGCTACATTCCACAGTTTCCTCTCTGATATTTCCTTTAATACAGTTATCTTTCTGAAAAAAAAAAACGTGTTTTTTTTTGTGCGAAAGAGAGAGGGAGTGCATCCCTGACTCAATGTCAAATAGTTTAGGTCACTCCTTCCTAGAAGCTCTCGGCGTTGACTGGAAATCGAGGCAATGGAGGTACTGTTTCAGCGGGTAATGACGTGACAGGAGACATCAGAGGAATGAGAGCTGGCCTTCAGGCTGCCGCTCATGCAAAAGAAACCCGAACCAGCCCTGCTGAAAATAATTAAGCAGCTAAATAATGTCTCTGTGCCTTTAGATTGCCAGGACGCCTTATAATACCCAAGAGAAATACCTCCTAGGTGAGTCTATAGCGGAAGTCAATAAGGAGCTGAAATATTCTTCGAATCCAAAGTGCTACCCTTTAGCCTGAGAAAGAAACCATGTCTTGGAATGAATCAGTTCTTTGCATTAAAACAGTCCTGGCAAATTGCATATTATAGCAGGAAATATGGCTATAGCGGGAAATATGGCTATAGTATAAAGGACATAGACAGAATAATGTGTATTGCTTTAATTTGCAGTGAGATTGCAAGTGATGTGCAATGTGCTCATAAATTAAAGACCCCTCACTGTCAGCTTCAGATACCACTGGAGTTCAACTATCATCAGGCTTTGCTGTCCTGCAATAATTAAGAAACAAGTCTAAACTATAGCTCTCACCCATGAGGATGGCTGATTATTTCATGGCCTCAGATGCTGCTTTCAAACCGTAGGAGGGTCGTGAAAGCTGAGTGGCTGTGACAGTACATGCCAAGGGTGACCTTTCCGCCGCAGCTACTCCAGTGCAAGTCGACACACTTCAGCTGCCCCCCGACCATTCCCACCCCATCTTGACGCTTTTATTTATTTATTTGTTTGTTTCAAACCGAATGTGATTATGTGGGGCAAGGGAGCAGCAAAAGTCACAACAGCGAATAAACCTTATAGAATTATGGCAGTCAAGGCACGCGACGGGTGGCCGGGATCCCGCGTCACGCCCGAGACGCTGCCGCAGACCCTGGTGGCACCACACTACGGCACGACAGATGGTCTATTTCAGTCGCAGCGCATTTTTCATCTTTATGACTTTCCAGAGGAGCCGACAATTGGGGGACTATTAGCCCCTTAGATCAATGTGTTTCTTCTCTTCGGGAGACGGGCTGGATATTAGAAAACCTGAATTATCGGTGATTCCCCGGCACGCTGGCTTGGAAGTTGATTTGTAACGGGCGATTACATCTCCTTATTCCTCATCCACACACAGCTCTCCCGCCAGATTGGATTGCGTACAGGGTGGGGGGAGTATATCACAGTGAGGTGGACTATCTCTAAAGTCAGAGTGAGGATCCTGTCTCGTAAACTTTGCCGATTTAGATTCAGCCCCTCCCCCCCCGCTCCCCAAGTAATGGGAGGGGGGGGTGTATATCCTACTGCCTTTACGCACAACTCCTGACACCCTTATCTCCTGTCGTTACATCCATGTATCAGATTGTAAACAAAGCCTGTCAGCCCCCCACGCCAACAGCTAGCCTCTCCATCAACCAGTTCGCTTACATTCTCTGTCAATATTGGTTAATCATTACAAAAAAAAAAAATATCTTAGGACTGGAAGGTCATCGAGGACATTCATTAGGAGACCGTACCTTGGCTAATTGAAGGTAGCTCCTCGGATTCTCAGGGTTCCTGTTGACGCGGCTGGCATTCCCGACTCACCGGTGGCACAAAGGCTCCACTGCGACCTTATCAGGTTAAATTGACAAGACGTGAGCCAGGGAATGAACAGCAAGGTGAAACTCAAGGGGAAGTGGTCACTTGCGAGGCTGTTTGTTCATGAGTGCAGTTACACAGCTGTGTTACAATTAAGCAAAGAGATCATTTTAATTCAATTATGTGCATTTTGTGTGTTGCTTAATCATTTCATATGTCTGTGTCCAAAACATAGTTCACTAATTTCAGCAACGACGCATCAACGTTCCCAGTGAACATTAGCATAGTAATGTATAAACTAAAATAAACTAAATCAATGGTTTTTCCGAACTGTTCTAAGTTAATGACCAACGTGAACGTTTCTTCAGTAAAATGACCCTTTACTCGCATACCTTTAGGCTTTTTCATGCTCTTCAATTAATGATCAATACAGAATTTCATCTATGACTGTTGAATCATATTGAATATTTCAGGGTATGCACATTGATTAAGACAGTTTGTAGGGCAGGTTTCATTCCAAGAGTAACACCTTCCATACTGCAAGTGTTAAGATCTGTCAGAATTTCATCCCAGGCTAATTATTGTTTTTGGATTATTTTGAATGCATTCATTTCATTGTTTATTACAAAGGCCACAGTACATTTATTTCCCTCAGTTCTCAAACCAAATGTTGGCCTGGAGAAGGTTCATTAAAGTTCAACTGAGAATCAGTACAATTTGGTTGGATGAAATACGACAAAGAGCTCAGGTTCCCAGCCCTTAGACAGATACCCTGTGACTTGTAAGACATGTTTAGCAACACTGATTGGCCTAGAATTGTACCTGGAAACATGGCCAGATTCTCATTGAAGCAGTAGTTCAGTTCACTACCAGGATCAGTGATATCAACCAATCACAAGACACCAATTTTGCATTTGACAGCTGTCCCCGCAGTCACTCATATTAGAAGTGAAGATGGTCAGTTGCCCGTTTCTTAAAATCTGTAAAAGCAGGCATTCCCCATACATCTCTTTACCTCAGAGGGCAACCTTGCAGACTTGACCAGATTCGCTTCTAGCGATGCTGTCAGTGCGCCAGCAGGTTGCTCTTTCTGACAGCCTGCGGTTTCCAAAACAAGGCATCTGAGCTAAATAATGTTTGACTTCTCTCCTTTGGAAACTTTTAATAGAGTTCATTCACCAATCAACCTTAGCGGGAAAAGGAGTGAACTCTGATTCCGTGGTATCGACCACCTTGCCGGCATACCGACTTAGGTCATAAGAATTCCTTTTCTCTCTCCAAAAGGTCAATAATGTCAATACAGTAAATTAGGTAATTTTGCTGGAAAACATCCAGTGACAATCCTTTCCCTTTTCCCTAAATTTTATATGCGCACTAGACAATTACTGCCAAATATCTGGCTGGCATTCTTGGTGGAAAAAAAAAAAAAACACAATCCAGCTCGGCAATTACATTTATTAAAAAAAAAAAGTACAACGAAAAATAAACAAGCTCAGTGTTAAGCCTGATGATAAATCACTAAATCACTCGTTGTTGTTCATCTCTGGCATGAGGACAGGGAAATGCATGTTTTAGTCTGTTTTTGTGTTTGTCACAGTATGAAGATAAGAACTTATGTCAGAGCTCACATGGCAGTGGAATTGTTGCTGCCAAAAGATACAAAAAATTACATTAAGATGAACTCCAGTATTTGGCACTCCAACTAGGCAGCTCCTTGTTGCCGATATTGAAGATGATTGTGAATGAGGCTTGCCATACTGTCTCTCTCCTCCACAGCAACACACACGTATATCAACTGCCGTGGTTGGGTTGTCACTGCATAACTACAGTGTGTATAAAGGAGAAATGAAAGATATATAGAAGTACAAGACAATAGCTGCAGAAAATCACACTGTTAAAGCTTTTTTTTAGATTTAAACTTTCTTCAGACGAGCAGTTACTTTATTCAACAG
>JABFEB020000026.1:15974879-15987604 GCA_019775895.2 Stomatorhinus ivindoensis
GGGGGCAGGCAATAAATTATCTCAGACACTTTTCCTGGGGTGGTCTGGAGATGTAAAACTTAATACCTATATCTACATGCATTGAATAGGTAGCTGTAGTTTGTCAAAGACTTTTAAAAAATTATATTACTTTGGTAAAATAAAGACCGCCAACATATTAACTAAAAAACTTAACATCTGCAAAATAAAATTATTTAATTTTCTTTTATGATGCAGTTGAGTATTTTTATTTTATTATATACAGTATAAATGTCTTAAAATATTTTTTACTATGAAATTCTTCCTTTTCCTAGAATTAAAATAAACATCCCTTTATAATTAGAATACTGTGGGAAGTATAATAATACTCAGTATATAATTATGTTTGAGCTCAAAATATTACTGCATAAGAAGAGTCAGTGAGCTGCATTTAAATAAATAATTTGATAGAATTTGCATTCAGCGCTGAGTCAGTATTTTAGTCAGGCATGAATTTTCTCTACAATATTTTGTGTTGCTAATCCCCAGCAACACGGTTCTCATGACATCATGTGCGTGGAAAGAATATCATTATGGAAAGTTTGCAGACTGGCAGACACTGAAGCTTAAAGATCAGCACGGCCCAGTCACATCTTTTGCCACTGTACTCACTGTAAATCCTGCTTTTACGTTTTTGTAACATTTGTATCGCTGTTTTTTTCTGAGCATGTTTCTTGACTCCTTGATCTGACCACTAAGTGTGAGAAATCTCAGAAACGTCATGTGTTAATTATTTAGAATGTGAAAACTGAAAAAATGCTAGCAAATTTCCCCGTCCTCGCGTTGTGTTGGAGGAAATCAACTGCGGCAGACGAAGCAGCTGCCGGCAGCGTTCCCATTTGAATGTAATGTTAACAAAACTTATTCTTGCATCACATATGGAATTGTGACATCACAGATTTACATTGTTATGTGAATACATGGGATTCTGTGTCACCACTGCCTTATACAGACAATGATAATGAGGAAATTGACATAATCTCTGCCTACTAGGCAGGTGACAGGGTTTAGATTACAGCAGAAGAAAACACCCCTTGAACTATGAGAGGCAAAAGGTGCAAGTAAAAACTCACAGTCATTACAGAATCCCAGGAGGTGATTCTTCTCCAGCTCCGAGCCGCATTGGAAACGACATAATCTGCCTGCATACATTTTTGTTTTTAGTACATTTGCTCAAGGTAGTGTAATCAGCATGTGAGCCCCAGTGACATTTTTCAGAGCCTTCTGTTATCACGCCTCTTCAGCTGAGCTTTTCAAGGGCATTATGGGAATCGACCCGCGAACAGCACCAAGGGAAAACAGACACAGCTTGTTATTCTGAATGAAGCCCTTCCTCTCTCCTGCTAACTCACTACCACAATTTCAGACCACCCTCAAACAATATTGGGGGGAAAATTACAGCTTTTATAGAAATTCTTTTTTTTATAAGGTCACATGGCCTCTGTCTACACAAAGGATTTATGGGCCATCACCATCTGCATGTGTCACACGGAATGTGACATCTAACGTCACGTTCCGTATTCATGTGTTTACTGCTGCGTTTGAGCAATTTACACTGGATTACCTCAGATTCTTAACAGAGCAGGACACAGGTAATATGACTCGAGTCACTCATCAATGTTACCAAAATCATTTGGGCAACCTTAAGTAGCACCTTCAAGCCATAAATTTGTAATGTCAAACATTACTTAGCAAAGAATCCTTGAACTTAACCTCAGTAATTAAACTGCCAAGATGGAGGAGCAGTCATTATTTCTTGGTAATCTATAGTTTCACAGTCCCAGAAGGATTCCTGAAGAGAGATTGGATATTGCTGTGTCTAGCTGATTTCACTCTTAATTTAACGTTCAGGATACCTACAGGTTTAACGTTTAAATGATTAGCCGACTCCTGATAGCTGCATGCAAATTAAAGGTGCCACAAAAGCGACTCACGGTAAATTCTGAATAATGCAGCAGTTCTGGGCTCCATCCAGCTGTTTTTTCTGTTTAGCTTCCCCTGTGCTGACAGTCAGCTAATTAGCCAGCATTCGCTGGCATCAATAAATTGAATCCATCAATGCTGCATCAGTGTAATCAATCTTCCCCTCTTGGGGCTCTCATTAACGGTATAATCCTGTGAACAAATGACTTTCTCACCATCGTCCCGTGATGAAACGGTGACCCGTCTTATCGTTCTGTGTTGGAGATGCTCTGGTATTTTAAAAAATAACTGTCATTTATTATTTTTATTATTATTATTATTTCAGAGCCATTTTACAATGTTCGTTACAAATTGCAGGCCAATTTTCGATCCTATTGCATCTGATTGTAATCTTTTAAGCATACTAAGTAGGATGATGTTGAATGGACTGTTGTAATTCATTTGTAATTCTGTTAATTTACTTCCTAATTTCTCCCATCCCTAATGCTTACAGCATGCTTAAAATCTAGAGCAATTTATCTATAGGCAAGAATACAAGGACTATAATGAATATAAAGTATGATTTTACTATCTAATGTCTTATTCTTTTTCATATTGCCCAAACTACTATTTATTTTTCCGTATAACCCTGCTAAGCAGGCAGATTTATGACCTTCACGTTGGACTCGACTCGCATGCAATCTTGGAGTTCGACTGAATCCCAGCAGCCCTGGCTGTAACGAGGGAGGTCAGAGCTGAGAATCAGCTCGGTCGCCCGCCAAGATTGATGCAGGCCCGTCCATTTCATTGAGTTGAAATATCTGCGAGTTCGCATTTGCTAATGGGGTCAAGATGCACCATAAAAATGGCGTCGAAGTCACTGTATGCTTATAGTATCTGCTAGCGCGATGAAAGCTGACCACTGCAAAAATAAAGTGTATTTCTCTGTGGCGTTGTAGGGGATGTAAGCATATACAGTATGTGAAAGGCCACACGTGCAACACTGAATTAGGCCCTGTTACAAATTAGTTTTGTTCATCATATTTTTTTTACAGAAATTTAAAATGCAAGGGTACTTCCATTATCCTAAAAAATTGCTACGTAAAATATAATTTCCACTTTCCCTAACTCCCCATGGCTTTGAAAACCAGTTGTAAAAATTCATTTTGGTTTTTAATCCAATATTAATTTATTTGCCAGTAGACAGTTTTATCGGTGTAGTATAACTTGTTACTAATGTAAGAGTGGGGGGTGTGTATGTGGGAATGCGCTGCCAAGCACAGTCAGTCACCTACTTCACTTGTACCTTGTGGCCATAATATAAGCCTGAGTTGTGATTTAAGTCTGTGACTTAAGCTTTCTTTTTAAAACCTGAGACTAAACTTCATTGTTCAGAGTAAATATGGGTAATAAATTAAGCTTGAAGGGAAAGTAAAGTTTTCCGGGGGGGTACTAAATCATGAGCGGGCAAGTTTCCATCTATATTAACGGATCGGGTTTAATTGCAGGCTCGTGTCGTGTAAATAATGGAAACAGCTGTATGACCTCATCTCCTTGCCAGACGAGAAGCGCGTCTTACATTGCTGTGCCGTATTTACTGGCTGAAACATTCAGCGTTCCTGGGGACTGCGTTTGCGGCCAGGTCTGACCACAGCCTTCGCGATCATGACAGCACATAATCACACGCCCCGCAGCTCCAACGCGGCCCCGCTGGCCTGACAGTAAGTGTATATATCATTATGCTATTAGTTGATTCCACCGGTTTTAATCATCGCGTTAATTTGTCTCGGGAGACGACAGGCTTCTCTCACGTGCAATTATGCTGCATGCCGCACTTGCTGATTAGACAAAAACCCCAATGATAATTCATCGGAAAATTGCAAAAAATAATCCATCAAGGCTGCTACTTTGATATCCACTCTGGACTTTCTCTTTTTAATAATTAATCCCTACAATTACCCTACTTACCCTACACACAGTGCGAGGGTCCATGTAATATTCATAAGATACATAATTATCCCACATATTTTCTGAAGCAAAAAAGATATAGGTTCACAATGGAGTATATGAGATTTGGATATTTTATTTGGTTTATAACACTCCATACATATAAGGAGACTATGAGTGTGAAATACCCCTATTTCAACAGTCTCTGCAACATGGATTCCTGAAAAATTCTTTATACTCTGCAATCTTAAACTAGCAAGGACACCATCCATGTCTTGAGAATCATTTAGCCATTAGCCTTTACGGGCTCAAGACGTAACAAATTCCAATCAGTGCAAAACAGATCCAACATTTTCCTGAGTTGGTTCATCTGAGAGTTGAACTTTTACACTGACACAGAACAAAGTAGACAGGTAACTAATACTCTGGTAAATTCTACTCTATGCTCCTCATCTTAGTGTGCTGAGGTCAGCAAGGTCCTAGACGGCTACCAAAATGGATGCAGAACGCTGCAGTTGACACACTGGACAAAGGTAGTCTAGAACATTCTGCTAGAGCTGTGTTTCCCAACCCAGTCTTTAGGGACCCACTGACCCTAGATCCACATTTTTGCTTCCTCCCAGCTCCAGGTAGCAAAAATGTGGACTGTCTGCGGTTCCCCAAGGACTGGATTGGGAACCACTGCCCTAGAGGGCTAAACTGACAACCAAAGCTGAAGTGAGGCTGAGTATTGTTGTGCTTCAGGGGGACCAGCATGTGACGGAGACGAGCGCCTCTCTCGGTCGATCATGTTGGGCGGGCGTCTGGCCTTGTCATTTCATTTCCATGCAAATGCTGTGAAATTCCCTCAGACAGTCTGCACATTTAGGGCTGGAACATGCAGGCTTTACAGTCTTGAGAAAGCAAAAGCGTTGCGGACCATTCTCTGTTTTCTCTTTGATGTACATAGAAGCAGAAATGCCAATAGAAACATAAAAACATTATAAGCATATTCAAAAGGAAAACATAAAAAAATAAGATGTATATGTGTTTTTGTAAACGATTGCCCAACAATACTGCACCAACTAATCAACAACATACAACATCAGTACTCTGACATACTGCGAAATACCGACTCACCTCTCAATTACGTGGAAACTAGTCTGTGAGCCGACCATCATTAGTTATCTGGAGTGAATAAGACAAAAAAATATCAGAAATGATCACCAAGCAAACTATGCATTATCAGCTGAAAATTTTGAGCACAGATGTCATGGTCAGTTAAAAGTGCTGAATAGCTGAGCTGCCACTAAGAGACGTCTATAATAGTTTGGTGGTAATTATAATAATCATGAAGATAATGCTTCTCCTGATGAGTATAACAGCGGCCGGGAGCCAAACTGGATGGATCCGGCCCTCCATTCGAAGGCCAGAGGCCCCAGGTCATTCTGGAACTTCCTTTGATGCTCCCAAGCCAGCTGGAATACGTGACTCCTCCAGCAGGCCTTGGGTCCGTCCCCGCAACCCCCACCTAGTGGTACGTGCCATTCTCACCAAGGTCCTGCCAGGATCTCACACTCCAGACAACATAGCTCCGTGGATCACTGAAGCACAAACACCACTCCACCACCTCAAGGTCATGATCCACGGAGGCGTATAATAGTTTCATAATAATATAATAATAATCCATTAGGAGGAAGGGTAGAATTACATAAACAAGGTGAGTTAATATAGCATTTTGTAATGACGTGTAACATATTATTGTCACTTTGACATGCAAAACCTGCAGGAATTAAAGACAGCAGCTCTTAAATTGTTATGAAGAGAGAAGCATGTCAACAAATATTAAAATCAAGGCATTGAACAGGCTCTGGTAGCCAATTGTCTGGTTGGCAAAAAACATTGTGTAGTCTCTTTTGTATCTGTCTGATACGCCGTATTCATTAATGTTGCATCCATGATATATACAAGTAAAACAAAAATCAACGTAAAGGTCATCATTCAGGAATAATTTCAGGAATAATCATTCCTGGTAGTGAATTTGATGTATGGCTCATTCATTTAGGCTCTTGGAATAATTTAACTGTAATACATGAAGCTGCACAAGGGCAGATGATATGCATGCAGGGGGAAATATATGGTGACTGGAGACATCTTTTATCTGCAGTCAATTGCGGTATTTTACTGCCAATATCAGCAGGCCCTAACGGTGCTCATAAATTAGGCGGCCATTGTTCACGCCACCAATAACTTCTGAAGGAGGACCTCGGCCAAGGAACGTACGTCGTCCCGCGTGCCGCGAACGTGCGTGACGGGCGGCAGCATAATCAAAACCTGCCACCACTTTATGTGCGTGTCGCGCTGATGAGTTTTCCGTGATGAATGTTTTGTGTTTTCCCGACAAAATGGGGGGGGTGGGCGGAATTGCCACCCAGAACAGGTTTGTTATAAATAACTGTAGTTTGGATCGTCTTCAAGCGAGCGTCACAGTTAAAACAGCCATACGTGAAACACATACCTACGTGATATCCAAAACTCTTACATTGTACTCATAATTACACTGATATAAAGAGCCACACTGACACATTATTTTAAAAGGGTGGCAGAGAAGCTTCCGGAGCTCTCTAAGAATGAAGATGGCTAAGATACATTTGTGCTGTTTGTAGCGAGAGTGCCATTCAATGTACAAATAGAATAGTTGAGATGAACATCCCAAAATGTGTTGGAATACATAATGGCTTCATTATAATGTTATGAAATAAAATTGGATCAAGTAAATGATAATGTAGAACCATTAAGCTGTTGCAGAACAAACCACATGCTTGTTGGTGACTGACGATGGGAGACTGGTGTTGTGCTTGTACCTGCGCTGGTTCTTGGTATTCTTGCTGGTCGGCCTCACGGAAGGCCCAGAACATTCCGTGAACCATTGAGGCTGCCCGTTAAGCTTGACATTCTTATGTAGGCTTTATTTAAATGGAGCCAGACATGTGGTTCAGGGCCAAACTGAGGTCCCACCGTAAGCGATGGAGCTGAACAACACTGGCAACAGATGGCCAACTCCACACTGCATGCGATTCTGACAGGCAGGATAGAAGGTTAGCAAACAGGGTTTTGTTTATATGTTTATGCTGTACACTTTAATATTGTTACGGGAGATGTGTAGTTTCTCTGACTATTTTTGAGTATGAAAAATGTCCTATTATACCATGGTCTGCAGCCCGCGTTGTTTCACAGTAGGTGATATTATAAGATCTGGATTCATTCAGATATTATGCTGATTCTGTCATGGTCCTAAAGATTGACCATATTTTACATGTCGTCTAGGAGCTTTGTGCACCGTACATTAGGTTACCGAAGGTATATATGAGGAAAAAGTGCAATACTCCTCGAATTCCATAACAATAAAAAAAATGTGCATTTATAGACTTCCACAAAATGTGGTCCATTTTTCTCCACTGTCAACACAGCTTCTATCCACACAGAGAAATAACAACCTCACCAACCAAATTTGATATTCAGTAAGTAACACAACAAAACAAAAAATAGTATAAAGCCCCTAACAGCAGGTGGCGTAGTTGTTAAGGGTATTAAGCTTGTGCATTCATTCCCCAGACGAGACTCTGTACTCTATACTGCACCACTGAACCAGGCACTAAATCTGAATAGATCCAGCACTGGACAAAAACTAAATGTTATATACTCAGAACTTTAAGATATAGTGATCAAAGCTGTACCAGATCATAAACTCCATAAGTGAGTTTGGAGTTCAACTAGTTAAACTATTCAAGGAGTCAGGGGCACCATAAGGGGGGGGGGGGGAGGTTAAGATGATTCCCAGGGCCCTTGTTAGTCAGGGGCCCTAAAAAATATGGAGCATAATTGGATCGGCCTGAGTTTAGGGCCCAATATGACATGTTTTCATGGGGCCCAAAATCTCTAGTAGCCCCCCAGCAAGGAGTTATAGTAAAAGTTAACTAAACTGTATTTACCTCATCGGGCCTTCTGTAGTGGTGTAACATGCACACTTGCAAAATCAAAGCTACTATGTTTTCTTTCAAATTTATCTTACTTTATGCAATATTTGTGTATGATTGTGACTGCATTTTATTGCCATATTAAGCAAATTGATTCAAAGTCAAATATTAAGCTGACAAACTAGAAGTTTATACTCTGTTAAAAGTTGTTTTTAAAAGTTATTCAATTGCTCAACAGTGCATAACCAAGACCTTGCTTTTATCACTGCTTGTTAGACAGTAACATAGTCATTAAGCGAATCCTACTCGTCAGTAACATAGTCGTTAAGCGAATCCTACTCATCAGTAACATAGTCGTTAAGCGAATCCTACTCGTCAGTAACATAGTCGTTAAGTGAATCCTACTCGTCAGTAACATAGTCATTAAGCGAATCCTACTCGTCAGTAACATAGTCGTTAAGCGAATCCTACTCATCAGTAAAATAGTCGTTAAGGAAATCCTACTCGTCAGTAACATAATCGTTAAGTGAAACCTACTCGTCAGTAACACCCTTAGTCCATGCATGAACCTTTACAGCAGAAGGGATGCAGTAGCATCAAGGAGTTAATGATTACCCACCTTGAAGAATATTTTTGGAAAAACATCAAAAGTAAGGTAGGTAGGAAATTCTCATAAGACAACTGAAAAGTATGGGGGGGGGGGGTTTGGATGATGTAATACTGAAATCAAAGGGGAAAATCAATTCACATTTTATATTTATGATAAAATTTCACAAAAAAGGATGGAAAAATCTTGTTTAATATTGACTAATGTAGCTATTAAATGAGGAAAAACTGCTTAGCCAAATTACTGGCTGTGCTGTCAATATGATTACATTATAATAAACAGTTAGGCTAAGCAAAGATGATTGGTGATGATACAGACGGCTGATCTGGCTTGAGAGCAGGCATACGTCTTCCTGTATAGCTTTACCAAAATGGTGCAGTCAGGATAACAACAGATCATTACAATAACACAGTATATAACACAGCAATAGCATCAACATAACGCCCTCAACAAAGATTTATTCTCATTTAATTGCTTGAGTAAATGATGTGCCACAATAGATCATAAAAACAACAAAATGATGTAATCATTAAATTGACCTGAGTCATAATTTAATTGCGATGGTGTACTTGCATTAGATTATGTGCAATGCATCTATGTTTGGGCAAAGGAATGCAAAGAAATAAACGTAAACGTAAATTTGTACCATAAAAAATATGCCGCATGAATATCCATGGTTTTCTCACATTAGCATGCCGCACTGTGAGTGACTGGTGCAATTTAATAATGTGTTACGGGGAAGTTAGGCTCACACAATAAAATACAGTTACAATTTCCTTTTCAAAGAGAACATAACTTACTTTGTCAATTACTATAGGAAAAAAACCACCCACCCACAGAATATTTCCTTCACCAATTACTCTCTCCCATAATGACTTTATATTACAATGATATCATACTGTATTTCTATTAATTGAGAATTATATTATGATTCTCTACCAACTGCAGAAATGCTTTGCTGGACATTGACTATGTTATTCAAAAATCTTTCCTTTATAAGTATGAACCAAACAAGGGCAGGAGTCATTCAATCTTCTCACTGAAGATTATTCCATTAATTAGTCCAGTTTGGGATAGGAAGTATGATTCAATACTTTCTATTATATCCCTGCCATTCCCAGTGATTATTACGTTTCTAACCCAGCAACGTCTCAATTTGACGAAATGCTATAATTAATAGTATTATTTATATGGCCTATAAGAAGGTCATAACTGCCTCCAGAAATCAATATTTTTTGACAACAGTATCTTAATTGCAAAAGTGCCCTGCATGGCATTCTCATAATCCTTATGGTAAAGTTCCTTCATTGTAATTGCTTTGGCCTGGAATTATAGATTTCATTAAGCAGAATGGTCAGTTGGTGATTACTAAAATAAGTCTTGGTGTTTTAAAAGGGAATGAAACTGCATGATATTGTAATATACATGGATATTATTTGCGATCACACCTTCTGTTATGCTCATATGATCCATTAAAAAGAATTAGCATTATGGGAAAATGGCCTTTTCATGAATATGAAAATGGAAACTAATTACTAAACGCTATGAAAGTGTGTGTCTGACCTGTGGTCAAAAGTGCTGTGGAGTAACCCGCCCCCCCCCTCGCACTTCATGGTTAGGACCTCATTATGTCATTGCTATTGGTGCAGCAAACGTAAACAGTGCACGATTAACTATGCGTATCGTAAACCGTTTATGTTTCATCGTAAGGTCTGGGTGATTTCAACACTGGGTTTTCTTGCGGATTGGTTACCAGGGGTTGAGAACTAAAATGCAGTCTGTTTGCACCGCTTCTCCACATTTACAATTGATGTTTCTAAAGCAGTATTGTTTCTCCACCCGGTCCTCGGGGACCCCCAGACCGTCCACATTTTTGCTCCCCCCCCAGTTCCCAGCGTGCCTGAACCAAACAATGATTAACAAACCAACCAATCGAGAAAACCGAATGCCTGAATCAGCTGTGTTAGGAGCTGGGAGGGAACAAAAATGTGGACGGTCGGGGGGCTCCCCGAGTACTGGGTGGAGAAACACTGAGTTAATCAGTTAATTCGGAGAAAAGAATGATTAGTGTGATCGGTAAGCTGTATACATACGTCTCCGGTTCTACGTCTCCGGTTCTGAAGCGGGTGTTGGTTTGATTCTGAAACCGGCTGAGGGTCTCTGCGATTCCCCGGGCCCTGCCGCGGTGTTGGGTGAGACCTGCCACCAAGGACCGCACTGCTTAATAGTGTGGCGGTGCCAATTCAGAACTGCAACGCCATGGCGCTCAGACTGACCGTCCTGGAGCCCTCTGACGCGGCTCTTTGAGCGCTGGGAGCTTCTGGCTGTATCAGAGCATCGCTTCCTGGCCAGGAGGTCCCATGCCGGTCCTGCTCTTCATCAACTACCTCCGCTTTCGTCTGTGGAGATTTGCAGCAATTACTCAATAAATAAAAGCAGAGAGGGAGAAGCGATGCTGTGTTTGGTCCTCGGGTTAGGGTGTGGCGCGGCCGATGTTGGGCTCAGCCAATCAGGCCTCTGCTGGAGAGCGGACGGTCGTTGGTTTGAGATCCACTCTTGGCAAAATTGACATCGGGCCCTTGACTGAGGATCTTAATCACCTGAAAAATGCTCCAGGGGTGTGTGTGTGCGTGTGCGCATCTCAAAGGAGACCATGATGAGATATGGAATGAGAAGTATTCCAATGTGCTCGTGCTTGTGCAAATGGCAAATAAAGCACCATTTCAGATAAGGACTTGTGGTCATAAAATTTCCCAGCAAGAAATCAGACAACCAAACTATGATGTAAATAAAATCTGTGATCAGATTTTCAAGGTTCAAGGTTGCTTTATTGTCATTTCAGCAGTATACATGGTACAGTACACAGTGAAATGAGATAACGTTCCCCAGGACCATGGTGCTACATGAAAGGACTGGGACAGTACAAAAAGACATGGACTGCACGTATGCCACATAAGACAGCTATATAAAGTGCACGTGTGCAGATATAACAAATTCTTCTTATTATTTTTTTTTTAATAATACCTCCAATAAACTAGTTTGTGACAATGTCCTTGTAGAAATGTCCCGTATTTAATTAATTTTTCATGGAATTGCTGAGGGAGTTCAAAATTCTTGCCATGTTAATAGTAACTGCGTGAAATATCTGCAGTGTCTCCTGAGCCGCACGTACGGGTGACCTCTACCTGATCCAGGGGCAGCTCCACCATCAGTCCACCATCCTCGTGCACTACCATTGCTCCTGCCACTTCATTCCGTATGCCTTTTGCCCTGAAGACACCCCTGTCTAAAGAAAGAAATAAATCACTATTTACTCTGACTGCTGCCAGTCACCGAACAAGCCAAATTGCGCTCAGGGTAATCAATAGTCTCTTCAGTCAATTTATTTATACAACATGCGCGTCCAGACCAAACATTTCAAGGCAGCAAAAAAACAAACGTAAGTCCTCACTGCAGACGAAACAAACTTTTGTTATTGAACTCGAATTAACACATTAATGCATAATAGCCTTTTGATAAACCCTAAAGCATTAGGTCAACTTTTATTGCTTGATTAAAACAACATTAATACACCCAGCTAGCTCACAATAAAAAAAAAGTCTGTACCAGCAAATAAATGAAGCAATCAAATCTAGCTTATTATTAATACTAAATGGATTGACCTCAAACTGTCATGGAAAAATATGGTAAATTCAGTTATATCCGTTAACCACTGTTGCAATTAATAGGGGTAAATAATATATGAAATAATATGTTTAGTTTATTCCATATACTGTATTTTCTTACTCTTTTGCCTTCCACCACCTAAGCCATCAACCTACCAGGTCGATATAAAATATTGCAAGGTGCCCCTACACTTATAATCACTACGTATGCTCTGTCTAACCCTGCAATAACCAGGAACAGGAGAATATATGATACTTTAGCACTGAAGCGCTACTAAATCAGACTTAATGAGCAAGCTGTGCTCTGTTCGGCTTATAAACTTTATCGGCTAAGGCGAGGTTCCGGAAACATCTGTCGTCGCGGGCGCTCCACAGTGGGGCCTGGCATCGCGCCTCTCCAGACTGTCCTGCTGTGGCTGGCTGGGCTACTTAAAATAGACGGCCTGCTGGTTCACCGTTTTTACCATTACTGACAACGGCGTGTCCAAGTAGCGGCCAGGGATGCAGCCTCATGCCGCGATAAGGGCCCCGATTTTCTGGTCCGCTAGTGGGAGAGATTCTTCAGAGATCTGATACACCAGTATTTCTCAACCCAGTACCCAGGGACCCCCAGAAAGTCCACATTTTAAC
>JABFEB020000026.1:15995313-16005346 GCA_019775895.2 Stomatorhinus ivindoensis
GGAGGTTTGTCCATGTTATTTTGAGAATGTAATTTCTGTTTCAAGAAATGAGCCAAACCAATGGAGAAAAACTGTAAGTCAGTCCAGGTTTCTGTACATTAATCCCAAATTCCTCTGAATCGTGCATACATTGCATATCACGTTAATATTGCAATTATACATTAATTTAGACACTAGCGTCACAACGTTGAGTAGCTACAGACTATATTTGCTTAACATTAAATGTGCCTACTTAAAATATGCTTAAAGCACACTTCTCTAGTCTTCTAGGAAAATAAAACATTGCATAAAAAGAAACAAACAAGTTGCTTTTAACTCGGCTATTTTGCACATACTCAAGCAAACTGATAACTCCGTCCAATTCACGCCTTAACTTGTAACCTTGAAACCATTAGCACTGTTTGTTTACGAGAGTAGTAACCGGATACCCCCTCGTTACAATGGAGCTCGTTGTGTTTCCTAACAATCAATTCCCTGTCAGTAGCCTATAATTCACCCAGTTATTACATATTCAATTGTGTCACACACCTAACTCATTTTTCTTACCTACAAATAGATAATAATACTTATCCGTATCATTTCATCTACTACATTGTTGTTGTCACGATCGGGTGTGAAGCGTGCCTGGATGTGGGCAGCGTCAGGCAGGCAGGAAGGCAAGAAGGCAGGTAATCCGGGTATACAGGGTTTATTCACGGACAAACGGGGATAGACGCTACCAAACATCACAATGACAGATCTGGGGATACAACTCAGACGCGGACTAAATACGGAAGACTGACAGGAAACTAATCAGGCAACAGGGAATCACAATCAAACGAAAGTACAACAGGCGGTTTCAATTGGGATTTGAACATGAGGAGCAGGGGGGCGTGGCATACACGAGGCTGGAACGGACGGGGCGTGACAGTTGTGATATAAAAGTATTTATTCCAAAATTAAAATGTTGGCTTAGTTGAGGTATTAAATAATTTTTTTTTAGCCAAATGAAGGGAGCACTCGGTATGGCCGGAGAGCTAATTGTAAGTAGTTCGCATAGGAAATAGGCTATGTAAACAAGATACTGTTCCAACAATAAATATAATCAGATGTTAAAATGCCAGTATTTCAGTCTCATCAGGAATCAGTGTCAGACTCTGAAACTTAGGGAATGGAAAAGCGAAATATAAATGTGTATATTATTCAACTAACTCTTCAGCAATCTCAGCAGTGTAGCTGCCTGCTACGATGAATAAGATTGACTTATACTGGCTTCATGCAGCACGTAGAGTATGAAGAGTTACCCTTTCCCTGTCTGTTGAGCCGGGGTGACTTTTCCAAAGCATCCTTAACGCTACGTTATTTGTAAGTTCCATCTTTTAACATAGAACTTACTAACGACGTAGCGTTAAGAAGGTTTTAGGAAACTCACCCCCGATCCGTCCACGGCACCTCCCACCAGGTGACCTCTGGAGGTTACGCTGTCTCTGAGGAAACACCTGCAGATGTTTTCTTGCATTCAACAACGCATCCAATAAATTGATGTAAAGTCTTAAGGACTACGGTACTGATAGTTAGGTTTCGGTTTGTTTAGACGGGTGTCTGTAGATTGTACAGTGTCCCATTCTTTACAAATCATTCCAATAAATTGTATGACGTCTGAGATGTTGTACTATGTGTGCAACAAAGATATTTTAATTGTTTTTATTGCTTTGGATAAATCCAGAAGTTGACCTACAAATTTAATGCCTATAAATTATAATACTATAGACCAAATGTTCCTGGTGACCCAAATCAGGATGTATGCTGGACCAACTGATGTGGAATTACCCCGTGGACACTGAAGATCGTTCAAATCAAAATCAGTGCAAGGGGAATTTCAATATAATTACAGCTTTTCCCCCAAGTAACAAATAAGAATGCAGACAAGACAAATCTTTTCATTATTTATGACAAAATATATTTTTGTGTGTATTTACTCCAAATAGACAGTTCAACTGAATGAACACATTCCACAACATGAAAGGCTGAAAGGATTCATTGTGCTGTCATGAATGTTGACAAGACATTGGGTTTTTCAGGGAAAAAAAAGAAATTGAAAATAACTAAGTCTTCCAACTTTGTAACTTTAGCCTGTAAATGATTTATTTGTGGTTTCACAGAGTATCCTTACGACTTGTATATTAGTGTGGTAATAAATAGATTAGGCAAAGATTATGAATTCCACAGATAAATGGCTTTAGCATGAATAAACTCACATCTAACATATTAATGCAAGTACAATTTTTAACAATGATAATTCTATATTTGGTGTCAGAGATTCTCACTGACTGGTTGAAATATTCCTGTAATGCTAATCATAATGACTGGCCCCACCCTCCTGAGTATATAGACGTTGTCTGAGAATGTGACGAACCTCAGATGCTGTCTTTCTCAAACTCGCAGATAAAATACATGGTGAGGTGACAGGCGACATCATTCCAGCCCCCTGAGGCCACCATCTCGGCGCAGTCCTCATCTTCGAAGGCGTTGTTGGGTTCCCCATCCCTCCACTTGCTGAAGGTGGTCATGGGAGAGCGGTCGACGTACGCGAACTGGCCCTCACGCTGCAGGTCGTTGATGCCGATGAAAACCCGGCTGAGGCCGGCCTGGCTGATGTAGGTAGCTAGCACAGCGTTGGAGGCGTCGTCCTTGGGCATGACCAGGTGACCGCCTCTGCCCTGGCAGAAATCCTCCGCCTCCCTGTACCGCTTCTCTTCCTTCACCAGCAGGTACACTTTGCTATCCGTCTCTTTCACGCCGGCGACAGCTGCGGGGGAGCGTATTGCTGAAAAATGAGCACCTATGATTCTATAATCACTCTGACACATGCATGGTTAATGCGCTAAAAAAAAAAAACAAAAAGAAAAACAAACCATAAAGAAAACGAATAACAAGAACCAAGGTTGTATACATGTCATGTGATCATGCTGCTTTAATCTGGAAACATTAATTATACAAGGCAAACAAAAGTTTGGCAGCTGACAGTTAACCTCACTATGGGATTCGGGGCTAGCTTAGGTTTCATGGTTGTATATGATTTCCTTTGTTGGTCTTTTGTGAATGGAGGTGTAAGAAAGTCAGACGTGAGGCATGTGACCCGGGCAAACAGCACATGGGATTCAGAGAAGAAAAATTAGACATAAAATGAGCATGCGTAGCCTAGCTAGCCTGCTTTACGACTCACTATCATAGCCTAGCTAGCCTGCTTTACGACTCATTATCAAAAGTTCCCACTTTGATTAAACCTGTTACATCAGAGCGTGGTAATCAAATGTACGATATCTGTGCTCTCTCCTGTGTTTGATCATTCACAGAACTTTCTCCGCTTCATTTTCACATTTCAACATTTTTATGCAAGTGTAGCCGTTTGTGTTCATAAAGCCTTGCCCCGCTTACAACACTTATTCTACAAACAACATGGAAATTCTTGTCAGTTGTGGCATTTAAAGGCCTGAATGACATGTTGTGCACATTATAAACAATACTGAAATGATAAAATTGTGCGAACTAAGGATGCGGTGCCTGGAATTGGGTTGCGTTAATCTGCCGTGAAGATTTAGCACTGCTCTGGGCCGACAGTTTAGCGGAACATTTATGAACTTACCACTTTTTATGAACTTAAGCTCATTTGATAGTTGTGCCACGAGGATATCCATTTCCCCAATCATCTTCCTGAGCGGTGTACACTCACAAGGAACTCCTGCTGACATCATAAGTTCACATTCCGTAGTTCAAGTATATCTTCTTCATATCTTAATTGTATAATACAGTTCCTGGTATTTTGTTCCCGACATAACAGTCAACTAGCATCATTAGATTAAAATGAAAATCATTCACGATGTATATTGTAAGTGTAGTGGCTATACGCGGTATGTCATACCTGGCTCTCCATCAGGTCCTTTGGGTCCAGATTCACCCATATCCCCCTTTAAACCTGCCCAGCCAACATATACTACCAGTCAAAACTTTTTGCACACACTGAGATTTTCTACATGTGCATGTTACTCACTTAGCAAAGAACATTGAGTATAAATGTTAACAAATACATTTACAGTATGTTCACCATTTGAGTACCTTAACTAGCAAGAAAGGTTTGTATTTTTGATTAATCTAAGTAACCTCCTCTAGCAGTTATAACAGCAGAGAAAATCTGAGGCATTCTTACTCCAAGGGACATGAAATACTGGTCTGTCTCATGGATGAAACACTTAACTGGTGCATTTAAAGTTAGACAGCCTAGAATTTGACTGTACCGTCGCCACACAACCAGTTAATGGGATGTCAGACTGTTACATACTTTTTCCATATTATAAAGGAATTGTTTTATTTAACTTTTTAGTTTTAGCTTTTTTCATTTTTAGTTGTTTACTCAACTTCTCAATGCTCAACAAGAAAAAAAACTTACAGTTTATGGAATAAATGGAAAAGTGGTTAAAAATAAATCAATGGTGTGCAAAGACTTTTGACTTGTAGTGCAAATCCTGATTATCAGACACAATCCAATTAATCACATCACTCTTTAATATCAAGAAACGTTTCTACCTTTAGATCCCGCAGGACCCATCTTTCCATAGCGCCCCACCAATCCCTTCTCTCCTTTAGGCCCTGGATGTCCTGGAAAATGGAGATTTATAGATACATCCTACCCATCACAGAGCACCATCATCAATAGGATTAAAATGCTATATTTGCATCAGCATTTTGGATAGAAATTGTACAGAAGCGATTTAAAGTTGCTTTCGCGAGGCTATAACCTTTGCCACAAGTGGTGTTCCCACTTTAATTTGCCTACCTGCCGCTCTTTTAATATAACTACAGAAAACAGTAATGAATGAAGGGAGATCAGGGAATTTTCCAGCAGCAAGAGGTTGAAGCAGGTGTCATAATTAACAAGGAGCTTTTGGAATAATAAGTAAAATTTACCTGGAATTGGCTACTTTGGTTTGTCCTTGCAAAGATGACAAAGACTGAGCTAAATTAAAATGCAAAAGGTTTCTATAACTAGATTTATATTAGTTTTTGAGGTAATGCTGCTCTCAGACACACACTGTCGGTTGCTTTACCGGGAGCTAGCTAGCGATTCTCCGATATCAGCCTGGATCGTTGTCGAAAAGACCTTTCGGATTTGAGTTGCCAGGGTCAGCGCAGAGAATTGGGGTTAAAATAGATAAGGCTTTAGTGGCAGATCTAAGGTTTTCATCGTCCATTCCAGTACTTTGCATGCCGTAAACACGCCAGATTCTCTTTCCGTTCTGCTGGAGGTGTTCTGATCAGTTTTCATGCCTGGAGTTCAGCTGGAAATGCAGAAAGAAAATCTGCCTTATTCCTATCAGTGGGCGGGGGGTGGGAGGGGGTCAAGTTCAGCCATGATATCTCCTCATTAGGAGCCACCACAGAAGTGCGCTGTCATTAGCGGCCTGGGAGCACGGCTCCCTGCATCTCTGCGAATGACGCTCTCGTGACACTGACCCCTTGCATAAACACTCCTCTGTACTGCCTAAGCATCATGTCACTCATTAGAGGCAAACAAAAATATCATTTGCGAAACATCTGAAAGTGGAAAGCTTTTATCCCACAGTTTCCCCTGGGGCTAAATCATAAATCCTACACCATGATGTGGTACGCTAAAATTAATAATTATAAATATGGTGCAGCGCTGTTGGTCACGTGACATTTTCATGCTGTTACAGCCTCAGGGAACAGGAGACGTATACATCTCCTTCCCAGTGCTTAATGGTGGAACACTGCCTTGTTCTCACCCTGAACTGGGTATTAAATGCATAAGGAGCATGAACACCAACCTGTATCTCCAGAAGGCCCAACTCTTCCAGGTCTTCCAGGTGCACCTTTCTCTCCTTTGTCTCCTACCTCACCTTTCAATAAAATAAAATCATTATTAATGCGAAAAAAAGTCAATAAGATCACAAGCTGTGGTTTGGATCTGTCGATGCCCTCGAGGCAGTTAAGGGTTAGGGAAACAGGCCTGTAAGTGAAAAGTTGCTGGTTCAAATCCCTGACGAGCAAGATACTGCCCCCATGCACTGCTCCCTGGATGTTAAATAATAGCTGTCTGCTACTATGTCATATACGGGTTAAATGCAGAGGACACATTTCATTGTTGTGTGACAACAATGACAGTTTTTTTAAGTGTGGCGTCAGTGTCGACTAGCAAATTATTGCCTGCTTCTTCTTGCGTGACAGCTGGTGCTGCTAGAGATGTCAGGCCTCATGAAAGAATATCATGTTGGGCCACAATCTGGACCAATCCAATTATGTTCTGAATTTTTCAGGGCACCTATCACTCAGGGTCCCCTGGAATTCTTTTATTGCCCCCCCCCCCCCTTTTGCTAGTAAGTGCATTTCCCACCTCACTGTTAAGCCCAAGGCAGGTGAAACCATACCTAGGCTTGCAAAGGGATGGAAAATTTCCTGAAACTTTCCATTCCATGGGAAGCTAAGCTAGGGAATTTTGGAAATGTTCCAAGTTGAAAACTTAATAGGAATATACAGGAATTAACAGCAAAAATCATAGAACTCTGCAACCCTAGCCATACCTTTGAGTCCAGGGATGAGGATCTGGACTGAGCAAGACTCTTCGGACATGTGTTGACACAGGGCTGACCTCGGCTGTGTCAAACCCAGCACAGTAATTAGACCACACAGGAACAGCGCCCTGGCCCTCATCCCACAGCCGGCGGAAAAACAGCTCCTTTCGCTATTCAGCTCCTGGGAAGGTAAGAGCAAAACCTCATCAAGTAAACAGACAGATAGATAGATACATTTTTTATATATATATATATTAAAAAATGTATCTATCTATCTGTCTGTCTGTTTACTTGATGAGGTTTATATATATATATATATATATATATATAAATCAGTGCAAACTCATCCAGGTGCAATAAGACAAGATAAGCTGCTGGACTGTGGCCGAAGCACATACATGATTGCAGAAGCACTGACATACTGACGACGCTGACCAAAAATTCACAACGCACGCAATTATTTATCTGAACAAAAGCCGAGCGCCCCTTTAGGAAGGCATGTAATGTGCGCTGATTTTCGGCTCCCAAGCGGCGCACTGAGCGGCGTTATCAACAAGCCAGCGCCGGAGACACACGGACCCCGGCGTGATGGAAGATGTGCTTCAAAACCGACGCGGGCTGAATAACGATGGATATCGCGTAACTAATCAGGTTAAAAGCAGACAGAAATACAGCAGGGACTTATTGCTGATCTTAAATTAAAGGTCATTACTTTTTTCATTTTCCTCGTTTCGCGGGGAGTTGTAAAACTTTTGTCACACCTATGAGAATTTAATAGATAAGTAATATATTGTTGCAAATACGTCAAGTATTTTTTTTTAGTTTTTAATTAATTAAGGCCTAATTTAAGTTTTAACTTCGACTTTATGGGGAAAAATTGAGAAAAAATAAATAGCAAAATGTAACATTTTGCAGGATAAGTCGTATAACCTGATCATATATTAACAGCCCTCTGAAGGCAGACGGAACTTCTAGGTGCCGTTTATGTCGCGCAATTTACATTATAGAAGTGCACCTCTGTCAAGGTGTTACGAATTGACGTTTCTGCATTCTGCACCCGAGACAGGTTTCTATAGATTGGAACCAAACAGAAGAATATGAGAAAATCCCTTACCTTTTAACACAAGCCGCCAGGACAAGCGCACTCTGCGGGCAGAAGGACATAAATGAGGTTCATGGCCGCCTGCAGAAGGATGCACGCCGGGGGCCTGTCCGAGACCTTTGCTTATTCCTCATCGGGACCCCCAGTGAACCGAGGCCAGCGAGAGAGACAGAGCAGCCGTAAACACTTTCCCCTGATAGAGTGACAGCTGGAGGGAGCGGCGATAAAATGCGTGGGAAGACTCCGCTTATACGATAAGGGCAGACAGAGGCGTGGACTCCGGCGGCACCGGCTCGGCGGTCGTTAGCAGGCATGGACCCTGATTGGAAAAATGTATGAATTATCATCAAGGGCTCAGGAAGACTTGGTAACAGTGTTACATATTTTTAATTTCCTCACAAAATGAGTCATGGACTGTTCAGTGTATTAATCTTAGAAGTTTCATCCTTCTTCATGTAGATGATAGCAGCAACATTTTTATTGCATGGAATTTAACATCCCGATACTTTTCTGTAAATGTCGTTACGGAGCTCGTTACCTTGCCCTTCTTGTTGTTTTGTAATTATCTGCAGGAGGCACGTAATTAACAAAACCTGAACTTTGCATAAAATTTGCATCCTCATTTGACAAATGGTCGAACGGAGCTCTCCCTCATTGACTCGAAAGGAGCTCATTCGGGAAAGTTTTGCGATGGAAATTAAAATTACATAGGCTCCTGCCCTCTAGTGGTGATATGTCACAACTGCATCCAAGTCTACGGAACAGCAACGATTAATTTAATTTTGTAATTATTAAAGTTAAATATTTATATAGTATTAAAGTTATTAAATCAACAGGGTATCCATATATCCAAAGTAAACGCGATTTGTGTACGACATTATTTAGGCTCAAGAGATCAACAGATTTTAAACTTTTTTTTCCCACTAGCTGTCGTTTTTTGTGTTTGCCTCAAAGTGTCGCTAGATGTCGCTATGACACAGTCCATGCCACATTCCACGCTCTTTGCTGAATTACTAACGCTAACTTGTAGCGCATTGGAAGGTTTTCTTAACTAAAGCAATTGATAGATGTGTACATATTAGACTGTATCTAAGTACAACCGTTATGTTTTTGTTAATGTCTGGGTGTGATTTAAAGAAAATTGTCATGGGAATTTTTGCTTCTGCGAACCAGTAATTTTTCTTTCATCAGGGAAGCCGAGGTGGATGACAGGGACTCGTATGTTTCAAAGGACAGAATAAAGAAGCCCGTCTTACTAAATGAAAGAATCGTCATCTGTCCTCTCAGACATTAGGGTGACAGCAATTCAATAAAAAAAGAAATATATATATCAAGAATGACATTTTTCTAATTCACAAAGTCGCTGCTTATCCGCATTCAATAAGTTATTCTAACAAGAAAAGATGAGAGATATTTTACATCAAAAAATCTGAAAAATGTCTGGCAACCCCAGTCCATTTGGCTATATTAATCGGCATTTTGTGGGCCTCTCCAAGGTTAGACCCAGTGGCATCAGAATGTTCAGATGAAGGCAGATGGGATGACTTTCTTAGGAGGAGACCGCAGTCATTTTAAGAGCTTCCTTGCTCAAATATTGAAGCTGGACAAAGAAACTAAACCATTCAAGTCCCTAAAAAAGGCCGGATCCCCACATATAACTAGGGCACGAGTGAAATGGTTGATGAGGAGGCTCTCGATGGGGGATCAGACCGCAACTGGAATTGCTCGCCAAATTCTATTCCCCAAGCCGATTATGGGAACACTTAAATCACACTTCTGACCTCCAAGAAGGAAATATGCAAGTTCAAAATCTTTATTGATATATATTGTGTAATTCATTGACAACAAAATGGTGTAATAATGGTCAATGGAAATTAAAATCATGAATCCGCTGAGGGCTGGATTCCAAATCACACCACGGCGTTTCAGTATGTTGCTCAGTAGTGTGCTCGACTCTCACAAGCCTGTATGCACTCCTGACAACATCTGGGTACGTTCCTGATGAGAAGGCGGCAGGCGACCTGCGGAATCTCCTCCCAGACCTGGATCAGGGCATCAGTGAGCTCCAGGACAGTTTGTGGTGCTACTTGATGGTATCAAACGTACGGATACATCATGTCCCAAAGGTCCTTGATTGGATTCAGGTCTGGGGAACGTGGGGGGCCAGTGAATGACGTCAGTGTCTTCATCATCCTAGAATGCCCTACACACACTGTCCACATGAGGCCACATATCGTCCTGCACCAGGAGCAGCCCAGAGCCTTCTGCAGCACTATAAGCTCTGACACTGGGTCTGAGCATTTCGTCCTGGTACCTAACAGCAATCAGGGAACTGTTAGCTGGTACACGGAGGTCTATGCTGGGG
>JABFEB020000026.1:16035262-16048855 GCA_019775895.2 Stomatorhinus ivindoensis
TGGCCTGTATATTATCATACCCTCTAATTGGATAATTGGTTATTGAAAATGGATGTGTGGTGAGGGATTCATCATCAGACACTTTGCAGGCGCCGTGTGCTACGAAACGGTAATTTGATCCACAATAAGACTCTCCGTCCATATGCTGACTTTAAGAAGCTTTTGTTTTTTTGGTCTAGCTTCAGTAATGCTATTTGGAGTTAAACCTCTTGCATCCTTATCTTACCATAAAATTAAGGGCATTTTGTATGACTGAAACTAAGTCAGACAATTAAGGGCTTAGCTCTTAATTAGATGGTAATTGTGTAATTCTGAAACTGTTTATAAACTGCCATCCTATGGCATCACGTGAGAATGTGCACCAGATGTTTCATGTTCCTCTCCTGGCTTGATCTACATGCTCTGGGGTACGCTGGTGTGCTCCTAGGCCCAGTTTGTGGAGAAGAACAATGACGCTCTCCACATGTCCTTGGAGTATCTCGTGTGTGAATCGAAAGACGCCTTTGTCCGCCAGCTCTTCGAAAACTCCAATAACTCCAAGGACTCCAAGCAAAAGACTGGGAAGCTCAGCTTCATCAGTGTGGGCAACAAATTCAAGGTGAGGAATGCAGACGCCTTTGTGGTGACTCTGCTCTACAAAGAGGCTTTTCATTCTAGAAGTCATTGGTGTCATAATGGAGTTTTATACATAATGGGAATATAAACACTTGCTTTGACCAAGTACTCATTAGCATTAGAACTCTTTAAAAGACTTTGTATTAAATCTGTAATTCTGTCACACATCTGAAGGATAAGTTATGGTAGATGTGTTTATAATCTCTGCTAAATCCTGCCGCCTGTATCTGTGTTCTTGAATGTTCTGATACCTCTCCTTTTGACTCTTCCCTCTCTGTTGTATGTTCCTCCTCCAATCAGAGACCACCACCTCCTGTCTTCAGATCTCTTCCCTAAGAGCCGTGATTTGTGCGCTGAATAAAGTCAGCTCAGCATGTCTAGAGGGAGGGAGAGATGGCAGTAGGGAGTAAAGTAGTGGTTGGTGTAACGCAGAATCAGCCAGGGCGAGAAGGTAACTGGTTCTCGTGTGGTGAATTTGTTCCATCCGTGAGGAATGTGAAGGCCGCGCTTCTGTTCCCTAGTCTGCTAATCACGCACTGTATCCACGTCTCCTCTCTGAGCTCAAGGATGAGCAGAGCTTTTCATTCTAGCAATAAAACCAAACTGTGCTATTTGCCACATCATAGGTACCCTAAACACATTCAGCCGACACTATTATCCAAAGTGATGTACATTTGATAAGTCAAGGTCAGCCAGAAACCGGAGCCTTGCCCAAGGACACAACACTGACATCAGCCTGCTGACCATAGGTTCTGAACCAGTGACCTTCTGATCACAGGCTCATCGTCCTAACCCACTCGGCCGTGCATCGCCCCCATAAATAGTTAAGATCTCAACTCGTAACTGGAAGTTAGTTTCGGTTTACGGTGCTTTCAATTGAATTATTCAGGAAAGTTTTTTAGATTGCAAAAAAAAAACGATAGCTTTTGTGCAGCTGTGAGAGGTTTGTGAAAGCTTTGGAATTATCTTGATTTCTGCATGAATGGCTTAGATTAAGAACAGATCACATTTTAGGAGCCGTTCATGCAAAACGTCTATAATGAAAAGCTGAGGCAGCAGGTGGTAAATTGGTTAAAACAGTTTAGCAGAGCCATTATTTACTCAAATAAAATATCCAGCTTTATCTGTGCAAATTTCTTTTTAAAGAAACAGTATCAGCTAAAGCAACTAAACATAAGTGAACTGTAAAGTCTTCACGATAAAAGACCGCTTCTTTGGATAGAAAAAAATAGCTTGATCGGTTAGATCAATAGCTATGTCATTCATTAGTTTCACTTTCTGCGCTTTCCCAAAACAGCATAATCGATTTTGACACTTGATTGTATTCAGCACTTGAAATTTCCTTGTAGTGTATTAATCATAAATCAGAGAACAGCTTGAGTGACACCCTCTGTTAGCCAGTGCTCATGATCACCTGCTTGATCACTTTCACAAGTTTTATCATTTACATTTTTTTTTCCAGATGTGAACAAAACACACATATGTGAGGGGTCGTTAAAAGTTAAAAATGTTCAATTTTATTTGACATACTAATTAGAGGCCCTCTGAAGTGTCTCTACTGGTATTTATGGATTAAGACGTCATGACATTTAGATGGACATTTATAACACAGCTGTATTCATGATCCTTGGAAAGCATCTGAACACTGGGGGTCACGGGGGGTGTAAAGTCACATCCACTCATCTGTCTGCTTTTGACTTGGTTATAACCTAATGCCGCTTCATTTTATTTCTAAATTCCCAAAGCCTGTTCACCATACAATACACTTTTTTTGCTTTCTAATGCATGCTAGATTTAGCTAATGCTGCTAAAGCAACAGTAGTTGTTCATTGGTAGATTTCAAAATGCACTCAATGGATGATCTATTTCACTTTCCTCACCTGAAAAACAGATAACATTTTACTTAAGCCTGAATTATATTTGTTTGTTTGTTTAGCTATTTATTTATTCATTCGTTTATTTATTTTCGGTATTTTTTCGTGATGCTTCATCGCTATATCCCTAATAATGCACCACAAGTCATCCTGCATGGGCCCAGGTTCCCCCCTCCCCACCCCCCCATTTCTGTATGGTTGTATTACACAGTGGCTGGTGGGGAGAGTTCAGAGACGGTCTGTACGACATCCCAGCCCAAACATACGTGTGACATATTACATATGCTCGCCTTGAAGTCTCCCCTGACCCCTAGAATGGATGTTTCACGTTAAATTGCTAGCTGCTCTTTGGACGCACATGTGCAGATTTGACTGTCGTTAACGTCCTTGTCCGGCTTGCTTTATGTTATAGTCGAGAGTGTTGGCCATTGAGTAAGAGCCCCTGTTTTCACCTTCTTTTACAGACACAGTTGAACCTTCTACTTGAAAAGCTTCGCAGCACGGTGAGTTTCTGTAGGTGTAACGCAGGCTTTTTGATTGACATTCCTCCATTGGGAAGCAGAATCCCTGTCTCTCATTCATATTTAGTTAGGTAACTATCCGTCCGTCCGTTCGTTTGTTTGTTTTAAGGGGTCCAGCTTCATTCGTTGTGTGAAACCTAATCTCAGGATGGTGAGCCACCAGTTTGAAGGATCCCAGATTCTTTCCCAGCTGCAGTGTTCAGGTATCTATGGACCCAATGAATCCTGAACCCCTTGAGAAACTGGAGAGGAGACTTATGGCGTCATTCCCATCCACATGCTCAGTGTGTAGCTGCTGTATTTTCACGCACAAATTTTTCATGAAGTGGTGCGTAGTGTGTGTGTGTGTGTGTGTGTAAAACCTACCCTTGCTTAGGAGTGGGGGTCTTCATGCATGACGGAGTATGCTGTGCCCCCGTCAGGAATGGTGTCGGTTCTGGACCTCATGCAGGGGGGGTTTCCTTCTCGGGCCCCGTTCCACGAGCTCTACAACCTGTATAAGCAGCGCATGCCAGCCAAGCTGACTCGACTGGACCCCCGGCTCTTCTGCAAGGTCTGTCTGCAGATTAGCCCCACCCCAGCCTGCTCACCCGCCCCCCCTGCCTTCCTCCATATCCCTGACCTGTGCTCTCCTTTCCTGCCCCAGGCTTTATTTAAAGCACTGGGGCTGAATGACAAGGACTACAAGTTTGGCCTGACCCGCGTGTTCTTCCGACCCGGAAAGGTGATTTATCCTCCACTAGCTCTTCCCCATCATTTGATGGGTAATGGATCTCCCTACCAGAGATACAGCCAGTTTTACCAGGGGTGCAGAGGGTGAAATTGCACCCCCTACTGGTCATATGGAAATGCCATTTGAATGACTTCTGCTAAATAAATTTAATTTATGTTGAAAAGATACATTTGAAAATGTGGCTTGTGCTAATCAAATCAAATGTGCAGTAATAATGTATTGTAAATGTATTTATTTTTTCTATTTAGAAATGTATCTGGTTGGGCTCTCATCTTGCACCCGCAGTAATTGTGATATATATGGAGTTTGGGGTATAAAGAGCTCATGGACCGAAGAGTCGGGATTTAACTGTCTGTGATTGTCCCTGTACTGGGGGCACCCCCCCCCCCCCCACAACAAAAAATGTGCCCCTCTCTCAGTTTGCAGAGTTTGACCAGATCATGAAGTCGGACCCCGACCACCTGGCAGAGCTGCTGAAACGTGTCAATAAGTGGCTGGTTTGCAGCCGCTGGAAGAAGGTTCAGTGGTGTTCGCTGTCCGTCATCAAGTGTACGTAACCCTCCCCACCAACACCGGCCACTCGATCACCTGGAACGAGGAGCCTTCATTCACTGTCCTTCATTCATAAAACATCTTACAATACAATCTTACAATACAAATACTCCTGCAATTCCTCCGCACACTGGATGGATGCGTCTGCATGTCCAAAATTTGTCATTGTTTGCTGCCTTCACCTTCACTTTCCTGTTTTATGGAAATATTTTCCACTCGCGCAGATTTGAAGAAACATTTTTTTTTTTTTGAGTTTGCTGTGCTTTCTACTTCCATTTTCACTTCCATTTTCACAAGTTGTTTCCTAATCTGCCGTCTGTGTAAGTCCCGCCTAGGTGTGCTACACAAACTCTGCCTCTTTCATTGTTACCGTAGTAAAAAATAAGATGAAATACCGGGCCTCTGCCTGCGCGACCATTCAGAAGACGGTCCGCATGTGGCTCTGCAAGAGGAAACACAAGCCAAGGTTTGGCTCCGCCTCTGTAGAGAATGCTGTGACACCATTGGCCACTTACCATGTTAATTAATCTGTAGTCTTCTGCCTTTGGAATGAAATGATTGGGTGGTAATGAGATGACTGGATAGCCAGTTCCGTTTGTCGCCGTGTGCGTGTGCAATGATTGTAGCTCTAATTACTGGCTTTTGATATTCTTTTGGTGCAGAATTAATGGCTTGGTGAAGGTTAGAAACCTGAAGAAGAGGATGGAGAGGTTCAACGAGGTGGTGAACGGCCTGAAGGAGGGGAAGCAGGAGATGAGCAGGCAGATCCAGGAGCTGGATGCCTGTATCGGTGCCCTCATAGCAAAGATCAAGGTACAGCCATTCAAGCAGAGCCCTGTGCTCACTGCTGTTCGGCCCGTCATTTGAAATTTTGCTCCCCCACCCCAGAAACATTATGTGCTGACCCACATCGTTTGAGTAATTTTTCCCTCATCCTTCAGACTTCTTTTTTTTTCCACTTTTGATAATTATTTCCCATGAATGATAATGACTTGTAACTTTTGTACTATCCCACACTGATTGAATGACTTCAGAACACTGAACTGTTACCCATAATTTTTTTTGCGTGATTCGTAATTATTTAGTCGTTGTCCTAATCCAGTCGTTGTCCTAATCCATTACTTTGCGTGAGGTGACTAGCGGTCGGTATCCGCTAACATCTGTTGGGCTTCTGTCATAGCATCTGGGATTCGTTTTTTCAAAAATGCTTAATGTTTTATATATTATTTATATATATATATATTAAATATATTTGGTAAAAGTGGAATTTGCAAAGTGGATACCATCAAACAGATCTGTTTTATGGACTTTACATTCACCAGTGAAACCTGGTATCTCATCTGTCTTTGCTTGGAGACCATTAATGCGGAAAGTCGTTGTCATAGTGATGCAAAGTGGTGATTTGTGCAATTTGTAGTACTTTCTTCTGAAGTAGTGAGTCAAAATAGGCCACCTCCGTGGATAATTCGTTTTTTTCGGTGCCTTTGAAATTCCTCACGTGAATGATGCTGCTCTCCCCTCCCCCCCAACAAATGGCAGACCACGGTCATGACCCACGAGGAGATCGACCGGGAGCATCAGGGCCTGGTGCGACGGTCCGAGCAGCTATTGACCTCCATGCAGAGGAAGAAGCAGGAGGAGGAGGAGCGAGAGCGCCTCCGGAGGATCGAGGAGGAGATGGAACGGGAGAGGAGGAGGCACGATGAGGAGGAGACCCGTCGCAGGCAGGAAGAAGACGACCGACGCCTGTGAGTGAGGGGTCCTTCACAGCCAGCGGCGGTGCTAGCTAGCTAACTAACACATTTGCCTGCACACATAATCTTTATTTAGGGCTGATGGCTCATTCCTGGTCCCCCGAATCAGTCTGTTAAAGCTAGGCTATTAAATTTGACGGGCCAGACTGCAGGATTTAATAGCCCACAGCAAAGAACACACCCACTGTGTTTGTGAAGGGCACCGGCAGGAAAATTTACTGTGTATTAAATTTTAAAGTTACCTGAAGTGTGACAGCATGGCAGTAACTTTATAGCCCTATTATAATTCACATTATGCTAATTCGTCCTGTTTAAATATTTCGAAGGGCACGCAGTGTCGCCTTCAAGAAATGAAGGTGCCAATGAAATTCGGTTGAACATAACTATTTAATCAGACTCAGGCCCCCAGTATTTATTGGAAACATTGAAGCTTGTTGTTTTTTTTGTTTTTTTTTCTCTGATAACTCAAATTGGATTTGAATTAACATCCTAAGGTCAAGCATGGATATATATATTTTTTCAAGCTCTACCTTCAGAAAAAGGGGAGAATTAACGGGTGTAAGATGGTGCTAGAGACTTTATAAATGTGAGAGTTTATAGCTTGTTTGGGATATAGACTGGTTGCCATTAAATTCCGTGTGACATAATCTGGCTTTTCTTGTGTGACACTACCAGAGGTGGCGTTAGGCTCAGTGGGTTAGGACAGAAATCACTCTGCCGACCCTGGGATTTGAACCAGTGACCTTCTGATCACAAGCACGGCACCCTCACTCACTGAGACAAACTTCACACCCCCACTATTATAATCATTAGTCATTATGAAATTTTAAGCACGTTGTTTCGCTTTCGCAGTTAACTGGGTTGAGAAGTGTTTTGTGGATCTGTGGGTCAAGACTCGCGTGTCCGCGACCAGAAGGTTCAAATCCCTGGTTCGGCAGAGTGATGTCACCATCACTCTGGACCCTGAGCGAGGCCCTTAAGCCCCCCCATTGCTCACAAGAAAAATCAGATGTCTCTTTGGATGCGTTGTTGCAGGAAAGCCGAAATGGAGCAGAAACGGAAGCGCGAAGAAGAGGAAAGGAAAAAGCGGGAGGAGGAGGAGATGAGGCTGCAGGTGCGGCCTGGCCGTGGACTGCCGTTACTTCCTCTGGTGCGGCTCATCTGGACCGAGCCGGTCCCCCTGTCTCTGAGTACCAGTGGACTGACCCATTTGGCTAAAACACTGCCGCCCTGGGGCGGGGGGTGAGCGTGCTGTCCTGATGGCCTCTCCGTCGTTCCCTAGCCCCAGGCAGCTGCCTGTTCACTTCAGCTAGTTGCTCTTGGGTTGCTCCAGTTACTTATACCCCCCCCCCCCCGCTCCCTTATTTATTTTGCTCTTCCCTAGTCATTTACTCATCAGCCTACTTCCAAGCTTTCTCTCATTGGCTGTGGCCGGTCTATGTGCCCTGACCGAATCAGCTCATGACGTGGGGTCGTTTCTCAATGTCTAGAATGCAGAGATCGTACTGGTGGTCTTGGCAAGGCCGGTCTTGCGAACTTGCCTCCCAGGAATGAGCGTAAGGCGCATTGAATCATGGGAGTGGTTGGTAAGGATGCAACCGATGTATCCTTGATATTTGTGGTGGCGCAAGAACCAAGTCTGGGGATTTTTTCCGCCCACATACGTGTATTAGTGTCCTTTGGCATTTGGCCTGTTAGCGCTAGCATTATCACTGCTCGATGTTAGCATGCGGGAACACATTGCCAATGGCCGTGGAGTCCATTGTGCGTCACGCCCCCGGTTGACCCCTGGTGTGTCTCAGGAGGAGATGGAGCTGCAGCTGGCCCTGGAGCGCGAGGAGGAGGTGCAGAGGCAGGCCGTGCTGGAGCAGGAGCGCCGCGACTGCGAGCTGGCCATGCGCATCGCCCAGAGTGAGGCCGAGCTCAGCACCGAGGAGGCGCAGGCGGACGCAGCGCTGCGCAGGTACGCCGGCTGCCAGCACCCACTGCGCAGACGCCCGCTCGTTCACGGTTGGGCGTTTGTGGGGGACTTCCTGTCAGGGATTTGGACCAGAGTTTCATCCAAGAAATGGATGAAAATGCTTTTTTGCTCTTCTACTCAGAAAGACAAAAAACAGGCCTGGTCTTGGGCCGGTTTAAGGAAAAACATGGAAAACGGGGTAGAGGAAGAGCCTTTCATAACCAACCCCCCCCAGATGGAGCCTTACCCTTTCTGAGTAGCATCTCCTGCATAACTGTACAGAATGTATGAAATCTTTTGTCCTTTTCCTTCCTTAAACAACCTTTTGGGTGATATGCATCCCCAGACAGATCTGAATAAGCCAGTAAACAGCCATAACCCCCAAGAAACCCCCTTTATCCAGCCCATCAGTGATTAGCCTTGCACGCTGACCCAGAAAACAGTTCAGCTGTTAACGGTGTTTTTAAATCACTAATGAACATTGTGTTCCAAAATTATTTGGGTGTGAACAAGGTGCTCACAGATCATTTCATTGCCAGACAGCCCACAGAAGACACATTCATTATGAAAAATTGATAAATCAGGGATATTAGTCTTTTTTATATATACATTTTTTTGATCGTCCATTCATTGTAGGACTATCAGATCTCCAATGGTCAGATGCATTGCAGTGCATGAATGATTTAGTTGCTTGCATGCCAATGCAAAAAGTATAATTTCATATGTTTTTGATTACTAAAAGGAATTGATTTTTGTAGCAGTCAGGAAAGGGTTGCAGGTGAAAATCCAGGATGGAAACATGCCCTTGAGAGATGTAGCATAACTTCGGGGCCTGTGGGCCTGTCGGCCAGGCGTGCTGAAACGTTAAGTACCGCGTTACATCGATGGATGACGGTACCTTCGCGGAGACATTCTGGGCTCTGGTTGCAGCCGTGTTTTGTATTGTCCTGAGGGTGTGATCTAAATTCATTCAGGCACAGATGTTGACTCGCTTTAAAGTACTAATTTATTAAACAGAGATCTGAATCTCAATATAGCCCTGAAAGTCTTAGCCGGAACAAGTCCCTCGTTTTTTAAACCGTGTTCTTGACAGTTGTATTACTCTATTGATTCAGTATAGTCTTCCTTGATAATATTAAATGATTAGACTTAGTTTTTTGAAGGTTACAGATTTCAAGTGTGATTTCCATAACATTTGCAGTGTTAAAGGTTTTGTGCCTGTAAAATCTGACTTAAATTCTCATGAAAGTTATTGTAGATGAATTAGGAAGGTTAATGTAGCTGAACAGAGAAGCTGAATCGGGCTCTTTCATTAAGAAATTACAAGTGCATCACCAAAGAGTGCATCTCCCGTTTACACCTCTCCGTGATGTAACAAAATGGCAGTCCCTCTCACAGTTGAACAGTCCTCTTCTTGCTGAGGGTCTGCTGCACCTGTGTATTCCTGTGTTCTTGTGTCTGCCCCAACACGGCGGTTTGAGAAAGCAGCTCAACATTGGCACAGGTTTTGGCAGCGCCAGGTCAAAAGCCACCATCCCTGATGATGGCGTTGACCACGGACACCAGTCGCACGTTTGCTAGTCGGTTTGATAGGTGTCACATGATCCTTGCCGACATCCCTGATTGGCTCCAGCCACCTCCACCCTTCTCCCGTACCCCCATGCATCAAACACTGTTCTGGAGGGGCAGAATTCTTCCTATCGGATCTCCTAAAAGTTGGACCAGCCTTTTATTGGCCATAGCAGTCATTAAAAGAAGCTTTGAGGGAGAATGAGGGGAGGGGGGTATGGTCCATTTCTCTCTAATAGTGAAGATCCCACCCCAGCCCCAACCCAGGCTTTGAGAATCACTCCAGGAAGAGTCAAAGCTGAGCTGATGGATTTAGCCGTGACACAGCGGCGGGGGAGAGGACGACAGTGGGAAACTTCAAAGTGTCCAGAGGGCGAGGGTGGTGAGGGGGTGTGTGGGAGACAAAGGGAACTGACAGGGCGCAGCTCTACTCTGCCCCCTATCTTTACAAATGATAATTTAAGTTTAGCCACACTGGCTGCTTCTGTGAATTGATTGACCTACAGTTCTGACCTTCCATTTTTAGCTTGGAGGAAGATGCATCTTTATACAGGATAAAAACAAAAACCCTGGGGCATTTTTGCTCCTGAATGGGTATTTATTTTTATTTATACAGCCTTGAGTCAACCCGGGCTTGCATTTGTGCCTGTTTTAGGGTCCTGCTAACGTCCTACCAAGTCTGCTTTCAGGAATCTCTCAATCAGTGTTTTATTTATTTACTATGGACCTCGGATGCAAATGCAATGTGACTTGATCAGGTGTAATTCGACGTAAGACTGTGTTTCTGCGTCACCACAAAATGACCCTGCCCACCCAGCCGGACGTCCCACTCACCCGCTTATGGATCTGTTCCTCCTTTCAGAGGCCCCCTGGTCCAGGCCACCAAGGCAGCTGCCGGCACCAAGAAGTACGACCTAAGCAAGTGGAAGTACGCCGAGCTGCGAGACGCCATCAACACATCCTGCGGTACGCTGACCCGGCCGGAACCCTCCTAGCGTTTAGCGGGAACCAGGGAAGACGCGCACTTGGCGCAGAGATCATCTTTTATCCTGAAGATCTGCTTGCCCCCAACATGACCAGAGCTATTAATTTGAGAAAGTATTGATAGATAATTCCAGCTCCTCGAAAAATATCCAGCATAAAACTCCAGCGTCCTTGGAGGTTTCCTTTGTGCGCTGCGCCATACAGCAAATTAAGATGTGAGTTTTGTAGCTCAAAAGAAGTATTAATTGATTAGCATGAACGTCACGTCTCTGCATTATTTTTGCCTGCCTTTGTGTTGCATCGTTCAGGGGGCCCGATTTCCCACCATCCCTGGCATGAATTTTTCTTCCCTATTGAAACATTTTTAATTGTAGTCCTGGGGTTTAATGAATATGTCCTCGCAGCTTTCACAGAATTAGCCTAATCTATTGTGAGCATTTTATTGTCCAATCATCATCTATTATCACAAGCCGTGTCATGCCCATCCATGGCTGTGCTATCTCCATCTCCCAGTCTCTTCCCCACCACCTTGTTCGGTGATGACTTTCACCAGGGCATGCGTGTGCCATGGAGCGCTATATTAACGACCGGATTTAATATTGGCCCCTGGGTAGATATCGAGCTCCTGGCAGCTTGCCGGGAAGAATTCCACAGGCGTCTGAAGGTCTACCACGCCTGGAAGTCGAAGAACAAGAAGCGCAATGGTGACGCTGAGCAAAGGGCCCCGAAGTCGGTCACCGACTACGGTAAGAGGCTCGGCCCTTTGAAGAGAATTTTCCTTTTTTTTTTTTAATGACCCCTGGATAGCTTCAGATGGAACGAATGGGTGCGAGGTGGTAGGAGGGAAAGGAAGAGAGAGAGGGAGGGAGCCAGGGAGGGGAGGCAAGGAGGCCCAGCCAGATCCACCAGACCGGATCGGCACCCTATGGCGTGGCAGCTGGGGAGGGCAGCAGCGGATCGATCACAAAGAGATTAAACCCAACATGCATACTGGTCGGATTTTAATGCTCAGATGAAAATATTTGCTGGCTATATTAAAAAACACAACCAAATAGTAATATAGTTTCCTTGACCTCCGACTTCACTGAAACAGTGGCAGTTGAAGGTCACTCTTTATATAATGACAGAAATGATGATGATTACTGCTAAACTGCTTTATTGCACTTTGAGTTCCTGGGGGTGTTTTTTAATCTTCTGATTAAAAGGTTTTTGAGGTCATTTCGAAATGGCTTTCGACGTGATAGCTGACAACCGGTCAGGCCGATGAGAGTGATTAGGGTGTTGGAATTGAAAGGAATGCACACCTCAGTACATTTCACGTGACCCTCCAACACCAGACCCGACTCGTGACGTACACATCTCTGCCTTTTCTGAGTCTGAAAAACCGTGCACTCTCTCTCTCTCTTTCTTTCTCTCTCTCTCTCAAATTTTGAAATCTGCGCTGCGGGGAAAGAGGAGTGTATCTGGTTTGGAAGTCAGCTACCCTTCTGACGCAGCGTCTGCAGGGATGCTCTTATCTCATGGGCATTTCTCATCTGCTATCAGTGCCAAAGCTGACGGTCTTCCTGCCGTCTGAAAAGAAATGCTGAATATTTGTAGCTACACTTAATTTGATGATTAGGCAAGTTTGTCTTTTTTTTTGATAATTATCTGGTTAAAATGGTTACTGCATGTGCTCTAACCCTGCATTAATTATGGTTTTTATGTATTTGTTACATATGTTTTTATGTATTGTTATATATATATATATATATACACATTAAGTGGTAAAATTTTGGTTCTGTTTATGAAAATGTTTTCAGATCACACCACTGTCTTGAGAAGGTCATGTAAGTGGTGATCGGAGCACCAGTAACTAGACTAATACCCTGTCGTCTCAAATCTTCAGTTGGGTGTGAATGAGGATACATCTGCCAGCCCCTTTTAGCTGCTTCTGGAATTTTTCTTTTTCCCGCTTTGGCTGTGCGGTGTCATAACCTCTGTCTTGAACATTTTCTGTTTCTGTCACAAGTGATCTCTTCACACTCCCCCCCCCCCCCCAACCTTTCCCCCAGTTGGGTATGACGTCAACATTGCCTAAGCTACCCGCTCAGAAGCCCTCAAGTTAATTGTGAGATGGACAGATTAGAAAGGAGAGAAACTATTGAACTTGACGGAGTGATGAAGTCGGCTTGCCGCAGCGCGGCGTCCGCTCGAAGTCCTCCTTGGGCTCGGTGGACCACGACAGCATAAAGACGTCGCCAAGTATCCCGAAAGGGAGCCGAGAGCCTGGCCCTCGCTTAAGTGGAGACCCAGAGGTGCGCTCAATCGTTTGCACTCTGGTGCTTCCTGGCATCTTAATTCCATTAACATTTTTCAAATTGAAAGTCAGACGGTCCCTAGCGTCGTTTCGTCAGCCCCTGGAAAAACAACTCTATCCCCTCCCCCCAAGCAGTCAAAGTTGACGGCCAGATTTATTAGAAGTGATAAGGGCTGTAATGACCCGTCGTCGATTCTTTGTCTAATTAAGGTGCTAAGGGGCTGCCAATTCGGTCAAGTTCATTTCCTGTTGCTCATGTGGGGTGTGAGCGATCTTTACATCTAAGCTGTCGGGAAACCTGCAGGATAATAGCTACGTGAACTTTTCCTCCCTTTCCATTGGATCTCTGGGGTCTGTTAAAGTCGGCTGTGCTTTCCTGTCCTGGTTGCGGTGACTGATGGTAGGTGTAGATGGGTCTTTTGATAATGCGCCATTAAACATATAAAATGTACATTATAGGTACAGCCTCGCATGCTGTGTATATTATATGGTACATTTAATGTCGGAAAACATCTGTCTGATATAGGACCATTTGCCAGGCTTTTAAAGGGACAGTCAATCATAATTACAGTGATTAAGTCGTCCTGAGAATGTAGATGTGTTCTAAGCCAGTGTTCCCCAACCTGCTCTTCAGGAACACCCAGATGGTCCACATTTTTGCTCCCTTCCAGCTGCCTGGCAGACGGTCCACAGAAACGGGGTCTCCGAGGATCGGGTTGAGAAACGCTGTTC
>JABFEB020000026.1:16085663-16100650 GCA_019775895.2 Stomatorhinus ivindoensis
GGAAAAAAAAACGTATATTTATCACGTTATGGGGACATTGTGTCCCCATAAGGATAGGTATACCTGTTCGCACAGACACACACGCACTCACACACACACACGCCATGGCAGAATGAATGCTCTGAATGTTGAATGAATGAATGTTACATTTATACAGCACTTTTCAAGTCACCCATAGGGCTTTACAAAAGCAATGGGGAGTCACCTCAACCCCCACCACTGTGTAGCCCCCACCTGGATGGTGCAGCAGTAACCATTCTACGGCAGTACTCTCACCACACAGTAGCTAAGGTGGTGAAGGGGCAGGAGAGGATTCACCAGTTACGGGACGAATAGGAGGCCAGATGTGAAAGAGCCACAGTGGGTAGTTTTAGACAGGGCATCAGGGTACCACCGCTACTCTTTTGAAAGATGCCCAGGGATCTTTTATAACCTCAGAGATCCACACTGACCACAGCATGGACTGATCTGCTGATCACGGTGTCCCCATCACTGCACTGGGGCACTGGAATCCACACAGACCACAGCTTGGGCTAATCTGCTGACCACAGTGTCCCCATCACTGCACTGCGATCCACACTGACCACAGCTTGGGTTAACCCACTGGCCACATCAACACCCCTTACAGTTGTCCAGAGACATTTTGAAGGTTACAAGCTCAGACGTAATAAAAGGGGCATATTTGTCATTATTGTAGTGAAGCCATAAAACAACAATCATAAACGTAATTATATCAACTGTAACTGTATGAATGAAATGAAGTACAAAGACACAGTGCATTCCCCCGCCCCACGTTCCAGGCCAATGGGCCATTCGTAGACACCAGTTTAACTAATATGCAAACGCCCTCCCATACCGAATATAGGGCAGGTTTCACATTCCCAGTGTCAGTGGTCTGACACTACCTGAAAGCTTTGGTAAATCTTCCCCAAGCAAAAGCATCCCTGACACCCCCAAGATCCACTAGTACCAACGACAGCAGAAACTCTTTGCACCTCCTTGTTTTGTAATGCCCTCTCAGAAAAAGCGTGAAAATGTGTACCTTTGTAATTGTATAGAAATGGGAACCATCCCAAAGGTAGAGAACAGCATTAATGTACCCCGATGGTACAGAAATTCATTTCTGTATCTTAAAAGATACAAATACCTACAGCTAAGGGCACATTTGACAGACCCTTAAGGGTACAGCCCAAGTGACATTTCTCTTTTTTTCTGAGAGTGTATAATCAGTACTTGATTAAAGTTCCCTTTATTTTGTTCACTGTAGTGTGAGGCATCGGCTTTGCACCTTCAGTCACAATGCAGTATGGTGTTATATAATCTTACTCATACCGAGTTCCGCAGTTTCTAATGAAGGAGTCATTTAATTTATTGGGGAAATGAATAAAATGCTTTTCTTTCTGTTACCAGTTAGGTAATCATTATAGTACCTGCGTTCCCTTTGTTTTCCAGTATTTAATAAGAATGAGCATATAGTATAGATTGTCGTTTTTGCGTCACTGAGAACTAAATATATGAATCATCCTGTTAAGCTCAATTCTCTAATTAAAAACAAAATTAACATGTGCGTCAATCGCTGGACTGGCAAGGGGAAGGAGTGATAATATCCAGAAAAGCAGGTTTTTTTCATTTTTTTAAGCTGTCATATCTACAGCTTTAACAGAGAAACAGACCTCAGAATTTGAATCTGACACTATTCATTTCAATATTATCTTCTTCGTTGCCTTGTTCTCCGTGAAGACACCCACTCAAAAATTCAAAGAAGAAATAAAATCAAAATCATGGTCATTTAGGATCCCTGTCGTCATTTAGGTGTGGTGGCTGAGGAGGCAGCACTGTTGTCTCACACACTCTGGGCTTGGCAGCTTGCCTCTGCTGGATGTGTGTAGAGGCTGCATGCCTGCCTCAGCCTCTATGGATTTCCTGCGGAGACTCTGACTGCCTCCAAGCCTCCAGCACTGCCCATTTTCTCAGTGGGGAAACACAATTTTATAAAAATATGTCGCTGCAATCAAATAACTAAAAAATGACAAAGTCCTTGTATTTTGTTTGGTTACTTATGGTTAAAGTTAGTGCTGGGTGGGGATTAAGGTTGTCATAGTTGGGATTAGAATTTTGATCATGCGTGTGTCTGCATGCATGTGTGTGTATGTAAGCATGTGTATGTGTGTGTGCATGTGTGTATGTGTGTGTATGAATATGCGTGTGTGTGCAAGTGTGTGTGAGTGGGCATGCATGTATGTGTGTGTATAGGTGTGTGCATGTGTGTGTTTTTGTGTGTGCGTGCGTGTGTGTATATGTGTGTGTGCGTGTGTGTATGTGTGTATGTTCCCTCTAATGGACTGGCACTCCACCCAAGGTGCCCCCTGGCCTGGTGCCCTAATCTTCCTGGATAGTCACCAGAGCCACTTGTGACCCTGACAAGGAGAAGCAGCTAGAATATGGCTGGTATAATGGATGAAATGTCGCGTCGGGGCAAATAGAGACACCTGGATCCAGGAATGCAGGTAGAAAGGGGGCTTTTAATGAAGCAAATTGAGGAGGAGATATGGGATGGGGACGTCGAATAGGGAAGAGAGGGCTCCAGCCCCGGGTAGGGGACGGTTCCCCAGGAGGGGGGAGAAGGGCGGTGGGTATCCGAGGGTTAGGCGAGGATCGTGGTCGATGTCCTTTCCAGAAGTCGAAAGCCGGTGAAGTCAGTCCAACGAGGAGACACGAGCACACGAGGGAAGGGGAGACGTACACAGCCGGGGTTAGGCAGGGGAAGCAGGTCAAGGACGGGATCTGGGCTGGGGAGGCAAAGGAGAGAGTTGGGGGAGGCATGGGGCGCACACAGGTAAGGTACAGGTATTTGGGTAGACGATAGACAAGAAAACGCTGGGTAAAGGCTGTCCCCATTAGCGCAATACTTCACGTTGCGGGGTTTATATTGGGCGCTTGATCAGCCAGGTCTTCGTTGCACCCATTCAGTCCCGCTCCTGAGGGTGTGACATGAAAGAATAGACGTTATCATATATTTCTAATGCGCTGTTTCTGGTCTCCTGCTGAAGTTTTGCTTTAAAACATTTAAAAGCAATTCTTTTAAATCACTGAAGGATGACTGAGGGATGATGTTACATCTTGCATTTTGCTGTGAATATCAGAACAGGAGAAGATGGAATCAGATGGAATCAGACATGTTAAAATTCATAAGGTGGAAAACAGAGAAGGTATTTGTATCAATAGAAACAGGAATGACATCCCCTATTTCAGGTTTAAAGGCTCTGTCAATCTATCATACATCTACTGCCAACAACTGAAATACCTCAAAACAGCTGGAGCAACAATACCAGGCGGTACATTACAAAGAGACAGTAAAGGTATGCACAATGGAAATGATTAACTCTGAATAAGCTTCATTCTGTCTCTTTTGCATTTGCACAATAGAAGGTTTACTAGACAGACGATTCCATTGGCCGCCAACTCCAGTGCATTTTTTTGCTGGCCATATAAAGCAAAATGTCAATGGGAAGCAATCAGTTGACCAATACAAAACTAATCAAATCCATTTCCCAGCATGCACCTCACCATGTTTTTTTTCTCCACTCATAAACAGCACATTACACCATCAAAGCTGTACGCATATATCACAGAAAAGTTGCTCAATAGCTCAGTTTGGTTGCATTCAAATCTGGGATCTGAGATTTAATATTTTATAAATTTGTCAGACCTCTCATACAGTAGCTCACTGAAATACACCATTCTCTTTGCCTCCGTACACACACACAAAAGAAAAACAGCTCAGTATGTCAGGTTACAGTCTGCTTTTAACCACCTCTTTGGGCCACACAGATTCTCCATTTTTTGTACTCTGGCTCTCACCCACTGAAGTGTCAAAATCTCAGCAAGGCCTAATCACAGACGCCATCACGCCAATCGATGCAGTGACAGGGAGACATAGCCGAGAGCTCTGCACATTAAAAAGTTCACTCAAACAAATGCAAGAGACATTTTTCATGTCTATAGACCAAAGTGTGAGATGTCAGCATGCATTTTACACTTTATTTGCTAGAATGTTTGTGGAATTATTTCAGATGAGGACACATCGCTTAATCTGAGAGTATGGCGCACGAGCGTGCAAAGGAGTACACCATTGGAATCGGTGTAAAGCTGAGTTTCGACAGTTTTTTGTCAAGCTCAGAAAGGTCTGGAAGTAGCGGAGTGGCATTTTGGGTTAAGATGCTATTAAGCAGAGGTTTGCAGCTTGTCGAGTTCTCGTCAGACTTGAACCATCGTGTTATGGGAGTAACTTCAGCAACTCTTACCAGAGGTTTGAAAAGACACCAATTTCTATGGATTCTCCATACTCAGCTTGTGAACACATCTACGCAGTTAATATGTAAATCCGTAGGTACCATTTGCCTAACGTGTGCTCACCGACAGCTCTGCTAATCTGTGTTTTCCATGCCTGTAATTCTTTAGCCACACATAATGTCCCTATTTGACAAAACATTAATTTTTCTGCCTCTCAACATAAAAAATAAAAAATATTAACATAGCACGCCACATCAAGATGAGTGGTCCAATCAACATATCCTTGGTGTAGGGAGAGGTAATTATTAGTCTTGTCTTGATTTCCATTTTTTTGACTGTTTTAATGAAACATCTCTGCCAGTCCCCTAAAACAATATAAAGTGTGCTTTGGCAATATGCAATTTTCTGAGCACTGAAAGATTTACTTGGGAAAGGTTAAAGGCAGAATAATAGAACAACTACCAATGTTGCAGTAAATAATTATTTGCTTATCACTGCACTGTGTCACTGGGAACTTTAATCAATGAGCAGAATGAATAAGGGAATTCAAAGCAGATGTCCTGCTCTTGTAGTGCTCAGACGTTGGTGGGGGAGGTTGTGTTACATACATATTTATTCTGTGTCCACAAAAATACTCCACCAGCTTTCACGGTTGAGCTGGATTACAAAGCCTTTTCCCAATACCACAACAAAAAGGGCTTGGCGGAACTGAATGGTAAACGGGGCGATTTACGCAATGAAGACTAACAGCAGAACGGTGAAAGTGCTATATTGATATACGGATGTTTCCAGAAAGGAAAACTCATTTCAACCAAAGCTGATCCTCCACCCAAATCCAATCTTTTTGTGATGTACTGAACCAAGGTGAAATTTAATAGGGGAGCTAACTGCATCTTTGTTTTTCCTAAAGTACACATTTGAACACATTTTCTGCAAGGATGCTTTTAAAATGCAATTACTGTGACACATTATAACGTGCATAAAAGACCAAGTGATCATTATGCTATTTATCCTTTGTAAAATGCTCTGCAATATCCCCTTTACAATCATTTAAGAGGTTTGAGTACTCAGCTAATGTAAATATTCAAGGACGCCCAAACATTTCTATCCAAGCAATATCCAAATACATATATATCAAGTCGTGAGCTTCCCAAGCAGTGGTGGGGTTTGATTAACTTACCTGATTGTCACCCCTCGAAACCAAGGGCATAGACTTGGGTATGGATGGTAGGGACATATCACTGCACTCTCAGAAAAAAAAAGAGTACCCATTTGTACCTTTGCTTGTCACTGGGGCTGTACCTTCAAAGGTCTGCCAGTGGTACTCTAGCTGCAGGGAATGTACCTTTTAGTTTAATTTAAGGTACAGAAATGGACTCTGAGGAACATCCCAAAGGTACAAACAATATTAATGTGCCATCAGTGGCACAGAAATGTTTCTCAGAGTTCATTTCTGTACCTTAAAAGGTACAAATACCTACAGCTAAGGGCACAACTGGCAGACCCTTGAGGGTGCAGCCCCAGTATAAACTGGTACTTTTATTTCTGACAGTGCACCAATATTGTATGAGTACAGTGTGTGAGTGTGTATTTAGTGGGGCGAGACGTTCTGGAGGTTTTGATCTCTGCCAGTGTTGAAACTTAACGTACTCCCCAAGCCAGAACAACAAGCACCCAGCCACAGGGTGAACAATTCACCATGAGAGTATGCAGGGAACACAAAAGTGACCACTGTGAACAGACCACGTTAGTGTGCTGCGGAAAGTGCAAGATACAAAACGCAAGACTGTGCTACATCACCTTCTGCCAATAAATATACCACCCCCCACACACACGAAACAAATACCCCCTCCCCAATTTGTTGTAAGAATAAAACAGCTGTAGGGAGGTCAGCTTGACAGTACCAGGGCGGGGCGGGGTGGGGCATTACAGACACTGGTATGGAATCATGGTTTATATGAAAAAATGCATAACCTCTTTTAACCTTTCCTTCTCTGAAAAGATGACCTGACACAGAACGATTCCTGGAAAAATTTGAATCACTTTCCGGAATTCTCTTTTAAAGCTAAAGGAATTAAAACATTTTGAAGATCAATATTTTTCCTCTGCTATGTATTTTTTCTGCCATCTGTTTAAAGCATGACCCAGTTACAGTCGTCATGTTACAGTGATGGCTTCTTTATCAGCAGGCTTGTCTAAAGAGGAATATTTAAAACAATTAAGGTGTTTTCTTGTAAAAGGAAGCAGATGGGGTGTCATTTAATAAACAAACACATAAAGGAATGGATGAATGAATGACGTATGAATGAATGAATGAATGATTGAATGAAAAAAAAATTTATCCCATAAACAAAATTTTGGACAAATCCAGAAAGGCATTCTATAACCTACACCAATGCATAATAAATTGCATCCCATCGAAATAACAGGCAACAAATCTATGTAATCGGCTTTGAATAAAGACGTTGAATAAACTACTGTGGCAGAGTGAGCGCAAAATAGGGCCAAGGATCAGAAAATTGGGACAAAACCATTTTTATTGATTTTGATCTCAGCATAGACTTACATTTATTCAAACCAACATTTTTCATAAACACCACTTGGTGAACTGTCGGATTTTATCAACAGCCTAACTACATTGGGTCGTAGAATTTTAATTAAATCCAATAAGATATAAGATCACTGGCTTCACATAGTAACAGCTGAAATATGAAAGAAAAAAAGAAAAATACACACGCTGATTCGTGCTGTAATGTACTTTTTGTAAGTACGCCAGTTCTAACATACCTGCATTTGAAAATACATTTAAAAAAATTAATCAGTATAGACGCACCGCCGTTACCATAGCTACGCCAAGTTTGTTCCATTTGCGGCTGCAATAGTACACGTGCTTCATTATGATAGATTATCAAGTATATGGTTTGCCGTTGCTGAGTCAGTTAAGACGCCGGGCAAGCTGGACATTTATTGTCCCAGAAAAGCATTCATTTATAATCTGTCCACGAGCCATTTGCTTGGATTCAGCGCCGCTATATAACGCAATATACAGCCATCCACCCACCGCTAGCCTAATCGATATCTATTCCTCTGTATTTTCACCATGTATTGCAAATGAAATAAACTAAATCAACTAATATGGCTGCTGGCTCCTTCGAGCACAGCATAAATTTTGAGGAAATCTTCTTTTTTAAATAAATATTTTCCCCAGAATATATTCCAGAAAATACACTGACATTTTACCATTGTGTCATTGTGTGTGTCTATTAATGTCCACTGTTACTTTAGTGAATATATAATCTGTTCGATGTCCTCAGCAAAATATGTTTTCAGTTTAAATTATTGCATGATTATGACTGACTTGTCAGTCCGATAAACTTGTATGTTTCCGACTGGACTGTTTAGCAGTTCTGTGCATGGACATGCATTCTCATGCCAAGAACGAAGAATGCACCACAAACCAGGTCGCATAGCATAGCCTATGTGATTAATGGATATATGAAGACATGAATACAAATATTGATTTAAGCTCTTCGTCATTAAGACCTGTAATTATTATTTATCTAATATCCTTTCATTTCATGGGAATTTACACACGCAAATTAGTTCTTGTGCAGCTCTCAGAACTAGATTAAATAATTAAAAACAAGAATTTCATGAAGAAACCGATACCACGACAAATGAAATATAAATATCTCGAATCAAGCGAACACACGTGTTTAGCAGCAAAAAATTGACCAGCACTTCTGTGCGCACAACGGCGCAAACGGTCAGTTATTTTTAGTGAGCGGTGTCTTTTCCACAGGAAAACCAGAACTTTAAAAGGCATGTCAAGTTCTAAACCCAACTCTGCAGTAAAATAGCCGGTGATCTGAGGTAGCCGTGTGCTGTTCAATGCAATAACAAACCAGACATCTGCAATACATAGGCTATCGATAACTGTGGGGACAAGATATACTGAGCGACATCTGCAAATTATAATTTAACAATAATTCATAATTTATTATAGGGCAAATAATAATAATAATAATAGGTTTCCAAAAATCACTTTCATGCAGTAGCCTATATGGTTTTCGGTGGGTTAAGCAGTTGTAGACGTTCATTCTTTCAAAATGCCATAGAAAAATACGGTTATATGTCGATAATTGGCTTTCTCTATTGCGCAGATCCAGACGTTTTTTCCGGGTCCTTTTTTCTCCCATTATAGACAGTGTCCTGTCAGTAAGATATCAGCTGGACTTAGGATGCGAAACTTGTGTTGGACTGATGTCCTTTGGACCAGTTGAGTTTTACTGAAATGCCCAGCAATTGTTTTTATTGGAGTTAATATTGCGTTTGTCCAGTGGCACTCTCTCTCTCTCTCTGTTTCTGGGATTGTTTTGCACTGTTTTCAGTTAGTGCTAATAGGAGCAGCAATATAAATATTTAGAAAATTTACCGGTGGATTTTGCCTATATACAGCAGATGCGCATAGCGGCATTCACATTGCACACCAACGCAAGAGCAGAACCAGGTAGCGCCGAATATCATTCGTGAACATCCATTTTTATAATCATAACGTAAAATGTTTTGCACATGATATCTCTTTCAGAGCCTGCAGCATTTAAAGCGTATGAGTTTTTGAAAAGCCTTTTTAAAATCTTCATTTGACATAGTATAAATGATCGGATTGATCAAGGAGTTTAAGTAGCCCAGCCAGGTGAAGAAATCGAATAATTCTGGGTAGAAAGTACATGTGCTGCATAAAGCCACAAGGAGGGTGTAGATGAAGAAGGGTAACCAACATATTATATAGGCGCCGAGGATTATCCCCAGAGTTTTTGTGGCTTTCTTTTCCCGTGCGGCGGATATTCTCTTTTTGTCCAAGAGACTATCGGACACAGTGACTTTGACCTGCCAGACGTGAGCTGGCGAGCAGGTTTCGGCTGCGCTCGTTTCCTGCGTCCTGTAGTTCAGGGGCGACGTGGAGGACTCCGATCCCGGGGAGTTAGTGATCAAGTGAGCTGAAGTCAACCTTTTTCCAGCTTTTGATGGGCAATTTTTGAAAATCCTCCTGCGCGCTTCGATGTAGATCTTCCCGTAAAGTGCAATCAGCAGAAGAGTCGGGATATAAAACGCCCCGAAAGTAGAATAGATCGTGTAGAAAATGTGATCTGTATTGACGCCGCAGCTCGTAACTTCTTCCACTTTTTCCTGACGCCAAAATAATGGAGGCAGGGATATTGAGATTGCAATAACCCAAGCGGTAGCGATCATGCCAGCAGCCCGGGCTGGCGTGCGCTTCTTCGCGTATCCCACTGCGTCCGTTACCGCCCAGTAGCGATCCAGCGCAATTACGCACAGATGAAGAATGGACGCCGTGCAGCATGTAATGTCCGAAGACAACCAAATGTCACATAAGATCTGACCCAAAGTCCAAGTGTGACTTACCGTGTAAATCACGCATATCGGCATCACAAGCACCGAAACTAATAGGTCCGTAACTGCCAACGAAGCAATGAGGAAATTGGCAGGAGTGTGAAGTTTCCTAGACTGAGAAATAGTCGCTATAACGAAAGCATTGGATAAAATCGTGGCTATAGTTATGATGGACAGAATGACGGTTAGACTTGACTGGAAAATCAAATTCACGCCATCTTCTTCTCTTTTGGTGGCGGAGCAATTGTCATCGGTTTCGTTGACAGAGCAATTATTCAACAATAAACCGTAAACGGAGGACGTTGGGTTCAGCTGACTGGAGCGCTCCATCGTTTTCATGTTAATCTGCGTGCCGACTGCACTCGAGGCGACAACATCGTTAAAATCTGTATATATATATATGGTTCAAAGAAAGTCCGAAATTGGTTCCCCCCCGCAATTTCAGCTTAATTTGAATAGCTGGTTAACCGAAACTCAGATGCATCTTAAACATGATATTCCGTCATTTTGTAAGATTTCCCTTATAGTTATTTATGTTCCATTCTTATTAAGATAATGGTTTTTTTTTAGATTTTAGGTCAAATGGTCAAAGGCTGGGAAAAAATAGCCTTTATCGCTCCTCCGCAGTTATTAGTTCTAGTTCTTTTTTTTCTTCTCAAACTACCAAGTAGGTATATTGCATTTCCACTACTCCTGAAGTTGGGCAGATGAGCTAGTTCTACGTTAACCGTTGTCTCTTCTGTGGAAAACTATCAGCTTTGCCTCCAATGCCTTTTTCCTCTACATAGTGAGTGCGATCGGGTAGCGCCTGGGTCATAGTGCCGTGCCTTTTCCAGCCCTGCCAAGTGCAATGGGCTGTCCCTTTAAACGGAATGTACTGTATATATCTCAGTATAAAAAGCTCATCCTAAAACGATACAAAACGTAACTACACGCCAAGGTGAAAAGTGCGTGTTAGGCGAATTTTTAAAAAACACCCTTTATATATCATCGGCAACTTAAATGAGGTGCAAAAGAAAAATACTCACATGGAATTTAAAGTGAGTAATTATCATCAGTGACATAAAAAGACGGCAATGGGTCTACTTTAACAAACGGTAACTGATAAATGTGTGTTTATTTATGAAGGTACTCACAAAACAGATAAATGTGAGTTTACAGACGAATGACGGAGAATGAATTGGGTCATCTAAAACCAGTACACAGTGCCACAGGCAAAAAAAACACTTAAGGAAACACAGGTTTGTATCGCTATCAAAAACAAGCTGTGTGTTATTTAAACTTGTGGTGATCCAAAGCCCTGGATTATGACTTCCCAAACACCATTAAAACTCTTACATTTCTGTATGATTATGCTGAAACTATGGTGTGCCAATCAGCACCTGGTGTCAGGTCGGTGACCGGCGTGAACTTAAATGGAAAACAACAACAATGGTAATGATTGAGAAAGTTCCAAAGATGATTTTGGAATAGGGACATTTGTTCTAAAACAGCACCACACATTTAAATGTGAAAAAACCCTGCCATTCTTAGATTTTCCCATTGGGGGGGGTGGCATTACTGAAGCAAAAAAAAAAATATTCTGCTGCACCATCAGACTCACCGTGCTGACAAATACATCTAAAATAAAAATATTACTGCTAGGATCATAGAAACAGCAGTACATTTGTAATCGTAGTCAGGAGATTATTATTAATGTGGTATTAATGCAGATATGCAAGCTAGCCACAGTCAGCCATACTCTGATGGTGAGTCTGTTAAGACCTGGATGGCTGAAGCTGCACGGTGTCATGGCTAGATGGAAGGACAACCCAGAATTCAGCCTTTGGTGGAACTAAAGGGCTTCATTGGAACAAAGACACGACCAAATGGAAACAAAAGGATAACGAGGGATCAAACAAAGGCAGAGAGGAACATTACAGAGTGTTTAGGGACAATCTAAGAACAGGAGCGAAGTGCGGGGCACCAGTAGTACAGCCTTAACCATTATCAGGACCTAAGATGACATTAATGACTGAGTTGGGGATCTTGGTGAGGTCAGACACATATACACTGATACAGATACTTAACCAGGGACAGGTGCGAGACATTGATGCATTAGGGAGGAGCGGAGTGGCCAGAGACATCTACTGGCCAAATCAGAACATGACAGAGACAGATTATTCTGCACCCTGAAAAATGGCAGGTGTTCATTAATGGCAGGTGTTCATTAATGTAAGTGATGAGAAGTGCAGCTGCAGGTAGAATTTCAGATTTCAGTTATTTTCGTGTGCTTTCTCTATTCATTACTAGGCTACTTGGTGAACAAGTACACAAAAAAAGGTAAAGATTTGTACCCTTGTAATTGTAGCTTTTAAGGTACAGAAATGGACTCTGAGGAACATCCCAAAGGTACAAACAATATTAATGTACCATCATTGGTACAGAAATGTTTCTTAAGAGTCCATTTCTGTACCATATAAGGTACAATTACCTACAGCTAAGGGTATAGTTGGCAGACCCTTGAGGGTATAGCCCCAGTGACAAGCAAAGGTACAAATTTTTACACTTTTGAAAGTGTAGGCCTACAGGTCTACAGTGAATAAGGGTGTAAAACTCACAGAATGGCAGCTATAGGGTTTCCTTACAGAAACTAAAATGGCAGGCAGGTAAAACTCTGTTTGAGTGTTACAGTTAGGTATCTTTAATTTTGCATTATGCTGGTAATTGTGTTTTGATTAATCTGCTGTAATGTTCTGTAATCATCTGTGAGGGTAGCCTAGCAAACCAGAGTTACAAAAAACCTTCAAGAGGGAGTGGAAAATATTGATTGGGGATCAGACTTCGTCGAATTCTGATTTTGACCCCAACCCAGATATTAAAATTGTTAATGTGCTATTATCTTACTATACATAAATCAGTTCACTTGAGTTTGGATGGATAGCCCATTAAACAAATTGACTACAATGTTCCCAAAAATATAATATAAAAGCTACAATCCATTTTATGATACATTTACCTTGTCAAACTGAGGCAATCAATAAAAAATACCCTGCAATTCAATTTTTTAAGCAGACCTAGTTCTTCAGGTGCATCTTCATTTTGAGCAGAACAGCATGCCTGCAACTGATATTGTAGCCTAATTTATTGATCACACACCACAGTTTGCTGACAGAATGACAGGATTGTTGCTCTCAATTGATATTTAGCATTTACATTAATTAAAATGTTCAATTTTGGTGCACAGCTGTGATTATAATTAATATACATTTTAAAAATTGGATTTCATCTCCTCGCTAGTTATTGAATCATGCATACTGTAGTTTAAAAGCACACCTGTAATTTCACATCCAGAAAAATTGATGACTCAGTTTTTTTTTTTACTTATTCATTTTCATTCATTATTTTTATTGAGACTGCGTTGTGGCTTATCTGACGTCCCACACCTACATTATTACCCTTATGGCCATTTCAGGGTGGTGGTGCAAGAACATTTTCAGTGTTTTTCTTCCAATAGATTATCAGAACGAAACAGCACTTGGTATTGAATTTCGAAATGCATATTTCAAAATCCGTGAGCCGGCTGAAAATTGAAAATGCTGTTGGCTTACAAAACAGCACAGGAAGATGCAAATGGAAACTGTATTAGATGCTTCAACACCAGCGAGGTCAATGCTCAATTGAAGTACACTAGGATACCCTTAATTCAGCGCAGTGGGTCTTCCAGTTACTCCTATTTCCACTTTCTGTCAAAAATTAGGCTTGACTCCTACTTGGCCAGTTTCCTAACATCTTCGAGCGATATAGCAGATACATTCTTGATACATTTACGATACAATGTTTTGCTCTAAATCATGCCTTTTTTGCTAATATTTTCTAATAATAAAGGATATGAATAACACACTTAAGGGAGCTTCTGTGCTGTGCATCATATCATAGCAGGACATTTAACTCATACGATAAATCACCACTGTCTACACATGACAAGTGAAGTTAAACTCTGAGCCTGTTCCCCAGGGAATATAGCATCCATTGTCAGTATTATTCCCTGCCTGGCCAGCAGGTGTCGCTGGTCAGCCCTTTCCTTTCTTTTGTGATTATGACCCTCACCTGTGTTTTCTTGTTACCAGCCCTAATGTGTATGATTGATTGTAATTGGCCCACACCTGTTCCTCATCTTACCCTTGCTATCTGTGTTTATATGTGCCTGCCCTTGCCCTTCTTTCTCAGTCGGTCATGGTGTGTTTGTCGCTGTTCCTGCCCTGTGTTTGTTCCTCATCTGCTACGATTGTTCCTGTGTTGCTCCTTTCCTTATTATTTGTGATTTGCCTGCTTTATTCTTATCCATTGTGGTCCTTTTCTTTCTGGTATTTTTTTTAATTTAATCTCCCCACATTTTTAAAATTACAACCCAAAACTGCAAATCAACAGTGCATGCAAATAAAGCTAGATCTTTATACAAATGTTACTGATTATTAGTTATTAATGGCATTACAGCTACAAGTAAGTATAGATACATGGAGCATCGAGAGTTGAGTTTTACACTCTATAGGCAATATGCTAGTGAAGATGGAAAGGAAGAGAAGGAAACCTATATAAAGATGTCATAGCTGGATATATTATGCAAAAAGGATAAAAGTATGGAATGAGGGTTAGGGTTAGGGTTTTAGTGGTATGACATGTAAGGCATCAGGTTTCCTGCATACCAAAAGGGTTCTTTCTCTGAATTACCCATCCATCCAAATAATCAGTTTGTGCTTTTCACTGAAACTTACACAAAAATTACAAGATGAATTGTATAAAGTGCTAAACCTTCAGACCAGATCAGCATTAAACGAAAGGGCGCTGTTGCCCACAGTCCGACCCACCACGGGCAACAATCTCACGATCAATAAATGGCTCCATCACACACATTCAGAGCAACACACATACTGTCTTCACATGACGTATAGACGTGTCAGACAGAGGTCGGTCAAAGCAAAGGCTTAAAGCAAAGCTTAATACCAAAACAGACAAAAAAATCTATAGCTATTTTCTCCAACACTGACAAATTCAGACAAGTAAATTCTACATATTCAGAACAGTACAAATATATCAGTCTGTTTAGCAAGACACTGTTGAAGAGAGGGTGGTAGATTGATGCTGAGCTGCAAGCAAGGGAATTACTTCTATTATATACCAAATACGAAACTTGTTTAGTGCGAAAATTTGTGCCAGATCTAAAGAATACTGCAGCTTCCAGGCAAACAGCAGCATTAAATTTTCCAAGGAGTGTAGCCCACCCCCCCCCCCCCCCGACA
>JABFEB020000026.1:16100750-16116903 GCA_019775895.2 Stomatorhinus ivindoensis
TGTCCCCCCCCCCCCCCCCCCCCGACACCCCATTTATTTCCTCTTCAGAGTGAATTACAGCTTTATCTCAACAACCACTCATACATTTTTACAGGAGTTCGCTATTTTAACCGAATATAACCTTTTTTCCAGCATGAAATGTTGAGGATACACTGTCTGGTTTGCACCAGCACTGTCTGGAGATGAGAGTACCTATTTCCACAAAGGGCGAAGACTCAGCTCTCGTTTCGACAGTTCTTCTGTTCTCAGGTCTTTTTGAGATTCTGACGTTTTTGTCCCCGTTTACTGTCTCCATAGCAGAGAGCATCCTGCATTTATAATACGCTGTACATGTGCTTATTCTGTGAGACGACAAATAAAATACAAGCTAAACAATCAGGGGCAGACTTACTTCTCTTGCGGTCCCCTGAGGGGCCATTTGAATGAATTTCTGGAGCCAAAAGAGAAACAAGTGAGAATTAAAAAACAGTGAATCATCAGTAATATGCTAATCAAAGCAAAGGATGCCAGAGGCAAACCTACCGATGAGGGTGTGGGCGGGAGCGGGGTCTGTGAAATCTGCCTATTGGGGGGAATCGCCTTGACGAATCAATTGGCCAAATTTAAGACACATCCACTTATCCCATTCAGGGTCATGAGGGGGTGGGGGGCAGGGCTGATTCCAGACCGCAGACACAAGGTGGAGAGCAAGCCAGGACACACACCATTCACTCACGCATCATGCTAACTCCACACACAGGGAGCCCTGCTGGATGCTTGAACCCATGTCCTATAGGTGCGAGATAACAGTGCTAACCACCGCACCACTTTGCCACCCCAGATTTAAAATATCTTATATTATTATAGATTACAAGATCAGAACCAAAATAGTTACATAAATTATTTGGGGTGGACATTTGATTTATGCCTTGTGAATTCAACAGTCAAGTCGAACAAGTCGAGATCAATAGGGGGCCCAGGGTTTTTGCCTTTCTGTCTCCCCCCAACCCCCCCAATTCTGCTTCTGTACAAAATCCATCCACCCATCCATCCATCCTCTCCCAGGACTCCTTCAACCTACTGCCAGTACAATGCAACTAGTCAAAAATATGTGCAGGTATTTGTTTTATCATTTAGTATTTCACCTATTTGTAAAAAACTGCGACAAGCTTTAAGAATCCAGAATCTGAGCCATTCCAAGGGTCGCCGTTAATGAAACATGTAGGTATTTACATTTGCGTGTTTTTTAACCAACATTACCAAAATATCGGCAAAAGACAAATATATTTATTTTGCCAAAGAGTTTTTAAAAGGTTCCCAAACTACCTGCATTTCTTTGCACGCCCGTGTCGTGAATCTGAAGAGAGTCTCCAGGAGCCGCATGCTCTGAGCAGTGCATTCACCCAGAGGGAATATCATCGTAATTCAGCAAGTGTAACAGTTAATCTTCAGAGCCTCCATTCCCCTATGGCACTCTGATTATTTATCCGGATGTTTCCCTTTAAGGAGTCTCTCTTCTTGCCGACGGCTAGCTTATTTTTGACCCCCCCGCCCACCATAAAACCCCTGCCAGCCCTTTAACCCTCTGTGTTTATCTTCTTATCACTTAACTTTGCACCCAAATCATTTGCTCATTTCATTCCTTGTTTTTATCGGCTCTTATTTCTCAGCATGTTAAATCTTGTATCCAAAGACATTTTTTCAAGACACCTGTCTTAGAAAACCAAACGTCACAAGTGTATAGATTTTGTAGATGACATAGTTCATATCTGATTATATCTGTTGGTGCTATTCATTGCTAATAGATTTAGCAAGTAAATGTATGTTTCTCACTCTGTCATCTCAAGCTCCATAAACATCCTCTGTAAAATTAGTAAAATCTACAACAAGAGCAAAACTGTGTTTTGGTGCACTCAAAAAGACACACGGAGCTACTGCATGCAAATTTGTGGAAGAAAAAGTTATGTACAGAACTAGTAGCATAATGGCAGCATGTCTATAGAACAGGATAGCTATTGAACCCACAATAAGTCATATTAACCAGATCTATTATATATGATAATCACACAAAGGACGGCGTTTAAAATGGAAAGTTTATTCATGGATTATGGGTTTCAGAGGCAAGAATTGGCTATAGGTGAAAGGTCTGTCCTTCTCAGATTAGACTGATGTTAGAAAAAGACTGTCCTGTTAGTTAGGTGATTGTGGATAGACCCTCAATAGAGTGGCTATGCTAGGGGATTTCCCCAAAGATGCATTATAGTGGAAAGGAACTGTTCTCATACAGGACAACATCATCGTACTCCCAATGCCAAACAAGATGAAGGTTTGTTGTGTGTAAAATTCACAGGCCACTCCCACGAGAGGAGTCTAGGGTAGCTCAATGATCTGACCAGATCACTAGGGACCCAGAGACCAGGCAGCACTGACCAGCAGCCATGAGGAAGGACGCGTGTAGAAGTGATGGCAGGGATGAATGGTGACAATGACAGAAATTCAAACAGCTAGAAAACTACCTGTATTTATAGTTCACTTACAGATCTGTTCACCTAAACTAGAAACACAAGCCTTGTCCTTAAAGCCCATGGTGTGAGAATGTGTGAATTGACACACAACCAAGGGAATTGGTTTCCTAATTCGACTAATTTAGCCTATTCTGCTGAGCTTGACGGACGCTTAGGGGCAGGAAACCTCAACACAGATCCTGTAACAGAGACCTCTGATGTCAAGATATTAAATAATAAATCAAAGAGCAAATAAAGCTGAAGATTGAAATTACATTAATCGGACAAATGACCTTGGGGGACACGTCTGTATTAACTGTCAGGAATTCAGGATATGTTAACAAATTAAAGGTGTTTAGGCAGTTATGCTGTGATGTGCCTTAGCGGTGGGTGACATCCTGGGTTGCTGAAAGTGGTACAAATCAATGTGGGATTTTGGAATGAGGCAGAAGTGCCACAATGACCCTTCTATCAGAATCTCCAGGCAAGAGTGGAATACAAATGAAATCGACCATATGGGCTCTGAGAACGTCCTTCCTGGGAGATGTTAACAGACGCATAGGAACTCTGGGTTCTGCTTCCCAAAATGCTTGATGCACAGGACGGACACACACTGCATTAGCAACTGAAGGAAGATCCAATCCCCTCTACACAGGGAGTATCTACCACAGCCAATGTATGTTGCCGTAGCTTCAACTTTAAAGTTTGTTTGTTAGATATCATAGTATGCATTTAAATTCCCCCAATATATACATATATATATATTGCCATAAAGCAAAATTATATTCAGTTAACATACTAAACTCCTAAGCCTAGTTGAGATAAAACTGTAATTCACACGAAAAAGAGAATGAGGGAGACCAATAGGCTTCTTGAAAATTTTTAATTCCTGTGGAAGCTGCAATTTGCTTTGGATTTGGCACAAAATTCAGTACTAAACAAATAAAGTTTCCTATTTGGTACAGATCAGACATGGACTCCATTGTGCACCTTAGTATTAATACAACGTCAAAATGTCTCCCCACAGTGTTTTGCCATCCGAAGCTGCTTATTATGGACAATCACAAGATAAATTTCAAACTGTATTGAAAACGAACACCCAGACACTTCTGTAGACATATTTGTAAAGAAAAAGGTTAATATACTGCAGAATCACACCTGTGAAACCGACACACAGAGTCTCTTTTCCGACAAGAAGCAGCAGGACACCTGGGGAACCAACGATACGAATAAACACCGGGAGCTTTCAGCTGATATGGGGGAGGTTTATCCCCAGTGTGCACACCTCCGTTGTCACAGCTGGTCCCAAGTGGAAGTCCCCGACATTTAGCAGAGGCATCCATATTTGTCTGCTGTGATGAACTGCGTTTTAGTCGGCGGAGTGCTGACGCCTCTGCAGCCTCCTTAACCCTACTTCTCCATAACTTTGAAATTCTGATCGCCGCATGCACAAGAGGCCCGAAGCAGCTTAGCATCGTATCACAAAAAAAGTGGCAGTGCTTTTGGGGGTGTTATATTTGTTTAAAAAGGCAACAATTAATCCCCTTTTCTGCAAATCAGCACAAAATGATACTGAAGTGACCACAGTAGCTGGTAGTAGTATGTTGAAATTAATTGATCCCTGAGGCATATTCGTTTCAAAAGCAAGCACCTCATCTTTGAAATACTGATTTCGAAAAAGGGAGGTGGTTCCGTAAGATAAATAGTGGCCATACAATTCAATGACTTGCTGGTAACTTTCTGAATGGTACAGTAGCAGTCTGCTGTAAAAGAATGAGGTGGTCAGGCTGAAGTGTGTGATTTCCAGGAGAGCATAACTCAGGGAGGAGGTGCCACCTTCCTGGAGACTCAGGGAACTGCCCGAAGTGATGGGTGGTCTGCAAATGACTTCTGCAAGGCTAGTGCAAAATATTCATTGGCTAAGAGAGTTGACCTCTCTTGTAAACAAAACATTCATCAATTAGGCAGTTACCTCCAAAAAACACAAGGGTGAAGAAAAGTAGCAATGCTCTTTACTGGTCCATGCCAGCTTAGAGAAAAGCTGGAGTAAATTTTCACTTAAAATCAATTAAACAACCTTAAAGTCAGACCTATAAGGGGCTGTAGCTATTGACACAATCTGTAAGTAGAATTATTGATCTTCACTCCTATTATACACGAACATAACAAACAAATGAGATTAAAATGTCAATCTGCCAGCCTGTTACAATGTAACCTTGCCCACCTCAGAGCCCTACACAGACACAACAGGCTGATTTTCAGTCTCACTTATTAGTGGACCTTGCAAGTTTGTATTAAAATGTTTGTGGCGGGATGTGGGTTTACATATTAATCACATCAATCAATATAGGCTTAAATAGTATTGTAGGGCTGGCAAAATGGCTTCACATAGTGGAGCCCATTTGCTTCTCCCAGCATGCTTGTGTGCCTTGGAAATAGCACCTGTGTGTGTGTGTGTGTGTGTGTGTGTGTGGATTATATTTATATTGCATTGTAAGGACCAAATGCCGCCCGCAATGTGATAAACACCTGTTATTCTGATATTATGGGGACCATTTCTCAGGTCCCCACAAAGATCTGTGAGTGCAATCAGTGAATCGCCTGAGGAGTCAGGACAGCCAGCACCGTGAGCAGTGTCAGAGTTGTGGTTGATGTTTGTGTTTTGTCCCTGAAAGGACTACAATAAATAATACCTTAATAATACCTTAATACCCGAGTCTGCCAGGTGCCTTGGTGAAACTGACATGTATATTAGCAGCTGTCTCACTGTCAGAAAAATGGTATAGACCAAAGTACAAATAACATTAATGGTATAGACCAAAGTACAAATAACATTAATGTCCCCACAATGGTACAAAAATGTTCCTCAGAGTCCATTTCTGTACCTAAAAGGTACATTTACCTACAGCTATAGGGTACAATTGGCAGACTATTGAGGTTACAGCCCCAGTGACAAGTAATTGTACCCTCAAAGGTAAAAATTGGTACTTATTTCCGAGTGCTCAGTTGCTCCCAGCGTTCAGATTTTAGGAGACATTAAATCCAAGCAATGTGATTCACACATTTAATCCTACATTCACACCCCTAGTGATCTCCTGAACTCTCTTCCAAGAGAAGCAAAATGCAAGAAAAAGCAGCAATTCAGATATTGCCAAATTGAAATCCTGGCAGGTACAGTGCTCTTTGAGTGCCTGAGACTTCAGAGAGAATGTCGGTGGCATGCGGGTGAAATATGAATAGTGGTCTCACATGGCCCCATGGCCTGTTCCAGCCAAGCTCAAGTACTTACGAGGAAGTGTTTAACCGCTGTGCCCAGCCTGGAGAATTCATGTGCTATGGATGGATCAGCTTTGCCTTATATGCAGGCAAAGGCATCAGTTAGATGTTCACTGGCGTCAGATGAAATTCCGCAGGGTAGTCTCCCAGATCTAGTGGGCAAACACTTCAATATAAGATGGATATGTCCTCTTGCTTCTTACTGGTGTTCATTATGTCTATGGGGCCAGGGGCACAAGTCACATTGCCTTCATTTCCATGCCCAATCTAGGTAAAAAAAAAAAAAAATGTACAAAGCACGTTCCATCAATTTGCCTGTGCTGCAGAAATACTACAATGCTGAATCCTTTCTGCAATGCCAAAATGTTCTTGTTCTCTTAGCTAGGCTTATGGTACCTGTACCTTCTTCGGTACCGTTTCTGCAAACACAAGGCAGTTTTTACCGTATATAGCAGAACAGAGAGTAATCTTTTTCAGTTCACACTAAGGATATTAGTGATTACTGACTTTGGGGGCACAAATTTTCCCTGTAGTCTGTTACAAAATACAAGTTAGTCATAATTGCCGACAATTCAGAACTTATTGTCCGCTCTCTGTGCTCCCGTTCGCCACTCAGAAGGGAACGTACCGACCGAAAATTCACCTGGAGAGCTTCTAGCCATTCATCAATGTCGTCTGATTATACCGGCCGGAAAGATGAATGGATGAACGCAGCAAGACTACGAGAAGTTTTATCAGGATTTAAAAATAATTTTCTTGCAAAACGAGAACTCGCCGCAGCACATTTTGGTAAAGGACAGTAATGAATAAATCAATAAATCCAAGCATTCAAGGTCAGTGGCAATTTTAAGGCAATGCATAACGACAAGGAACGGGGCATTGACTTATCAGAGCTGTATAGTGGTATGCTACCTCGATAAGGCTAGCAGGGAAGAAAGCAAACAGTATCATGTGTTCTGCTACTCCTCAGCCTGACTCTTCATATATGCTGACAGGGTAACAGTCCCATTACATTTTTAAAAATAGCGTTGCATTGGTTAGTCTGCCGGAACAGGGCATCTCCAAAGATACGGTTTTTAGCTCTGATTAAAGGAGAGAGCGAAGCAGGGAGGGACCAGAGGTGCTCAACAGACCTAAAATGTGAGGCAGCTGCTGGGCCATTGTTGTTTGATTATACATTTTGAAGGATTTAGATAGTGTTGGTTAACCCTGTAGGCCGCATCAGAGGCCGCCTAGGGCGCCATCTTCTGAGGGGGTGACTACTTAGCAAGCCATTTTCACTTTGCCTCCTATGGGGGTAACAACTTAGCAAGTCAAATTCACTCTCTCTCCTATAGGGGGCATCGAATTGGCAAGCCGATTTCATTTCATCTCCAGTAGGGGGCGATTTTACAAGCTGATTTTACTTTGTCTTCTATAGGGGGTGCTGATTTGGTCGCGTTCACTTTGACTCTTATGGGGGTGTGCCAATTTAGCAAGTCAAATTCACTTCCTCTGCCTTAGGGGGCATCAAATTAGCAAGCCGATTCCATTTTGTCTCATATATCGGGCGCCAACTTAGCAAACCAATTTCACTTTATTTCAGATGGGACCCCCCTCCACCTCGCGCCTGTGGTGAAATTTGCTTAGGGTGCCAAACGGGCTTCAATTTTTACTGGATCTAAAGGTCACATTCACGAGATGCTCTTGGTTAATAAATAAAACGGAACTTCAAAACCGCTGTGATTGGCTGTTGCTCAGCCTATAGTATCCTCCTGGTTATAGATTTCAGGAGAAAACCTCCTCGGCATGCTTCACTGACCATCGACGGCGTTGCTGTGGAGAGGGTGACAACGACTACATTTCTGGGGTTGCACATCTCTGAGGATCTCTCCTGGATCAATAGCACCACATCACTGACCATGGAAGCACAAACACGCCTCTACTTCCTCTGCAAACTGAAGAGGGGGAAAGTTCCACCCCCATCATGCTCTCTGTTTACAGAGGCACCATTGAGAGCATCATCACTGTATCGCCGTGTGGTTCAGAAGCAGCTCTGCTTCCTGCCTTAAGGCTCTGCAGCGGGTTGTAAACACAGTCAGCAAGATCATCGGCACCTCCCTGCCCCCCCTCACGGACATTTTCCATACCTTCCTCACCCAGAGACCCATCAGCATCGCTGGTGACTCCTCCCACCCCTTACAGCCCCACTCTGCCTCCTGCCCTCAGGCAGAAGGTACCAGCACCTCTGGGCTCCACAAGACTCTTAAACAGCTTTATCCAGCAGGCTGTCAGGAGGCTGAACTCTGTCCATTACCTCCCCACTCTGCCTCCTGCCCCTGGACAGTCATTTATTCACTGACTACCTCAAGATCTGTTTACACTGATACCATAAATTCCGCTAATTTGAATTTAGCTTGTATGATTGCTACCATTTGCACTCTATTGTTCACCATTTGCATCACTTCATTATCTATGTTTACCATTTGCATCACTTCATTATCTATGTTTACCATTTGCACAACTACCTTAATATTATTACCATTTGCACAACTGCCTTTTAAACTGTTATCATTTGCACAACTGACTATATATTTTTACCATCTGCACTTTGTCACCCTTGTCAGTTTGTTCTATGTCTTGTTATCTGTCTTGTTTTGTATAGTATGTATATATTTTTTGTAATTGGACGGTACGCACACCAGGGTACGCACACCAGGGAGCGAGAAACAGCATTTCGATTCTCATGTACGTCTTGCACATAAAATGTGAATTGACAAAGATCTTTGATCTTTGATTTCCTACAGCTTAGTGGTTTGATGGGGAAAGGAGAACAGGACTGACTGACAACTCGGGATTGTAAGACCAGGCTGACATTCCCCCTCTTTGCTATCATCTAGAACTCAGGCTAAATCCCAAAATCCTTGCATGCCTCACCCTCCGTTGCTATCACCCCAGAAGATTTTCCAAATTCTAAAATTCCAGATGTTGAAGTGCTGTCCTAATACCTTAGGGCAGGGGTGTCAAACTGCAGTCCTGGGGGGCTGGAGCCCTGTGTAGCTTAGTACTTTCCCTTTTCCACCACAAATGATTCAGCTTAAGAGCGGTGTGATAATTAGCACAAGGAGTTTATTCAGGTGTGTTAAATGAGGGGAAACCCAAAAATGTGTGTGGATCTGCCCCCCCAGGACTGGAGTCTGACACCCCTGCCTTAGGGAATGAATAATTGAAGGCTGATTTTCACTCAAATCTCCCCTTCGCTGTGGGCGTGTGGAAGTCTAGCTGAGAGTACCTTGTTATGATTTTATATCAGTCTTTGTCTTTTGATGCACATATTAAATCACTTGTTTCATTCATTTAAGACAAATCTCCAAGCTCCATACAGTAGTCTCTAGAGCTGAGCTTGAAATGCTTATTTATGCTTTCATCTCATCTCATTTGGATGACTATATTGCTTTTTTTCGGGACTGAATAAGTTTTCTGTCTCCCGTCTCCAGTTCAAAATGCCACAGCTAGGTTTCTAACACATTCTAGAAGAAGGCCGCACATGACGCCCATACTGTCATCTTTGCACTGGCTTCCTGTTGATTTTAGGATAAGGTTTAAGATCCTGATGATTACCTATATGGTCCTGAATAGTCAAGCCCCAAAGTACGTAACGGATCTCCTTAATAATTATGAAACTCGATTGCTCAGATCTCAGGAGAAAAGGCTGTTAGTTGTTCCACGCAGTTAAAGACCTTCCAGTCTACTGCCCCGAGGTTACTGAATGATCTTCCTCCTTTGGTATGTGTAGCTTATTAAGTCGACTCATTTAAGCGTAGTCTTAAAACCTTTTGGACGGGTTTTAAATTTTATTCTTATTATCTATTTTATTGTTTATATACTGTGAGGTTGATTGCTTTGGACTTGTAGTGCTTTTCTGACTTGATGCAAGCACTGATGCAAGTGTGTCCCAATACCACTTTTTGTCCACACTTCCTTCCTTCCTCACTTGTTCCTTCCCTCACCAGCTTCATGAACGAGGGGGGAGTGAGAGAGCCGTCAAAAACAGTTTTGGGATGTAGCCTCAGAGCATTTCATGCACAAGCTTTATTTACATATGCATTTATGTTTATGGGTATTTATGCAAAATTTCATTTGATATGTTACATTCTCACTCTATTTTTAAGATTGTCCACTTAGTATGTTACAGGTTTGATTGTTCATCGGTACAAGATTTCATTTTCATCATGAAAATCAGTAAACATAACCGCTTCAACAAATAACTTTAAAAAGACTTGTAAAAACTGAAAATCTCAGCTCAGGTGCAAATTTAAATGTTACGGAATAATTTTTTTTTTTAAATATGAAGTGTAAAACGGGTCACACTCATATACGGCATCATGATGTGGACATTTATGACAAAAATGTGTTTATTTATGACATCCCATCAGGGATGAGCATAGGGTGTGTGTGGGGGGGGGGAGTGTTGCGTCGCTCTACGAAAAGCCATGATTCATCACTGTGAAATGTCTTCTAAGACCTGAGAAGTGGGTCAGCACCGGCTCATTAGAATCATCACCTCCCCGCTATTCGAATGGCAAGAGATACCGCAAAACATGGGGCACCTGCATTTTTAATTATTGTCTCAGGAAACAATTTCCTCACCAGGTGGAACTTAACATCCCAAAGAACTGCATTTAACAACGTCGTCAGGAGATAATGACCCAGGTCTTCTTTAACATTTCCTGACTCTGGGCTATAACATCATAGGGATTTTATTTTATACAATTAATGTAATGATCTAAGGTAATAATTTAAGGTAAACAAAACCTTGAGATGACAAATTAGAAGAGACTGAACAAGAGGAGCTGAATATAATATGTTAATTGCTGCAGCTGGGGAGGCACTTAATAGGAGGGAGTGGAATAAATTATGTTAACTACTGCTATTTAGGAGGCATTTAACAGGAGGAGCTGAATAAATTATGCTAATTACGGCAGAGAAAATTAACGTGGCATGGCACATCAGCATTAGAGTTTGCCTTTTATGCGCAGATTCTTATTTAACATGTTTACATGTTTTGTAATCAAAAATAAATCTGGGGAAAAAAACTACAAACCTTTGTCAGAAATCCCCAGCACTCTCCAGGCATATTTGCCCAATAAGTGCAGTAAAACTAAAAACTACATAACACTGTGTGCCAATCTAACATCAGAATCAACAGAAAAGTACTTACAAGTCAATTTTTTGATACTCATTGCCTTAATAACTTAATATAACTGCACAGTACTTGAGGATTGACCTCCCCCGAGTACTACTGTATGTATGAATAACTCTGTCTGTTCAAAATCCAGCTGAAGATGCACTTATTTATACAGACTGTCAGGTAGCATAATTTGTTTTTATCTGTTTTGTTTACTCTGTATTATTACTTTAATTTTATGGGTAATTTTAATCATTTACGTGAATTTTACTATACAGCACGTTGTGGTTTCTGTCTGTGAAAAGCACTTTATAAATACATTTTACTTAATTATTTACTTAGTTAGTTAAATCAGTGAATGTTTGACATTACACAATAATGCTTCCCACTATCCGTTTCCGAGCCAGAATTCCTCAATCAATACTACAAATTTACTCAAACCTGCATCCCAATGAGCTAATAAGCTCCGTTCAGCTGTGGCTGCTGGACCAGCCTCATGCAATTAAGGGTTTGTTTTGCTGTTTTCAGATCTCATATACAGCTTTTAAACTATTGAGACAAACTCTTTATAAGTAGAAGCATAAAACAGGCTTAACTTTTCTCGCTTTAATATAACCACAGAAAATCCACAGCATTCAGTATTCTAGTGAACCTTTTCCCAAGAGGGATATTCCAACAACGTAATTGTTTTTCTACACAATACTGGTGACAGATTAAAAAAATTACCCAAAGAATCCCAAAGTGAGATGAACTACGAACCTGGACAACAGACACTTCTTCCAGCATCTGAAGCAAACTCTTCAGCAAACACATCATACAAACGTTTGTACCTGATGCATTACAGAAAGTTTTACCTTAATCATTAGTGCATCACATCTGAGAGATCACACTGGGAGCTCTTCATTATGGATACTAAAGCTGGTTTAGGTATCTCCATCCTCTCAGGGACAAACCAGAGCAGATCTTTTACAGAAAGAGCCAAGTGAGTCATCTGAGGCCCCTAATGGAGGAGCCACCTGGTTATATGACATCACAGGAAGTGGATGCTGCCATGTGCCCAGCAGGGGAGGTCAGTCACACTGCGACTCCTTTCCAAGTGTTAACTACGCACCGCGGGCTGTGTAGGGCAGCAACAGTTGTGTACAATCTGTGTACCTGCAAGATTTCGCTCGTTTTCCGCTGCCTAGTGAACATTGTGGAATCTGAAGCCGTACAAGCCTTTTAATTTGTACTGATTTCTAAATTTTATGAAACACGACAGTTAATGATACAAAGATTATTTGCTTAATATGTTACTGTATTCATTGAGGGAACATTAGAGTTAACAATGTTTTCCATACACTTAGCTCAGTAATTTATTTTTACATATTAGCTGTTTTAAGTCTTTGACTTCGTCATAGATCCAGGACACCAAAGCATTTGACCTGAACGCGTCCATTAAGTGGTCAGATTAGCTACAGTCACTGCTTTGCCACCTTCTACTCAACTCGTTAAACCCGTATGTGGTAGGTGAAGGAGGCAGAGGACAGCAGGGCTTAAGCTGAAAGTTTGTTAAACAAACACACTGTCCTGTCCTGTCCTGATTTAGCCAGCAGGGGTCTCCCATGCCAGCTACCCCACACCCCCAATCAGTCACACCTGCCCCTCATGTAACCCTTGTCGGATGTAATTATGACCCTCAACTGTCTTTAGTTATCGTTTGTCCATTGTAATGTCTTACACCTGTCTGTCCTCAGTGTATATGTGCCCCCCACGCCCCCCCATTTTCGACATTCCCCAGTCAGGTCATCATTTCCCTGTTACTCGTCCAATCTCCCAGTAGGTCCTAGTAGGAACCTCCTACAAGCTATAATCACCCAAATAAAGTCCCATTTGAGGTTTAACCCTCACCCAGGCTACCTCCACGTGCTTTCAGGGTTTTGCCGACAGCCCCTTAAGAAGAGCAAGCAAACACGAGACCTTAAATGTAACCAAACGCAATCACAGCCCTCAAACTTCTGCCACGATTATCTTCTCCGCTGCCTCCTTCTGACATTCCAGTCCAAATCATCCAGTGAACCCCCCCCCCCAATACAAATGAAAAAAAAATTACTTAGGCCCATGCAAGGACAGCGGAACCAAGAGGGACATTCCTGGTCCGGCACAGAGCATCAGTACCGACTGCGCAGAGATACGTTTAAACGACGTCTTTGTCATACGCAGAAAAGACGTCCCATGAGGAGCCAGAATGAGACATTTTATCAACGTCTTATAATATGAACAACTGACTAATTTTAGACATCGTGTATATTGTGCCATCTGACTAAATTCATTTAGAAATAACCAGTCCCACCATGCATTTTGTTAAAACTTTTATTTGAATAACATACATACACAGCAGAACGTTACAGAGCGAAAGCTGCTAAGTGTTGCGCACAGGGAGCAGATGAACTGGGCAAAATGGACGTTTGGAACTCTTTACTTAAAAACAGGTTATTTATAATCAACTACCTCCTTCCTTTCTAGCTGGTGCATGCTGTTTTATCGGTTCCTCTGTGGCGTCTCTGTTACATTTCATGACTGCAGCTGCAAGGATTGAAATTTAAAAAAAGTTATCCATGTGCAAAGGTAACCTGTACCTACAGCAAGTACACGTATTTTCAGGAAAAATAAAACGGTTTGCATCGCTTGAATATCCCATCTTCCGGCAACTGTGACATTAACTAAAACACACACTTCTAAATTGTCACTGTCTGTACAGTCCTGCAATTTAACAAATATTCATATATTCTACCTTGTATTTTGTCCCGTGGTACTGATGCTGTCTATGGACAAGATTCTGCCATACCCGGAGCGATTGTTGGACCTGTAGCCGTAGTACACATGGTGCCCACCAAATTTAGCCTTAGACACTTCATCCTGTGGAGTATCAAGGATTGTCCTGGCATCCACAGGTAACAAGTGTGCTTGGTTTCTTAATATGGACAGAAATTCATTCAAAGATCTGTGTCTCTCTGTTTTTTATAGCTCACTGTCTCAAATCCTCCTCAAAGTTCACAATTACTCCAGTTTCATCATTTAGTTCTTCTTCTGAGTTTGTATGGTCATGATCCACATCAGTAATCAAGTCAAGTGTTGAAGTTTCAGGATTGTCGTTGTTAAAACTATCTGGAGTGCCAGGCACACTGTCATTATAAGAACTACTTGGGATGCCTGGCAGACTGTTATCAATGTCAGAATCTTGCAGAAGAAGATCCATGTCTCCTTTTCTTTTTCGCCATAGTTTCAAGTAAGCCATCTGTACAACACAGTTTGACAGCAACAAAATTAAAAAGTACGCTTAAAATGTAACGGAACTCAACACTAGACTGAAACTAAACACTTTTTTTGTACAAATATTTCTCAAATTAACTGTTCTATTTCATAGGAAAACCTTTCCTTAAACACCTTGATGTAGTTACCCTATAAACAGTAAGAGGTGCATACGTACTCAGAGCATTTAATATAAAGGCACAGTATTCTTGTTGAAGGAAATATCTCTTCTGTAATGTTACTTAAATCACATTAAAGTATCATGAAAAGAAAAATGACATTTTAAAAGCTAAAATTCAGATATTAAACTGAGGTTGTAATCAGACGTCCAGAACCTGTCGTGCAGACGTACAGATATAGTCCTGGATGGACCGACCCCATATAACCATGATCTGCATGTCTGGGAGACGCCTCATTACTGATAAATAATTTCATGCAATCTGATAGAATTTTATTATTAAAAGCCCCAAATGTATCCATGTTTTGACTTTATGACCCCCCTCCTCCCCAAGTGTTTTGCGGTCCGTGGGCCTAGGTCTGGTGATGGCTTACCTCGATATCACCAGAGCTAAACCAAACTTCACCCAGGGTCACGACTCCACCTCCTGGTGGGTCAGAAGTATTATACAACCAGGTGTAATTTACCAGTTGGAATTAGTTCCTTACCCTTGGATAGTGACTCTCATAGCTCCTAAACAGCTTTGCGGTCCTGCTGCTTGCGATAAGGGGAAAAAAAAGCGAAAAGTTCCTTCCCATGATGTCTGTGGCATTGCCATCCGTCAGGGCAATTATGTCACATACAAGAGATGTGTGACTCATAAAACAACTACCATCCAAAGGAGAGCCACAGAGAGTTTAGTGTGTTTCAGCAGACTTAGAGCGAACTGACACCTACATTGCAGAACCAGGCAGGGCCCCTCTAGAAAAAATCAGAAATAAGAACAACGTTGCCATATTTTCATGGCGTATGTTTCAGCTCAGCATAAGAATTAAGCTGCATACACCCCCTACTGTACATACACCTCTACCGTACATACACCCCTACATACACCCCTACTGTACATACACCCCTACATACACCCCTACTGTACATACACCCCTACATACACCTCTACCGTACATACACCCCTACATACACCCCTACTGTACATACACCCCCTACTGTACATACACCCCTACTGTACATACACCCCATACATACACCTCCTACTGTACATATACCCCATACATACACCCCCTACTGTACATACACCCCCTACTGTACATACACCTCTACCGTACATACACCCCTACATACACCCCTACTGTACTGTACATACACCCCTACATACACCTCTACCGTACATACACCCCATACATACACCTCTACCGTACATACACCCCTACATACACCTCTACCGTACATACACCCCTACATACACCCCTACTGTACATACACCCCTACATACACCCCCTACTGTACATACACCCCTACTCTACATACACCCCCTATTGTACATACACCCCTACTGTACATACACCCCCTACTGTACATACACCCCTACTCTACATACACCCCCTATTGTACATACACCCCCTACTCTACATACACCCACTACATACACCCCCTACTGTACATACATCCCCTACATACACCCCAACTGTACATACACCCCATACATACACCTCCTACTGTACATATACCCCATACATACACCCCCTACTGTACATACACCCCTACATACACCTCTACCGTACATACACCCCCTACATACACCCCTACTGTACATACACCCCATACATACACCCCCTACTGTACATACACCCCCTACTGTACATACACCCCCTACATACACCCCTACTGTACATACACCCCATATATACACCCCCTACTGTACATACATCCCCTACATACACCCCTACTGTACATACACCCCATACATACACCCCCTACTGT
>JABFEB020000026.1:16117003-16149993 GCA_019775895.2 Stomatorhinus ivindoensis
ACACCCCCTACTGTACATTCATCCCCTACATACACCCCTACTGTACATACACCCCATACATACACCCCCTACTGTACATACACCCCTACTGTACATATATCCCCTACATACATCCCTACTGTACATACACCCCATACATACACCCCGTACTGTACATACACCCCCTACTGTACATACACCCCCTCTCCTTCAATTCATTATCAGAAAATCCAAGGAGTAAACATCAGTTGATCTGTCAGATTTAATAAATTATTGAGTACCTATTCAGACATTGTTCAGCAGAGAAGCACTAACTGCAGTAGTGTAATGTAAACATTTTCACTCTCTCTTCCGTTGTCTCTTTCATTTTGATGGAATATAGATGGGATCTGCCCTGAAAGTTGTCTGGAAAAACTAGCTGTAAATGATGAGCAGTACTATTTCCCCCCAGTCATACCTAAAACTACAATTGTTCCTTATACATTGGCACAGGTTCCAGTAGTGGTTATTGTTATATTTAATTAACCTCTTAAATGGCCATGTTATTGTTTTTACCATGGGAATTGTGGGATACAGTTTACGTTTCTGTACCCAAGCCAGCAGTCCCCTGTCATCGCCTTATCAACAGTACGGCCAGCTGGCTGCATTGCACATCTGCTAAACTGCTTCAGGAAGATATAAAAGCGCCCCAATAATTATTTCATTAACATCCCCAAGATGGTGCCTGGATCATAACAATGCTAATGGATGCACCATGCATCCAGAATATACATCCATCAACCTTAAAATATGAAGAAATCATTAGCAGTATAAATATTCAATGTATAAAACTTTTTTTGGTGTGGGAAATTCAAGCCATTGTTAAATTAATGAGAATGTATTCTACTTAATATTCCTAGTATCTTTTTGGTGAGAATTGAAATATACTACACCGTGAAATGCTTAAGGCTACCCCTGACTGAAAACCTCTTTCTCAGCCTCAGAATCTCAAGGTCCACATCAAAGATATTTGTAACACTTTCATAAAGTGCAATGGTCCACAGCTTGAAACCGCTATAAAGCATCATTATAGATGTGGTAATTCCACAGTGCAGAGTTTCCAAAAACTATGACCAGGTTTTCAATGAAGACTCAAGCCTTGTAAGGGATCCTGTAGGGCTTTAGTGTGTGGGTTTTGGTGCTTATGTGCGTCAGCATGGTAGACAGCACAAATCCTCCATTCATGCTGGGACTTTGAGAACCCACAACCAAACCCTGACCATTCAGCTTTGTGCATGTTCTACACAGATTTCACTGAGTATTGTATGAGGACCCCAGTTTTCTCCCGCAGTCTAAAAGGGGCTTGGCAATTTGATGTTTCTAAATAAGCCATAGGGTGCATCCGAAATCCATGTGTACTGAATTCCATTAGAAGCCTACTACTCGACTGGTAATGAAGTACATACTATTTTTGTGCATGAGGACAGCATGCATACACTCAGACAATTCAAGATCACCATCTTTGCACATTACCTGACCTAGATATTTACCAATAACGTAGCTTGACACCTACAAAAGTAAAAAAATGTTAAAAACTTATATATTCAAGTCAGTTGTAACATCAGCATCTATCAGTTGTACATAGAATGTAGTATGTCATATAAGTACTGTTCACCTACCATCTCATCCATACAGTATTTGGACATACTGCTCACTTCACATACTATATCTCGCCTACTACATAGCAAACAAGTATGTAATATCAGATGTACTGTAGTGTATGACTGTGTGTGAGAGAGTACAAGTGAGTGTCTGACCAGCAATGGACAGGAATTGTGTTTCGGGTGCCCAGATTATACTTAGACTTTGTGTAATGTTCTGGATCAGGGATTTGAATTACCACAGTAATTCATAGTAAAAGCTCCACAACTCCTGCTTCTCTTCAGATAGACATGGTCAGTTAAGTAACCTTCAAGGTGTACACTACACAATAATCACCTCAATATACAAGTGCTGCATGTATTAATCAATCATATCATGACAGACTTTCTATAGAATATACAGTGTCTTTTGACATTGATGGATGGCTTGTGTAATGCATTTGCCATAATGGCACTTGATATAATTCTTCATCGGCAAGCTCCTAGGCTATGGAATGCTTTGACTTATTTCATGCCTATAATTTACATTCCATCTCTTAAAAACTAAGGACTGTCAAGAATATCACATATCTCCTAAAATATATACTTAATTGCCCCCTTTTTGTATATGACATTTTAATTGGATATGGATAAAGATATAATATACTTTGAATATATATTGGATATAATGTAATGCAGTTTAGTCTTTGGGAACATGGTGGAATTTTGTTTGAGTCGTAAAATTGAAAAAGAAGCCTAATTAGCAACGTTTCAGCTGAACACCCTGGACCACAACAAGATAGCAAGAATATAAAAGCCAGCGTGTTTTAGACTGAATACTCATAACCCACCATGCTTAGAGATCAGAGAAACAGAGTACAGACACGGAACATTACTGATTCAAGTGTGTTATGAAGCAGATCTCTCCAGAGTGGCGTATGTCTACACCATTCCAGCAAACACCTGAAGTTGTAAAGAAAGCCACTGCTCATTGAATTATCAGGAATGCGTAGTTTTCAGGAAAGAAATGTATCCATAAAAGTATGGCTCTTCTATTATATTCCATTGCATCCTCTCAGTCTTCCACGGCCTTCATCCTCAACTACATTGATATAACTACCTTGATATAATATATGAGCAGAAGGTGTTAAATTCCCTTGATAGCTCCTACGTCCTCCTTGCTTCAAAGACCTCTTCAAAGGCCATGCATAATCATGTGGAAAATGCTGCACGAGGCCTACCGATATGAAAATGTCAAAGGCTGTACGTTAAGGCTGAATAATGTCCTCGACTGATTCCCAGTTTCAGGACACACTGTCTGTCAATGATCCTTCGCCCCAATGTAAAATTATGTCTCAATTAATGAAGTATAATGAGATCATCGAAGGTTATTGCATCCACCTTTGTTCAAGCCATGAACTGTTGCCACCAATAAGGTATCCATAACACATTATAAGATATGATGAGCCATTGGCATAGAGGACAGAGTTCTGCAGAGCATTGATGCACAACAATTTGCAACCAGGAAGATTCTTCACCATGAAGACAAGGACCGAGCGACTGAAAAACTGCTATGCAGATCGTTGCTTATTGCGTCCTTTTGACGTTCACCCGTTTGAACTGTACTGAGCATGTCCAGCAAAGATGTCTACATGTCTCCATTTTACCCCCGAAATATGAGGTTGAATATGTCCAGGTCCCTTTAAAATCCACGTACTGCTGTTGCAAATTCCATGGTTTTTAGCATTTTTCAGCTTTTGTGACCATAAGAATAAATGTCAAGGTCTCATTATGTTTTTCATCATGACAATAAGTCTGTCTGGGGGAAACAGGAGCTGTTTTTCTTTACTTTGTCCGGCGACATTTACAATCAAAAACTTCCAGCTTTCTGGAGCAAAGTGGATTGGGTGACCCGACTGCGTGTTCCGGCTGAAGTTTACGCCACTCCTGTTAAATGAATGCATGTCGCAGTGGATGTAAAGGGACATTGCAGGGCCTCATTGCTCCACATTACTACTGTGGGCTTTTTCTCCAGTGTGGTTTTCAATTTTATTTGTTTTTTTTTTAACTCAGCTTTGGGGGGAGTCGTCGCAAGGACACGAGAAGGACGACGTGCATTATAACACTCAAGCCATTCAATCACCTGGAGACGTCCGTGAAATCTGACGGAACCAGAGAGAAATCCCAATAAATGGTCTGATTTAAGAAATGTCAGCTGTTGCAGGTCTGAAAGGACAGACCTGAGCCACAAACTATATTTACTACTCTGGATTATTCTTTTCCCCAGCAAAGATAATTACGCCTTATCCATAAGGACCCTGTCATTCATCACAGTTCCCTATTAATTGCAGTGACACCTTCATTGGTGTGTGTGGCCATCTGGGAATCCATTGTTCCCCTGCGACTGATTTATTTTTTTGCGGCAGTTTTATTTGCGGTATGATCGGAGCCGCTCGGATGCAGGCCCAGTAGACGCGACCTACAGGAGCAGGTGTGCCGGCGAGTTCCGCAGTTTGATCTCACCGTCATCCATAGTCCAGCGTGAATCTCAAAATGTTACCCCGCTCAAACCGGAGCTTTAATTTCCATATTATTTTAACGATTTCCTATGGCTCTGTCATATTTAGCATATCTTCCACAGAGAAATGTTCAATTTGTTTTGCAAAAAAGGCAGCAAGAAGCATTACTTATCCAGTTTTATTACTGAAAAAATCTACTCATGTTTGATATCATCTCATTTCATTTCATATTATTATATTTCATATTTTGCTGTGTCTGGGATTCTGAGCAAGATAAGCACATTTATTTTAGTATGTGATTCTAAATTACTCAACTTTACCACATAATCATCACACAGGACTTGTCTGTACCTACTCATCCTTTTTACCTCTTCTTTACCTAACTTTTTGGCATATTCCATACAGTGTAAGTGCTAAGGATTATTTTAGCAAATGTTATAAATTTGATTGCCAATGAACATTTTTCCCAGCCACAGCCAAGCAATATGAAGGAATGATTCCCCCCTAATCATCAGATAAATAAAGGTTGCAGCTATATCCCCAAGGTTCCTGAATGAATTCTTGTGACTCAACGTGCGATTAATCTTAAGCAGGAAACGTGCTGCTCTGTGACATCTGCTGGTGTCACAAAAGATGCAGGAGCCAAACAACTGGGTTCAGTCAGAAACGTTGATCTGTCTATTGGACGTGAAGGGGATACAGTGCGGCCAGGTGTGACATGCAAAGGAAGGGGACCTTGAATTTCTATATGCATTGACAACATTGTCAACCATTGTCTACAGGGCTGGCTGAAGCCCATATGTTCCTGCAGGTAGGTTTCACCACTGCCCCACCGAGCTTCAGGTATTCTGAGAGCACCTGGAGTCATTCATACTGCCCTGATCTAATCGAAGCCAGAGGCCCTGATGCATTTGCTAAGCTGCCACCTCCTCAGAAAATGGCGTCCTGTGTCACCCAAACGACTAACCGGCCCAGGTCATTGAGGTGTACGCTGTCGTTCATTAGCAGTTCTCCTGCATCGGCAGAGCTAAGTCACAAATCCGGCTAACACTGATATTTCCGCTTTACACACCACTTCAGAGGATTTAAGGTCATCCACAGAGAGGGGGAGAATTCCTAATATTAAAGGACAAGCATAGATTTGGGGAAGGTTATTTGAGAATTGTGTCCTCTGGGTTTAATATGTCTGATATATTACAGCTCGAAAACTCCACGCACACACTCCATTCCTCCTGGATTTAGAAACTTGACTTCACACTTGAACATGTCTTCTGCCACCCCATGTGTTTATTGTGGGTCTGAGGTCAAAATTAAATTATAAGCTTTGAAAGGTTAAATTGCCTGAATAAACGCCACTGTGTGTGACAGACACAACCAGGAATGCCAGGCTGCAGCCAGACCCACGCTTCTTAAAGATGGTAGCACCTATAAAACTTTCAGACAGCCTCAGTGTCCTTATCTAAGAAAACAGCGTGAACACATTTCACAAAGTGTCACTGAAGCCGAGGTAATTGAATTGAGGTTGAATTCAATTATACAAGTTCGACTATTCACAGTTTTAGCAAGTTATAAAGTCACCCAACCTACGTTTTATCCGAAGCCATATATAAGATGGTTTTTCATTTTAACCTTTTTATATGTGCCAGGAATTCCTGAAATCTAAAGTCCCTGTGACACTGATAGTCTTTAACCCACCATGAAATAATTAGCCAGTATAATAATTTCCTCAACTAGCATCACTTGATTGTGAGATTTTGTGAGGAAAATGTGTTTTTGCTACACAATACAATTTCCATGCTTACCTATTAGGGAAAAACTTACAAGGACAACAGTGATTAGCCAAACAGTTTATTATAGTTACATAACACTGATCTATATACATGCAAGAAGCCACAAGGCACACAGGTAGTTTTGTGTTTTAATTACAGGAAAAAAATCAACCCCATTACACTCTGCTCTTTTACAAAAATTAAATTTCCAAGTTTCCAGTTAGACTACAGTACATTTTAATTGCCTTAATGATCCAAATATATATAGTAAAATGTTTACATATTAACATCTTTTATATGGACATCAACAGATAACAGGCTTTTAAAAACAGCGAAAATGGACCAGAACACCAATAGCTACTTCCTCCGAGCAACAGCTTGTTAGGCTGAACAGACGTTTAACGTTAACGGAACAGAGACAGCTTGTTAGGCCGAACAGACGTTTAACGTTAACGGAACAGAGACGTCCGGTGCTCGTGCACCTGCCCTTAACAGTCATCTGCACTTCTACGTTTCACGCGTCGACGTGTGAAGCGCACACGGCTCACGGTGTGTCCCCAGACATCGGACGGGCATCTTCAGAGACTTCATGCGGGAGGGGGGACGATTGCCTTCGACGGCTCGCGAGTTCACACGCGCTCGTACCACTTCAATAAAACTGTCAGATGGGCAAACTTATTTCTAGGTTCCTTAATTTACATGGAGGCCGGATCACAAAAACCCTTCTGCTCGACACGTCTCATAATTAGACACGGAGTGGGTGAGATGTGCAGTTTCGACCAGGAACAGATGTGCCGGCGATGCTAATTACAGGCAAGAGATGAGGCCTGGAAGACAGTTAAATGAAGTTTCGAACGAAAACCTTTTTGGCTTAATCTACACATCCTTTCAAGAAATAACGAGTAACTTGGCAAAAATGAAAAACAGGAAAACATCTTGAATTCTGACAAATAACTTTAACCATAAATATCAGTAGTGACATCATTTAAACTCCTAGGGCATTACACGCTGAAATGTTATTCACCTTACACGTCCCTGCGCAAGTGTTTAGTTTTTAATTTAAAGGCAGGTGCTTTTGCCTTGAGAGTCAGTCACAGTCAAAGTGAAACCACAGTGAGTTCAGTAGCTCCATCTTCTTCTGGTGTCAGTGATGGCGTACCGAGCGTCCGTCACATGAAGGCGGGCCAAGACGCGGCCTCGGGTCATCGCTACCTCCAAGGAGCCATGGCTGGGGTATCTTTCTGCACGTGCTGGACAGACAACGCGCATCGAACTCTCAAAATGGGCCGACATTCTGCTAACGTGCCGTAAGCAACGGACCAAGAACCACGAACCGCTGAGACATTCGACGCGATAATGAGCTGCAAGGTCGCTGCACAAAACCCTGTCTTGCATTATAGAAAATGTTTCATTTGTCAATTGGGAATTTGCTCAGTGGTAGGAAAAATCAGTAGAAAAAAAACAATAAAAAATACTAATAACAAAACGATATTATAACAATAAAGCACAAAAATTAAAAAGTTTCATAAATGTATGCTGAAGTCACATATCAAAAGCAGATGTCATTAAAAGTTTGCAGTCTAGATACAATTTTTTTTACCGTATTCAGTTCAGGAAATAGCTCTTGTATGGCAGTATCCAGAAGAACATATGTCAGCTAAAAGAAATGGCAGAAAAAAAATGCATTAATTATGCAAAGGTTAAAGCACAAGTTAAAGTTTATATACACACAGCTGCGGAAGCAAGGAACCATCCAGGGGCCTGTTTACAAATATACTGTAGGTTCTAAGGCTGTCCAATGCTGTTGTGAGTTGTATAAATATTTTTATGAATATTTTCCCAGCAACCTATTAGAGTCTTTGTGTTTTCTTTAATATTTGCTTTCTTATATTCCTGAGATAATAATCTGTACAGCACCAAAAGGAGCCTGTAATTCTGAGCTGCTGTAATCTTAAATCATACATTAGCAGGTAGCCGAATGGCGGATTTTAGCTCCTTCGCGACACCCAGAAAGTCCCAGGGACTCACCTGCTTGTTGAGAACCGGCTGCTGCAGACCTTCGAAGAGCAGCCTCACGCCCTCGTACCTGGCCTCTTCTCCAATGCACTTGCCCAGGAAGTCTGTGGGGAAAGAAGCAACCCTGACAGCATATGATCTTCAAGCTGGACGTAGCCTTCACAACACTATGGAGACAACAAGGTTACACAAGGGTGCTATGCAAGTAACCAGAAGAATAAATTGGCATGACCTATATAAAGTGGAAACTGCATCTCTAGCTGATAATAAACCTGAACCTGCAAGCTACACAGAGCGGAACAGCGGGAAAAAATCAACTGGGCTGCTTTGTCTACAAACGTAAGGAATCCGCAGCAGATCTGCGGCACGTCCCAAACGGACGCCGGGATCATTAAGGGCCGAGTAACCTGGTACGTAGCGCATCATTTCCTCAAAGGTATTCTTGGCTCTCCTTTGTTTATCTTCAAATGAGCGGGAATCACTGTTTTCACAGAAAACCGAATCTGAAAGCAGAAAATTATTAGTTGTAGGGTGATACATGTAAAGGTTTTCAAGTGTGTGATTGTGTGAGACAAGGGATACGCTTTAGTAGCTCTACAGAGGTCCTCCACCTCTGAGAAGAGTAATAAGGGAGACCACACGATGTTCCTGGAAGACTTGGTTTAGCTTGTACTGCAGGTAGTAGTCCGTGTAGGCCTCAAGGGTGTTCTTGAATAAGATTCGACCTCCCATCAGCAGGTGATGCAACCAATCAGGAATGTGGAACACCACTCGACCTGCCAATGAAATTCCATGATTTTTTTTTCTTTATGCAACAGCCTCAGAAAAGAGCCGGAAGCTATGACACAAAATAAGCTAGTTATACATTGATGATTTAACACAAATTAAACTTGGCCACCTCCTTGTCTCACTCTATTACGAACATCAGCAGAAAGGATTTCATTTTCAGATTCATCGGTCCAATAAGCTATAAACACATTCATTTATTGTATAATGGTTGGCAGGACACTCTCAAGTACTCCTTCACTCTAGGAGAGGAAGCTACAACAGAGTAAAGGTCATCATGTCGCATACTCACTTACCAACGTACATCAGGTAGTCATACACGCCCTGGACAGTGATCATCTCCATGAAGTAGTTCTGATTGTGCCGTCTTTCGGTGGCCTCAGAGCGGTTGGCGTTGTTTTTGTACAAGTCGTTAAACAACTACAGGTTGGTAATGAGCACAGAATCCAAAGCAGGAAGATAGCAAAGATATTTAAGATGGAATTGCACCCTAAATGCTGTTCTGTTCATCATCAGATCATTCGGTCACACTTTACTTAAGGCCGTGTTTTTAGTAATTTATAAACACATTCATAGCTAATAATGTATTCATAAAGCATTATAAACATGGCTATTAATATTTATAAAAAGGCATAACACATTATAGCCATGTGTATTATGCATAAGTGCTTCATGAAGCTCTAATATAATGCATATATATATATATATAAATATAATATAATGCATACTATAAATACCATTATAATGCTTGGTATAAGCAATAAGTATGTTCTGTATATAAAGTATCTGCAATATAAAGGTATCTATAGTGCATTATAGATGAGAGCTTCATAAGGCATTTATAATTCATAATACACATGGATATATTGTGTTTTGCCTTTTTATAAATATTAATAACCATGTTTATAATGCGTTATGAATGCATTATAATGCATAACAAATATTTATAAAATACTAAAAATATGGCCTCAAGTAAAGTGTTGCTGATCATTTTTCATGCAACCAAACCATACATGCACAAGAAATTTGCAGCACAAACCAGCTGTCAAATTACAGCAGAGTTCATTTATAACCAGTAGAAACTCCTCGTCCCACCTTTTTGTTGTTCTCAGACGTCGGACTGAGGATAGTTAGCTCCGGACGGCTCGGTTTGGGCTTCGGAGACTCGCAGGAGTTAAAGAAGGACTGTATGAATGACTCCAGGTGCTGGCCTTTCTGCACATGAGACATTTTCAGGAGACACACTGAAGACAAACCTTTGTTGAGGTTGCCATGGTTGCAATTTCTAGGTGCTGCAGCAGCAACATTGTTGAATCTGTTCCAAACGCACAGGTTCATGTGCACTGTGCACTGTTCATGTGCACTGACAGGAAAAATATCCAAACTTTTTTACATTTATGGGTAAATAAGGAAAAAAAATGTGCACCTCCTTTATCAGTTTCCCAGGAACTGACTTGATAATTTTTCCTGAAAAGAAAAACGAAAGATGCAATATTAATGGCCAGAACTGCCCACAAATGATTGGGAGGGAATAGACCGCTGTCCACTTCCTGGGGGGGGGGGGGTCCTACCCAGGTTGACGTCTGGCAACATCCTGTCAAGAAACTGAGACTCCACGCTGTGTGGGGACAGGAAGTCAGCCAGCAGCTGGCTGTTACTGAGCTCTGGATACTGCAGCAGTTTCTGTAGGGACAAAGAAAACACACACACACACAGGTCTTTGTGGGGACTCTCATTTCTATGGAGAAAACTCTAATCCAAGACTTTTGCCATTATTAATTTTCTGACTGGAATCACGGATTTTTATAAAACTGAGTTTCCCATTTTGGGGACTGAAAAAATGGTCCCCACAATGTCAAAACAACAGGTTTTTATCATATTCTGGGAACATTTGGTCCCCACAAGGTAATACACACATAGACTACAGTATGTGCATAACCTAACCTGGTCCACAAAATGCAATATATAGACACAAAAACCATAACGTAATATGTTCATAACCCACATGCACACACCAACAGTATTCAGCCCAGCTAGCAGGAGGTAGCAACCCTTAGCAGGGTCATCGTTCCTGTTTCTGCTCTTTCGTTCCGCCCAAGTACTTACAGTAAGCATTTTAATGAAGCGAACGCTGTTCTAACCTACCTAATTAGGCATCTTTCTCCGCACTAATGAGGTTATCTGTTAACAGCTGAAAATGGCAGCCTGAAGAACAGCAGCAATCTATTATGCACAAGTGTTATTGAAGTGCAAGCACTTTGTTTCGTAATGGGAACAAAAAACAGCCCGAAAGGAGGTGAAATCGACCAGAGAAAGCTCTTCCTTCTGTTCTGCTCTGTTTCTCTTCGCGCTGGGCTGGGAAGGTAATACCTGTAAGTACTCCTGGAATTCCTCTCGCTTGGATGTTAAGAATTCGTAGTTCTTTGGTCCAATTATTCGTTTGGACGGCAACTGTGCATCTGGAAAGGACCCTGTGTGGCCGGGCGGGCAGGCATGAGAATGACAGAGAGCGCCAATCCACTCGTACCATGGTACTTCATTTTAAAAATGACAATTTACAGCTTCTTTAGTGTATCTCAGCAACTAGATCCATAAAAAGCACATCAAAAGTTTTTTTTCATCCGTCAGCCAAATTTGCAATATATAATAAACAGGAAAATCAAAACCTGCACACAAAGCAGGACTGAATTTATGGTGTAGCTGTGTGGACACAGGGAGCTTACCGTGGAACTCGGTCAGTTTGGATTCTAAGACATAGAATTCAAGGTATCGTCTGTATACAGACCAGTGCTCTGTCTGGTGGCCCACTAAACAAAGGAAGAGATACACAATTTCAAGATAGACAGACAGATAGATATGCGGACAGACAGACAGACAAATACAGACAGACAGACAGACAGACAGATAGATAGATATGCTGACAGACAGACAGATAGATAGACATCAGATAGATATGCAGACAGACAGACAGACAGACAGATAGACAAACAGACAGACAGACAAATAGATAGATAGATAGATAGATAGATAGATATGCAGACAGACAGACAAATACAGACAGACAGATTGATCAATACCAACACCAATGACATACTTTCCCACCTCTCTTTTAGCCAATGGAGTAGCATTAGGAGCCACGTCACTCTCATTCATTCCACTAATGAGAGGCCATGAAGCTGTCCCTACCCGCCTTCCTGTCGTTACGCTCCACGTCGATGCAGAAGACTGGGATTCGCTCCCTCTTCACCTCATCGTCGTAGAAGTCCACGTAGGGGATGCTGATGTCCCAGGCGGACAGGTTACGGGGGGTGCTGGGTGAACTTATCACCTCCACAGGGCAATCATCTTCTACCACCATGATGGCCTCTTCTACCTGCGAGCAGGCGAGGAGAGATACAGACTGAGAGGGTGAATCTCAATATGCGTACTTGACTGTACTTGGGTTCTCATATACCCATTTCACGTTTTATTTCATTGCCGAATACCAGCTCCAATAGAGAGAACAGAGGACGATAAAAATCCCCAGATGTTGGTCTTGTCCCACCCCAAAAATCAAGGGTACACTGGAAGTATGCTCTGCGCACCAGACCAATCCCATGATTCACTGCGCCCCAAGTTTGTTCTTGGAAGGCACGTTAGCAAAAACTATTCTTGCCAAGACCACAAGTATGATCTTTGTGTCCTTGGCACTGCAAACCTGAGTGATAAGCAAATCGCAGAGAAATCTCACCTCTGGCATGGTGTCCAACATGCACAGGTCTTCTTGTACATCGGGTTAGATGAACATTACTGATCCCAGAGGGAAATTCTTGAATTTCAGTTATAGTCACACGTGTATAAATTCTGGGTTATTTACATGCATCTTTATCTGGTTTAAAATGCATGGAACTTTCAACACGCTCAAAAAGTTAAAAAATATATATATTTCAAGGCAGAGCTGTTTGCTTGGAACTATATATTAAGTTGGAGAGACATTCGGAAATTTAAAATCAGTGAATGTAGGACTGACCCAAGCCCACGGTACTAAGAAAAAAATCAGAATGTACATGTAAATAAGCATGTCCAGGCAGGGCCCAGACTCCAGGGTTCCCTGGTGATAAGCGCTGCATGAATATCCCTGCATTCTACAGCCTACTTACCATGTCGTCTTCACCCTCAATCAGGCCACTAGAGGGCAGCATGGCTCCTTCCATGGTCGTGCTCTTGAAGACGCCCTTGATCTTGCTGCCAATGCGGCTGATGCCAAACGTCTCCCCACGTTTGGAGCTGCCCCTGCGTAGCACACGGGACACACGCCCTCAGCGACGCCAAAGGAAAGGGGCTTACACTGGGAACAGGCCAAACGCATGCAGCTTGGAGGGGGGGGGGGAGTCCCAGCGGACAGGGTGGTTGGGTAATGCTTGACAACTGAAAAGGCAGCTTTGCAGGTTTAAAACTCTGCAGCACCAACAACGAGTCTAATCAGCAACCATTTGCAAGAAATGGCTACTTGTAAGGCTGCACAATTACCGCACATTAAATCTAAGAACTCTTAATTTCCTCTGAGCACATGGAGTGTGCTGCAACGACCAACTAATCACTAAAATATAGATTACCCCGTCCTCCATGGTCAGTGTTGTGAGATTTAACAAACGTTCGAATTGGTTCCTAACTGACATTTCCAGTTCAATCCAATCGACCACTATAGCAATGCAATGGAAGCCCTATTGCTGAGCAAAATGTAACACACTCTGAGGCTCCGGATCGTTTTAGGCGTTTCAGGAAGTTCAGAGGAACAGAAAAGGCAGAACTGGAAGTTCTAAAAAGGAAACTCTGAGGAAACATTGATCCTGAAAATAGTAAAGGTTCTCATAAGGTTGATGGATGTGCGTTTCAAGTGCAATCCAGTACGGAACAACTAATGCATTATGAAAAAATAAAACTTCCCAGGCAAGCCTCGAAATCATTTTTAAGTTGAAAATCTGTACAGTTATCCAACCTGAAATTATACGGATAATACTGTTTTCAATCGAAACGTACAAAAATTATGTAAACAGAAAGGTATACAGAGGGTTCTTAAAATTCACCTCTAGGGTATTTATACACAGACCTCTCACTGCAATGTACAGACTTATCGGCTTTGCGGAAGACTTGTAGACACGACCGTCTGCGTATATATGTCAAAAGAATCATCAGTAGATAACATAGGACAAAGATCTCCACAAGGCAACAGCGACAACTGTCAGCGTTAACTGGGGTGGCATGCATATACTGAGACAGACGGTCGATATTACAAGGGCCATGCATATGACTTAGGGGGGGTCACATGGCTTGTAATAGACCCTGACTTACTTTAGCGCGGCAGGGAGAGAAGTGAGAATGCCAGATGGGAGGGTTAGAATGGACTGGACATGGGGAAACAGAGACGCCGCTGATGAGCTGGGGGTGGCCGACGGGGACACAGCGCTCTGTGCGTAGTCCCACCCCGCAGAGCTAGCGTCCGTGTTTTATGAGGGACGCACACGGGACAGGCAGGAGGACAGACATGGTTGGGGGGGGTGGGTAGGGGCGGAAGATGCCAGGTGCAGGAGAGAGAGACAGAGACGTGTTAGCCGAAGGAGCCAAAAAACGGCCCCGGGATGCTGCGCAGTGTCATCCTCTTCCTCCTCCTCCTCCTGCTTCGACCTCCATGCTGTCCTCACCACTGCCTTAACAACAAAAACTCTTCCTGACAGATGAGCGCCAGACCTGAGCGTGTTGGTCCATGAGGCGAGATCAGCTTAAGAGTAAGAAACATTCATGGATGGAGATGGAGGATAGAGATGGGGGGGGTGTGGAGGAAGTGTGCATGGAACTACAAGTCAGTCCTGTGGAGGGGGGGGGGGGCCCGAGGCTCGCTGAAACTGGAAGGGGGAACACTGGCCAGAAAAGGTCCTGCAGTACTGCATCTCACCATGCAACTCAACTGCATTTCCCAGTTATCAATACAACATCTAGTTGCTTGTAGACCAAAACTCTTTTAAGACGTAAACAAGAATATTACAACAGCGATCCGAGCAAAGACATTAACGTGACATGTCACAGCGCTTATAAACGCTTCAAGCTAAGGGGTCGCCTTAAAAATAAGATCTTGATTTAATCCAGACCACAGACGAACCCTTGGAGACAAAACACAATGAGTTTTTGGCTTGTTACAACAAAGCAGGCTTTTGTACTGTCTTGCGTCCTGCATGCAGCGATCAATGGGTGTCACAGGCTGAGAACATGCAGGGACGTACTTACCGGATGTCATCCAAACTCAGGCTGTTTCTATAATAAAAGGCACAATGAATTACTTCTGGCCAGAGCAAACATTACTCCACCCCAACATAAGAAGATGTCAGGCAACTATCCAACTACCCATCGCTTCCACAACGGTTACGCAAAGTGATTGAAAATGTTCCGCAAGCGGCAGACAGTCGTCACCAATGGGTTGAGCTGGTAAAGAGGGGACATCTGCCTACCTGCTTAGCTTGCAGTTCCTCACCGGTGATTCAGCTCCTCTCAGCAGATGCCTGAAATACTGCAAGGAAAATCGAACCAGGAAAATCAAGCGCTTGTCGAACGTGCGCGTTCCGCAGATCGTTATTCACATCCAGCGACAGACATCCATAGCGGACCGTCTCTCCTTCCATTTATCAAGCGGAACAGTGTGATATTGAATCGCTACCTCATCGCTGTGGCAAAACAAAGGGGTGAAAACGTCCTCCAGAAGGGACAGGACGTGCTCGTAGGCCTCGAACAGACACCGCATGGTTTGCAGCTTCACCACCCCGCTATAGGGACCCTCAGCAACTGGGGGAGGAGGCACAGCAGACCCATGCTGAAGATGCTGATGGTAAAATCGAAAACTGAAGCATCCTCAATTGCACACACACCCACAAATTTGGTCAAAGGGATGTATCATGTGTCTTTAACGGAACCAATGTTTCACCACTGAAGCTTTCAAAGACAAAGTGGGACTCGATGCAGGGTGATAATGGAGCATCAACTATAATAGCAATGTCCTATGTTCATGAGCAGGGCTGTACGATATCACATCGCGATTTGTGAAATTATCGCGATTAGTAACGCGATATTTGTAAAACAAAAAAGGAGATAAAATTACCCGAAATAAACTATAGCCAAACAGAACTTTTTATTATCTATCAGTAGAGCGTGTCACATAAGTTTGGTGGTGTTGCGGTGAGTTATGTCAAGCAGGGCTGCCGGCTAAAGACTTTTGGGCTTCTTGAAATCATATTTATATTAGGGCCCCCAATCCAGATCACAGTCACTCAGGCACCCTTGGAATCATCCTAACTTTCCCCCGCTAAACGGCATCGATTATGTCAAGGCACAAAGCAGTGCCGACAGATGTGATGTGATTATTACACATGCTGACAATGCTGATATGGTATATCGTGCAGCCCAACTCACAAGCGTGTCTAAGGAGGCAAACTTTCAACAAGAAAACCGAAAGCCGCGCACTTTGCCGAATTTCCTCCACGATGAAAGGGTCGAAGCGGATCTTGTCGACGCTCTCCTCCAGGCAGTAGGTCTCGTAAATTTTCTTAACCTCCTCGTGCAGCAGAAGCATCTCTGAATCAGCCAGGTCCGGACACAAAATCCTGTCATTAAACTCCTCTATGAGGAAAAAAAGGCAGAGTCCTGCTCAGCTTTGGCATTGTCATTACGAACCTTAAGAGAGCGCCAAGATAAAAGAAGTAATGACGCTACAACAATACATTATGTAGTAACACCGCATTATGCAATAACTCGACAAAGTGTCAATGAAGGCATCCATTTTTATTGTTTATTATATAATATACAGTATTACATTTTCATCATTGAAAAGCGTAACTCCCGCATTTTGTAATAACCACCGCAATATGTAACAACTTATTACAAAATGCGACAGATTATTAGAAAATGCAGGTGCTACTACATATGGAAGAGAAAATTTGTTACATTGTGTCGAGTTCTTACATGACATGGCATTCTTACATAATGCATTGTTACAGATGTGCACCCAATCTCTCCAGAGAGACACTGGGGGGGTCGGGGGGGTACTCACCCACAGTGAGGCAGAACTGCAGCACGTGGACGGCACCCTCCTGCTTGAGGAAGTTCATGAAGCGGAACAGCAAGTCTTGCTCCTCGCGGATCTCCTTCAGCTCCAGTTTCAGCATCTTAAGCAGGTGCAGAAGCAGCTGGGGTCGGGCTTTCAAGGTTGGGCCAGATGTGGGGTAACAGGCAAGGCAGAAGACAGGCGCGTGCGCCTTACCGACGGCTTCCTGCTGCGGGGGTCAGAGTACTTCTGCAGGAAGGGGACCAGGACGGAGGAGGGCTCCAGAGCCGGCTCAGGCTGGGAGAAGAACAAAACCACGACAGCGAGGTGAGACAAAAGCAGGGGCGGAGCCGCATGACACCTGGAAAATATCTGTAAGCTGTCACCAGTCCTGTGACTGGTTCAAACCCCAGATGGTTGTGTCCCACAGAACTGCTGAAATAGCAGACTTCACTTCAAAAATCCATCTGATAAAACATTGAAGTAATGCATGATACACAATTCACTTGGATTGCAAAAAATGAAAGGTTATTTAATAATTAAATTTCACTAGCTCATTTTATACATTACTATATTATACAGTTTCAATTACATGATACAGAATTACCATACAACACTTAAATTTAATGACATATTAGATACTTACAGGTGAATTGTCAATAAATATAAGGATAAGATGATTCACAGTATCCTATAAGAAAGAAACCATGACAATTACAACAGATTAGATTAATAGTCAAATACATGAAACTTAAAATATCAGTCAATGATAACAATCTGAATTTCAGTTCAGTGCTGATATATTACTGACTGGATTTTGTTCCTCCTCAGATGCACCTTGTCTCAGAGGCTTATGAATACTTACGGGGTCAGCCAAGAAGTCCATGGAGGGAAGAAAGAGGGAACCAGCCAGAATCTCACGAATCAAAAGCGTGAGCGACCTGGCGAACATAAAGTGCATAAACGGTAAACATCAACCGTCTGGGAACAAATAGGCAAAAAAAAAAACTAGGGTACTATAAATTCAAACTGTTTGGTACTTTCCTAGTATAAAGGGCCTGTAGTTAGCAGAAGAGTTTTTTTTATAATTATATGACTTTAAATAGTGTTTATTGCCTCAGCTGGTAATATAGTGAGACTCTAAACCCAGGTGGGTATATTTCATGCCCACTAAGGCCAATCACCACCTCCGACAGGCTCTCCAGCTCCCCGCGGCTCCTCGTACCGGCAGTCCAGGGCCTTGGGCGGCAGGATATAGGGGAACAGTGTTTCTGTCAGCTTGCGGAGGTACTGCAGCTCCTCCCTCCGGCTCCGCAGGGCCACGTGGAGATCAGGTCCATACTCCTCTAAGGCAGCCGGCTGCAGGCCCTCTGAGTTTTTCACTGGGGGGGGGCACAGATTGATTAAGGGTAACCACTCCAAATTATTGGACTATAGGACCAAAGCTTCCGGAAAAGAATAATAAGCCGTATCCTCTTGGTAAGTTTAGCCAAGCAGGGAATTTTCCCAGGCGGCAGTTGGGTTTGTGGCCCCACTACAAATAAAACCATGTTTCCCTTGCAACAAATGAGACTCATAATATTGATGTAAAAAAGATATATATACAGTTGAAACCAAAAGTTTACATACACTGTATAAAAAGACAAAAGATTCCAATCAACTCAAGTGGTGTCAGTTAACCTATCAGAAGCTTCCACAGCCATGGCATCATCATCTGGGCTTTTCCAATTAGTTTAATGGCATAGTAACCTTAGTGTATGCAAACTTTTGACTTTGAAGAAAGTAATAAAAAAATCTCTCACACATTTTTTTGACATTTAGCAAATAGAAATTATTTTGGGAATCCGAACGGGCCTAAAACTGAAAGGGTTTTGTATGATTTAATATCAGACGGTAAAAAAAAAAAAAGTTATATGTCTTTTTATACAGTGTATGTAAACTTTTGGTTTCAACTGTATATATTACCTCCGATCTCATAAATAAAAAGCAGCGCATTCCAGTGCAGGCAGTACACGGTTACCTTTCTGTCGTGCTTTGGTAATTATTTCAACGTGCTTCATGGCAGCTTTCAACAATTTGAGCGTAATAAGGGAGGGAATATCAACCTGCAGTAATAAAGAAAAAAAGCAATTGTGGCACGTTTTCCATGAGGCCCCAGTAATAAAGCCTGGTAACATACGCATTCTTTGGAGGGCTCCTCCTGGTGCTGCCCTGACCCGTTTGAGGAATGGGCCGCGTCCGCGTTCTAGTTCCCTGTCATTTCAGCGGGATGCACATTCACGTTTCCCGCCATTTCAGCAGTGAACACATTTGCATTTCCTGTCATTTCAGTGGCAGGCACATTCAAATTTCAGCGGGATGCACATTTTATGTTCCCCTTCATTTCAGAGGCAAGGGCGTTTGCATTTCATGTCATTTTAGCACAAAACAAAAATTAAGCAGATTTAGTCACATTAATGTTTCCCGTCATTTCAAGGGTGTTTGTGTTTTCCATCATTTCAGAAATGGGCACATTCAGGATTCCTGTCATTTCAGTGGCGGCCTCACTTTGTTTCGTGTCATTTCAGTGGCTTACACATTCATTTCCCATAATTTCAGCCCCAAGCCCCATTTCTCACAGATCAGTAATGTGCCCACTACCTTCTGCGCACGGCGCACTAGGACTGCTGCAAGGAAGCGGAGGGTTACCCTCAACTCATCCACAAATGCTTCGTCGTCTGTTATGTCCCTGTAGTGCAAAAACAATGTTACAACAATTAATGTTCTGAGAGAATAGGGGACTTGCCATTTATCGACTATTTAATGAGAAATGGAGACACCCACCTGTACCAAGGATAAATAAAGTTTTCTAAGACCAGTTCTAAAATCTGCATGGGATAAATACATACAAAAATAAAATCAATATGGATAAACAGCTGACGGTCACAAAAACATTCAAGCCAGCTGCAAAAACATTTCATAAATTAAATTTCTATAATGTACATTCATTAATAGAACATTTATGTGAAGTATATATACTGTATACAAAGACAAGGACACGTGACAATCTGACATAATAACATAATTGAATAAAATCAACAAACTGCAAGTTTAGTGAAAAGAATTCACCTCTGAAAGAGAAGCGTCCACTTTTGACGGCAATTTCAAATCCAGCCAAGGTTGGTAGTTTTCCAACAGCAGGGTCGGTCTGCCGGGAAACATGGAAAAAAATAATAAACACTGCCAAGGCAACATTCTTAAATGGAGTACTACTAGTCGGCTTAAGAGGCTCATTTAACTCGCAAAAGCATATCGTCAAATGATGGATCAACAATTCCAGCGCTTGGCCACATGATGGCAGTATGCGACAGGCTTTAGCCAGAGACAGCTCCAGATTGTATACAATTCAAAACCATACATAATCACAAGAGGAAATAGCACAACAGCCGGTGCAATTACAAGCCTTCTTGAAAGGTGCAGAAAACTTTAAGGCAATTACCTCTGAAGATTATAAATTATTACGCAACGCTTTCGTATTGGACCATTTCGTCTTGTAGACTTCTAATATATGTATTTCGTAAGGTAGTACCAAAAGCAAGTACAAGGGTCTCCCTGTCGTCACCAAAATCAGCACAAATGAAAAATCAACAATACTTGCGCAATTTTCGACAAGACACCTACCTGTGTCGTTTACATTTTATTTTCCCACAAACTGCACAGCTGTGGCCCAGGGGAAACAACTCCTGTTGCTCCTGCTGAAGAAGTAAATCAAATATTAACAACCTGGCAGGCAATTTTTTTCACATTCCGCTACAAATCATTTTATACAATTTAATATTACGCTTTACACGTTAACTGTCTTCGTCATAGCATTTAATGTATGTTATGCAATATAATTTATACACAAGGCGATTAATTGGACATTAATAAATATTGCAATTTTATAAGTATATATAAATACTTACCTTCGTCTTCGGTTTTATTGTAAATAAAATATTTGGCAGTAGAGATTCTGGGCCAAGGGAACAATAAAATACAACAACACCAGCCAAAAACGACCAGAAAACCATCAAAATGTGAAGATATCTGAAACGAAAAAAATATATATTCCATGCATCACTGATTTTTTTTTACTGCATCACTTGTTCAAACTATTATTGTAAAACACTGTAACGTATAGCAAGCATTTATATGTCAACATTACATTATATTCCTTAAGTTAAACTCTTGCAAAAGGTACCTATTAAGGAGAAGGGTGGATAAAAGCAAACAAAGCATAATGAAACAGAAGACAGGATACTGGCGCCCCAATTCTCTGAAGAGATCCACCTTCAGCCTCTGCTTCAGGGTTTCCATGTGTTTTCTTAAGCCAGTCATTGTGATAAACCGTTAATTACGCATTTGCTGGTTTTATATGAGCTGTCGTACAGGCAAGGCACGATTTCCCGGTGTTGTGCGCAGCGTTTATTTTACCCGACGCATCACAATATTTACTGTTCACTCAGCATATGCTGCACGAATTTATAATGCAAATTTAATAATAATGGTAAATGGCAAAGTAGCTATGAGCAGACGATTGCGTTCGCAAAAGTCAGTAAGGTATCGAGCAAATCCCATGCCACTTATTGTACACATAAGCCAAGAATGTGAAAGCGGCAGTGAAAATATCGCAGTTTGTAGAAACCGTTCAATCGCAACATGCAAATGTACATAGACCGCGTCTGTCTTTAAGTATAAAAGTATGTGAAACTTCCTGCTCATGCATGCTCTGAAGTCGCAGGCCGTGCTTATCTGCAGCTAGATAAGGGATGGTCATTAATCTTGTTATACAACTAATTTCATTTTACTTGAACGCCTTATAATAAAACTGTCACATTCTGCTTGGAAATTATTTTAGCCCCATGACGCAATTTCCTCCGTATCGCCTTGTTGCTGTGCGCCATCTAAAACGCACCCAGAGGGAGTTCGCTACAGGTCGTAGGACGCATGCGCAGAGAACATTCTGCTTCCGGCTGTCAGCAGGTGGTCAGATTTCAAAATAACAGCACTTCTTTTAAAAAAATATCAATCAAATCAGAGCATAAATGTACTAAAGCGAGGCAGTATTTCTTGGGGAGGGTGCTGCAAATACAGTAAAATAATATATTCCAAGTCAACTGCAACAATATTACGGAATTATAGCCATAAATTTTAATCATATAAGCTCTATACCATTTGGGGTTGGAATTTTTAAAGCAAGTGAAAAACATTCTACCAGTTAAATCCAATTGCATTTGTACGTGAGAGAGTTAGATCATTGGCACTTATAAGATGAAAAGGAAACTTAAGAATCAACACTGATTTTCAAGAATTCAACTGCATATTTTTTCCTCTGAAAAGAGTTTATGAAAAAGCAAAAAAAGTATATAATTCAACTATTCTCCAAGCTTGACAGGTTCTTATCAAAGAATTATATTCTGATGCTCCCATCCTAAAGCTTGCAGCAAAATGTACAGATTTAAATGCTGTGATTAGGAATGCTCAAGTGCTCCACGTCAAAACCAAAAATGAGGACAGAACAAAGCTTCATTTCTTTTTTTGCAGCTTCTCACTCCATATGGTCCAGTGAATAACAAAATAATAATGAAACAGACCAGGTACCTTTTTCACATAGATATTTGTCTACTTCCATTAATTTTATTTTTGGGACCTGTCGGTGCTGACCTATCATGTAAGCTGCATACGCGTATAAAGCACAGATTAAATAGGCCAATATTTAGGATGCCACAGCAGTAAAAGAAACAAGGACACCAATAAAAAATCAAAATTTTTATTACAAAAATAAGTTACACTCACTTCATCTAACAGTACAAAACAGTCTGCAGGAATGCGAAAGTTGTTGGCCAGCAAATATTCACAACTGGTAATATTGCCCTAAGCAAATGCTTATTGTAATGACACTTATAGGGAGGATGTCATTGATGTATTAAGTTTGAATACAATATTTTAAGTGTAAACAGAAGCTGGAGTGCACTGGGTGACCAAACAGCCTTGTCCAGTCTACTGCTACAGTGTAATGCCTGCACTGTATGCATTAACACAACATTCAGGGGTACTTAACAGACAAAAAAAAAAGAAAGAAAGAAAAACGTTCTTGTTTGGATATCAGAATGTTAGCCAACATAGTCATGTTGAATTAGGACAAGTCTAGGAACAAACAATGGTTCTTACAACTGTGTATGCAACCTTTAAGGAAAACACGTTAATACTACAAAAAGGTTTATTAAAAAGAAAACACTCTTCCATTGGAAAAAACTTGGACATTGCAAGACTTAAAAGCAGTCAATGTCATTAGGATGTTACAAAAGTGTTGCCCCCCCCTCCCCCAACTGTCATATGACCATAATTATTTCACCTGAAGAAGCAAGGCAGCCAATTCAGTTAAAATGATGGAAGCAAGGCTTGTTCCGCCTCATCACATGAGACCATTTCACACGCCCAGTTTGACTGTTTGTAGCGTCGGGCCAACAGTGTATCTGTTGTCACCCTTGTGCATATTTAATATGGATGAACAAGCCCTGCTTTCATCAGTAAAGTCACCTATTTACAGCAAACCCCAGGCAGTTTAAATCCTCCTTACTGAGGTAGTTAAACAGACCCTTAAAGTTCTGAAAAGAACCACTTTCCTGGAATGCCCGACTATTCCTGCCTTTTGGTTACACCCAAATCTACCAATCTTTGCCCCAAAGGTGCTCAAAACTAAACAATTAAGTGGATATTCCAGCAAAAATACCGTCAAGCTCCTCCAGGCCACAATAAATTCAAACTTAAGTGCAAAATGCATCTTACACTTTCAGACTCAGGTTCCTTTCAGGCATCATACAAGGGGAAATTCCACTCAAAACAAAGAAAGAACGTGTGTGTGTGTGTGTGTGTGTGTTTCTGTTTACGTACTCATACATGACTGGAACTGAGAACTGGTGCGCTGCTTCCCCTGATCTCAGAAGTCAACGCCTGTTGTATGTAGTCCCACTTTTCCTATATTGTAATAAACAAGACAGGAACTGCATCCTTTTAAAAACTTTCCCATGATTCCTTGAAGCACCTGAATGTAAGCCACAGCAAGGCCAAGGGAAAATGTCCAGACATCCATCACTCATCGCAGTGAGAAGTTCAAGGTTATGAACGGACTAAATCTCAGTGGAATTCCCCGTTAACAGATTTAACTGATATTTTAAATGTGTATTTTTAAAAGGTCAAAGGGAGATACAAGTGGCAGCTAAAAAAAAGTCCAAGAAAATAGCATCTTGAGCATTGTACTATGATGACTCTGGACAGACTGCTCTGTAAGGCTGCTGAACCATCGCGTCGACCTTACCATCTCATCCAACGGCAGCCTCCGGTGTAACAAGTCAGTCTTCACAGTTACAGGTCAGGACCGGCCTCGACCCTTTTATCCTGCTAGCCAGGTGACAAAAGGATGCAATTAGAAGAAAATCCACGACAGACACCCACACGACACACATGCGTGCGTGCACACACACACACACACACGCACACAGAGACACACACACACACAGCAGGAGAGAAAAAAAACACTCATTATAAAAGGTACGAGAGCAGCTCTGCACCAATGCCATTTTAACATGACTAGCTAGCATGGTAATTTATTCTTGAAGGACAACTTCAGCCAGGCTTGTGCAAAAGTTATTGTAGTAAATAAAGATCAATAAACAAAGCTGACAGGCACTGAACTCATGCACTCCAACCAGGATCAACTTATGAAGTGACTCATCATCAAATTGTGACAACTTAGAGATTAGAAATTGTTTAATGTTAGGCAGTTGTACTCAATCCAGACGGCAAATTTAGTTGTCATTTTTTGTATAGGATCGATATTGCTGTTAATTTACATTACTAGCATTAGTTATAGCATTTTGGTAAACACAGATCCTGCAATTCTAAAGTGATAACCAAAAATTATGCTTTTATAAACTTTCAATTTAATTTCACTTAAATTCAGTTTAAGTAAAAAAAAAAATTAAAAAACCCAATGGTATAAGAGGTGATATTTACAGCACGTCAATAATACGTGCAAACCTTCATTCGCCATCTTTTGGCATGGAGTTGAACGACTGAATGCAAATTGAGAAGAGAGTTTTGCCCAAACACGAATTTGAAAACACAATTTGTAGTTTAACACTGACTTGTGTACTTTTATTAAAGCAGACAAACAGCAAAGAATACAAGCCAAAACTAGGACTGAACGTCCATATTAAAAAACAGAACAAGACAAGCTATTTTCTAGCAATGTTATTGTTGTAACAAACATGGTTATTTATATTTGATACAATAAATTGAATGTATTTTTTTGCTGTTAACCTACTTAGGACATGTGGAGAATACTTATTTTTTGAACATACATAAGACTATATGCTTGAGCACAGGAATGCAGGTTTAAAAATTTCCAGACCTAATTATTGTTTTATACCCGGAAAAAAATCGTAAAATCAATTCATCAGAAGTGGAGTGTATCTGCTGTTCAGTCCAAGCGGTTTAATAAAATATATACAAGCGGAGTAACCAATTAAAAAAAAGAAATAAAAATGATCAAAATACAAAAAGAAAACACCAACATATGTGGCAACTGTTCATATTTAAGGGTCGGTCGGTCAGAGACCGTCTCCCGAGTCTCTACACAACACTTCTGTAAATTGGAGCCCTAATCTACTAGTTCCATGGTTGCCCAAAAGAATCCTGATAAAATTCCTGGTTGTCAGGTCTGTAACCATAGTTAGCAGAATTGTCACCACCATGCACCAGCGGCTGCTGAGCAATGGGCTGGGAGCCCCAGTTCTGATTATTGGTCTGGCGCCGCTTGGAATCTGGCTGGTTGTAAACGTCAGCTTTGCGCTTGCCTCCTACACTTCCACCGCGGCCGCCCCTCGCACCACGTACCCCGCGGCATCTCGGCTGGACGCTCCCTCTGGCGCCTCGCATGCCTCTGCTCGGACCCGGGCCGCCCCGCAGTGAGAAGCCGGCCCTTCCCCTCGGCGGAGCTGAGGCAGCCCCCCCGCGGCCTCGGGGCGGGGCGGCACCCCGGGAACCCCTGGCACCCCTCCCTTGGCTGGGGACCTGATAGTCATCGTAGGCATAGTAGGGGTCCTCGTAGCCGCCGCGGTAGTTGTGGTAATCGTAGCCATAGTCGTAGTAATAGTCTTCATAACCGTAGTAATCGGGAGGGTAAGAGTAACCCCCCCTTCCTCCTCTGCCCCTGCCTCTCATAGGTGGCACATGAGATGGGCCGTAGTAATAGTAATCGTCATACCTGAGGCAGACAAGGTGAGGAAGATTGTTACCAGCCATACGTACAGATGATCGCATGTTCCAAACAGGCGAACAAGGAAGAAATCAAGCAGCACTATATTTAAGCACAATGTTAGCGCATCTAGACCAAACAAGAACAGTCAATGGTCGTGTCACCACAGGGTAAAAATGAGAGTGTACCATGTAGCACTGCTAGCAGTAAAAAGGTAAACGGTTATAGCTAATTCCAGTGCATTTCTTAAAATTGGCAAATAAAAAAGGCAATAACGCAACAGGGATCCACTGATGAAGAGCATCAGCCAAATCATAAAATGAAAACCTGGAGGACATCACAGCCATTATCCGAGTCCCTTCAAATGCACACACATCTGCTCAAGACAAGTGTTACACTAAAGAACCATTTTACTACAACCATTGACAAATCTGCACAAAGTGCCATCACAGAAAGTTATGGCGGAGATAAATCAACCAAATCTAAAAGTGCAGATGCTCCTCTATTTACGAACTTTCAACTTACAAACTTTCAGACATACAAACAAAGAGGACTGCAAGTCCAAAATGTGTTCATTGGGTGTACTTGCGTATACCCTTAAAATAATCTTGAATAACGATTTACGAACATTTCAAGTTATGAACGGCCGTTCGGAATGTATCTCAGTCGTAAGTAGAGGAGCATCCATACTCTGCAGGGTGATTCCCATCCAGGAAATGAATCAAACCATTCCTGATCTATTACTTCAGTACATCATATAAAGCGTCAGCATCAACTAGCCAATAAAACAAACTACTAGCTTTTACTGCTGTTTAAATGTTGACCTAACAGTAACTTACAGGGTGAACTTTTGCACAGTGACTAAAAATTTTACTTGAAGACAAGCTTTCCAACAGCAGGTAGGAAAAAAGCCATCCTACTTCTGACCTGTCAAACTGTGTGAGGACCTGTCAAACTGTGTGGTTTCACAATAAAACAGCCAGGGACAATTTGATATACAACTACATATAATAATTCAGAGTCATTTCTCATTTTGGGACACAGGAACAACTAAGTTTCAAACAAATTCACGTACTACAAGAAAACGAAGCCTGATTAATTTAATGTCCAAACACCTCCGTAAATCTTAACTGCTCGCTTGAAACACGGGATCTTAAAAGCATCTTCGTCACTGACGAGCCAAGAGTGCTTGCAGCCACAGATCATGAAAAGAAGCCGTGGGAAACTCAAGCAGCTCAACAGAACGTACAGCAAGCGGCTGCCAAAAAGACAGCTGGAACTTCCTTCTCCACCGGTTATTGATTCTTCTTCCCTCGTTTTACTTACATCGTTGATTTAGCATACTGCCTTTGCACTTTGCGTTCCCTCCTCTTCTGGTCGGGGGGCTTTGCAAAAACTATTTCAATGCTTTCTCCTTCCACATCTTTGCCGTTCATCTCAGCTAGTGCCTACGGAGAGGAAGAGGACGGGAAAAATAAGTGTTGTCCAAGATAAGGGTGCCCGGATAGGCATCTGATTGGAACTGTACCTTCACTGCACCATCTCTCTCATCAAAGTGGATGAAGGCATAATCTTTCAGTTTCTTTACCCGCTCCAGTTTACCAAACTGGCTGAATGTTTTCTCAAGAATCTCCTCAGTTACTGTGCAGGCAAGATTTCGGACAAACAGAACTTTCACCTGCCAATCAAAGCACAATATTTAGGCCAAAGAAGAACAGACATCAGACATTTAGGAACCCACAACAGTTAAACACACACACTTCCATTGATAATTCAAGTTGGTGTGGCTACCTCAAACCACATTCTTCGCCCAACAATTCAAAAACAAACCATTTCAATTCCACAGCGGATACCACAAGCCGGGAGCCCACATCGCCCTACAGCTCATCTTCCAGCTTAAGACCGTTCCCTTCAGGGTAGGTACCTTGGCCATGACCTCCGGGTCGGGGTCCTCAATGGGATCAGCCCACTCCACCGTCACCACGTTGCCCCACACCTTCACCTTCCCGCTCATTAGTCTACGTCGCGCTTGGGCAGCAGTTTTGTGATCCTCGTACTCCAAGAAGCAGAAGCCCCTGTTCTTCTTCTTGTTATCCGGCTGATGGTACAATATTACATCACTGAGACCCTCTGGATGCAGGTGGCATGGGGGGTGGGGATCAGAAAAGGGCAGCATGTCAATAAGGCACGAGACCAATAGGCCTATGAGACTTGCGTATACACGTCTAGCCAACAATAAAAAAAAAACCTCAACGCATACAAAACTAAGGGTGCCACTCCTTCCTTGAGGAGCTTCGAAAGAAAGAATCGTCTTTAAATCTCCCTAGAATTTCCACTGTCATTGCTTTACCTGTGACTTTAGCAAACTCCTCCAAGATCTGCTCTTTCGTTTTGTTCTTGGGTATCGAGCCAACAAAGAGCCTGTTATTAGCAACAGATATGCAGACTCCTATGTGTTTGCCAGGCCGTATTTCACTGTTGTTACACTGCGGTGTTGGGGGGGAGAGAGGAACATACCAAGTTACCAAACTTGAACCTCTGCTCATCACCTTCGGTTTACCTGCAACTTCTGATCAACGTACCAGCTTCACAGCCTCCTGAGCAGCTTCTTTAGTGCAGAAAGTGATGAAGGCATATCCGCGGTTTAGCCCGCTGAAGGGGTCCATCATTAGCCTCAGGTCCCATATGGGCCCAGCCTTCTCAAACTGTGGAACAAGCTCGTCCTCAAATAAATCTCTCGGGATTTTGCCTACAAATATCTGAAGAGAAGAGTGACATCAAACCAAGGTCACATGTATCCTGCAATGTCATAGCAACGATTTGGTAACTCCAAGGTCAAGACATTGGAATCCTCAAACTTTGCAGAGGGATTGTCAAACCTTTGTCGATTTGTACTAGTAAATCCAACCAGTTTAACAGATCTCACAATCTTTAGAAAGATTAGATAGAAAGATTGAAATTGATGTGCACAGCAATTACGACATCAGCAGGCTTACCTCTGTGCCAACTGGGGGCTGTGTTCCTGGGTACACAGACTCTGGAGGTGGACCTCCATATTTTCTCTGACCTGTGGTCACATCTAGTGTGTAGCCAGTTTTCTCCAACAGGGCCTGTTTCAGGTTTAAACTGTTTATGTCACATCACAAGTGGCTATAGCAACTAGTGTAATGAACACTAGTTACACTAAACAATTACAAATCCGCCAATCAACCAATCAGATGGTCCCAAAAGTCCACTTTAGGTGGGGCAAGATGGGTAACAGCAGGAGGTTCAAATGGAAACCAATTTTGCAGCCATAATTTTGCAATCCTATAGGACTGTCCTGCAACTGTCAAACCCCCAGAAGCTTTTACAAAGTTTTAAAAGCTTTTAAAGCTGGCTACAGCCACAGACACTGGGCTTTAGCTCACAGAGCAGACGAAGTCTGTTCGCAACACATTACTAATTTGCTACTTAGCTTGTGATTCTGTCCAAAATGCTCTAGAATACTGTTCCTTCATAGGGCTGTATATTTTATTAAAGCCAGTAAAGTCCACCATCTTACTTGATAGTACTACAGAAAGGGTCCCTCTCCAGGTACTCAGAGACAATGTCACAGATAAACACATCAGTCCTTCCCCCACCATGAGCATGATGAATGTTGACTTTAGCACATACACATCCAGCAAAAAGGAAAGACATACTTTGATTTTGGCTTCATCGGGTCCTTTGTTACTTTCCAATACTTTTGTCCCTTGTTTTTCCCGCTGCCGGTAGGTCTTCATTACTCCACACAGAAAGGCACTTTTGTTCTGTAAGGGAGGGTGAGACAATTTGTCTACAACAGCCTGGAAATTTCGATTCTTGTCCTCTGAAAAACTTAATTCCAGCCACAGTTCACCGATACACACTTACTTGTACATGTGAAAGGTCACTGTCCTTAAACTCTAGGAGCACTTGCAAAGCACCGTCTTCATTAAACTCTTTCAGAGCTTCGAGTGCCCGTTCGTCCAAGTCACTGTGTACTACCAAACCTGGAGAAGAACAGGAAACACTGACACTCTGACGACACAGAGAAAGCATGCTCCTGACCCACACTAATAGGTCACATAAGAGCGACAGTACAGTAAGCACTCATGGCAGCTAACCAAGCCAGGTACCACGGGCTCAACGGGCAGAAAACTGACCTGTCAACACACAGATTTTCTACAACAGGAACTGGCAGAGAGCACCACAATCAAAGTAGGCATCATAAATTACCCTCAATAAAGCCTGATGCTTTTAAACTTATTATCTGCAGTTACCCGTACAGTTAATGGTGAACAGGAGCATATTTTGTGGAGAACAGGAGCAGATTTTGTGGAAAATAGGAGAAAAACCATCAACAAAACTGTACTAAAAATCATAAAATCATATTGGAAATGGTACTGCAGTGACAACGCAGCTTATTCACTCAGTATGACAGCAGCTGCCACGCTTCTGTCGACAGGAATACTTGTGGTTTCAAACAGCTTTAATTCTGTATGCCATTTGTCTCGCAGTCCACGGCTCACAAAGTCTCATCAATGATTGCGATGTGCTGTAGCACACGTTCCACGCGTTACAAAGGAGAAACTGGATTCAAACAAAACATCTGTGTGGGGAGGAAGCAAGTGTCTCTGTTTAAACACTGCAGTACCCATTTTGTTGGGGAACCACAAAAAGTTGCTTGCGTATCCCAATTCCCACGTTCAAAAAGGGAAGAGATCCTCAACGTTAAAGGACATGCAACTGCAGACGTTAGCAAGGGTTCGAATGCTCGTGTGCCTTACCTGCTAGGTAAATTTCGTCTAGTTTTTCAGCAACTTTCTGTGGTAAACCAGCTTCTAACAAAGCCTGGAAGTGCTCAGAATGGGTAACTGCAGCAGACGTGTCCATAGGTTCTTCTGTACCATTCCCATTAATGTGTTCAGTGGCCATGTTTCCAGAAATCTGTGCAAACACAATGAGCCAAATTAATCCAAAAATATGGTCAGAAAAATAAAAATGTCTTCAGATGTTAGGCAGGGGGTCCAGAAGTCACCCTAGCAGATTGTGCTACAATAATCACAGTAATGCTAGTGATTCTATCATTATGGTGCTATTATATATAACACAAATATGAACTGAAAGCCCACCCTGCTGTGGTTTTAGTCCAAATCCAAATAAATTATGACAAAGCCAAGAAATTTGATACCATTTAAGGTATATCCCCAGTGAATCACAAGCATCGGTGTGTACACCAGAGAACCAAGACTGGATGTAATTACAGTAATTATTGGAGGAATTATACTGTTAAGTCCTCACAAAGAATACGGTTTACTTTCACTAACAGATCACTCTGTAAGTTACTGTTTGACAGGTCTCCTGCCCTGAGCCAGTTGAGGGAAGCTGAGAATAGCAGCGCTGAACAATGCCCATTCACACTTTCATGGGCCAGTCCAGTCCAACACGCTGTCCCGAGTCCAGCCCTAGCACACGTGTTTCTGCTTACCATCGAGCTTCCGGTTACTAGATAATATTGAGCACAAATTGAAAATGCATATTAATAATTTTATTATACCACTGGGAGCGACGACCGTTTGATCCCAAGGCAAGCTACTGTCATTAAAGCGTCCTGGCATACTCGTGATCAAACAATTTACGACAAACGGCTGATGACCCGTATTTTATTCCCCCAAAATCTGACCTTCATAACAGGTCCGCCGCCCACAAAAGTCCCCACGGAAATCGACTACTAGCTAACTATTAAAAACATGGTATTTAACCGAATATCGCGGCAGGGCCCAAATAATCAACACCCGTCAAAACGGAAAAATCTCCCCAGCTAATAACTTGTCAATTTACTTCAGAGATTAATAGATTTATCGAGGCACCTACCACTATAAAAACAAAATTACACTGCTAAAAAGTTTAGAAGCTAGCCAGCTGAAGTGTACAGGCTATAAAGTAATAATGAAAAGTAACCTGCTGAACGGCGGACAGGCTCCTCAAACTACACCGCGCTATGGAGAAATGGGAGGGTATACATTCACTGCTGGTGACACTTTCACATTAAAAATACATTTCTATTTCTTTTTTAGTTTTTCCACCACTGTAAGCAGAGGCCTAGTGCACAAACACAAGCGGAGTCCATTTTCGAACCGCCGGTCATGAACCCCCGGCCCCCAGACCGGTTACCACGCCGTTTCTACGGCACTAAGAGAGCCACTACTTCAGCTACGTTTTCGACACTTCAAATAAATATTTTTCCTACCTGCCGAATGGTGACTAAATCAAGTGGTGTATTTTTTTAAGTTTTTTTATTTCTTTTTTGTTTGTTTTTTTAAGGAAATGTGTTTTCCCCAAAAATTAAAAATGGTGTGCAACTCCCCGGCTCAAGCCCGGCGCCGCGTTATCGCACAGAAAGATGCAAAATGGCGGCCGCGCTCACGCCGTACGCTCGCCTCCATCGCCGGGGTTTCTCGAACAGCCGCGCACGGACTCGACTCCATGCAGTACAACCTGGGAGGGGCCGTCTCCGTTTGCTTGGCGGGGCTTGCGTGGAGCTCGCTCTTTTGCGCAGGCGCTTTGGTTGATCTACTGATCCGCGCATTCACAGAGCATCGGGTGTGTTTTAGCTGACTGAATAGTCGGTAATACTGTAACGTTTTATATGGACTACATTCAAAACAAGTATACAGCTGCTAAATTTGACTTTGATCTATATAATATTGAATTGGGAAAAATGTTTTTGCAAAGAGAATCGACCAAAAGGATCGCGGACCAGTTAGGAGAGGTTCTAGGAGTCAGAACATCCATCTATCTATCGATCCATCCATCCATTTTCTGTAACAGCTTATCTTATTCAAGGCACTGGGGCTACGGTGTTAGGATACGGGCGCAAGGCCGGGAGAGACAGGACATCAGAAATGGAAACTGGATACTGAGCGGAGCACTGCTCTCTGAAAATCATATATA
>JABFEB020000026.1:16229870-16248977 GCA_019775895.2 Stomatorhinus ivindoensis
GTCTTCTGGATGTCTCATTCAGCTGTGGTGCTTTCTGTTTATCTCTCATACCTACAGGCCAAATGCAAACCCTGTCAGTGAAACAGCGGACTAGATTCACTTTGAGGGGTGGGGTGGGGTGGGGGGGGGCACAGGTGACTGATGTGGTTAAGCTCCCCTCGTTCGTCGCCTTGCTTTAGAGCTGGGCCATTGGCTGCCGGCGGTGAGGGTCATCCCACTCATCCAATCGGAGCCCGGGGGCTGGAGCACGACGTCAGCTCATTGGCGGCTTGGCTACGAGGCCGAAAGGCAAACAAGCACCTCAGATACATTAGCAGCAATGTAATGATATAACCACGGGGAGCAGCTCTGGCAACATGTTTTGGCTAATTACAGTTTCTTAATCTGCGCAGGAGCAGCGCGGAATCAGCGCAGGATCTGCGCAGTTGTTTTGGAGGTGTGAGTGGTATTACTCTCTATACAGAAGGTTTATTGCAGGGTGGTGGCCATTTGAGGATAAAAACCCAGCAGTGCCAGAACTGTGGATATTCTGCTGGGAAAACTGTAACGCGGTGCGTGCACTCCTGTTGCCTGGCAACCTGTGTTGGCCTTAAATAACCTGTAGCTGGTGGAAATACAGCAAAGAGATTAAGTCGATGTGAGAGTTCGCGCGAGGTGAGAAGAGGTGGCAGGTGTCCCGATGTGCTTCTCCTGTGGGCGATAATTTCTTCAAACCACACACCAATCCTAAATTTTATTATAATTGCACAGAAGGTGGCATATACCTGTATCATATATATACTGGACCTATGCGGTGTATTCAGATATAGGTACCATCTTGTGTCTCTTGCTCTCTTTTGTTTTCCTATTTTTTCCTCCCTCTTTTTTTGTTCTCCTTTACATGAGTTGCTCAGTGATAAAACATTAATAGCAGGTTTAGATAAGTATGGCGTATGTGTCAGAAAATGAGGAAAATGTTTTTGGAAAGATAATTAATATACATTTCCTTCAGCGATGAGTCACTTTTAGCTTTTGTGCAGAATAATAAAATATGACAATTTCTAAATTAATAATTATTAGCATATTTGAATACAGTTTTACACATTCAGGTAGATGTGTGGACTTGCCCATTTTTTTCTGTGAAATATCTGGGCGTTTTTTTGTCAGAATGACAGGAGGACAGTAATCGTTTCATCAGTGCCACTTAGCGCTGAGGATAGACTCTATCTATGCTCTTTGAAGAGGGACGGTTACATACGTGTGGGTCTCAGAAGGGCCGTCGCCTTTAATTGAATGATTGGCTTTGCCAGCTTAATCAGGGAGCCCTTTGATTGTTAGGCCACTAATGATAAAGGGCTTGTTTAGCATTACCTGCATAGTTTATCAAACTGACTAGATCCGAAGGGATTCTGCATGTCCGTCCGCTCAGGAATTTAGTTTATAAGGAGACTGAGTTTGTCTGGAGGTGGTGGGTTGGCAGAGAATGAAGGGAAAGAATATAATAAAATAATAACATGAACCTTTTCAGTTTTTCCTTTCATCATCCAAAGCAACATGCATTTCTCAAAGGTACAACAAAAGTTCCCAACCTGGGCATCTGAACCTCTGAACTCCTGGCAAAAATTCAAAATTCTTTATACACTAAGCTATCTTCTGCTCATGTAGGCCATCCTTGAACTCGTTGGAGCCATAATCCGTTGCTCAGCCTCTCAGTCCCGATGACAGCGGTTGCTAAGTGGGATTTTCGCCCTAGCAACAAACCTCTAACTTTAGCAACCTGTCTGTAACTGGAGTAAAGGATCTCTGTAGGCATCAGCCGGCATCTAGGTTGATCTATGCAACCGGCGCTTCAAGGTCTGTCACCAAGAGTGACGTGAATGGAGATAAAGCTGTGATAGGCATTTTATTATGTTCTGTTCACCTTTTGTCCTCATTTATGTATAATTATATAGCATTGTGGCTGCTTGCAGCTTAGATGATAATGTCAAGTGTAACTAACTATGGATCTGTTGAACTCTGAAATTGGTTCTTTGAGGATGATCGTGAAACTGAATGTTTGCAATGTGCTATTTGCCTCGCTGTCCGTGGCTTTGCACAAAAGCGTCTGCCAAATATGCAAATGAAAAAGAAAATGGTTGTATGCCGGAGCATTCCATTGTCCTTCGGGATCTCCTGTACTGACACGCGTGGTAAGGTTAAGATATTTTTCTGAGCTTGTATTTCCTTGATTTGGCCCCATCGTGAAATAGAGGGCCTACTCTTCAGCTTAAGCTACAGGATTTGGTGGCCAAAGCAGAGAAAATACATTTTCACACAGCAAGACCTCAGTGTTTATGTGTCCTCCCTGACATGGATTATCTGGTCACTCTATTTATATATTAGCAATATTTTATTTGTACCTACTTGAATGTGTTTCCTCCACAACAATGAATTGATGCAGACCTGCCAGCCGTTAACGTACGATGGTGTGGTGGTGATAATTATCATTCAGTAGCATAATTTGATAGGGATTAGCAGATTGAGGTCCTACCTCCTCTATCGCATCCAAACTAACCTATCCAAGTCTTTCACCTCAGTTTGAACTCCCATCCACACACGTTGACAGAGCAGCTTCAGCTGAACCAACGGTTCATCGATGGTGCTCTTGTTTGCCAAGTGTCGAGTAGAGCGGAAGGCTCGCTGAGGTTAGACTGTCAGCACTCAGAACTGTCAACTCCAGATGATGCGGAAGAAAAATATGACCTGTGAGTTCTGTCGTATCCCAGTGACACCACAGGAGTCAGACCAAACCACGGGGGTGATTTGATACCTGTCACCTTATCGTCCACCTGTGCAGGCCTTAAATGTTCTAAATGGGAAAAAATGTATTTTGTATTTTATTGAGACATATCCGAGTACATGACTGTTTGATTAATTTCCACTGCACTAAAAAAATTTTTTTGTGTGTCTTCAAAGGGTGATGTTTTCATTTGATCTTTCTTATTGTATAATTTCACCTAATATAAGAATATCCTTAAGGCTTGTAAGTGTTCCTGGGTGAAGCATATTTTTGTGCTTGGAACATAATTTTAATAATTGCTGCCTGGTTCTTACTTAATAACTCAGGTTTATTATGGCAAAATTGTGCATTTCTTTGATTTATAAGCTGCATTTGCTTTACTTGTATCAGTAAGGTCAGTGTAGTTCTCATATTGTCTTTGTTGGGAAGAGATACCAGGCATTTTCTTGCGTGTTTTTCATAGATGTAATTGCTATTGACATATGCAAATAAAATAACCTAAGATGACCTATGCATTACACATAGGACAAAATGCAGCATGAGTCACGATACCAAATAAGGAATAACTTCTTAGAGGTTTGCATTTTAAGGGAGGTCTTTGGGCCATAGCTACCAATATTAAAAGAGGAAATCTATGTAGCTAAAGTTACAAAATCAACAACCGTGTGAAGGGGGGCGGATGAACGTGCCATAACTGTGGCTGTTTTCATGTTCACAGAAGGGGGACAAGGCAGATGATACTGTCACCCGGGAGGAGAGCTCGTCTGACAGTGGCCCAGTGAGGACCGTTGGCCGGCCCGGGAGGAGACGTAAACAGCATTCAGTGAGTGCGATTCCTGACGTCTTTAAACATGGAGTGTAATCGACACCCATGGCAGTCTTCTGTTACCTGAGGTCTTAATGACTGTCAAAATAATTTCTGAGCAATGATGGACGTTATACAGTTAGCTTCTGCTGCTGCATGTTAGCCTTTGCGTAATTTTTGTTTGTTGCAGTGAGCAGTGTTTGCACTTTGCTGTTAAAAAAATGAGGTGTATTCAGGCAAAATCGAGATACTTCCTTCCATGTACCATAGTGCTTTTCCTGTGGATCTCATAATTGGGAGCATTAGCTATTGACGCATTATTCCCGGGCTATGGATATTGAGTATCGTGAGGACTGGCTGGTCCTGGCATCCATGTTTCTCGTCAGACCCTTTTGGTGTGCGATGTCATCCTTGAGTGGCGCGGTCTGGGGGAAGCTGCCCCATGCTGTCGCCTGGCAGAGAAGGAGCCGTAGCAAGCCCTTTGTTGAACTGTCGTCGAGCCACCGCGAGGTTTCTCGGCTGAAACTCTGAACTGTTCTTGGACGGAGAACAAAGGCCCGTTGATAGCTGGCAGGACAGCTAAGTCACATGGGTTCGACGCCTGGGGTCAAACGCAGCCAGAAATGGCGTTGGGATTTGTAAAGACACTCACTAACATATGCTAAACCTCTTGTGTTTTGATTACATTTATAATAACCTTATTTTTTATGTGTTTCTGAGCTCTTAACTCCATTTGGAACTGATAATTCTAACTACTGCTGTAGTATCTAATCAAGGTGTGCAAAGTATTTTAGATATCAAAGTGGGTATAGTTTGCTGTTTTTATTGTTAAATGCTGTTACCGTTACATGATGTTACTGCTACACGGACATTCAACAGTCTTGAATGTTGAATATCGTGTAACACCTTAGGGCTTCTGTCTTGTTTCCATGGGGTGGGGGAGGGGGGGCACTACAATTAATATACTGTTTAAAACACTTTTAACGGTATGAACAGATTTCACAACAGAAATATGAGAGTGGAAACACATATCTTGTTTGAATCTGTAGAACATCTGTAAGCCAGGTGTCACGTTTCATGTACGTAATTCTTACACTTTACCACATTCCACGTATAATGATAAAGACACACTGAGATCAGCTGGTTTGTTCACTTTCCAGTTGTCATCACTGAGAACAGATTATTATTACACTGCAGATCCAGTGCAATTTACAAGCAGCAAAGAAACTCACTGCTTGGGCTGAATAGGGGGTTAGCTATTACATTCCCCCGCTGGATGTTTTATTTCATTTTTATCATTAGATCAGGACTTTATCTAATGGGATTGATCTATAGATAAATGCTATTATCTTACATTGATCAAAGTGCAAAATAACAACTTTGCCATGTAGCAGATTTTACATATTAATGTTGTTCTTTTCAATACTAAAATTAATAATATTATCAAGTAGCTCCCTCATCACATCGAGACTGATTCCAAGACTGATTCTGTGTTTTGGGTGTACTATTTTCTTCTACTTATTGTCATAACATTTGCTAAACACTAAGTAAATTACTCTAAGAGTAAGCAATAAAGAAAACGCAAAATAAACGCAATGTCTTTGCTGTTTTATTAAGAACAGTTTTTGTTTTCCTTTTGTTTAATAGATAACCTTTTCATAATGTAGTCGAACACAGAACTGAGAGAAGTTTCAAATATAGGTCTAAGTAGGCCTATAAAATAAATTTAGGTAATGTCTTCAACAAAAACAAATAGGCCTAACGTATTATAAAAATGATTTCCAACTTTTTGAAAGCTATGTTAACAACTTAATACAGGCCATTTCTGAGTGAATACCAACATGTAAGTATCTGTTTAATCTGTAGACCTAATAAGTGTCATCCTCGGAGATGTGTCGCCTTATTTGAACGTGAAAGTGACTTGAAAGTAACTCGCACTTTATAAAACCGAACTCTTGCTTTGTCCTGCCCCACATTTAAGTTTAATTTTGCATTATTGTCTTTCATTGATGGCTCCTTGTCTATCTAATGTAGTATATGGACCTAGTTTTTTTTTTTTTTTTACCGGAGGCAGACGATCAGGACGCCCAGAAGAAGAGCGTGCTCGTCGATCACGTGTTCTCCTGTACATTAATTTCCAGGTTATTTTAGCGGTGAAGCGCACTGCTGAGCGAAGGGAAGATTAGGCATCATAAGGCATGCAGACTCGGTTTGTGTTTGCATCTACGGGGCGTCGTAGCGCGTTTGGCCGCAAATCTATATACCGTCCAGGGCTTGTAGCAGACATTTTAAAAGATCCCTCATAAACTTTTTAAATAGCTGGCAGCAGTAGAAATCATGATGTCTATCAACCCCAGTAAAACTAATATATCTGTAGAGTCTGGATTTCATGCCAAGAATGAAATGGCTTGTACTTGTCATACACGTTATATTAGGCTTTTAAATGTCTTTCCAGTGTATTTTTTCCCAAAAAGGTTTTATCGCTATCTAAAATTTAAATGTTTACCAGGTGTGCTTTTAATTTGACTAGATTTACGTGGGACAGAGAATGAATTTAATTGATTTTCAAAAGGGAAAATGACCATCTTAGGCTTTCATTATCAGGGTTTACATTTGGTTTTTTAGAAAGTGCATACATGCATTGTTGTTATTTTGCGTCTTGTACGTTAGGGTTATAAGTATGCAGGATGTAATGTGGAGCCATAAGCGGGTACACCCCTGCAATCAGCAGTCTGGCATCTCTGCTTTGTTTACGGAAATCGGTGCGTTCAGTGTTTAATTGCTCCGTTTACTCCTTGACATGACAAATACGATTTCCAGGGGATATTATGCAATAATCGCCATTTTGTGCGTAGCTTTATATTTCGAATATTATTGCTAAAACTCGTATTTTTGCTTCCGTTCTTCTAAGGTCTGCAGTTCCCGGCGTAGGTATTTCCTATGACAGCCACCATTTACTGGACCAGCAGAGCCTTCCATGTTAGGGAAGCGACAGGGAGCCTTTTGTCAGACAATGGAGTCTGCATCTTTCGAGCCCTTAACTTAACATGGTTTATAGCTATTAACAATTGAATTAAATGTAACATTTCGGTCCTGCAATAGCAGATCGCCATGTTTTAACGAGCGGTGAAGGAAACTAGTCCGTCTTTATTTGCCTGGACGGTAAATGACACGCAGTCTGCCCCCCTAACGCGACCGGCCGCCCATGTCCTCCCCTAAAGTGCCCCAGATCTCAAAAGCTGTGCAAAAACGTAAAAATCTGTTAGTGATTATGTGCACGGTGACACAGGGTCCAGCGAATCAAACACAGTGCCAGTTTCAATCAATCCGACACAGGTTGCTTATGTTCCCTAGTATATGTTTAAAAATACATATGAAAAAAACTGCAAGAGCATTTTGCATGCGTGTTATTTTGTTTTTTAAAGACTTCCCTCAGTCCATTTACAGGCACTACACTTCAACCGGAGACGATGGTGATAATTATGAATATATATATTGTATGATATTATATATATGGTCACGGTGTATCATGTACACTATTTACCGCTCATGTATATTGCATTTTGTATAAATGATGCATTGAATAATTTGTCTTCATATTGACCAATAAATCACGCATCATGAATCTTCATTACGAATTGAAGGAGAACAGGATTTCTTTAAACAAATATGAAGGCTGGGAGATTATGAGCAAAATCAATCGCTTTGTGATATTATTTTCTTGACCACATTTACTTTGGCAGAGACGTAGGATGAAAGTGCGCTCTGCAATACGTATAATGTATGTAATTACATATAGTCTAACTATGATTATGCCGAGGAGATATGTTCACAGAACTTTTGCAAACAGGTAGCGTGTAGAATAAATTAATGTAAGAATGTGAATTAATAAATGAAAATAAAAAAGTCTTTCGTGCTCACCCCCCAAAAAGCACGGCATGTGCAGTGGAATTAACAGTGTCTGTTTCACAGAGAAGGTAAAAACCTGATTTAGCGGAATGATCGAACACATGAAATGGCGCTGATATTAATGGATGAAACCGTACGTGCAGATCAAACGTATCGTCCACCCTGAAAAATAAATGGCTCATTAAAATCATATTTGCATTAACCGCTCATTGGCAACTGGCTAATGATGTGGATAAAATCATTTTCTAAGTTATATTCTGTGTGACAATCTGTCGACACTGAGAACTTCACAGAGGCCAGTTGACATTTCCTTGTGGTTGCAGTGGTGGCTTATAAGCTTATAATATTGGTTAGGGAAGTGTGCTTTTGCTCAGAAGGTTGCTGGTCTGAATCCTTACCCAGCAAGGTAACACCCTCAAAAATAGTAGCTGCCCACTGCTATATCACTTATGGGTTGAATGCAGAGGGCATATTTCACTGCGGTGTGTCAACACTGACAATTAACTGAATTATTATTGACTGAATATGAATTTTGTATAATTGAATCTGCAGTTATCCGCATTAAAAACTGAATCTGAATTCCAGTAACTCGAAATAGCATTTATCCTGTCTCGAAAATTCAATTCGTAAATTCAATTCCAATTTAGTGTGACACACATAACTCGAGATAGCATTTACCCTACCTCGAAAAATTCAGTTCACAAATTCATTTTCAATCTAGTGTAACACACATCCGGGTCCTTGAGGAAAAGTAATCGGCCGCAGATTCACAACGCAACTCATTTTCACGTTTACTGCAGTTCTGCAGGTCGGGGTAAAGTGGAGGCGTGTGTCGGGGTGTAGCACTCCGCCACTCTCGCGTGACGATTGTCTCTGAGTAGCAGAGTACTGGCAACTTTTGAGAAGTGGTGGTACGATAAAGATTAAGATGTAGCAGTGCCGGTACTGCTTAATTTTTATTACGTATATGATCCCGCATTTGCGCTTGCTACACCTAGGCACACGCCTCCAATTTACCCCGACTGGCAGAACTGCCGTAAACGTGGAAATGAGTTGCGTTGTGAATCTGTGGTCGATTACTTTTCCTCAAGGACCCGGATGACTGTCACACTAGATTGAAATTGAATTAGCGAACTGAATTTATCGAGGTAGGATAAATGCTATCTCGAGTTATGTGTGTCACACTAGATTGAAATTGAATTTGCGAATTGAATTTCTGAATTACTGGAATTCAGATTCAAAGTATTAAATTCAGATTCAGTATATTAATGTGGATAACTGCGGATTCAAATATACAAAATTCATATTCAGTTTCTAGTGGCACAAATATCAGCCCATACGGACCCTTCTTCGTTAATGTTGAAAATGGTGAGTCGCCCCCACGACCCAACCAGGGTAGATCGTGCAAAGTCAAGAATGCTCGCTTGCTGCGCAGGAAATTATTTTTAACTTAACACGGGGGGTTGGATTATATTTTACCGATTACATTACAATTGACATTGGGTCTGTGGTGTCAGGGATGTATGATATACTGGAGAAGCATCTGTCTACCATGACTGCTTGTCCAATACAGGGTCTAGGTGAGATCGCATGGTGGCCGTCCCCGGAAGCACAGGGCACCAGGCGGGTGACACCGTTACCTTGCTGCAGGCGACATATTCACCGCCTGAATAATCATGGGGAGGATATGTGTATCCCACACACAGAAACATGGAGCCAGTGCAGAACGCATCTTATTGGGGATGGGGGGCATAAAGTCATGTCTACTTATTTGTTTACTTTTGAAAAAATCTCCAGTTTAACTTTTTGGTTTTTTAAAAAACAATGATATAAATAATGCTCCAAAAGCACTTTTATCCACCTACACATCTAATTGTAGATTCTAGTTATATATCTGTCCATCCATTTTCTGTAACTACAGAGCACACACACACACCTACAGGCCATTTGGTAACTAGTTAATCTTGCCATGTTTTTCGACTGTGTGTGGGTGTGTGCGGCAAACCAGAGTACCCAGAAGAACCCCCACGATGACACAGGGAGGACATGCAAACTCCACACTTAGATTCAAACCCAGGTCCCAGAGGTGTGAGGCTACAGTGCTAACCACTGCACCCCCAAGTCACCCCTTTGTTGTTGGTATGTTTTACATAACCTTTGATTTCCTGACTTAGGCATTCAGGTAGTGGATTAACACAGGAACCTGGGCTGGCTCCAAGACAGAGGACTGGGTTGAGACCCTTCTGTTTGAGACACTGTTAGCCAGTGTTTACTACCCCCAATTTGAATGTTTTGAAGCTGACCCCTGAGGGGATTTTGCCCACATACTGCAGAAACGGCTCACAACTTGTTGTCTAATTCTGCAAAATAAGCATCAGTAAAATATAATCAAATCCACAACTTGTGTTTATACCAGGGCTATTCAAATCGCAGTCTTCAAATGCCAGATACTGCTGGTTTTCCAGCCTTCCATTACCTGTGAACCAGGTGGAAAGCCCCTGGCCAATCAGAATCAGTAATTATTAAACAAACTACCTGGGAGAACTGAAAACATGGTCTGGATTTGAATCAAGGGCCAGATTTGAATGGGGGGGTGGGGTTTAGACTTTATAATTTCACCCATGTACTGTTTCCTGTAAGAGGCTACTCAGAAATGTTATTCTGGAGATTGTAAGTTCAGCTCGCTGGGCTTCCAAGTTCTGTTTCCAAAGTTCAGGCTTCAGCTTTCTGGCACCTCCTGCATTACTTTTTCGATCCGGCAGCGGTCTGACCGGAGGGGCATAAGCGTCAGTGCCAGCTGAGTTATACCCCTGCATTTCTCTGTCAAAACATGTCAAGCCTTTCACCATATCTAATGTGAGCAAGGCCATGTGGCCATATATTATCCAGCGTTTCAGGTCCAGTACTGTCTATTTCTGAACCATACGATCCAAAAAACATTTTTGCACACGCCCCACACTTAGCCAACACATATTTTGATGCCAGGGTCTGAGGGGGTTATCGGTTATCTCTGGAAGAGTCAGGTAGGCGGTTGCTTTGTTGATTTATTCTAACTGTCCTTCAGTTCCCAGTTTTATATTGGTGACCTCTGTTTACTTTGTCCCTGGTAACCTAGACTTGTTGACTCCTTTGGAGAAAAGTCAGTGAAGCGATATTTACATGTGTGTGTGTCTTATTTCCCAGAAACCCCACGTTCTGCCATTCCTCTCTGTTCTCCACTCATTAATGAAAAGACGCATCTGAAAATAAATCCATGGCTTGCTTTTAAAGGTTTTTGGTTTGTTTATCGGGCTACAGAAGCTCTTGCACAAAATGTCTTGTATGGAAATACCTGTTGCGTACAAATTCTTCCATTCTATTTTCCGAATAATCTTCTCTTCAGCCGCACAGGAATCTTTACATCATTCTTTACATCATTTTCATCACAAAATCACATAATTCCTCAGCCATATTATTAAGTTAATATTTTGAGTCCGACTGATGTTTACATTTGCGCAGTTTCAGCAGGAGGAAGACTTTGATTGATGGTGTCTAATCTGCGTTGTGTGATACTTCAGGCCTGCTAGGATTCTGCTTGCTTATGTACAATGAAAAGTAAGTCATGAAGAGATTTGTAGACCTAGGGGATTTTGATTTTATGCCCAACATGTGTTGAGCAGAGCACTTATTCACTGGTTAGTCAAATTTTTAGTACAAAGACTGTTCACGCAACTTAGCTAGTCCTGTTTATCGACCATACACTGACATTCGGTTGAGGGTCCGATGATGTCAGAGGTGTTTTGAAATTCTGCCTTCTGTGTTATATTAGCCATTAGCGTCCCCATGCTAACACCTGAATGAAATGTGAAGTTGAGTTGTGTGTCTCGTGTTTCTTATCCAGATGGATACCTCCAGTCTCGTAAAGGAGTCTAAGTCTGGCTCAGAGACTCCCACTGGTGCTGACAGGAAGTCTCAGGCGCAGGTCTGCAACGGAGACCTGGACTCCCACACAAGCGGTGCTACATCCAGGAAGCAAAACAGGAAGGTCCCAGAAAACGGCGTCCCCAAGGAATCTCCCTACAAGGCCGAGAACGTTCCGGATCAGGGTAGCTTCAAGAAAGGCCACGCAGAGTCTTCTCAGGAGAACGGCTATCTCGCCCACCTGGACCAGGAGTCAGATGCCAGTGGAGAGCAGGTGCCCTCAACGCCGCAGAAGAAGCGAGGAAGGCGGAAACTGGAGCACCCTGAAAAATGTAAGCTCAACGTTTGTTTTTTTCCTTCCCTTAAACTCAAAGAGGTTGAAACATATTTAGTAGTAAAAAAATAATAATAAAAAGATGTAAAAGCATAATTTGAGTAGCATTAATTATGTGTGATAGTGTATAACCTTCCCTACAAAAACGTAATTTAAATTCACTTGGTCATTATTGAGCAGGGTGATTCTCGCTTTGTAGGTGAATGAGGTTTAGCGAAATAAACACTTCAGGCATATTTATGGGAACCGTTTGTACGGAGTGAGGCCGTCATTTGCTAATGGCGATTTTAACTTTCTGCTCAGCACGTATGTCAGGCCTTGCAGCTCCCTGAGAGTTTATTGTTACATATGTTGTCCAGCTGCCTGAATGGACGGCTTGTTCATAAATAAAAGAAGGACAATTAAAATGCAATGGATAAATAAATCGCATTATATAAGTACGATTTAAAAATACCATGCTTTAAAAGCACAATGGCAACAAAGTGAATAAACAAATTATGAACATTAATGGAAGTTTGATATATTTTTATCCTAGTAACCTTTCTCTCAAAACAGTTCATCATTACAGGTATTTGCTTGATGCTGTTGTACATTATATTCCTGGGCTATTATGCACCCCTGATTTTATTTGTTAGATAACCTGTTTCAAATGGTGTAATAGGTTTATTTGGAATATTTCAGTTGCCTTGGTATGTTTATGGTGATTTATGGTGATAGCTTGGTTTATACTCAACTTTTACTCTAGGGTCTCTATAGGACGCTTATTGTAAACATACTGCTCTCTTTCTTTGGTGATAGAGCATCCACACATGTAAATGTTTACCATAAAAGCTTAACAGCCCCACCCACATACACCTCTTGCACATGTGTATCATGCCGATTTAGCCGCGCATTGTAAACAGGACGGCCATGTATGGCCATGAGCCTTTTACTTGTGAGCAGATGTCACATATCTATGGCATGCATGTCTCCAGGGACAGTTTCGGGTAGATGGGGGCCTCATTCCGCTCTGCTGTGAGTCCATTTATATACCGCAGAGAGGCCTGAACGCCTCACATCTGTCTTATTAGTGGTGCAAGTTGGACACTAGGAGCCGCAATGGCTCAGGTGAACTGCAAGAATAATCTCAACAAGGCTTCATTTTTTTGTTTGTTTTACTCGTATCAAATAAATCCTCGTTCGGCTTGTTTGATACTGATTCGGTTTACAAAGGATCGACATGGATCCACGTGGGGCTTTGCAGTGATCTGATGTGATTCCTAAAAAACCACGGGGCATAAGGAGATTCAGTCGTAGGCTAGAGGCAGGCACACGCATATGCACAGATCCAGCATGTCCAGAGTCTGTGTGAGGAAACCAGAATAGCAGTAAAGTCACAGAAACACATGGAAAGCATAAAGTAAGAAAAAAAAACACACTCACGCACACGGAGATATGCACACGCATGCTCTTATGTCGCGGAGCCAAGCCACCAAAAGATAACTGAATGCTTCATCGATCTCGTAAACGGGGTCTGATAGAAATTGTAATATAATTTGATCTGTTAGAGTCGAGCGTACAGCAGAGCGGATAGAATGACACAGTCAGCCACGGAGTTTGGCGGGGGCCCAGTTGGCACTGCAGCTACGGCAGGGCATGAAACCAAACCTTCACACAAACCCAGTGACCTTGGTGGTTGGGGAGAAAAAAACTTTACCTCACGAATTGGTTATTTACTTACGTAGCCTCTTTGACTTGGTGGGGGAAGTCACTCAAGGGCAATGTTGGAGAGGTATGTGGGGCGGCAGTTTTGCTGTTTGAATTACACCCTCAAGGCTGGTCTTGCAGTTTAGGAATCATGTGCGTTTCTACGAGAGCATTGCAGAGTATCCAGATTCCTCCCCCCTCCATCTTGCCTCTGCTCAGCTCTCTGTGGGAGGGGCGTTTACCCGGATTGGTTGACAGAGATGGCAAATCCAAGCACCAGCCTCATTAAAATTCAGCAACCCCCCCCAGGTTGCAGATGCCTATAGCGGGTTTAGGTTGATGCTAGTGGAGCTGTTTCATGCTGAGAGTCCTGTATGAAGAAGGAATGATCCAGGCGTCAGATTTAATGCACAGAAAAGATGTTTAAATGCCTCAGGTGCTAATTCAGGGGACCCTCAGTGGAAATGGAGGTGACAAGCTTACAGTCTACATGCAGAGAAAATTCTGGAATCCTTTATCTACAACATTTTGTAATTATCAAGTATCTATGAGTGCGATACAGTTCATGCACAAATACAAACACACACAGAGTGCTATATCTGAATGTAAGGTCATAGCTAATTACAGATAATATGGTTAATAAAAATAAAATGGCTGCCCCTATCTTTCCCTTGTGTCTCGTTAGACTTTGGAGAAACATGAAAGCTGCTTGTGAAAACTTGGGAAATGGATGTGCTTCAGAAAACGCCATCCACGGATAAGAGTAACAAGAAGAGGAAGAGAAGACAGTTTTGTGGTGCTCAGAGGTGGAGAATCAGGATTTTGTTCCAACCAACCAGCTGAGTATCTGTGACCGTGACTCTTTATACTCAACTGGTTGGTTGAAACAAAATCCTGGTTTGGATTTTTACTTTCTGGACCTGAAATCTCCACCTCTGGTGGTGCTGAAATGTGTCAGTTAACGTTATGGGGAAAGTACCCTGACAGACAGATCAAATCCCCTTAATTTAGGAATTAGACATGAGAGAGTCAGTGGATTTGGTCAGAAAGATACCAGAAGCACATTTGTTTGCAGAGAGGAGGGCGGTCACAGTAACAAAGGCCTCTTTATTCATTCGGAGTCCAATATCAAGTGTAGATATTCTGTTTATTGATGAAACCAACAGCAATTCCTCATCAGCACAGTCCATCTAACATCTATGAGGAATACGTATTTCGCCTCGTTTCCACCACCTTGGTGCCAGTGCTGGACTTTTTCCCGAAACAGAACTAGTCCCACATGTTTCCCTCGCAAAAAAACTGGCCCAAGGTCCAGAAAAAAATGGCTCCACCACCAAATCAGCACCAAAAGCTGGTCTCAGAATTTAGAATGATAACATCAGTACAGGTGGGATGGACGATCACATCCGAACCTCCCACATATCTGGAAAATTCAACCCATAACCTATATAGTTTAGTCTGATATCAGCGGTGCTGGCAGTGAAACAACTTGCCATCTTATTAATGGAATAATGTTGCATCATTTTTTTTTTATTTTGTGGAAAGTGAAAGGTTGATTTGCTTGCCAGATTTAATAATAAATCATAAACATGTCACAGGTCGAAGGAGATCACGAGGCAGGCAGTAAAGCTCAGTTATTAGCAGATTCTTAAATTGTGTGATCCTTGAAAGGACAGGAGTTAACCAGCAAGCAGGAATAAACTCAAACACAGATGGAGAACCTTACGGAAACAAAATTGGACGATGGCAGTAGAGACTGCAATGAGTCATACTTTGAAAACTTTCTTTTCAGTTCCACAGCTTATAAAAACGTAAAATCTGAAACAGATCAAAATAAATCCATCAAATTGGAATACAAATGAATATTTACTTTACTCTCACTTCTGCCTACGGAATATTTCTGTTCTGCTCCTTTTTGAAACCAGTGGAAATGCAGGCAAGTTCCTAAAAAGCACCAAATGAGAACCAGCCCAGCATCAGCACCAGCAGTGTTTGTGAAAATGAGGTATTTGTGGTGCACTGGTCATTACTGGGTAATTTTCCATTTGCAATATAAAAGAACGTGAATAAGAGAAGCAAAAGTCCTTAGAAAGTCTTGGTTTGGCGATCTAGCGAAAAAAATCAAGGTTTCTGTACCATTGCACCTTTCTTTATCGAGTACCTTAAAATTATTAATTATTAATATATTAGTAGATTAAAGTCATATAAATTCCCTTAGCTCCATTAGTGGGTGCAGTACTGTTTTAATTGGTATGTTTAATCACCCCATAGGAACCTGAAATGTTTTGTAAATATGAATCACCAGCAAATGAAAACCTCTTAATGAAAATCTTGAATTCACCCAGCTTCCTGTGTCGCCCTAAAAGATGTGGTGTAATCCGAAGGTGATCTATAGGTCTGCCCGTCCTTGAGGAGTCAGGCGCTTGCATGGCATTTATCATGATGTGAAATAGAGATTCTGTTAGAAACCCTATTCCGAATCTCATTGCCATACAGTTGGAAATAGTACTGTATATTTTACACAGTACAGCTTCCACAAATCCATTAACTCACGTGTCGTTCCTCAGAGTTCTGCCATTTTTTCTCTTTCAGATGTGGAGGAAAAGGAGGATAGTGGCTCCGAGACGGTGAAGAGCGAGGTGAGGTACCTGTTCCCCGGTGCTCGGCCCCCCTGCCATCCCGCCATGCGGATCACACAACCTACAGTAAAACTGTCCGCCTTCTCTCACGGCCCGTCTTCATTCAGCAGGGGGGGCGGGGCAGGGCCCGCGGAGACCAAGGCTGGGAGATCAGCCTCCGGCAGAGGCCCGTCCAGCGCATCACCTTCCAGGCCGGAGACCCTTACTACATCAGCAAGCGGACGAGGGACGAGTGGCTGGCCAGATGGAAGATGGAGGTAGGCGGCCGGTTCCTGGATTCACAGCTGCGTTTCACGCTGGGTGGGGTCTCTGCTGTCCCGTCCATGAGAAAGACATGCGTGTTAAATCAGGGCTTTCCAGTCCCACACGTCAACCGTGAGGCACACGCATTCCAACAAGCTCATGCTCCACACATAGATAGTAAGGGATAACGTCCACCAAAGTGTTCTGTTATATTGAATTAATGGATGTGGAGTGGAGTTTTCCACAACGTTCATTACTGTCCCGAGTTATACAGAGTTAATAGGCACCTACCAGCCAATCAGAAAATAGCATTTGTTACATGTGATCCCGCTTCAAACATGTTATTACTTGGATGCACACACAGAGTGACAGAGCAAGATCTGTTGCATGCAGTAGGCAGGATTCTACAGTGTCACGCAATAACCGTGAGACACACGCTGCACCCTTAACAGATATTATCTCACTCCGAACTTTAGAAGAAATTTGAGAGCCCTGCTAAATGCTAAATGGTTGCTAAATGGATTCAGCATGATGTGAAATGGATTGTTTAGAATGAACTATCTCAATTGCAGGTGAAGAATTTCATTAATCAGTGGATAAGTCAGTTGAATCTGGCAGTGGCTCGTGGGTTAGGATGTGCGAGTCAATACAAGCATCTGGAAATCTTTATTTAGCTTCTATTTTGAGAAAAACAAAGCTTTCCTCTTGTGTGTTACATGCTTGTTGGCTGTGTTTTGTCCAATTTGAGGGCCGTGTAGATTGGGGGGTTGCCTGTGATCAGTAGGTTGCTGCTTTGAATCCCGTGGCTAGCAAATTGCTTCAGGGGTACTGTAGGCAGACTGAGCCTGCACTCGGACCCCAGACTTCAGTCTTAGCTGTGTGAGTGTGTGCGTGTGCGTTTCAAAGGAGAGCATGATGGGATATCGAGAATAATCATTCCAATGTGCTTGTACAAATGGCAAATAAAGCATCGCTCCATTTTGTTATTGTTCACATAGGAAGAAGGCCGATATGCTGCATTACTGTTGTTAAATTTGAATTGAGGTGAACAGTTGGAGAAGCCATACCTCATTTTGACTCCGGGGCATTTGTGTCTGGGTCATAAAAATGAAAGAGAATGACTGTGAAAGACCGTGACTGTGAAGGTCATCTGGGCAGACTTGCTTATTCACTTGCTAATTCATTGTTCTCTTCACGCCTGTGCCCTGTGTTCGAGCTTCCCAACAGAAAACGGCTTCCCCTCCAACCCCGTTTTGCAAAAATGGCCCTGTAACACCGCTAGTGGTGCTGCCACTAATTACTTAAGTGCTGTTTCAGCATTTTGCGTCCAGCTGACAGCGTTAAGCTACTTATTCCATATCATTTGCATGAGGTCCTAAATGAGGCAAACTGTGGTAGCTGGCCAGACTTTTTGCCTGAACGATTTTCCCCTCCTTTTTTGTGGAATTCACAGTTGAAGGGTTTTTAAGATTTATTTTTCTTTGTTTAGCCAAATTCTTGCTGGACTTATAGGTATATATGTATTTCCTTTTAAAATTATGACATGCATTACATTTTGCAGGCTTATGCTATTTACGTGTAAGCTGGAAATGCAATGGTTCATATTTTGCTTCTCTAAAGTCTTTGGTCATACAAAGACAAGCCTTTAAATAGTATCAAAACTGCATTTGCACTTTACCACATACTACTGGTATTACACATTTATCTTAAGTAGTGGGGCTACACAGCCTGGCAAATTCCTAATAGTCTTTCATGCTTTCTGTTTATTAATACTTGTTCATTATCTGCATGGTGCACAGTGAGTTACACGTCTGCCGACGAAGTGCATGTTGTCTGGCATGCATGTGTGACTGCCTTCCCAGAAAGCTTCAGTGTTTCTCCGAAGGAATTAACTCGCTCAAAGTAGTACATTAAAAGATACAGTGAAATTTGATAAACCCAAAGAGCAGGTCAATCTGCCTGTCTTAACTTCCGTGTAATTCTAATATTTCAAACTCAAGGGGTCATTACAGCTGATAATTATCAGTGTCATATCGGCTTATAATGTCTGGGGAAGGACAAGTGGTGGCAAAGTAAAAAACAATAATAAAATGTTAATGTAAATTTTAATGTAAATTAAATAATGTATTTGCAAGCAGCTGCGCCCTATGTTACCAATCAAACAAAGCAGAATGGAAGCACTGCACGGATGATGTTTATGGTATGCTATCAGCTTCTGACATTAAATGTGGTGGTGGTCATTCCAAAGGCTCGGGGTCGGAGGGATTCCAGAGAAAAGCTCTGCTCGTGTTTAGCAGGAGGATCCAAGCCAGCACCAATTAAACTGCGGCTTCTCCGAAAGTGACGTGACCTCGGAGCGACAGCCATCCAGATGACGTTCAACCTTTGTGCCGCATCTGGGATACTTCGAGGAAGCGCTGTAGATATTAAACTTTCAAGCTAAACTGTTATATGTACACTGAACTAATGGAAACGGAAAAGTATGCTCTTTTTAAGCTGTATAATATATAACATACTGGTTCTATTCTGTTATTTTTAGCTGTTGTTATGTTCACTGGTTTTTCTTCCAGCTCCATTTTCAGTGTGATACAGTTTGGCCTTTTTCTGTTCTTTCCTTTTTCCCTCTCTTTTTTTTCCCGCTAAATTTCCCTGTACTCTGCTAACATTCCTTAAGTGACAGCCTCAGTTTGCGGGAGTCATTCCCCGTAGCACTTCCAGAGGTGTTTTATAGAAACGTTTCAACGGGAGCAGTAAATCACTAGACAGGCTGAGGAACGGCAAAAATTAAAAAGGGTAGGGGGAGGGACGGAGTGGGGGGTTTCCGGCGGGGGGC
>JABFEB020000026.1:16301965-16319085 GCA_019775895.2 Stomatorhinus ivindoensis
ACCCAGGCAGAGACTCAAACCCAGGTCCCAGAGGTGTGAGGCAACAGTGCTAACCACTGCACCACCATGCCACCCCTAACTCCATACATTAACCTTTCATAACTTTATTAGTTATGTATATGTCATTTTTCTCATTTTCAGAACTGCTCAAGTCGCCGAATGAATTGCGGTGAAACACTCCGAAACCCTAACTCCCCTAACCCTCCTTACTTTGAATCTGCCAATCAGCCTCTCTTCATCTGACAGGTCCTCATCGTCGCCACATTTTCCCCGATACAAATTGAAAGTATGAAGCCAGTCTTCAAAGTTGTCAAACGCGTTCTCCAGCTCGCTGTCGTACACCTATAGGCCCAGAAATGTTAAAACTCATTCCTCACTACTTTAACCATGGGTTAGTTAATAATCCAGGCGCATGTACAACAGTAGGATAGAGGTTAGTACATAAAACAACCGCAAAATGCAACTAACAAAGAGCGCCAACACAAATATTACATAGCCAATGGAAGATACTGAAACTTCGTAGTATAATATGAAAGCATGAAACACTATTAAAGCATGGTGAATCAACATGATCACTGAACCTTAGTATTTACAAACAATGCGATGAAGAAGACTACGAAAGCGTCTGCTGCAAACAAACAATGATGGGAAATCGGTGATGAATTGGTTATGATCCACTGAAAAAAATCATCCTTGCCACAAATATGGCGCCATGTTGAGTTTGAGACTCGCCTTAAGCTCGTCAATTTTCTGCTTCTTCCTCTCCGGCATCTCGATAGGCTGTAACCTCTTTTTGTCCTTGGAGCTTTTCCCTTTGCCCTTGTCCTTCCCTCTGCCGCCCTTCCCGTCATCCGGACGGATGTCTACAGACAAGGAGGAAACAGCGCTGCTGCCTAACCCTGATTTGCACTTTCTGGACCTGAAATTTCCTCCCACTGTTCAACAGTATACAGGCATTTGGTGTCCCTAAATTGCACAGAGTTTATGTCTATGTGTATGTACTCGCCAGAAGACTGGCATTCTGTCCAGGGTGTCCACCTCCCTCCCTCCCCCAACCCCCCAAACTCCCCTGTCCTGGATAAGTGGTGGAAAGATGAATTATTCAGTTTTCATAGCAGTCAATAGAATATTAAAACTAGAATATCAGCCTCATGCCAAATGACAATATTGTCTGTTTTTCCTCATTGTTCCACAGCTGTGAGTTCCTGTGTTTCTTCTAGGTCGTCCTTGAATGTGTTACATTTTGTACATATTCATAGAGATTTCTTATTTCATTTGGCTGGTTTTGAAGGTCATTGAGTCAATTCTCTGTGCGAGTTTATTTCAGCGGCACCTGCACTGTCTGCATTATCCGCATCTTCCTTCTCCTCCCCGTCTCCCATAGCAGCTTCCTGTGCCTTGAGAATCTAAAAAAAAAAAAACATCTTTCATACCCAAGTCACTCCACTGAATTATCCACTAAACTTACATCACAATATTCTTATATGCCTCCATTCCCAGAACATTATTTGCAGTTCAAATTGCCTGTCATGATCATGTTTGCAACAGCACAACATAATTTGAGCGCTTGAATATCTTTGTTTTACTTCACTGGCATTAAAATGACCAGTATCTGCGAAGTGAATCATTTTGACAGTTTTTCTATGTGAATCCTAGAATTCACTCCACACTATGAATGAATCATCAGGCCATTTTTTGCCCATTGTCTCAGCCATGAATTTTTACTCTCATTTCTTTAAACTAACCAATATTGTATAATCTTAACTTTTTCGATAGTTTGTGGGTATTTGATGGGGATTTCCTGCCTCTGGTCATTTGTTGAGCGAATCATAGCCCTCACCTCCTTCAAAGTTTCGAGGGAAGCAAAATACTTTGACCACCAGTCCAGCATGGTCTCGTCCACCTCTTCCTCCTCCTCTTCTATCTCCTCCCCCTTCTTTTTCTTCTTCTTTTTCCCATCTTCATTCTGAGGTTACAACCACGTGATTGACTGGGTGGGACACACATGCTGCCTACCATGGTTTAATCTTTACGTTGGTGGAATTCAAAGAAGATGCCACAAATAAGAGCACAAGTCACAAGTAAATGGATACGGTAACAGTCTGTGACTCACCACATCAATTTTCACCACAGAATCAGAGGTCTAGACAAAAAAATGTAATTAATTAATTGGAAAGCAGCAACACATATACTGAAGAATTGGACTTAACTAAACTGATTCAAATAATGTTCAAAGATAAAGACCATTTTCTAAAATAATTCATTATATGGGTGTTGTTTGGCATAATTTACACTAGTGGCCAAAATTGTATAATTGCAGAATTTAATTATAATCATCCGGTGTACAATAGTTGTAACATTCTTTGATTTTTATAAACATTGCCACCAATATTCCTGCAATAATTTTCAAAGCATAATGACAAAAATGCTAGATGTTTCCACAATTTTGGCCACTTGTGTAGTAATAATTGTATTGTAATAATTATATAATAAGAAACTATGTAGCGAGCAAGGTAGCTTACAGAGTCCAGCTTGACCACTGTGTCCATTTTTCTGACAGACGTCTCCTGCATGTTGACTATGATTTCCTCTGTGGGGTGAGATAACCGCGAAAACTGGGGAATCCCAACAACCAAAACCTCATAGAATCCCATAATGTCATTTTCGGGACGTTCCACCCTCTTCCTGCCCTTAAACTTGTGTGTCTTAGTTTTTCCTTTGGCAGTTTATCAAAATCCGATGCCACTTATCTCAGCAATCAGCTTATTCCTCATAGTATTTTAACAATGAATTTAGAGGGAAATTGAAAGAAAATGAATTCTATATTTTGTGCATAATACTACATTTCTCCATTATACTACATTACTCTATAATACTACATAACTCTATTATAATTCAGAGACTCAATAATTGAGTATATAATAAATGTGTGCTTAGCATATCAGCAGTTTTCCAGATGGCTAAGATGATGGAAAAAAGCCAGTTAACGGTGCATTAATCACGTAAGTACTGACATTGTGCCCTAATACTGTGACAGACTCACCTGTGGTGGACCAGCTGTTGTCGCTCTTGTCTGTGGGCCTGTAGATGTACTTGCGTAGCGTGGTGACAGCGTGCGACCCGACCAGGGTGAAGCGCCCAAACGCTCTGCAGTCCACCACTCGGATGTTGACGGGAGGGTGGAGGAGCTCGTTTTCCGGGAGATCCTATGAAAAACAGATCATGTTAATTGAAGGTGGTGAATTCGGATAGAACGTTTTCCCCCTGACAGCCGCCGGCAGATAACAATTTAAGAAAACCAAGGGAACCTGGAGGACACTTACAACTTCGAACCATTTGACCAGGGTGGTGAAATTAGGGTTCTTCCTGTAGTTCTGGATGGGAGAAGATTGGACCCCTTTCCCAGCACACTCTACGTCTACACGAGGCCTGTCAACTTGGGCCAAGTTGATCCGCTTAAGGTCCCTCAGACCCCAGAAGAGGACCTATTATAGGGAAAAAATAAGATTAGTTACATAATTTCTTCCTTAGAAAAATGGTTCTATCTATGTGTCATCATTTTTACTGTAATATTTAGAGGTATTCACTCAGGTACATAGCAGTAGTTCTCGGACATCTACTTGAAAACTTCAAATCAACAAAGTAATTTATTTTGTATCTGAAAATCATTGTGCCAAAAGAGCCTCCTCACCTCAATTCTGTACTTGCTAAGGACTGGTCTGATGCCAATCGGGACTGGCATTATGGGCCCGTGGTCAAAGTCAGCTGGGCCCTCGATGGGAGGCAGGTCACTCTTTCCACTAGGTGGTACCTAAAAGGACCATTCATGGAGTAAATACCTCTCGGCTCCCTGCAACAACACGAAGATCAGGACTGGCCTGTTGTGTCACTGTGCCAGGTGCACTATACATGGGATGGATGCCAAATGAGTTCATGCCATAGATATAACAGACTATAAGTAGAGCTGCTGGTCTGTAGAGGACTGGAGACCAGTCTGCAGAAAGCGGGAAAGGGAGCTGATCTATAGACCTTGCATTGTCTTGCTTACCTGAAGCAGCTCAAAGGCTGCGAGCATTTCGCCGGCTGGCAAGTTGCCGCGGTAGACCTGGTAGTATTCCAGCTGTGGCGGGAAACGTGGCGGCCCGTACGGCTCGTCGGCCATTTTGGTAAGAGGCTTAGCGAATGTCCTTCCCATGAAATCAGCTTTGCCCTACAAACACAAAACAATGTACTAGAAACTACAGACGTTTATGCTTAACATAGTAAAATTTTATTTCTGATCATATTTAGGTTTACCTAAGGCAAATGTTTTTTAAAAATAAGTATTTCTATTTTATATCTATTCTACAGTATATCAAAAGCATAGGTAATTAAAATAACAATTAAAAAAACATTTACTTCTTTTCTCAAAAGCTAAATGCAAAGTTGTTTCTGTAATTATGTGTAACTACACTGTCAACGGCTTAATTACTAAAGTTGTCAACCAACTTTATTCCAACATGCACCGTTTAAAGACTTATTTACAGTATTTATTATTTCAATAGGAAGCACTTACCATTGCATCTTGGTCATAAAGTTCAATGACGATAATCGGAGGATCGTCACGTAGCTCACTGGCTTCTCCGTACAACTCCAGGTTGTCAAACAGCAGAAGCTGATCCCATGTAGGACACAGTGTTTCGTTCAGAACCTGGAACGGGCAGATAGACAAAACTCACTGACCCACACAATGACACATATCGAGATGCGATCCCTAAAAAGAAGACTGAGAACCATGCATATCTGTTTACTTAGCTTGAAGTATGATGTCTGCCATTGTTTATGACTTTAGATCAGTGTTTCCCAGTCCGGTCCTCGGGGTCCCACAGTCAGTCTGTGTTTTTGCTCCCTCTGAGAGTGCTAACCAGACAGTCTGTATTTGGTAGGGAGCTGAGAGGGAGCAAAAATGTGGACTGTCTGTGGGTCCCCGAGGGCCGGATTGGGAAACACTGATCTGGGGTCATAAGCAATGGCTAGCCTGTATGAGACAGATGCTTCTGGGCGTTGACGTACCTCAGTGACCTGACTCTGCGTGGAGAAAAAGACTCTAGCGTAGGGGTCAGAGAGGCCTGTGCTGTCGGCCGCAAACAGGCTACGGGCCTGGTACATGTGGGCCCTCAACTGGAATACCTGGCTTACTGTGGGTCGGCGGAGAGAAATGGACACCTGTGATCTCCACATTCCCTACAACCTTTATCATATCAAAATGATTCTAATTAATCTGAAATGTCACCATCGTTCACAGATACAACCCCTGGCGTACAGCTATCCCACCAAAGCCATGACGTGTCAAGATCACGAGCCTACAGATGGGTTTCCAAGATCATACATCCACTCACTTTCTATGACCACTTATCCTATGCAGGCCTGCAGGGGATTGAGAGCCTACGGGCACAAGGCAAGGGAACAGACCAGGATGGGGCACCAACCCATCACAGGGCACATTCACACACCATTTACATGTACATGCACACATTTTTGCGTGATTTGGTCACGCCAATCAGCCTCAGCATGTTTTTGGACTGTGAGAGGAAACGAGACTGGAGTACCTGGAGGAAATGTGACGACATGGGGAGAGCATGCAAACTCCACACACATGGGGCCATGGCGGAGACTGGAACCATGATCCCAGAAGCAGTGCTAACCAAGGTGCCTCTGTGCTGCCCCCCCCCCCAAACATAGACAGTACAGGAAAGCCTCGTTATTTATCTGAGACTCAGAGGAGGGCCCACTTACTGGTATAGTTTAGACTGATGGGTGGGCTGGAACTGCTGGACGCCTTCACAGCCTTGTTCTCCTCAAACCCATTGGGCAGGCCGCACAAGAGGTCCCTCCTGTGTTTGTTGAGTCCCAGCCAAAGGTAAACCTCGATCTTTACCTGCACCGTCCAGCCAGCTGATCCAAAGCCCTTCTTTCCAGGTAGCTGCAGTAGTGTCATAAGGAGAATGGTCTAAGGCCTGCAGTTATTCATGTTTGTTGCTTTTACATGGGATTGGGCAACAGATAACGCCTCCATCAAGGTCCTTGAAGGAAAATGTCATAAATTCGATTTGTGCAAAGAATTAGTAATGTAATCTTAGTTTGGGAAATCTGCATTTATTGCCACATGGATGTGGTCCAAAACAGAAAGGCCTACCCTGAGGAAGACCGTCTTGACTTTTCCACAATCCTTGCCCCGCTCTTCCTCGACAGGAGAGTAGAGGATGTCTTTGGAAGGGATGCGGACGTATGCAATGCGTTTGTTGTTGCTCATCATCCAGATGAAAATGTCAGGAACGCTGTGTTGTGGCTAGACGCCAACGAAATGCTTCCTTTAATTTGTTCATAAAAAAATGAAAAGGCCAACTACATGCAATAAACCAATATGATTTTCAGTGTTAGCGTTCAGTGTGTTCTATGGAACACAGTGAAATACTGCCACAGTTGCATAGAAGGGGACAAGTGCATGGGGGATAGGAATGTAATATAGGGTAAATAACAGTGCAATACATGACAAACTGCAGTGAAATACGGGATAAACACCACTGCAATACAGGATAAACAGCAACGTAAGGCAGGACAAACAGCAGTGCAGTGCAGGATAAACAGCAGTGCAATACAGGACCAACAGCAGAGCAATGCCGGACAAACAACAGTGCAAAGTAGGATGAACAGCAGTGCAATGCAAGAAGAACAGCAGTGCAATACAGGATGAACAGCACTGCAATACAGGATAACCTGCAATGCAATAATGGGACAAAAAGCAGTGCAATACAGGCAGAACAGCAGTGCAATGCAGAACAAACAGCAATGCAATACAGGACAAACCGCAGTGGAATACATGACAAACAATACAGGACCAACAGATACAGGACGAAGAGCAGTGCAATACAAGACAAGACAGAATTATGTGCAATGAGATAAGGATGCAAATATACATCCGAATACTGGTATCTAGATGAATACAGCATGGTACACAAATAGTTAAATACAAATGTGCCAACATATTACCTCGTCTGACAGGAAGCGAAGCTTATGTAGGAAGTTTTGGGCCAGCTTTAGTTTGTCCTTTACAGTGTTTTTCTTCACCTGAGATCGAATGGTCTTAGCCTGCTGGCCAATGTTTTCCTACAAAAAGAATTAAACAAGATTTATACTATAAATTCTATACACAAATAGACTAAGAGCTAATATCATTTGTAGATAAGGTAGACGTATAATCGTGAGAATCAGCGAAAGCATGTGAATTTTCCTACAGTGATGCTAATTCTTGCTGCACATATTATAGCCCTGTATCCTTAGCTTGTGATGTTGATGGATATTCAATAAAAAAAAATCTTAATACGGACTTAAAAAATTTTGTACAAAAGGGAAAAACTTTTTAAATGGCATAATATTGTTACTAATCTCCTGGCAATATAATACTGCTTAGAGTTTTGGTTGACTTTGGAAATATGGCCTTTCTGGTTTTTAACAACCAGTTAACTAGCCATTCCAATTCCATGTACAAATCTGACCTGTTTGTTCAACGTTTTCCCACATTTTTAATATCATATCTGTTTACAGCTTCAGTTCATTCCTAGTTCCTTGTAATGTGATTAATGGTTCAGTCCATCATCGTCAAGGATACAAATAATTTATGGGTCGCACCAATTCTCTCATGCAAGACTTGATTCTCTCCCGGTCCAGCTTGGTTCGCCCCACTTGGTTCTCGTCCTGGCTTGCCAGGGACAGAAACTGGCTGAAAATGAGATTTACAAGCCTATCAGGTGCAACACTTTCTATAATTGCAAATCAATAATTTGTCGTGCATCATAAAACGTGCAATGTGGTCAAATTCCACATGATGCAAATTTGCCTGCAGTTACATTGTGCTGTTTAGCTTGAAGTTCTGCAGGCAAACGGACCACTGTTCTTTTAATTATACAGCACTGTGCAAAAGTCTTAGGCAGTGACAGAAAATGATCTTAAAACGATCTTCATGTTGGTGTGAAACTATGACATTATGTCCATCAAAGTGCGCCTGCTTAGCCGTTACAAAACAGCTACTAAAATTACCACAGTATTTGCAGCAACTGTGCAATGCCCCCATGTCTTTCTTGACTTGACCACTTCCCCACCTCGTTTGGCTAATCAGTACCCCATTGAGTTATTTGATAAATCAAGTTAATTAATTAATTGAGCTAGTGAAGAAATTTGATAAGCACCTGGAATGGCTGAGGTGGCCCGGAGGAGAGTTTGGGGAACCAAAACAGAGTTTATCTGGCTTCTCAGCAAGATATCAGTAACTTTTCGGAGGACAGATGATTTATCTTGTTAATTTTTATTGTTACTATTAATTTACATATGACATAATGTTAAATAGTTTTTTTCTAAGCAAATATAAACTACCAAGATAAATACTAAAAAAATAGCCATAAACATTTTTCTTTACTGCCTAAGACTTTTGCACTTTACTGTATGTGTCAAAATCTGATTGAAATGAATTGAATGATATATCCTTCCATTAGAGGTGACCTGTGTGAAATTATCCAGGGTTAAGGAGCAGTTTGGTACCTACTTGCACCCCATGCTCAACTCCTCCAGAACCCCCCGTAGCCTACGTTCGGGGAATGCCTTCTCAGTCTTGATGACTTCCTGGACGTCGTTCAGGCCCTCTTCCTGTCATGACACAGGTACAGCCAGTCAAAAAAATAAACTGTAGCACCAACAGCATAATATGGAAAAATGGTTCATGTTCTATCCGTGTTGTTTCTGTCATGTATTCAGAGAATGGGGTTTACCAGTTTATCTGCAATCCTGTCCATCGTGTTTGCATTGTACAGTCTTCGTCTTTGATCTTGCCACCAGCTTTTGATGTAAATACAGGGTTTATTCTCAAAATAGGGCAGATGGAAATAATTTCTGTAAAAGAGGATTAAAGAATACATTAGGGACTGATAAATACACCTTAAAATAATGCTTCTATGAATAGTTTAACATAATCATTAAACAGTGACAGCATTCACAGGAACTGCCGGATAATGTGTTAAGAGAAGATCGACAGACTTGTCTTCACTTTCATCTGTGCAAACTTTAGCAATTTTAAGCCACCCTCAAAACACTGGACAATGAACAATGGATCAGACCTGTCTGTTATAACAGGTTTTAAGGCTGGAGTGCAAGCGATTGAGATGAAGTCCGGATCGTCCTCTATCTCATCACCACCGGAGCTTTCCATAAGATTTGAGCTTTCCCCTGGGGCATCGTCGTCCTTTTTCAATGGTGGCTTTTGTACTCCATCGACCTCGTTGCCATAGTAACCTAACAAAAACAAAAACAAAAAGCCGGTGTATGCAAACAGAATTATGGTAAAATGTCAAAATAATAGTCTGCGTGACAAAGCCATCACCTGGGCTATGGTGATTTAATTATTATTGTTTTATTAGACTTACCAATTGTGACCTCAAAGTTAATGGGTTTGTCCCCAATCTTGCGGTCAATCATAGTAGCTTCCAGAAATGCTCCAAAGAGAAAGAATTCCTCTATCTTGCCAGTGGCATTCTAAACAAGCAAAGATTGTAGAAACGTCATGCTTCTAGCCTTCACTTATAGTCAAGTAAGTAAAATTTGGGGCCTGTATCACAAAGCAGGATTTCATGCTTAGCTGGATGGCTTGTCAGATTTAAGGTAGTCTGGATTAAATGTAAGTGAATGAATGTAAATCCACTTAAGCCTAGACTACCTTAAATCCAACAGAAGACTGTCTCTCTGCATCCAAATCCTCGCTTAAAACTCATGTTTTTAAAGTTGCTTATTCACTTTAATTTTTAACTTTGTTATTTGGTTAGCTTTTATTTTATTTGGTTCTGGTAAATTGGAATGTACGTAAACATTGTACAGATGGGGAAATGTAGTACTGTTCTCCAGCTAAGCAAAAAATCCAGTTTTGTGATACTGGCCCCTGGTCAACCATTGGTTGTTACATTTTAATTGGACAAGAGCTTATTTTTATTGTAGCGACATCACCGCTAGGACCTCAGGCAAGGCCCAGGACCCCCCCTGAAATGCTCCCTGGATACTGGATAAATAGCTGAGCCTAAGCTTAGCCCTCAGCTTTATATGTACGCATGTCTAACATGACGGAAAGGAAGGACTTGTGGAACACTAAAGCACTCCAACGTGCGTGCAAAAATGGCAAATAGAGCATCATTTCATTAAGTTTGTTAACTAGGCGTAATTGGCATAGAGGTGACTGATTGACTGATAGAATTAGAGGTATATGTCACTATAGGTTTCTGCAATAGAGACAGGATGCTTCAAGTTAGGATGTTCTGCTGAGACAGACCTCTGAGATGTTGGGTATTCCTTCCACCTGCACTTCAGTGGAGGACGATATGTCAGGGGCACTGGTGTCCAGGAGCTCCACCGCCAGGCTCATCAGGAGCCGGGCCCGGAAGGAGACTCCTTCCCCAAGGCCGTCATTCAGGTCTTGGTGCTCGTCCATCAAGGTGTAGGTCCGCGTGGAGCCATACATGTTCACCCAGGCCGGTCCCAGCGTTGGAAGAAAACCTAACAAAATAATATGTGAAAAGTATTATTGAAGATATTTTCACATAATAATCGTGATGAAATTTTATTGATCCCTATGGGGAAATTCTCTATTCGCCGACCCCATCTTGCTCTCCATGATACACATGTACTGTAGGTGAGATCAAGCCTGGCAGTGAAGGGCGGCCACCTGCAGTGGCACCCGTGGAGCTCAGTCTGGTGATCGTCCAATCACGGCTCAGTCTGGTGATCGCCCAATCACAGCTCAGTCTGGTGATCGCCCAATCACTGTCAGACAGGCTTGGCCCACCGAGCCACACTCTGCCCCCAACTTGATCCAAGTCAATGAGTCTAGCATGAGTTCCTTCTTCCTTTTACCTTTCTCTCCGTCGTTGGCGATCTTCTGCAAGTCGATGAAATGCGTCCCGATGGCTACGTCGTTCACCTTGTCCGAATCACGGAGCTGGAGCTTCATCCTCTTACAGAGCGGCGGAAACTGTTCCGTGAAAATGACTTGTTCGTTCCAGATTGGTTCATAGCTACTCTTTTGTACTGAGGTCTTACCCTGGGCACAGAAATAGAACGTGGTGAATAAGAAGTGAAGGTGAAACAACAACAGAAGCCTGAGGAAGAGAATTCAGGTCCAGAAAATAAAATTCCAGACCAAGATTTTGTTTCAGCCAACCAGCTGAGTACTCTGTGACTCTTTATGCGCAACTGGTTGGTTGAAACAAAATCTTGGTCTAAATTTTTACTTTCTGCACCTGAACTATCCACCTCTGACAGAAATGATTAAATCTTCTCTTAGTAATGTCTTACCTTGTTCCCTGCAAACTGCACTTGAATATAAGGATCTACCAAGTCTTTATTTTCTCCAATGAAGGCCTTTTTCACATTGGCCATGATACTGGTGTTCATCTTGGGCAGGCCTTCGGCTCTGTAAAGCTTCACATAGAATCTGGCCCACTGCCTCTCTGTTGGGACTCCTTCTGGCAGCAACAGATTGCTGAAGTACAGGGAGACACCACACAAAATTAAGTGAAGTCATTTTCCAAACTGAGTACAGGATGATTAAAATCATTAGATCGATTTCTAAGTGCATGTTGTCACTGTGTTCTTACATCGCGTTTAATGAAGTAACCAATTTTAGCTGAAGTCTAACATGAGGTAAAATTGAACATAATAAAAACACAATTAATATTTATCTGCTTCCTTGTGACAGGGCATCTACCTTTCTATGTCTTCCTCTTCTGACTCGCTGGTCTTGTGGAGAGTTTTAATGGTGTCACCCTTTCCCACCACTGCAATGTCCAATTTGACGTAGCCCTTGCAGCCAGCTGTGATGTCATCGGGATCGATAAGATAGGCCCACTTGTGGTAGAACTGATGTTCTGGGGAGGTGCAATAGGCAGAGACAACAACCTTTGTAATTATATCAAATTCACACTCAGGCAACAAAAATGTTACAAGAAACCACAGAGTTTGTTTTCATCGTACCAGGCTGTGAATATATCGTGCCGACATCCATTTTGAACGTCCCAACCATTGTTCCACTCCGTAAGAGATTTTTTGAATGGATTACCTGATGGCAAAGAAGAAATTATAAATTCAGTTTTCAAAATATGATCGTCTTACACGTACATCAGTATTGTTCAGAGCTTGGAACATTTATTTTTTATATATGGCTTACTTACGGAAATTCTTGCGATTTTGTCAAATAATACATCAGGTGGCAAGTGGAAGTCGAAGACAAAGTACTGGAAAGGAACCAAAATGACTATTAACGAACAGGAAAATGCACCATAATAAATAAGCGTTGTTGTGAGGATTTTCCAGATTAAATGTTCATAAAAAGACTCCTATAAATATTTTAAAGACAACTGAGCATTTTTGCAGCAAATTAACTTGACACATTAGATGCAGTAGTATTTATAAAGTTTATGAATACCATAAAATTATAATTTTTGTGACTTAGTATCTTTGTGCCGTGTGTTACCGTGCATAGACTCTAGACCCCCTTAGACAAGGTAAAGCAGATTGAAGGATGGATGGGTGGATGGATGGATAGATGGATGGATGGATGACCTTTTAATTTCAAAACTGTAAGGCAAGCATCTATTGTGACAATGCTCCTTAAATATTACATTGCCTTTTTAATAAAATGTATTTTCAACATCTGTGTTATTGAGTTGAATTAGAATATAATATACCTTTAGGCTTGTGTATATATTTTATATGTTTAATACTTTCCCCTGGATTTAACTGACAACAAGCTTCTGAAAAATGTCTTTGATTGGCTTTTGGGCAAAGCTGCCTTCTTATTCTGGTGTCATGAGGAGATCATGAAGATCACTGGGTGTTCATTCTGTATCTATTGGGCTTTGGGTTTTGTTCTTCTGCACTACCTGATGAAAGGACAAGTGCCTTGTCTGTGTTCCCTGCATTACCTCGTTGTAGTACGGGCAGTTTGTCGATTCCTTCATTGATGTGTACTTTTTCTCGTCGCCGATCTCCACACAGACCACGGGATCCATGTTCAAACCCACCAGCTGTCTGGCCTCAATGACCGTGACACTAATCTAGACAGTTAATGACCATGAATCATTATGTGTTATTAATTAGTTCATAATATCCCTCTGATGCAATCTTTCTAATTACAGCATGATGAACAGTGATTGCTATGGATGGTTTTATTTTATTTTTATTTTCCTTACTTGGTAATCCATTGGTCTCCCAGCAACTGGCTCCATCTTAATATCTGGCTTTGACCTGTAGAGTATTACCAACACGCAATTATAAATATTGATTTAAAAAAAATATTCATTTTGACATGTATTTCTTGTCATTATGAGAGCCTGTTGTAAACCTAATTAATAATAGACACTATACTGATCCCTGTGGCGAAATTTTCTTTATACCTCCCCCAACTTAGCAACTATGTAGCTCTGTAGGTGAGCAAAGGGCAGCCACCCAGAGCGGCACCCAAGCAGCTGGGGGTTAAGAGCCTTGCTAAAGGACCCACAGATGCACCAAGGCTGGGCTTGAACCAATAACCATCTGATCACAGGCAAAGAGGATTAGTCCATTAAGCTGTACACTTCCCCCTAAATTATTATTTAAAATATTAATTTTGCATTGAAATTGCACTTTTACTTCCTTTGAACTAGGGGGCAGCACTGGTTGTTTGGAGTCACATTTTGGCCTCAGTAAAACATCTGGGATGTTTACCTTTTATTGGAGACATTGGTGGTGACTGCCGTTACGGAAGCCAAAGAGATGGTGTCTGGATCCACGCCCTTTCTCAGCTGCATGTCGCCTGTTTCCAGAATGGCAGGCTCATCTGAGAATCCCAGGCAATAAGAGACCACGTTTAGGGACTGTTCAGGAACCTACAGGGGGCACTGTGGGGGTGCGGCAGGTCCTTCTTACCCCCCTTCCTATGGTCGTCCTTGTTCCGGGACTTTCCGAGCTTCATGGCTGGACACGTTTCCTTCTCCGATCTGTAAAGTGGGCAAAAGTACCATGAATACTAGACCTTTGAGTAGTCTGTCAAATCCAAGGGAATTAGACTGAGCAGCATCATTTGAATAAAGCATAAAATCTCATACATTCAAGGACGCAGCCTGAGCAAACTAAAGTGAAGCTATGTGGAGCAATGTTTCCCAACCTGCTCCTTGGAGACCCCTCAGACGGTGTACATTTTTACTCCCACCTGGCTCTCTTCCAGAGAGTTTACATTTTTGCTCCCTCCCAGGAGCTGGGAGGGAGCAAAAACATGGACTGTCTGAAGGTCCCAGAGGCCGCGTTGAGAAACACCGCTCTGCATACTCCCTGGGAAACACTGATGGAGATCATGCAGAAAGAAGTTTTGAAACTCTTTGGGTCTTATAATATCAGCATATACTGTTTATTGTATCTACTAATTGTAAATACTCTGATAGATACTCTCAGTTATATTCCAGAATAGAGTGAAACATTGTTAGGTAACACTACAAAAAGAAGGTATTCACAACACCCAAGTGAAGTCCTATTTAGGACAAATTCACAAACAAATATCCTGCTCTTCGCTCATATGGTTTCCATAACTAAATGGTAAACACTGGGACTCACAGAAGCCGTAACAAAAAGATTATTCTAATTAACTATATTTTAAATTTAGGATTTGTCTTACATTTATCTAAATATCTTTATGCTGTAACACATTCTTTTACAACAAATTCCATTTTATTACTCATGCCGCATTACTGTAAACAACGTTTGCATATTATTATACTCTAATGTATTTTTGACAGCTAGAAAAATATTTATACTCTCTTGAGGAGTTTGAATGATGTTTTAAAGTCATACAGAATAAAACGTATAATGGAAAACAGTAAAATGAACTATAGTATTGCGCCTAATATACTTTGATAAACAGAAGAACATCGTCTGATTCCACTTAAAATAAGTTTACTCCATATATAAGTTTTGGTTATGTAATGTATTCAAGCAAAAAATAAGGATTTCAATTATTTTAAGCTGCCTTAAAATAATGCATTTTATCTCATGTATAGAATCTTTGCCGCATTTACAGAAAGATACTAGTAATATTTCAAATTAACTATATATATATACATATACACACATAATATTTTAAAGCAATGTATTTACATAGTAGACATAGAATAGAATAGAATAGAATAGAATAGAATAGAATAGAATAGAATGCATGAATATTCCACATTATATCAGAATCACACTTCTTTACCCAGGGATACTACATGTAAGAAGAATTTGTTGTGGTGAATTGGTTACAAAAAATACATCTATTAAAACCTGAGACAATGCACAAAACATTAACTTGAGAAGATTTTTAATCGTTTTAACAATTTTGGCAGTCCTTTATGGCCCAAATGATTTATTTCTGATAGTATTAAATGCTACGTACAATACAGTTCAATGTTACATTTCAAGCACGGTGACTGCATTTTCTTATCTAAAACTCATTTTTATGTTTAAATTGTCATACTTCAGTGGCCTTCCTACTGGTTTAGCTCACCAAATGAAACAAGTACTCACCCTATAAAACAAGTACTCACCATATAAAACAAACGCTTGCTTCTTATTTTTCAAACCTCCAGCAAAAAAAAAAGTCCAGGTACGAAACTAAAGGACTTAAAATGTAAAAGAAGCTCTTTTTTTCTTCCCCTCAAACAGGCTTCTTACTTTCCCATTTTTCAGTTTCCATCATAGAAATCCACAGAAGTCCACAAAAGCAAAACTGGCCAAAAAAGTTGCCCAGGCCAGCGATTGGGCTAAAGTGATATGATACACTAATGCATTGTGCATGAGGCTAAAACTAAGAGTACAGCATCCCACTGAGCATCAGGAACACGTCATGGAGAGCTGACCCAGCCAAGCTCCACTAACGGCGCTGCTCTGTCGCACCATCGCACCATTTTCAGCTGCGCGACGATAAATATTGCGCATGGTTCGAACGGCCGGGCAATGAAAATGAAACAGATTCAGTGTTCTTGGGTAGTCATGCCAACAAGAGAAACCAAATAAAATAATAGATTGGGCTTCACAGTTAGGAATACAGGAAGTATTCTGACGACGTCATACTCAACTAATTGAAAACAAACACAGATATGCATAATTTTATTGACAAAACTGCTGTGAAAGTACAGATAATGACTAGTCACTATATATCATTTATGTGAAGTTTGCTGTCAAAGTATTTTCCAGACCATTCTATAATGGTAGAGGTATATTTAGTGGAGTGTTTGTACTTTACTTAAAAAAGAAAATAGAATGATATTGTGTTGGTGTTAGATACACTTTATTATTTATGAATAATAAGCAGAACTGAACATATCGGCAGAGGATCAAATATGTAATAATTACATGGTTCTATGCATATAAACAGTGTTTCCCTTTAATGCCAAATGCAGAACATATATTATGTAAAAAGAGGAATAGACCTTTGCAGAGTAATGGGAATGAAGTAAATAGGCTGGATTGATACATGGGAAAGATTAAAGATGATCAAAAATTAATAGGAAAAGGCTTCTGTTTATGTGTGTTTGCAATGAAGAGAGTTAAAGTTTCATTGGGTGGGAGTATTGAGTCGCCTTCCTTGCAACTGCTATTATCAGGTAGCAGTCAGAGATGCCCAATAATGCTAATTACTATAAACCTCTGAATGTCATTCTAGAGCTAGATACACTGGAATCGTTGCAGTCAATGAAAAAAGTACTGTGTTCTGCACCTTTTTTTCCTTAAGTAAAAATATATTGAGAAGTAAATGTTCTGCCACTAATTCATATAGACAGTTGCCTTAAACAATGCAATTATCCACAATGTTTAAATTACAGGTCTGTCCAGTTCTGGAGAAGTCAGTGAAACAGAACATTCTTCATAATATTTTCCCCCAAACATAATTGTAAACTAGAAGCCAGTATATCGACACAGAGTGAACTTTGCAATGCACTCCCGGTGTGTGTGTGTGTGTGCGTGTGTGGGTGCGAACAGGTATACCTATCCTTATGGGGACACAATGTCCCCATAACGTGATAAATATACGTTTTTTT
>JABFEB020000026.1:16319185-16331938 GCA_019775895.2 Stomatorhinus ivindoensis
AGCATTAGCATTTTTCAGATAGAAATGAATGAGCGGTCCCCATAAGGATATGTTTACCCTACATGTGCGTGTGTGTGCATGTGTGTGTGTGTGTGTACAAGACAGAGGAAGCTAATGAATTAATTGCTAGATACCGTGTGTAGAATTTCGTGTCAGACCATACAAAGGCACGTTGGTTTCAAGTGCCCCCTCTCCCTTTAATTATTGACGTGAAGCTGCTCAGAAGAGGACCTCGCTGTTTGCGCTGTGGTCCAGCGTCATGTTCTCTGCTGGTGTGTTGGGTATCTGGATACGTGCACATTTTCTGCACAATGAAATCGCGTGTCTCCCACTGAACGAGCCTCTTTTCCTTTTATTATTTGTCAGTCAAGAAAACGAAAACATCTCCATAATATATTTCTGTCATGGGCATTTTTCCTCAAAGATCCTTTCACTGCTCAGATTAACCTGGATGAACTTCTTTTTTGGTTTCTAAGAAGACTTGGTGTATAAGTAAGAGTCCGATATTTCTAGGCCAAGCATAGGTTCAAATTGTGTGATGTGAGAGGTGATAGGACATCCCAGTGAAGCACCTCTGGTTCTCATCATAAGAAAAATTTCTCTCTTCGTTCAATGCAAGAACATTTGTTTTTGTTTAGCAATTTAACAGCAAAATTAGACCCATGTTCAGTTCAATACAGTATTGAGCCAGATGAAGGCACAAGCGACTGTCAGGGTAATATAAGCCAAGCCAAATTCTACAGAAGAGAGTGTCCCCCATTATTGCTCCTTCCAAATCCATTATCAGACCATTAAAGTCATAGTGACAATTAAATCATTTTCCAATATGAATTGTTGTAGCTTAGAGTTAATTAGAGGAATGGTTAAGGTTATGTGTTCTGTGCAAATACAACGATGCCAAGACAGCTGTAGAAATTTGATCATGATACATAAATTTTAGTGTTTATAAGTACAATAAATTTGCATCTTCAAAAGAACCAAGCACTTAACCACAGATGAAATGATTGAATTAATCTGAACTCCAGTTGCACAGGACCCAGAGGTAATTATGATAGCTATAAATGTTCTCATCTGGAACGAGTCCTACACTTTATGTCAATTAGCTAATTTTTTTCTCTGAGCAGACTCAAGGAACAGAAAATTGCATCACAAAAGTGACTGGCCTAATCATTTCTGTGTGTTACAAATTACTGAATGTTGCCTTCATATATTTTCTCCAAAACCAGCTTTCTCAAAGTCAAATGAACACCTGGTCTGCGGCTCAGTCTGGGCTAACAGCATATTATTACAGATATACTGTAAGTCTGCTGCCTAATAGTTTATCCTATTTACTTTTTATATTTAGTTTTGTACCTATTTGTACCTGGTGAATCTAAGTAGAAGTAACACAAGCTAGAATAGAGCCATAAATTTTATATCATAAATGCATTATCAGTAAAGGTGATTAGATAAGACTTTTGAGAAAATAGAGAAGTAAGCCAGGTTTCCTTTTAAACACACATCTGAGAATAAGGTTTGCTTCTGGTGTTAAAAGCAGCAGCCTTCTCTTATTCTGTTACGAGCATGCGGCTGAGTCACCGGCATGTTGGTTAATTAAGGTCAGAATCCCTCAGGTGGGTCTCCACGTCGTCGTCATCTGTCAGGATATCAGACACCTTCAGTGGGGCTCGCTGCACAGCATTTTCCGGAAATGTGGCGGGGGTCTGTTGACGCAGCGGACACAATTAAGCAGACGTCAGGAAGTGACTTTAACGTGTAGTTTGGAGGTTCAGCAGCTTTAGGTCAATATTGTCTTAGTTTAATTTGCGGGTGCAGTAATAAGTTCATTTACGTCTTGGTCTGGAAAAAAAAATATTTAAATCAATTAAATATATTTAAAATATTTTTAAATTGGATTTTTATTTATTTCAGTCTAGCACAGATTTTCATGATTTCTGGAATAATGCTGGGCAGGATTTTATTTTACCATTTCTGATTAATGTTAATATTTTGAGAACAAAAAGCAACCGTACATTAAAATAATAACCACAGGTTATTAGGCCATATCTAATTGAAGAGAGGCTATTCATCAGGTTTGGGACACCTGAGGATTTTTCAGTTGTTAGATGTGATATTGTAGATATAGACTTGATGGGTCAGTAGGTCTATATTCCCATTAACGCTAGCTGGGCAAATATGTGGATATTGAAATTGGGTCAAAATTTCTATCAACATTGTATCAACATTCCGTCCAGTTACCAAAATCCTGAGTCAATCACTCTGTCTGCCACAGAGTATGCAAAATATATGTACAATACTCACAAACTCTGCAAGGACTGATGTATGCCAATATGACCCACGTGAACCAGAGATGTGCACAGCCCACACACGTCGGGGATTAATTCTGAGTATAAACCCAGGAACCATGAAAACAGAACAGAGCCACTGTTGATAGTATGTAACATTTTGATATTTTGTGTGGATTTGGGTGTGTCTCCCCAGAAACAGACCATTCAAGCTTCATGAGTTCTCCTTATATCATGAATAGTGGCATAATATGTTAATAAAGCCCATTGTTGTTTGTTAAGGATATCATGGCATATCCTGTTCGATCGAACACTCCCCCTGATGTTATCATGTTATTAAAACACCCCATAGGAAGTGGGATCTTCCAATGGCTCTCCAGAATTCACCTGCAACTTCACAGATGCTAATTCACTAGTGTCCTTATTATGCTTAATTTCTCTTTTCATGAATACCTAAATGATATATATGCTTTCATTTTATTGCAAAACAGGCTTGATTTAATTCACTAACTGAAATATCAAAAACAGGACCTAGATCAACATCCCACAGCCATTTTCACCTTCAGCAAAAATAAAGCTGTCCCTTGCAGACACGACGGACCCCTTAGTACAACCAAGGTGGCACTTGCAACAGTGACAGGCAGATTTAATTATTTACCTCCATGTTTCATTTGATACTTCTGGCATCATTAAATTTCATTAGCCCACACTCAAAGCAAATGTGTAATTGATGAGATGCTGTGTTTCCTTGTACGTTTTATTGGAAACGGGACATGAGGGGTTAATATTTTGAAGCTTTTGAAACTACTGGGTAAGATGCATCAATAAGCTCTATAAATAGAATTCAACACAACTACTAGAGAATCTGTGTTGTGCTGAGTTCACTATGAAATGTGCTTATGCGTCAGTCTTGATCTGCAACTCCAGACTGCTAGGAAATGGGCCACTCCTTAGCTGAGATGTAAAAATTGTTTTTCTTATCTCTACATGCACACTCAGTTCTTTGTTTTTGTAGCAGCGCTGGTCAAATCATATACAGAAGTTCTCCAACAATAATGTAAAGCAATTTACTCTTATATATTTTGCATTTTTCTTAGAAGACAAAATTATAGATAGAAATCAATAAATTAATCATAAACTTATACCAGCTTAGTTTGCCAGAGTCTACCTAGGTAAGAAGTGTTTTCTTAAATTATTGATGATGGTTGAACCAAAGCCATGTAGCTGTTCTAATGTTACTGTTTTGTTCTCTGACTAGTAGGTTAGTAATCTACCAAAGGAAAATGTTCTGGTATTTGGCCTTGCTATTAAACAAGATGAAGATGAAACATTACAAAGTTTTTGATTCAATTAGTCATAAATATCTAATAAACATTTTTTTCAGGCATAGTTTAATAACACTTAGGACATTTGGTAAAAATTAACTTAAAAAAATGACAGTTGAATTCCTGTGGCCATGAATATTACTTTGTGAAAATCTTTTGAAAATCTTTTGGAAATGCGATGGTCATGACAGACACAATGGTTTGACTGTTTTGATTCCTCAAGAGAGGCCCACGTAAAAATATCAAGCCTCAAGTATTTACACTAGTTCATTTTAAACATAGCATTCCAGCAGCGCCATTGAGGACACTACGAATCAAAAGCAAATATGCAAGAAATGCATTAAAAATGTAAATGCGAAACAATTCGAGAGAGTATGCTTAAGCATGAAAGAAATGAAAAACTGAGGCCATTTATGTTCTGTTTTAAGTTATTTACGTTGTGCAGCCTGGTTGAATATGCATGAGTCTGCAACTGAGCCCACCAGGAGACTGTGTTTCGGAAGACCATCTGGGGTAAACTATCCCATGGCTCGATACTCACTGTGCAATCTTATCCGTTCTCTGTCTGCAGCCCATGTGGATCGATTACAGGGATCTGTGTCTGCCCCAGAGTTTTTGCATGTACGCCACCTGGCAGAAGTGAACGGTATAAGACCCAAGAGTCTCTGCCTGACCCAGTAACCCCTGCTACCTGCCCACTTTTATAAAAGGACGTGTGAAAACCTGGCACGTTATCGATTCAGAGACATTTTATTGAAGTTTTACTGTCTTTTTCGTAATCACTTACCTATCGGAGGGCTTATCCCAGGAGACTCTAGGCAAGAGACAACAGGCCATTGCAGGATATGTTCCCCAGGCACTGGGCAGTCACTGAGCCAGCAACAGGAATCAAACCTACAACAGGTGTGAGAACAGAACTGTACTGTACCACTAGTACCAGCCTTTACCTTACTAGGTCCTACCTGCAGTTGGATTTTCCCAAGTAGTAGTGAATCCTCAGACTTAAAATCTAAAAATATATTAAACTTTTACTCGTCACATTATGTACATCTTACCAGCGAGTTTTAATATCAGCCAGAGTTAGCTATAGAATTCGTGGCACGATAGAATAGCCTTTGCAGTTGCTCTAAATGCTTATTAATCCTAAACACAAAATGATTTTTTATATGACACCACATGCAAAAACTACGACGTGTCCTGTGGTTCTCTTGATATACAGTATTAATATGGAATGGCTCTTTTAAGGTTTCTTGTCATGTTATTCACGTGGTCATAATGTTTAATTTAAACTGCACGAATAACTGCTGAAGTGAATTGTATTTGACCGGTTACAATTAAAGCCTAAACTCACTGTTTCCTTCGAAATCTGTATTGGATAGGTTATTTAGAGATGGATGGATGGACAGATGAGTGGATTTTTGGGCTACTACACCATCTAGTGGTGTAAATAAAACGTTGCGTAAGTGCCTAAAATAAAGGAGAACCTTTCATTTGCGCATTCGTCAAAGAAAAATCTATATTCATATTTTAGTACAATGGCAATTCTGGTTTAATATGTTCACCAGAAATATTAACCTATCAAAAAGACTTGAAGTTGGTTGCCTAAGATTTCCTGATTTTAGAACTTACTAACTGCCAGATAAGCATTAAACTCTACTTTTACGTGCAGTTATTCTGCAATTATATGCTGGACAACAGCATTTCATATGTTTCTGTGTGCAGGAAAACCCATAGGAAGCTGACATAGCATATTGTCAATGGCGCCTCCTCCTGTACTATATAGGTAACTCGTTGAACATTGTAAACCACAAATAACGGGTCTTTGGGGTTATATTTACACATTTTTATATATATATACATATACATAGCTCACATAAACAAAGGTACAGCAGGACTAGGACAAAAGAATTGCAGGTTAAGATATTCCTTATTTGGGGGCCAGAGAGAGGATTAGTTATGTACTTAAACAGTCTATCCAGTCTTATTATACATTGTGTTCTCTGGCTTCCGGATAACTTCGTTTTTCAACTAAACAAAAGAAACTCTGTTTCTTATCTGCAAGCACAATGCCAATGGTCTCACAAATGCATAACACGAACATAACTCGGTTCATTTGTTAGTAGTTACATATTACAAGGAAGTAACACATAATTAATGTAAGCGTGTCTTCGTGAACGTAACCAGATGTTCAGGTACTGCATAAATATTGCAATATCGATTCCCATTCCCTTGAAAGATCACATCTAGTTTCAACCAAAGTGAAGCCAAAAAAATAATGCTATTACTATGGGCAGAATAAGCCTCAATTTAGAAATCAAAGGGCATTTAACATAATTTAATTTCGGGGAATATATGTGCAAGTTATTTCGCCCATTCTCATTGGTGCAGGGGTCATCGTAGTCAGAAATGTTTCACTTCTTCTCATTGGTGTAGGGGTCATCGTAGGCAAAAATGTTTCACTTCTTCTCATTGGTCGATCGAGTAGCGTTGTCGTTACGTCACGCAAAGAGGCTGGCTCAGGGATGCTTCTTGAGAAACCATCGTAACGGCCTGTTTACCTCCGTTTCTGCATTAGTTTTGTAGCACTAAATATGACAGTGTTTTACCCCTTTCCTGTCGTTGATTAGCGGCAATCAGTGCAAGCAAAAATGGATGCACAATAACAATGTAGATATTCAGGTATGTGCTACTATAGTCCCTTAAAATAGGTGCTGACTAGTGCCGTTAGGGGTTATGCGTTTAATCATCGCTTTTGAGTGGCACGAGAACAATTCTTTTTTATTTTCTCCGTATTTTATTGAATTTTTATTTAGATATTCGACTTTCGTTGCGTCTGATTAACTAAAGAACTACATTTGCTCATTGTAACATGTCACGCCATTAACTTTTTTAATAGCAATGACAGATGGACAATGCGTATGTAAAGGCTAAATACATTACATTTAAATGCGATATTATAATGTTGTAAATAACGACGATTTAAAGTAAACAGAAGTGTCTTTAAAGTACCGCATAACAGTTTTCTTGACTATTTCGTTTTGCTACATATTGGAAAAAATATACAGAATCACTGGAATATCAGAACAATGTTCTGCAAACGTCAAAGTTACAGCTCTCGAAATAATAATCGAATTAATTCTCATGAACAAAAACGACAGTAGATGCAATTTTACTGTATTACATACATGGGTCTTATCTCGTATATCTGTTCTTTTTCAGCTGATTCTTGGATGAGAATAATTGAATTTTTATATGCAGTATGAAATTCTTCCTAGGACTCAAATATGCCTGCTGGTAAGTGCGATTACTTAAGCATTCTGCGGAGTTATTCTTCTACGGATCTGTGTCAGACTGTTAGCAAGATCATATACAACATGACTAAATTAGAAAGATCAATTCCTGATTAGTTTTGTTAGTTAAATATGAAAGAGTACAGAATTATAACTTAAATTTAAAGCCTACTTCTTATAAAGAAGTCTCATAAAAATATTTCACATTGCATTGAATGCTGTTTGTGCAGGGTTTTGTAAAATATGAGAAAGGACATTTCAGTCTTTTATTTTGCTCTAGGGGAGAGTGAAGCCAGAGCAAAGACCAAGGCCAGATTTGATGAAGTGCTGAAGAGTTACACCGATGCTCCTGCAGAGAAAAAGAAATCAAAGAAGAAGAGCAACCAACCAGAAGAGAGTATAGAGGTACGTAGGACCATGTTGGAGGAGAAGCTATAATGCCCTCATACATGCCCTCTAAAAAAAAAAACAGCTTGAACCTCTGTCCTAGTTTTGCAGTGTTCTGTAATTATCTTAATGGAATTGGTATCCCGACTGAGTGCTTGTGTTCTCCCTCAGCTTGAAACCTTGAAGAAAGACCTTAACAAAAGTACAGAAGATGACGATACCATCCTCAAGAACACGTACCAGCCCGATGAGAGCAGTCCACGCTACACCAAGAACAGGCTCCGGGAGAAGGAATTGTCCGAGAAGGTCAACAACAACAGTGAGGTGTCAGAGGGTGGTAAATCATCCCAGGGCAGGAAGAAGGGCAAAAGGGATCTTCCGATACCCCCACCTGAAGGTGATGTCTCCCACCCCATCACCCGGGCCGACGAGGTCGGATCCAGGTCCACCCGGGCGGCCGTTCTGAAAGCCGTTCCGCAAGGAGAGGAAGCCCGAGGGGGGAAAGCGGGGAATGAAAAGAAGGGGAAAAGGAAGGGAAAGCGGCAGGATGGAGCGCGGGAACGGGAGGTGGAGGCAGACGACGAGCTCCTCCAGGAGTACCAGCAGCGGATTACCCGGGAGGAGGAGCGGGCCGGGAAGCCGACATCCAGCAAAAAACCTCCTGCCAGGAGGAGTAGCCCCGAGCAGGAGGTGGCTTTGAACAATGACAGTGAAAGGAAGAAGATGAAGAAGAAGAAGAAGCTGAGGTCACAGGAGACCAGGGGGGATGCAGGGTAACTTGGGAAAAGGGCGGGAGCCTGTGCAGCCTCTCGGCGTTACTTTTGATGCTGTCAGTGTTTTTGGATTTGCCTTACAAACATAAAAATATATTTTATATACCCTCTTGAGATCTAGCAATTCATTTTTGTCCGCTGTTGAAAATATTGTGTTTTTGCACATACCTTATATGCTGCAGTATTAAGTTCTCTTGTTCCTTGAAGTGGACAGTTAGGTCTTCAAGATGACAGTTAGGTCTTCAGCTATTATTTTGTGTCTGTATAATGCTAGGGATGAACAAATGTATGGCCAGAGGTTTTAGCTATTATTTAATTTCTAGGGGACATCATGAATTCAATGTCAGGATGTGAGCAATGGCAGCGTGTGGCTCTGTGGGCTAAACTTGTGTGCCTGTAATCAGAGGATTGCCCCAATGGGTAGCTGTCCTTCACGGACAACTTTACAAAGAGCAAGTTGCAGGAGGTGTAAAGGCAGTTTCCCTCCATGGATCGATAAAGTATCAATTATTAGTAACTAGTCGCTATGCAAATTCTAGTTATAATGTGTATGTCTGATATCTGAAATTCTACTTTATTTAAAATATATATTATTGATATCAGGGTGGCATGGTGGTGCAGTGGTTAGCACTGTTGCCTCACACTTCTGGGGCCTGGGTTCGCGTCCACGCCTGGGTTCCATGCGTGTGGAGTTTGCATGTTCTTCCTGTGTCGTCATGGGGTTTTCTCCGGGTACTCTGGTTTCCCCCCACAGTCCAAAGACATGCTGAGGTTGATTGGAGTTGCTAAATTGGCCATAGGTGTGACTGGTGTGCCCTGCCTTGTGCCCATTGCTTCCGGGTAGGCTCCATACCCCCCGTGACCCAGTAGGGTAAGCAGGTATAGATGATGGATGGATTATTGATATCAGAAATACTGTTTTAACTAGTAACAATGACAGTTCTTTATTGGAAATTCTACATTAGCTAGTGAGATTCGAAACGTTTTTGTCATTCATTTCAGTAGGAGTTGGAAATTGTTAAAAATCCTGTGCATTTCCGTCACTTATGCTTTTACCATTGTGTGTTTTCTCATTTTTATTTGTATAGATCAGGGCTGGAGACCCAACCAGAGGATGCCTCCAGGAAGCACCTGACCAAACAGGTGATGGTTTCCTTAGACGTAGAGAGAGACAGATCGAGGGAACAACCAATAAATGAGGAAGAGCAGATGGGGAAAATGAAAAAGAAGAAACCCAAAGGTATGTGCCGCAGTGGGTGGTGTTCACAGTGGTTATAATTGTTATGAACAACAAAAGCTAGAAGAACACGTGGGATTTTGCTAGAAAATTCATTTGAATGGTATATAATTTAGTTTCATTTGTATGAGGCATTTCGGCAACATTACGTTGTGTCAAAGCATTTAAATTATCCTTGTCCAATGACCCCAGAGAGCAAGTCAGAGGTGACGGTGGCAAGGAAAAACTCCCTACTAGGTAGAAACCTTGGGAGGAACCAGATGTGGGAACCCTACCTCCAGGGGGCAGCAGAGGAAGTCACATTAACAGAGGCCTGATTCATATACTCCGATTTAAGTCTAGTTGTACATGCAGAATCACTGACAGCAGGACAGGCAGGAGGGCAGGCAAATGTAAGAGACATGCATGCATTAGTCAAAAAAGAGGAAACTAGAGGCAGTGCAAATAGTTAGGTGAATGCAGTATGTAAGCACCGGCAGATGTAGGTATAGCAGCATAAGTAGGAGGGAGAGGCAAGTGGGAATGCAGGCATGGGGAGTCCCTGAAACATCAGCACTCCAGTTCTGCAAGGGAGTGTGAAGTTGGAGTGACTGCACTGACAATGCAGTTCATCCAAAGCTCGGCACCTCTCACTATAGGTCTGGCTGGGTGAGCTAGCTAGAGCTAGAACTAGAGTCCCTATAAGCTAGACTGAGCAAGTGTGTTTTCAGTCTAGAACTGAATATTGAGAATGAGCCAGAATCCTGCACATCTGCTGGAAGACTATTCCACAGCTGCGGAGCTCTATAGAAGCACGCTCTGCAGCCCGCCATAGCTCTTTCTACCCTAGGTACTGATAAATATCCTGTGCCTTGACATTGAAGCGGACGAGGTGGGTTGTATAAGATAGACTTCAATATCTTTTAATGTTTAATGTTTTAATGTTAATCTTAAGACACGGAAGGAAGTATTTATCATTCAGATTTGTTTTCTGTCTGCTGACAGCTGTGATAGAGGACAGTGAGGTAGAGCCTCCTAAGCCCGTTTTCGACGACAGCCTGGTGCTGGGGGTCTACATCCACAGGACAGACCAACTCAAGACTGACCTGCTGGTGTCACATCCCATGGTGAAGGTTTACGTTATCGATGAGGTCACTGGGAAATATGTAAAAAAGGAAGACAGGTACACTCTTTTGAAGAGAAATCCCTTCTGTTTAAGCCTTTGCAATCAAATTTTGTAGCGTAAGATGTTTATTTACAGTCTTTCTCGGTTTCTGTTTCTTGTTTCCGCAGTCATCGCCCAGTCTCGTCCTTTTACGAGCAGGAGAAGGTGGAACATGTCCTGCCCATCATGACCCAACCGTACGACTTCAAGAAGAACAAGTCGACAATTCCAGAGTGGGAGGAGCAAATCATCTTCAACGAGCGATTCGGGTACTTCCTCCAGGATGACAACGAGAGTCCGAGAGTAATACTGTTTTTTGAGGTGAGGAGTAATAAATTAATTAACGTAAAAAATGATTTTTATCTTGGAAACAAGCAATAAATAATTTTATTGCCGAGCTGTGATGTTTATTGAAAAAATTCCTAGGTTCTTGATTTCATAAGTATGGATGAAGCCAGGGCCAACGTTGTAGTAGATGAGCACGAACGGGGTTTCCGGAAAATTGCTTGGGCATTTCTCAAGGTACGGCCCATAGCTGCCGCTTTATTAATAATGATAAAATAACAGAAAGTGCTGCATGTCTGCAATTCCAGTAAAACTCTTCAGCCTAGCCGCACTTCTGTCTCCCACAGCTTGTGGGAACAAACGGGGTCCTGAACGTGGACAGTAAGCTCCGCCTCCAGCTCTACTGCCCCCCTCCCAGGGTGAAGAAACAGTCCCCCAGCGTGGAAGTGGTTGAGTGGTGGAGGAAGTACCCCAGGAGCAGATATGCGTCTACACTGTATGTCACCATAAAAGGCTTCAAACTTCCTGAACATGTGAGTCCACCTCACATGGGTCTGTAGTGAGACCTTCGTTTAAAAAATGAATAGACTCCTGCTCATAATGCTCCTTCATTATAATTTCAGTTCTATTTAGTATTTTATATAATATATGGTACATTTTTGATACTTTGGGTTTCAAATGATTTAATTTTTTTTAGTCATTTATGTTTCCATTTACAGTACCAGTCAAAAATCTGGACACACCTGCTTTTAATGTATGTCTCTATTTTAGCTATGTGATTCACGAGTAAAACGCCTCGAGGCAAATAAGTAATACATATCAGATATCGCAACGACCAGGAGAAACATTCATCTCAAAATTTTCTCTAATTTTAGTCTCCTCAAAATAGCCCACTTTTGCTTCGATGACAGCATTTCAGACTCTTGGCTTCCAGATGTAGCCACCTGGAATGATGCGTCTCCTGTGTTTCCACAATTTCTGGCCACAAATTGGCTACTTTGCTCTTACTCTTCGATCCCACTCATCCCAGAGCATCACTATAGGGTTTAGGTCGGGGATTGTGGGGGCCAGATCATCTATCACAGCACTCCATCTCTCTGCTTGTTCACAAGGTAATACTACATAATGTCGAAGGCGTTTCTAGGGTTGTTATCTTTTTGAAAAACAAATGATTTTCAGCAGGTGTGCCCAAATTTTTGTATGAGAATTTTGCCAGTTTTGTCCAGTTAATTCACTGTCCTCGTTTTTGGTCCCAGGTGGACCCCAGTGTCCGCTCCATGACGGCCTTGCAGCAGGAGAGAGGTACCACCTTGTTCGGTGACCCCCACGATGATGTCGCCCAGAAAAGCAGCACCCAGCTGCTTGAAGATCAAGCTGACATTGTAAAGTGGAGCCGGGTCCCGGGACAGGTGAGGTGAACTCGCTTATCGGCAGGCTGCTTTAAGTCGGAGCTTGGCTGCCCTGAATTAAAGAATTGTTAATATACTTACTTTATGGGTTGACCTTTCTAGAGCTTGATCTTTTGAGAGAAGTTTTGAACTATCATTAACTAACTATCCATCCATCCATCCATCCATTTTCTATACCCGGTTATCCTACTGGGTCGTGGGGGGTCCGGAGCCTATCCTGGAAGCAATGGGCACGAGGCAGGGAACAACCCTGGACGGGGGGGGGGGCAGCCCATCGCAAGCATTAACTAACTAATCAGCTAAATTAATATGATTTGTCACGGACTATATTGTCCATGCTAACTAAACCAGTCCATCCACATGAAATGAGTTCTCACAGGGATATTTTAGCTTGTCTCAAACGGAACCCATTTTTACACATAATTATTTCTTAATATTTCATGTGATTGTTTTTTGAATTGTGTACATTTTACTTTTTCGCACTACATTAACTTGTTTTCACGGTCTGTACTTTTTGCACTGTTTTGCATTACAAGGACAGGGACAGGGACAGGGACAGGGACAGGGAGACAGAGACTTTATTTATCCAGAAGGAAATTTAGGATTTTTTTTCTGGCA
>JABFEB020000026.1:16342814-16366789 GCA_019775895.2 Stomatorhinus ivindoensis
AGAACCTCATTTCCTGCTAAGACAATGGTGTGCGCTCACCACATAGAACCTCATTTCCTGCTAAGACAATGGTGTGCGCTCACCACATAGAACCTCATTTCCTGCTAAGACAATGGTGTGCGCTCACCACATAGAACCTCATTTCCTGCTAAGACAATGGTGTGCGCTCACCACATAGAACCTCATTTCCTGCTAAGACAATGGTGTGCACTCACCACATACAACCTAATTTCCTTCCTTTTCACCCTCCAGAGCTTTGATGATCGTCCGTCCTCTTCTCTACATGCCGAGGCCGATTCTTCCATACCAGTTCAGCATATGGTAGGTTTGCTTTTTTTTTGCACATTGTATAGATGTTCATATTCAATATTTTATTACCGTTTTAAATTAACATTTTACATTTTTAGTAGATGGTTTTTATCCAAACCAGTTATTGAAGCAGGAGCTGCACAGTAATTTCTAACAATCAAGAACCTAAAAGTGCAACATATGAACATTCAGGCAACATAAGAGTGTTCAGGGAACATAAAGAAGCATCAGGGTAGTAGAGGAATTCATATTTGTCCTGTGCAGAGTTATATACTGGCAGAACCTGTTCCTGTCACTGCAAAAGAGAGAGCATCACTAAATAGAATATATAAAGGACAAGGGGTTACAGAAGATGGATGGATGGATGGATGGATAGAAATTGCCACTCTAGGCTGTGCAACAAACAAGGTAGAAGGATAATATCAAGCATAATTATCTTAAGTTAACAAAACTTTCAAAGTGCTAAAATATAGAGAAAAACAACATATATAAATAGTAAACAAAGTAATAAGCAAATATTTATTAACTTCACTGCATGGTGTGAAACAAAGGAGAGATAAGGAAGGTTATGTGGAAAAAGGATGAAATTTTTTTTTAAATAAACATTCAAACCGGCATAAGCGATTCTTCTATCTTAGTTAATTTAACAAGTGCTGTGTGTCACGCTCTGTTGTGCAGCGATGGAGTCGGGCAGGCAAACACAGGCAGTAGGCAGGAGTTTGGGCAAGACGGGGTTTTATTACAGGGAGGACGCAGGGTTAGGGATCACGGGAACAGGGTGGCACTCGACACAGCGATTCACACAGATGACAGATCTGGGGAAACTAACACAGACGCTGGATAAATACACGCAGGGAGACAGGCACGGATTGACAACAGGCGGCCACGATCAGGATCACACACGAGGTAACGAGGGGGGCGTGGCACACACGAGGCTCGGACGGGCGGATCATGACACTGTGTATGAATCCTGTGCATGCCTTTTATTTTATTTGCAAGGCTTCATGTGATGGGGGGGTTGGGGTTCGTTTTGCACCTTTCTGAAGCTGGGATTTCTAGCTGGCTGCTGTAGGTGACTCAGCTGTTCCAAAGGTTAAAAAGGTGCAACTTTAAAATGGATCAATATGAAATTCTTCTCTCCCCCTTGTTTTAAACCAAGCAGTGAAGTTAAATATCCTGATAACTTTTGAATGTAATGTTTTTGTTTAGTCTGTAAACCCAGTAGCCGAACTGGGTTGATGGCTAGTGGGTCTTTCTGGGTTTGCAAAGTTGGTTTCTGAGGGTCTTGGAGGACCGGGTGGGTTCTTGAAAATCATTCAATTCTGGATCAGACTTGTCACTTTTATGGTAACAAGCCTATCTTCCTTCACTAACCACTAATGGTTGAAGTGTAACAGATAAGACTACTAACTGTGACCATACTCGGTAAATGTGATAGGGCTGATTCTGTGTAATGTATAGACTTTAATAAGTTCATCCAACCAAAATGAAGTAAAATGTAGGCTGTATCATCGTACGATTTCGTGTCCTGTATGGTTTTATGCTCAGGCGTTGCTTGAAGTAGGAAAACTAGAGCCAAAACTGCCATTTTAATCAGTCATTTTTAATTTACTGTGTTTCAGATACATTTCATTTGAAGCAATATGTAGACCTATCATGTGTTACTTTTTAAACTTAATGGAATGTAGCATGTACTAGCAGACAGTCAATGATTAAAGTTAGCGAAAGGATTAATTACTTAGTAATTGATAATGCACTGGCTCTTTAGAATTCCGGGAAGCCAGCCTGTCACCCTCTGACACAGCTGAGATGTCATGATTTCTGTTTTAGGTCGTCTTCCTTTATGACTACACTGCCAATCGATCGGATGAGCTGACTGTGTGCCGTGGAGATGTCATCCAAGTTCTCTATAAAGATAATGAGAACTGGTGGTTCGGGTGCCTGGCCAATGGACGGCAGGGCTACTTCCCGGCCAACTATGTGGTCGACCAAAGTAAGATTTTTTTTTTTTTGTGCCTTAATTTTGCACAGTGAAAAGTGTTTGATCTATCATTCATTTCAGGGGATTTTGAAGATCTGAACAGAGCCATAGAAACAAACTCTTCTGTGTCAGATCAGCCAAACCAATCAGCAGAACAATCGACCCAAGCAAAGGTATTATACAATGACCTAGTCTACGTTTCTCTGACATTTCAGTTATCTCACTTTTTTTTATCAGACCTCTAAGGAATATGAACAAAACTGTTGCACCTTAAAAAAATGTTTGTGCTTAAGAAGCAGAATTCAACCCTGCATCTCTTAGTGTGGGCATGCATGCTATATGTTTATATTGTATAATACCGTATACACGCACACACGCACGCACGCTGCAAGTGAGGCTTTCACACATTTTTCTTTTGAACGTGCCAAAAAAATGTTCTCCCCTGTCTGCATTTCCCTTCACAGCAGCTACCTACTGCAGTGTAAATCTGAGAAACGAAACAGTGAAGATAATGACAAAAATGTAGGACCTCCAAAGTTTCACCTATCTTGTCCAAACAGCTGCATTTTTCTGCTGAAACTATCCCTTAAAACCTGCAAAAACTTTTTTGTAGATTCTCCCATAAGGCAATGATGTTGTAAAATGAAATTAAAGTATTCAGAAAAATCTCATCTAATGATTTTCGAGGGCTGCCCACAAATGGGAGTTATCTACAGACTAAATCATTGTCAAAATCATACACATATGTTTTTGTCCCTTTACTTTTGGAATGCTTAACTTTCACACCTCAGTGAAAGCAGGCTGAATTGTTTTGTCATACAGTGATTTTCCTAGTCTCATGGGCTAAATTGATGTGTGTATCTACACCATGGTTAATGTGCCCTTTAGATATGAGTATGGCCTCATGCCTACTGTTCCACGTATGAACATTAATAATTAAAATTCACAAAGCAGCCAAGCACAGCATCCAAATGCTGAGCCTTACTATTATTTATTTGGATCATAAGTAAGCTCTAAACTGCAAGTGATTTATTGTTGTTCTTAAGTGACTCTGTGAAAACTCCATGACATTATCTTCAGACACCTTGCATGGTGAGAAAATGCAGTGACACTTATTCGTAGCCGAAGTGTGATTAACATGGTTTGCACAGTTATAGTACCCAGCTAACTCACACCCATATAATGGGAAGTAAATGCATTTCTTTTAAGGTTGCTTATATGGGGTAAAGAGCAGCTATTTTGCTACATTAAAACCTTAAGGTCCCAAATGTGTTTTTTTAATGACTTACTGTAGAATAAACATATTAGTGAAGTGTAAATATTGCCTATTTTCATTGCTAGCTGGCGGAGTCGGTGTATCCAAAAATATATATTTTTTTAATATGTACAATTAATATTCATCTTGTATGAAGAAGTCGTCTGTCTTTACTGCATCTTTCCTTTATCCTTTTGTGTTTCTTCTCTCTTTGCTGTTTTCTGCCACAGATGTTTGTGCTCAGCAGTTACCCTTTTGTTGTATTTTGTTTATTTATTTATTTTTTGCGAGTTGCCGCCATCCCGACGTTCAGAACCGGCCCTGCCACGGCAAGCGGCTGACGTTTCTCAGCATCTTCACTGCCTGCCTCACGCTCTGATTGGTCCGCCCGCAGATCCCTGGCACTGTGAGCTCAACCAGAGAGCTGAGGTTAATCTCAGAGCACGACACGAACCCACAAGCTCCAGTTGTCCTGTGAGTCTCTTTGCTCGGTACCACGGTACCATTTTTGGCAAACCCCCCCCCCCGTCCCCCCCGCTTGCACTGGCTTGCTGTACGAGTGCCATATTCCTGAGGGTCAAACTACGTATGGTTACAAGATCTATGATGAATTACACCGGACATGTAATTTTAAATTCTTTACAATCAGTATAAGTCACCTGTCAAAGTGAAAGGCACCGGAAGTTGTTTGGTAGTTACTACTGTAGTAACAAAGTGCAGGGATGCAGATGGCTTGACGACTTCAAGCTAGATGAAGTATTTCTGTATGAGTGAAATCGACGCCGCCCTTATTCTGTTTGCATGCTTGAGTAACAGATTCTGTTTTCCCCACTAATTCTGGTGTATGGTTGTTTTAATGAAATTCGCGGACTGCGCTACAGCATCCTGTGTGGTAAAAATAATTTTCTACAGGGTTCAGAAGAAGAAAAAAAAGAAGTCTGTCACAACGACGGGACAGTCTGCCTTTGCAGACCCTGATACCCCCAGCACGTCACAGGGGAAGGCAAGCAGACTGCTCCCACAGAGAGGGCGATCCAATTCTGCTTTCGAACCCGATAAGTAGCGCTCTCAGGGAAGGCCCGCCCAAGACATTCATACAGTCATCGCTGTGGGCAGGGACCGAAAATTAATTGCACTATTTTTTCCACTTTTTAGACTAAAACTGTACAGTTCACTGATGTACCTTAGGTGCTCGTGGTAGCATTTATTCCCTAACGGAGTGCTCATTTTTAGTAGCTGTTGGAATTCCTGATCATTTACATTTACTGTACATTTACAGTGGCTTTAAGTGTATTTATTGATAAGAAAATATTTTCCATTTAACTTGTATTTTGAATACAAGTTGAAAATTAACTACATTTAATAATTTTAGCAGATTTTGAAATAGCTTTTTAGTCTTATTGCATGTCATTCACATAAATGTATTTTTTTGTAAATTGCCTTGCTGGGTTTCAGAACTGGACACTACAGATATTTGCTTTGAAAAGGATTTGCTACATCAGTATAAGACATTGTGCTTCTTGATCCTTATATGAAACACACTATCTTGGTTTCACCAAGTCCCAGCCAACATTTGGAGTAAAAAAGTGAATTATTGTTACCAAGAGTGTAATGCATTTTGTTTAAATGTTTGTCCAAAGTTTTCAGTTCCTAATATTACACTGAAAAATAACTACAGTACTCTGTACTGTACATTGGCTTACACTATTTACTTCTATTAACTCAGAACATTGGGATAAAGCCCACCGCTAAAACTGTGTGAACTGATCTTTAAAGAAATGTAAAAATTCCGTATAAAGAAGGCTGTCACTTCAGTAGTAGGGCATAGCGGTTTCACCCCGTGGTGGATCCCATCCAGGACGTGCCTGTAAGTTTATATTTAAATAATGTTCCCCCAATATCAAAGTGTCCTACTCTGTTCGCAATTCGGGACTTTTAAACATGTACTGTATAATTCTATCATTTTGCAAACTTTGTCATTTGATGAAAATATGTTTAACATCACTATTACACACAAAACACTGCTGCATAGTGGACGTGTCATATCGGCACTTAGTGGAGAGGGACAGTCGTGCTCATTCCATGTGTTTATGTAGAGAAGCTAGTTGAGAAGCAGAGTGGCAGAAGTGAGCTATGGCCTTATTTTGATTTTAAACATCAAAATGTGTGAATCTGCAGAGCCAACAGCCCCTCACTATGCAAATGATACAACCTGGCAAAACATCTGACCCTGGCTCACCCCGATTTAAACGAGTCTAAAGATTGTCAGGTGTGTGTGATAACAGATATAAGGCACATGATAGTGAAATTATTTAGCGATTATTGCGTTTCGTGTTTCTATTTACAGTCATGTTTAGCCTATATGCAACTTCATATCCCTTTATTCAGTGACAAAATGTAGGCTAGGCTAAATGACGGACAGAACAAACACGAAATAGAAATCTAACATGAGTGTATTGGCGACATTCTGTGACAGCTGAAGCCAAATGAATATCAGAATCCATGCACTGAAAGTTTAGTAATATAATATTTAAATGAGAATGTTTTATAGTATTGATTTGGGATTTATACAGATTGGTATCATGGTTAAAATGGGCAACCTTTGAGCAATCATGTAGAGCAAGCAAGTATTGGATATAATGGCCTAAAGTTTATCGATGGGCTCGTATTTAGTACCCAATTCCCAGTAGAAGCAGTAGAGACCAGCAAAGTCAAAGCGTGTTAGATGGTAAGCAGATAGAGAATAGGCTCCTTAATGAGTGGGGTTTTGCCATCCTATTTATGCTCCAATTCCCCAAATAAATAGGCCGCTGTTCAGTAAACTGCGAAGAACCAGTCGCCAAGTATTCACTGTGACAACACCACTGAAGATAACCCCGCCCACAGCTTAGAAGCCACAACTACTGCCCAAGCTGTCCTACATGGGACAAATGGGGGTTTGGGTATGAAAACCAAAGATGCCCCCTCCCAGGCAGCAGCCCAACCAAGGGATGTAATGAGGTGTGTGGGAATGGCTCCAGAAAAGAATGAGAGCAATACAAGTTTAAAGGAATGTCAATATTCAAAGCAAAAGTGAAATGTAGGGAAGTCACTAGTGATCACACTTGGGACAAAATGCCTAGGTTCCTGACGATGTGCAAAGTTTCTGAACAAAAAGTGGAATAATCACCTAAAACATAAGGGCTATATAAAATATATATATATATATATATATATATACACACACATACATACACACACACACACACACATATATACGTGTGTGTTTGTTTGCGCTGGTAGTACCTAGTCCTTTGTTCTTGCAATAGAAGGGTATTTTCTTTTATAATGACCTAGATTTATGTATAAATCTTTATATATAAAAATTATATATAATGTAAATCTGCTAATGGTAAATAAAAGAAGCAACCATAGCTGTGACCAGTAAATATACCCATCTAATGGATATCCAGTGCAGTAGAGCCTTAAGAGAGATCTTGGGAAAGGACAAGTGCCAGGTATTGCACACCACAGCAAGGATACAAGTGCAAACTAAGGGAGAATATCTACCTAAATCAACTTGGACAGTGGCAAGAAAAAGCACAATACTTATTTTGCAATCAACAAACATTTTAAGAACTTGATTTTAAGCGGCAGGATCCAGCACAACAAAATATATACACGTCCGATAAAATTCAAAAATAACTTTATTATAATATAAGCACTAGTAACTCCTGCTGCAGTAAGTATTACACACAGCATTAAATGATCAGATTATCACAGACTTCCCCCTTCAAAGAAATTGAACTAGTGAGCCAAGCAAGAACATCAAGCTGCACCGGTTCCTCTGGTCCTTTGTTTTCTGATCTGATCCTGCTGGTCCATCTCATCTCCGTCACCCCACAAGACTCATCTCCCTTTCACTATAGATTACAGAGCTGAGGTGCAGCGTTTAATCCATAGCTGCAGCTTCCTGAGGTGGACGAGGTATAGAAGAGCCTCTGCTCTGTGCCACACAGGAAAGGCACTAAATAACAGTAACAGTTCAAGGTTTCACGAGAGTGTGGTGTCTTTTACAACTTTATAGTCTGGTAGTTCCCCTTCCTCTTCTTTTGAACATAAACATTGGTTTAAATGTTCTAATACAGGAAATTATGAATCGTACTAAATTTCACAGTCACAAAACAGTACTTTATCTTTTATTGGTCTTATAAAAATATGAACACCTTTTTTCCCATACAATACAATCTATGGCCAAATTTATGAAAAAACTACAAGAAGCTATCAGAAATGATATTCATCATATACACAATGTCATTTTTGGTGGAATTAGCTATATATCTTTGACATTTACCTTTATTTGGTATGGTATAAAGCTCTGGTAATTATTTCAAATCATTATGTTCTAAGATTCTTAATGCTTCATTCATAAATACGTTAGGCTACGTCTGCGCCCAAGTCAGGATCCAGGTTCCTGGTCCAATGACTGCCAGTCTTTGGAAACATCACTCCTTCCTGTATGAACGCAACACAAGTGAAAGCGTTAGCCTCATGTGGAAGGTGTATTTTAACTGAGTACTAAACACAAGTGGCCAGTTTCCCAGTCAAGGATTAAGCCTAAACCTAGACTAGCTTTGAGTTACTATATTGAATCTCCATTGAAACGGCAATTTAGTCCAAGACTAGTCTTAATCCTTGTTCAGTAAACCGGCCCAAGTTGTTTTTTTCGAAATCTAATGTATCCTTAAGAAATATAAGTTATTTTCAGCAGCATAAATGTATTTAAAAATCGTACCTCGTTTAATTTTTTTCAAAAGAATTGGGCTGTCGACTTGGATCCCTGTAGCTATTTCAGATCCAGTAGATTCATCTTTAATTAGGTTTGGTTCAAGGTGTAGATTTTGGGACTGAGTTTGAAAATAAAATCTCAATCATTAGTTTTTAAACTTAATATTAGGCAGAAGAAGAGTGATTTCTAAAAATGCTAGAGTGTTGAAAGCCTGGTTAGAAACATTATGAGCAGTAATGGGCCAATGAAAGAGAAAATGCCTTAAGGTTCTCACCGGCATCTTTAAGGATCCATACTCCATTTCGGCAAGATCCAGCACCGGACTGATCGGAGAGGAATTGGAGAGGGACAACTCAATCACCGACCGATGAATGTTCGCCATTCTGAGTTTCCACAAGAAGAGAATATCACAAGAGATTCAGAGTGGATCAAGCAAGTGGCTTTTACAGTCAGGGTGTACAGTAAGTAAATTTTATTTTGAAGACATGATGCATGTAAAGGAGGGTGATGACCTTTGGCTGCTTCCAACAGCAAGGGATGATGGGGGATGTTCCCGGCTTGTGAAGATCTGAAAATGACAAAGAATGATACAATACAAATTTCACAAATCGTAATGTTGGTATACGTAGTTGTAAAGGTCTAAAAAATAATTGCTACATTAAATATTATAATTAAACATGAATAATTCTGTTTAGTTGCATCTGTGTCTTTCACTATTTTTTGACTTGAGTATTTCTGTTATAATTGCATTATTAATTTTAATGTTTGGGCAGTTCTGTGGCACAGCAGGTACTCCTGCCGTCTCCCAGTTCATAGGCCTGATTTGTGGCTCCATTCCATGTGTAGGAGGGAACAGAAAGCATGCTAACCCATGGGAGTCATGCTAATGTAAATGCCTCACGTGATCCAAAGGGGATTTCTGTGAATCCATGTCCCTGAATTTCAATTAGCGAGTCCTTGTTAGCGGGTTTGGGCCCCGCAGTGGACTGGCATCCCATCCAGAGTGTAACCTGTCATATCTCTGGTGTCTCTTGGGAAATGCTAGCCGTGAGTTATGTATTGAAAGAGGTTGCAAAAAATGGATGGATGAAATGAATTAAATGTAATATAAGATAAAAGAAAACAATTTTGGCCTACAAATGAACATTGTTTTGTATTGTATTGTACTTTATGTTTCTCAGCTATTGGTGGATTTTTATTTGTATGAGGCTGGATTTTTAATATGAGGAAATTATTATGATTTTGGAGATACTGTAAAAGAACCAGAATAAAAATTAATTGATTGATTCATTCAACATCCATCATCTTACACCTGCCAAACTGGCTAAGTTGGAAAACTCTGAAGAGGGATGATAAAATGGAAAACGTACAGAATCGATGGAGGACTCCGTGTTCTTATGGAGGGGGGGTTGACAGACAGCACGGCCACCGCAGTGGACGTCACCCATGCTCCGGGCTGAGGACGCACTCTCCTCCGGAAGGGAGCCGTAATCCAGAGGTGAAGCTGGCACGTCCCACCAGTGCGGGGGCCCAAGGGAAGAAGCTGTCAGACCCTCCCTGTGAGTCCGTGTGCCATCAAGAAAGGTCACCCTGTTCCACTCAGGATAGTCGTTCATTTGTCTCTGAAGAGATGACAGCGAAAAAAAAGAGGGATACTAAGTTACTACACAAGGGAGGATTTTATGATTGTTCACGGTGAGGTCAACATTACCATTAGCCTATGAAATATTTGAATCGGTGAGTGACAGTGGAGCAGCACTCTGGGGACCAATCAGCTTTCAGTTGGAGTTAGTGCCCATTACTATGTTATTTTAGCTATTAGTGGCTGGCTAATCAACCGATAAAACATTTCTTCATGCAAAAAGTATTTGACATCCTTCAGTCAAATCATACAGTAAAAATGAAACAGCACAGCTTGGTGGTCAGCCTTGAGATTCCGCCTTTATTTAGCTGAGACAGGTTTCATTTCACTGGATTCAGGAAGAAGAGTAATATCAAGAAACACACAAGATGTTGTACATTTTACGGCGACGTGACCTTTTAAAAAAGTGATTCTATTAGTCATCTGCAAGAAAAACAAAAATGGAAAAGACCTTGAGCTGCTGTCCACTGTGTGACATGCCTGTCACCAAGTGTGGGAGGAGAACTTCCCCCAAAGCATGGTCCTAGAATTACTTTACTTTTTCAGAAAATCCCCTCACCCAAGCCCAATTAAACTACCCTCAAAAGTGTACATAGTAAATTACTAAAGTTTCATAAACAGTATAGAAGGAAAACTGATCTAGCAAGCTTGAACACTGGGGAAGGTACTGAACAGGCTGTTAGCTACAGTGACCCAAGTCTCCTTAGACAGTCACATGTTGCCATTGCCTTCTTGCTTTCTAACTGAACTGCATTCTGGGTGGTGCTGGACTCTAATATTATAGATGTGCAAGTAAATACTTTATCTGTTATGTAAATCCTATATGCCTGCAAGAAACTAACGTATGAATAGCATGCATACTTACGTAACCCAAAAATACTACATATTATGATAAGTTTGACAAAAATACAGTATTGCTTCAATTGTGAGAAAGAAAACAAGTCACATCCATGTTAGAAACTACAAATACAAAAAAAACAGACCACTTATAACCGAGACCCATGTGCAGTTTTATAAACTATTAAATAAGTAGCTTCTCTTCTGATGCCTCTCAGCATCGCAGTGCAATGGGTTGTGCAGGGATTTCTCTCACCGGTAATACCTGCTGCCATCGCAGCTCATTCTCAGCAGACATCAGGATCAGCTCGATCTCCTTGACCCTTTTCTCCTTATCATGATCCTCACTGTCATAGTCTCTCTGCAATTAGAGTCCAGGGAGGAAACTCAGCACCCTATTCCAGAATGTCACCAGACATCATCCTGCCAAGCTCTATTCTCAATAAATTAAATTAAAGTTTATGTTTTCTTAATTACAATAGAAATAAGAGAGAGCAATGTTGTTTGGCAGAGCTTGTTTTCTCGCTAACCCACCCACATTTATATATTATTCTGTCACCTTACATTAAAACAACTCCATTTTCCTGGTCTAGTACGTCGAACGCTATTAGTTTAATCCAAAAAACTGGTCTTACTTGTATTGCGGCAGTTCCAGGCTGCGGAACATTGGCGTTCATGTACGTCCCAGCAGGGAAAGGCAACTAGGGAGGGAGTCAAAAGTGAAAAGGGGCAGCTAGCTGAAATTTCCTAAATACGCCACTAAAAAGAGAAATCTTGTTTAAAATGTCATGCACAAGCATGGTGCATTACACGTTTTGTTTAACAATACAGGTCAGAGCAATGTGAAACCGCATATAAATTAAAATACGGAAGTAACAATACCATAGTTACATATAAAGTGTTCCAAGTGTTAGCTTAAAAAAAAATAAAACTTGAACGATCTTGAAGTGCCAACAGCCATTGCTGGATGCGATATGACCGCGTCACACACATAACTGGGGTGTAAAATCTGCAAATCTGTCCATATCTCTGATCTTTGAGTATGTAAAAAAAAAAAAGTAGCACCTCAAGTCAGATAATCTAAGTCAAACCGGCTGAAGAGGCTGAAAAGCAAAAAGGAAAAATGCACGCTTAAAAGCCGAAACACTGGAACAGTGTTTGACGGACAGGCAGTTAGGAAAGAGGAAACGTGTGGATTGTTGGCATGGCGATACCTCAGGAGCATCTCTAACAGAGCTTGGTCCCTACAGAGAAAAGGTTTTGGTGGAAACAATAGAATTGAGGTCATTTGTGTGTCCAAACATGACCACCCTGGGTCATCAACTACATTCCCTAGTTTTGCAAGCCAGCCATTGTCCCTGAGGTACAATACCCTACTAGACAGAGCACAGGTTAACAGCAAAATATGATGACATCATCAGTCCTCAGATCCTCTGAAGAGCCCAAAAAGCCTGATAATTACTGGACTGCAATCTTAAAAATCATGGCTCGCTGTTCACTACCTAAGGTATCACTCTTTCGTGCATAGGTCTTGCACCAGTGCTGCTCACTCTTGTACCTGGGCATTCATTGGAAGCTCAACCTAGCTGTACTTACGCTTTGTTGTGTCCTTCGTAGCACTCTTATTTGTAATTTGCCATTTGTCTCACTCCATACATCACTCTGAACAAAAGTGTCCGCGAAATAAAGTAAATATAATGCAAATGTATAATCAAAAGGCAAAAACAGAAGAGAAGTGAAGCAAACATAGCATTAGTGACAGTTAGACAACGATATAGCTGAAAGTTTGAAGGACGAATAAAACATGACACGTGAATTTTACGTTCTTCAGGCTAACTGCGTTAAAATGACATATTATTACAGATAATCAATGGGAAACACATTTTACCCGCTTTGTTCCTGCACCGTGATAGAACTGAAGGGGAGACTGTGCAAGAAACTTCAACGTAGAAGGGTGATGAGCGAAACCATTTATATGGTCTGCTTTGGTGTAGTTTAGGGTCGCATGTAGCAGGTCAGCTTTGGGCAAATGTTGCAGATAACCCTCCTGCTCAACCTTTCGTCGCATGGTGGAATTCCAGTGATTCTTGATAGCGTTATCAGTCCTGTGCAAAAAAAAAAAAACATATGATAAAAGCAAAAAAAAAATGATCCACAACAAAATATTTCACCCTTATAACAGTGGGCCGTTGATGTTTTCTGTTGATGGTGAATAGCTGCAGGAATGTCCCCAACCTTCCAGGCAGAAGTTTGGCTATTTCTGCCCATCGGTTCCCCAGCTTCTTGTGAGCCTGGTAAATGATCTGGTCCTCATTCTCCGTCCAGGACGTCTTCTTCACTTCAGGATTCAGGTGGTTGTGCCACCGTTCCCGGCACTGTTTACCGATACGACCATTTAAGTATTTGGCTATGACGGACCACCGCTTGGGGCCGTACTTCTGGACGAGCTCGATCACCTGCGTGACACGTGATAAACCCAGATCCTAAGGTGCCATCAACACCTTTGAATTCAGAAGCTTTTAATGAACATTAAGTGGCTGGTTATTTAAATATGCAAACCTTTTTATCTTCTTCTTTAGTCCAAGGACCCTTGATGAGTTCGGGATTCAAGACTTTCTGCCATCGGTGGTGGCACTGCATGTCTGTATGGTTCTTCAGGACAAATACAAGTTATTTTTTTTCCAGGCCAAAGTTTGAAGCACTGGAGAAATCAAAAACCATTCTTAGACTCTCTCCCAACATGGCCACACCCATATCACTCTTGTGCATTACATGTATAATTTGAGGAGACTGACGTAACTTAACACTATAAATATACACATGGTGATGGCCTGTGTTGGCTGATTTAAAAAAAGTGTTGCGTTTTGTATTCTGCACCTAGTAATACACACCAAATGAACCAAGATGTCTCCCACACAGTCGTGTGTCATGATCATCATAAAAGCACAGTAGTTCTTACAGGCATAAAACTTGCAATAAGCTTCCAGTCTTGAGATCCGTGATTCTCCACAAGCTTCCTTAGTTTTTCATCCTACAGGAAAGCAGTTAAAGGTGCAGACAGTGACAGCAATGAATTGCTATGGACCACACTAAATGGAACAGGACAAATGGTTTTGGTAAAGAGAAAACAAGCATAACACACCGGACCGGGCTACCTCCTCTGTATTAATACGTCCCCACCATACTCACACAAATGATCATATGAATGTGTAGTAGAACACTTTTGTGTAGCTATTACAAATGTTGTAGTATAATCCCAGCAATAGACCATAAGAGCCTTTTCTTACTTCTTCACGAGTCCACCGAGTCTTCCCTACGATGTGCTTCCCATTCTTGGTTACTGGCACACCAGGGTCTAGTCCGTTCAGCTCCGTTTCTTCATCATCGTCTTCACTACTGCAAACACTGATCGGCAGAGACGGTGAGCCGTGAGGGGAAATGGAGCCCATACAGGTGCAACAACAAAAGCGAGAGTGATACCTTGTTAATCTTATACCAAAATCATAGACCCCCCCGCCAAAAAAGGAACAGATACGGCATGTACAATTTCTACTGTGAAGTTTGCGCATTCTTTCGATACATGCAAGACGGAGCTGTTTTGTAGTTTTCCAAGTTCGGTCTAATTCTGGCATACTTCATTTCACTAGAGGACGCATGCATCATACAGGTAAATGAAAAAGTATGTAGAAACATCATACCTACATCCATATTTGTATTTCTTTATCAAGTAGTACTACTTTCATGCACGTGCAATATCCTGAATAGTATTAACTTATGGAAATGCATTAAAAAAACATAATAAAAGTATACAGACCACGTTTCTTGCACAGATAAGTAGGTCAGTTTCCCCTAGATTATCAAGTAATTCTTTCCTGCGTTTTAAAACACGCCCTAGATGTATTTCTATTCGGAATGCCAGAACTTGTATTAAATAAACAAACATGGATACGAAACCATGCCATCGCAACACCAATTTCGCAAATTCATGAAATGTTACCGGAAAGTAAAGCACGCAAGAAGAATTTATAAAAATACGGTTCATAGACACTGCATAGAGCGGCTGTCACCCATACAACTGGAGAGGTTGTATGTCATATTTAGGGTTTTTTCCCAAACATCCTTGTATTTAGTTTTACGTTCACATTAAATTACAGTATAATGGCAATTGTAACAGGTGCGATTGTTTTCCGGTCAAAGAATATTCAACTTCCACCGTAAAACAATACCAGACACGTTTAATAATTAAACTGGAATCTATAAAATCTAAATCAGAGTAGTTCCGCTGATATTTTAGAAACATAACCAACTGAAATAACGATTTCTACCCTTCTTCCACCGCGAATAATAATAAAAAAAAACAGAGAGCATTTGCTTTTCTGCCTGTCAAAGAGGTCCCTTCACTTCCATGCACGGAGAGAGCGGCTGCAGTCACCCTACCTGCGCCGCTGTCGCTGAGCCATCGTGACGTCGTTGTGCCCGCTGTGGGAGTGGAGTGCAGAGGGGAAGCAGCTCGCTCCGCTTTAGGGGAGCGACATGAACAGGTCCCATGGCCGAAAAGTCACCTCCCATCCGCCGCTTACACATCCGCAGTCTACAAGTACATGCAAAGTCTACCCACGTGTTGCAGCGAACTTTCTAGGTGGGTGGGGCAGCTTAATTTAGTAATATATAATACATCCAAAATGGACTTAACTGTCAGAAGAGTTTGTCAATTGCAAAAACTAAACGGCATTGTATAATTTTAACGCAGTTATTGTGGTTCCTGGGTACTTTAGCTAAGTAAACACACGAAATGTAATATTAAAATTGTCAGTATTGACGGCGCATCAGTATTGCAACTGTGTATATGAGAAACTTACTGTAAAGCTTACTCTGTCTGGCAAGTAAATGGATATCGCACAGACGCTCGTGATACTAAAATCCTGACAATATTGTCGGCCATATAACTAATGCCATCTGGACCACTCATATCGATCATATCGACATTTATTAAAATAAAACATCTTGATAGACACGATTAGAAACCCCACGTTATACTGCCTGTCCACTAGATGGCAGAATGACCCCGTAGGAAATGTTTACCATCACCACCTGCCAAACACGTACTGCTATGTAAAAATAAGTACGCAGACAATTTTTCCCCATTACCCGGACCAAGAAACGCTGCTGGAAGGTGGATGGATGGATTTTTTCTTTAAGTCACCAACAGCGTTTCCTCGGATATAGTCCAGATAATCAGAAATTAAACGAGTTAGGGTCCAGCCGTAATGACCTTTCAGAAGATACTCATTCACCGCCTGTTACCTAATATGGTTCGAAGTGAGAAAAAGTTACACCATTGCTTATTTACCATGAAATAGCAATTAGTAATATGCCAACATTAGCTGAACAACTCTTACCATGTTTGTCATATTCAAATTTTATACTGTAGGCTACAAAGAAAGCTAATCATGCACCCGTCTGGAGCTCTTTTCAAGAATCATGACTCAACCTTACAAAGTATATCATCTTACAAGGAATGCTGGTTATGATATGTGATGGGCAAAGCAAAAGATGAAGTGATGCAGTCACAACAGATCATTTCTAGTGATTTCTTAGACTGTAACATTAACAATTAAGCAACGAACAGTCTCGAACAATTTTCTCCCATAATATTAACATTTAAATACTGCTAATTTGCACCCACAATTGTGTATATACATACTTTAACAAAGTTTGACAAAATTAGATGAGCAAAACTGACATATCCTTGCATTCCTGCACTACACTGATTTTTTACATTTCAGTCAACTGACAAATATTATTTTCCCACAATCTTTATTTCAAATAAGGCCATTAAAATAGACTAATAAATTATAAAACAGATATACGTCTATAATTTATTTTAAATCAACAGAACTGCATATGTGTCATAAATGCGAAGATGACAATACAGTCCAAAGGTTGCACAAGTTTCCCATATTACAAAGTCTTCAGTCAATGATTCAGAATACTAAAACTACTACTGAGGCCAGTGCGGAATTCTGCAAGAACACAATGCAAGTTATTGCACCAATAATGCATATGAGAAAAGTTTACACATTGTACTCTAGTTTACGTTATGCAAATAATTTGGATATGAATAGTTGCCGATTATACAAGTGGCAACCAGAGCCTCTCAGAATGTCTGTGCTGTGCCAAGAAAAAGTAGTCATGTTCAAAAAAAAATTATAAATGTTAAAAAAAAAAAACCTTCTAGAAAACACTTTATGCTACAGTACTTAAATGAAGTTACATCCTCATTGCATTTTTAACATATAAAACAAATAAATAATGCTCTTAGTATTACAAAGTGATTATTTAAAAAAAAAAAAAACATACACACGGCACGAAAAAGGACAATGTTATTTAAATGCCTGGATATTCTACCCTTAGTGAAAAGCGTTCCCCTCATTTGTTGGGGTACTAGAACACCATGTGGAGTGCGAATCAGAAGAGAATCCCACTCTCCAGCGGATGCATGTCCAACTGTTTCAGGGCCTAAGACAGGGACACGATCAGATAACCAATTAACTGAACCACAGGGCAGTCAAATGAACTCACTGACAGCGAAACATTTTGACCAACAGGATTACAAGTTACAATACCTTAGGCATTCAATGAAATATACATGTCCTTAAGGTTAACCTTGTCTAATCTCTGCCTTATAAGTCCATTTTATTTTATCTTGTAGAACTTCCCTAGATAAGAAGGGGTCTTAGAAGTATTAATAATAATTATAATAATAATCAATCCTTTATTTATCCCCATGGGGAAATTCCTTTTTATGCCTCCCTCAACTTGCTCTTTGTAGAGCAAGCTGTCCGCAAGGGGCAGCCACCCGTCGCGGCGCCCAGGGAGCTGGGGGTTAAGGGCCTTGCTCAAGGACCCACAGACAGGCTGAGGCTGGGTTAAGCTGGGTTCAGCTGCTGGGTGAAGTTTAAGTTTTAACAAACAATTTTTAAAGAAACTCGTCATACATAGACGCTTCTATATACCAGGAATAACCATCAAATCAGCAAATATATACTTACAGCAAGAAAGAAAATGTGTCCTTCGATGGCTGAAGTTCACCCAAAATTCAAATTCTTTGCTACAAAACCTCCAAATGATCAGCCAAAGAATCTCCTTTATGAATAGAATATAGACATTATGAAGTGGAACAGTGCACTGGGATACATTCTCAAACCCATTCATCTACAACTAGTCATCAAAAAAAGATCCAGAATGGCAAATGTGAAACTAGACAATGGTCATACTATTGCAACAACACCCATCACGACAAAAGTTATTTTTTTTTTGGTGGGGGGGGGGGGGGGCAAAAAAAATAAAATTAAAGATTGGGTCTTGTTAGGCTGTAATTTAACAGGTCATTTTAATTGAGATTAAGCTACATCTAATGTCTCCTATGATTGATAACATACAATCTTCTTTGCATTGCCAGGAACAAATAAGTCTTAAAAGGACACAACTTTGTTATTCGTATATGAAATAACTACAAAAGACTGGTCCATGATTTTACTTAGTAGGGATATTACTTTCACAAAATCATAAAACACACACACAAGGATCAAAAGCGGGCAAAAAAAGATCCTTTTTTTTAAATGAAAGGATATTCTATGCTTAGTAAAAGCAGCAGGTGAGGTTGATTGGCTTTGCAGAGCTTTGTATGGTCTAACCCAGCAGAGGATCCCTCTCTCCAGCTGATACCCGCCTCGGGGCATCTTGGGGCAACCTTGGATTAACATACGGCCAAACGTGATTGGTTCAATTAGCCCCGGAGCGTGCAAAACATACTGACTCAGTCATATAACAAAACATTATGTCATGAATTAAGGAAGAGGGCAAATCTCCCTGTAAGAGGACTATGCAGACATATTACAACTCTTACGATCTTACCTGTTTTTCCATCTTACTTCATAGAGGAAATATGTGCCCAGAAGAAATGACTAAAGAGAATTAAAAAAATAACACTGACAAAGTGAGAATAAGCAGACAAAATCTGCATGTAAACAGGTAGTCAGTGGGTTAAAAACGACCAAGTTACAGACGACTCATATGTATGAATGGACTGCTTTAAAAGCCTATTATACAAAAATTCAGATTAAATACAATGGTTTGCAATAACAAACGCACACACAGGTTTGTGATGTTCGTGAAAACATCCTTTGGCTTCAGCAGTACAGTTCTTTATTATTTTAATCACTTATTACTTTATAATAATTATTACTACTACATACTGTATTTTTCCAGCTTTCCTACAAATTCCACTTAAAGACGGACTTGGGGAATGGATCTCGTTTGTAACCTGAGGACTGCCTGCATCTGACTCACTAGTTAAATGTAATTTTTCCTTCTCGATTACATCAGAGGATTTAAAACATTAAACAATTATGCTACATTAGAACTTTTTGTCAATTTTAAATTACACTTACAGCGAGAAATCCAATTGCTCCCTCGATGGCTGAAGCCCACTCGAAGCTCAGAGTCTGGGTTATGAAGCCCCCAAATGTCGGACCAAAAAACATACTGTGAAAATAAAACGGCGTCATTACAAATCAGATTACCTAGGTTATTTCTGGGAGACAGGAAAAGCGATTTCGGTTACTGGGACATTTAAATATAAATAGGAGCAGAGCTGAAATTGTACCGCGACAGCAACTACACAAAAGTCAAAAGCAGCATTAATTTCCTCATTAACTTTCTGCCAAGAATGAGTAGATTCTTACAACATCACAGCAAGAGGAGCTTACCCAGAAGACCACACAGCTCCGAACAGTCCAGATACCAGCCCCAAAGTGCTCAAACCCTCCTCAAAACCATTCTCACTGAAACGAGCCAACAAATGTAACATTTTTAGACACTTAAGCAAGCCTCTCAATACTTTCTGTGAGCACCGTGTGCTGCCAAGTCAAAACTTTATGAATACGAGTTACATGTAAAGCAAACTCACTATGCGCAGGTGATTATCTCAGGGAAGATAGGGATGCCGGTCATGCCCAGAGAAAAGCCGATGATGGTCAGCATGAAGACAAACAGCCACAGCTGACTAAAGGAGGAGGGAAGATCGTCACACTATCAGCGAAATATGGGCGACGTATCCAAACGCCAAGAGCTCAGACTGTGCTTAACTTTAAACGTCAAGCGTTTCATGTATGGAGTGACTTCCTGGACTAATCACCTTCGAAATTTACAAAATGCACAGTTTTTAGACTTCAGTAAACAAATGGTGCCAACATGTACAGTAGAGCCAGCCCAAGACATACAAGTGAACTAAGCGACTGCTAAGGGCCCAGCGGCCACCAGGGGGGCCCCAAACTAAATTTTGCTTAGGGCCCCAAAAATGACCATGTGATTAAACATTAGGAAATTTTGTACAGCCTGTCAGGGGGGGGGGGGTAATGCACTAAATGCATTACCTTGATACCAGGTAGGTATTAGGTAAATGCACTAAAACTGCTCGGCAGTTTTCGAAGCAGAAAGAGCAGGACCCACTGGGAGATGTGGAAAATAGGGGTCGGTCCCAGCAAACAAAATCCAGCTGCGGTTCCAATGCCTCCCATGACCACCAGCCACTTCCTTAAGGACTGCGAAGAGGACATCACCCATAGGTCAGTGTCATATCCAATCACAGGCAGGCTGACGCAATTCTGCTGAATGTGCTTTTAGCACCTAACACATGAGATTATAAAACTTGAAACATTGTTCATAATCTCAATAGATTTCGTAACTATTTCTAAAATAATCCAGCCTTGCACTCCTGTAGGCCCAGTACACGTGATACTCATTCATTACTTACGGGATACTTGTCACTGGCAAACCCAAGTAAAGGTGAGGAGAGGCAGTACGGCAGGGATACGCCAATCAATAGGAGGCCGACGAAACCAGCAGAGAGCTGAAACTGTGAGAGATGCATTAAGTTTATACCCTTTCTAAGGCAGAAGGTCAAGGAACAGGCAGATCTCATGGTATCAGAGCAGAAACTCAGATCATGCATCAGGAGCTGCAGCAAGGGGGGAGCGGAGTTGCTTTGTCATCGCTAAGCCTTAAAGATATAAGCAGGAGTCCAAAGATCCGCAAAGCCCTTGGTAATGAACCACTGCAGTCATAAAATAGGGAGGACAATAAACCACACATTTAGCTACCACTCAATCCAAGTCATGTGCTCCTACAGTCACACACACACATTAGTGTTGCTAAAGACTCAACAGCAACGAGTTCCTTCGTTTTCATGTGAGCTTAGCCTCCACGTTCTTTTTAAATACTGAAACATTATACAGTGTTCTGTGTCCCCTAAAGCAGCGTAACGTCATATTGAGTATTGGTGTCACTCAGCAGGTCAAAGCATTCCTTGGGGTGAATCTTGTCATGACAGGCTTGTGTGTGAGTAGCGTCTGAACTGTCCAGAAGTCTGTCGCTTGTAAACAATCTGATTCGAATGATACGTCAGCAAAATCTGACAAGTGTGGTGAGGCGAGTATTAATACACTTAGCTGGTCACACGGACCCAAATGCTGTGTGAAGCTCATCAGGTGATGACTGTTAAATCCGACTTAGTCTATGATTACTGTTCTTTGCATATGTATGAAGCAGTGAAGGCAAGAGGTTAAAAACATAATTAAAAACACACACACACACATGTACATATTCAGTATTACAGAAAACCGCAAGCCCAACTGCTTTTGTTCATATTGAGTTTCTGAACGGATTATCTAATTTAAATGTTATTATATTGGAAAACACAAAGACACCACCGCTACCTTCTCTGTTGCAAATATGGCCAGAGTTGCATCAATGAAAGCCAGACCTGAGCTCAACGTGAACACCACGAAACACAAGAGAACTATTTTGGGATGGGCAAACAGCCGGATAAGCGATCCATCAGTGGGAGATGCACCTGGGAGAAAATAATAATAATTATTGAATCAGTGATCATACAACATTCAGTATAATTTCAAATTCATTTCCTCATAATGTACCAACTATGTTTTGGCAGCCCAATACAAGTATACATTTCTTAAATAACTATATGTATATGTCCTTAATGGGGCGAATGTCCCATGCACTTAAGTCAAAAAAGTGCGTCAACTTAAGTGTGGCGTTTAAGTGCACTGAGGTCATTTATGAGCCTTAGGCGGAGAAACGCCAAAATATGGGTGCATGTAAATCACTCTTTGACTTAAGTGCTTAACGGAAGAATTAACTCCTCAGAGGATAGATCAAGAAAGATGAGGGGCTGGGTACAAAGAAACTGATACAGAGCAGATTGAACAGCCCTGTCAGATTCCTGAGGTGAGATAGAATATAAAAAATTGACAGCTTGTGTTGGTGCAACGATCATACAAAAACTTACTAAGGTTCGGTAAAACCAAGATGTTGAATGGGACCATGAGAAGCACAAAGCATCCCAAAATAATAAAAGGGACTTCATATCCAAACGACTCGTACAAGACGCCACCCATTGGAGGTCCGATAATCAGACCGAGGCCGGTGAAAATCTCCAAGCTGCCCTAAGAGAGAAAATGGCACGTAATGCACGACTGCTAACACGCCAACACCAATCCCAGACATAACGGGTTATCACTTCTAACAGATCTCTCTGAGGGACGATAAAAAGAACATGCAAAGATCAGTCAACTGTATAACTGCACTCCCATTGAGGTAATTTTTATAGTAAACAAACACACATAACAAAAAAACACATATTTACATGTAGAAAGTCGCAGTATAGATTCCACCCCATAGATTCACATATATATCGCAACTCTTTCATAGCTTATTGTTCATTTCAATGTAATCATTTCCTGCATATTAGGAATATTACACTTACCACAACAGTCGCTATATTGTTAGGAAACACTTTCGCGATAATAGCAAAAGATGACGTCATGGCAGCAGAAAATCCCACTGCATCTATAGACCTCACGATGAGGCACAACACAATGAAGTCTATCATTCCAGGGCACCTGTCAAGCAAACTAGAGAAAAGGAACAAAAATAAACAAATGACTGAATAAATAAATGGATACAGGAGAAATACCTGCATTGGTTGTTAATAATCAACAAATCAAATATGCTGGACAAAATAGAAATTAATTGCATAAGAAATGCTGAAAACCCTTTTTTTCTCAGCTACAGACATTTTGATAAAAACCTCAGCTAGGCAAGAAGCTTGAAACAAAAGTACAGGAATGAAACATGACAGAAGCGTCATCTTAAGTAATCTGAAAACATGCCAAAATGAATGTCGTAAGTTGAGCACACTTCTCAAAAATTTCTTTAAGACAAGTATGACTTACCCAAAGAGAACAGTGCATACTGAGGATACAAACAGCCCAGAAATTAGCATGAATTTTGGTCCAATTTGTACAATCTGAAAATATAAAAATAAACAATTTTTCTCAATATTACTTTTCAGCTCATATTCCCTCCCTATTTATTCAGTGCAAATGCCTCCCCTGCCAACCCCCCCATTCCAGTCCTTGCTTGGGCAAAGAAAGATTAAAAATTTAATAAGGCACCATAAATGGCAAGCAGGGATGGATAATAAAGTATATTTAGTTGCATTCTGTACTTAAGTACATTTTTCAAGTATCTATTCTTTAGTTGAGGATGAATTTTATTGAAAACTTGACTTTAACTCCACTACATTTCAAAGACTAATACTGTCCTTTTGACTCCAGTACATTTCAATGAAATTTCTTGTGACTCATTACTGAAGCATAGCTTTGAAGTCAGCAGATGAATTTCCTTTTATAAAATGCGATTCACCATAGGGTGTCCAACTGGGATTTTAAGGCGGGCTCGTTATATCTTAATTTTCTTTGAAAGTACATGCGCACGCGCACACACACACACACGCACGCACGCACACACACAGTGTTTTGTGGGGATGGAGTGAGGATGGTCTTAACAAAATTAAAAAGGACAATGGCTGTTCTTTTATCAAATCAATTGTGTTTCTATAGGAATTGCAACACATTTCCCAAGCTTTTTATTCTACAGGTATTTTATTCTACTAGTACCAATCACACATGTATCCATCCATCCATCCATTGTCTATACCCGCTTTATCCTACTGGGTCGCAGGGGGTCCGGAGCCTATCCCGGAAGCAATGGGCATGAGGCAGGGAACAACCCTGGACGGGGGGCCAGCCCATCGCAG
>JABFEB020000026.1:16369406-16387136 GCA_019775895.2 Stomatorhinus ivindoensis
ATACATATATATGATATTTTGACACTAAGAATGAATACTTAAATTCCATGTTAGAGTGTAGTTCCCAGAAAAATTGGCAGACAGTTTAACCAGATTCATCCAGTAAGGTTTATCAGTATTAACTGATTTGATAAAATGGCATAGTTGCATCTGCCGGAGCATACAACTGAACACTTGCAAATAAGCATCATTTAATTTGATGTCGAGGCTTGTTGAGGAACGTCCTGTTAAAATATCGACTGAGAGATGTGGTCTTAAATGCACTACAATGAAGGAATCGCTTGTCCTTCCCTGAAGAACAGTATCCTGAGGATGACCTCATTATTTTCTCAGCAGCCTGGCATGCAGATACCATGATGTTATGCAGATCAAACAACACAGACAGCAGAATTCTGGATGATTTGGAGGTCCAATGGTATGTGTGAGATGCTAAGCCAAGAGTGTCTTGCAGTCACAATAGTCACAACATGAACCAAGCAATTAATTAATATAGTATAACCCTATAGTACTATGACACAATTCATTAAGATGGTGCTAAAGCTCAGGCAACACTTGAATTATTTTCAGGTCACTGAAGACCAATACACTGTTTGAGATAAGGAACATTATCAATTTTGTTGAGGAGTTGGAGATATTAGCAAGACATCATGCAATAACTGGAGGACCCTTGAGTGTTATGGGAGTAGGTTCAGATGCATGCAGTCGGCTTATCAGTGACAATCACTGTATTATGTAGAAGTGATTAAGCAGATGGGTGCATAAGTGGATGTGTATAAAGTACAACACAGCCTAATGCTGATGTAAAGTCACTAGGGGCAGTGTTATTGCAGCCTGGACTGGCTTTGGGTGCTGTGAAGTATGTCACAGGTCCATTATCAAGATAATCACAAATCTGCTATTTGGAACTCATGTCACAAGACAATCAGCTGACAAGGCGATAAACTAAATGTGTAGCATCTCTAACAAACAGAGCACCACGAAAGTATTTTTTGATATCACCACATACAAATTTGTCTCACTGTAAAGTTTTATTAAGCATCATCAATTGACACAAATTTCTAAGCAAAACTAACAAATATTAACAAAAGTAAATCAGCAATCCTAAGACACCTTTTATTAGTAGCTATTCTCCTTTATACACTGAAGGAAATGAAAGCATTTCACATTACATTTATATGACAGCAATTTTCTTCATCCTGATAAAACAGAACAAATAAATATAAATTCAAAATTCTTCCCTGAAAAAATATCATGAAAGCATTATTACAGTACTAAAAAAACCATTTACAAAGGTCTCCCCTAGCATATGCAAGCCATGTGACTTAATGCTCACTTTTCAGCAGCAATAACAAATTCATTGCCAGAGCACTCGGTAAACAGCAGTAATGATATTAAAAAAAAAAAAAACATATTTAATAAAAAGAAAAATCTTTCAGCATTAACCTATTTATAGCTGTGTGATATTTCACGCTTCATATCCTCACTTCTGGCTTAAAAAAGGTGCCTATAAATACCACTACAGAGATTTCTGCCCAAAGATGAAAGTGCATTTTTCTAGGTATATAAAAAGAAGTAAAAAAATATTCAAAATTAAAGTCGTCTTAGAAAGTTGTCTATAATCAAAACTTAAAAGGTACTCCTACAAATGCAAAAATACAACAAAAAAATAAATTAACTGCATAATAATCCACCATCATAAAGATTTCCATCAGTTCTCTTATGCATGACCTTTTGAAAAGGATACACTGCCTGGCACTGGCTACTGCACCAACGGCAACAATCTATGTATTTAGGTACTGCACTAATATATCTTGTCTAACCTCACAATTACACAAACATTTAGATGCATACGTCCCTTGCCGCTAAACTTGAACAGATTAAGCAAGTATTTACTTCTTTCTACCACAGTGAAAATTTTTATCTTGAATTAACACCTGACAGCAAGCCTTCACAATACATTGATAACTACCTTCTTGAACAGGCAGACAGACTAATAAGAGATTAAGGTCATTAAGCACATTTTTCAGACTTGTGTAGACAAATTTCTCACATTTTTACACTAATTTCCTTAGTACAGAGAAAAACGTAAGGTAACAGATGTCAACACTGAAATATATTGTAAATAAAGGGCCATTATCTGACAAGCCTACAAAAAACATAATATATCCATCCTGTCATATTTTTATTTAAACCTCTTCTGAGTTGAAACACACAAATTAAGGAAGCGACTGTCAATACTACATAACAACGTCTTTCAACGCACTTCTTTTGGCTGGTTAAGACACTCAATGTCTTCTTAAAAACAAAGCTAAGCTCACTTCCAGTACACATTCCAGGAAAGTCAGATTGATCCAATCAAAATCATTCATCATCCATCATTAGTAGCTGCTCATCCAATCAGGGTTGGTGTTCACACTGTTATAGCATTTTTAATATTACAAACTGCATGAGACTAACAAACAGAGCATATATACATTAAAAAGTAGAGTGAAGTTTTCATGGAATGGACACAAAGTTGCTTTACAGGTTGGGGTAACATATCCTATACAACTATCTTTTTTTAGTTTAAGGATTTACAAAAAATATGCATTTAAAGCTGGTTTTGGACAAGCACTACATGCTTATCCAGAAGAATGGCCTATCATTATGTATGCATAGGTGACGCCCTTCCTTCTCTGACAGCTCAAAGCAAGCTCAGAAATCTGATCATCAGTATTGGAAATCAAAGTAAAAAAAAAATACAATATTTAAAATTCAGATTGTCTTGAAACAATCCAAGATTATAGGGCAACATCCGCAAATATTCTGTCAACAGCTCAATGCAGTTTATTTTTGTTTTGTTTTGAACATACACTAATTTAATTATACAAAGTTTGTCAACCAAGACATTTAAAAAACCAACAGAGCATGGTAAAACTTGTGAAAAACAGTTACTAAAATAGTCTGACTTGCCATGGATGATATATGTGGAAAAAGATTATACAATGACTACTGAGGTACTGTATTGGCATAAATTCAATGCTCCTAGTCAATGACTTCACAGAAGTGATAAGAGATCGATTACAGTATATTTACATTTTTAAAAGTTTTCTAATTTGCTTTAAAAAAAGTAAAATGCATATAAAGTAGGTACTATGACTGTTGATTGGTAAAATATATTCACAAAACATTAAACAAAATGTGGGATTTAACAGACCTCAAAAACAATAAGCTTCTTTCATGCTCTGAATTTCTCCCTTGTGAATCTCTCTGCTCACTTAACAGTTTTATTCATATTTATAAAATATGCACGATCCGAACCAAAAGTTACGAAACAGCTTCACTGATATCAGGAATCTGGGTTTGGTCAGTGGGGAACAACATCAGAACATTTCAGTTTTGCAGAGACAAGCATGAAAACCCAACTCAGCCTTACAAAACGTATCAAGGTCATTCTGCTCCTCTAGCACAGTGTTTCCCAATCCAGTCCTTGGGAGCTGGGAGGGAGCAAAAATTTGCACTGTCTGCCAGGGACCTGGGAGGGAGCAAAAATGTGGACCGGCTGTGGGTCCCAGAGGACCGGGTTGGGACACGCAGCATTAATGGTTGAGCTCACCATTGCTTTGACAGCAGACATGCATGGTGTTCATAGCCTTACGTCACCCTGACACAAATTAGCAGCAAGGTCACGTCACTTTCAACCTTTCTCATTGATAAAAATTCAAAACATTTCCTATTAATTTCTTACTCCCCGATATTTCATTGCACTAATTATAGAAAGTTTTCCATATTACATAATTAAGCTATCAAAGCCAAACTTTGGTCCTGTTAGTTTCTTTTGAAATCTAGTTCCCTGTTATTTTTGACAGGATTGAGCATATATATGTGCAACACAGTCCATAGTGTTACAAACATCCAACAGGCAATATTTGGTCTGATTCTAACTTCAACATTTGGTTATAAGTACCAAGAGCTAAACCCTAAGGCAGAACATGCAGAAAACAGAACTTGCTTGGTGTCCATCACACCCCCCCTTCTCCCCCCAGCCCATCCCACTCATTGGCACTTGCATATTTAATCGGAAATTATATTATAAGCTTAAAATTCTAAGCTGGTCTTAAATTTTAATTTATGCTTAACTTATTATCATATTACTGATTTTCAGTAAATTCTCTTCATGCAACGTTATATTACTGCTTTTTGAGTAACAACAGTGAAGACGACGTCACCTGTTTAACAATTTGTAAAACTATTCCTAGCCTGAATACATTCCTTTTATATTGTAGTAACTCATATTTCTAATCATTTGCATTTCACTAGTAATCCAATAAACTAAACAATTCCCACTTAGATAAACCAATTAAAAATATATTTTGGGGAATAGCTTAAGCAAAACAACCAACATTTCAATAAATTACTCACTTTCCTATGATAAATACACTTAAAATTGAATTCAAATTCATTGAAACAATGTTACAACACAGAGCCTATAACATATATTTTTGTGCAACTTATGAAGTTCAAAATGTTTTATACTGACATTAGAATAAAATTTATAATTATGACTTTTCAACATATTAAGGCCTATTAAATACTGAGCTGTCAAGCAATTTTTATTTTCCAAAACTTAAAAATAAATAACTTTATGAATTTAGAGGTTTGTCATTTGGTTTGTTTTTAAACATCATCACATTGTACTTTACCAGACATTAGATATTTAAGGGGCACAGGATTCTGAAAAGGACTGCCGTGTAGGTTTCCTTTGGCCTTAAATCTGAATACTTTTTGCCAAATCACACTACGACGAACCAGCTCTATACACAGTTTTATACAGAAACCAGTGAAAAGTGCGAAAGTAAGAAAAAGTGCACGTGAATACTTAAGTCACAGTTAAGTGCCTAATCAGCCACCAATGTGTACTAACACAGAGACCCCCATCCCTTGCATCACGGCCAGTATTCCACCGGGAAGAGAACACTGGGACATTATGGAAAGGGATGGTTAACTTACAAAAATAAACTGTATATTTTCAAGCCAGGCCTTTTTTAACAACTTATTACATGCGTGTGTCCTGATAAAATCTGGGGAAAAATGCAAACTGTTAAACTTATAAAGTTCAGTCCACCGATTGATCTGCCACCTGCACTGTCCATTCCATCAAATTTTAACCCCCCCCCTGAAGTGACAATTTTTTTTCGATCTGTGAAATGCTTGCAATGTATGTAAATCGGTGCGTGGTCAAGAAAATAATAATAATAATAATAATAATAATAATACACAATTATTTAACAGGGATATTAATTTCAGCCCCCTGTATTTGCTGTAGTTCAACAAATGAATCTCCACTGCAGGTTGTCAATTAAATGCTTAAAAACAAACTGCAATAATAAAAATAATTAAATAAGGCAGCATGTAAATAAGGTAGCTGTTCCTCCAGCTTCTATACATTACAGCAGCATAAAAATTTAAAAGTGACCACAGTAAACTAACCCCTTATTTATAACCCCCCCCCGTCAGCATAGCAAACCAACACAGCACTCCCGACTTTCTTCTTGCACCAATCCCGATAGCTCTTCACTTGAGCCGCTGGGTCACATTGGCCAAGGCTACAGCAAAGGCCTGCACTGCTGAAAACGGGTACTGGAAATCCAGGATGTAGGCGTTGCCATCAATTCTGCCAAACTGCATTACCTGAGAAAAATAATGGAAGGATCAAGATGGACCATACAAAGATCCTACAAAAACCCACAATTAGCCCATAAATTTCCCATGAATTACAAATGCAACGTAGTTGAATTGTACACAAAGCATATACTTCTGGGAAAAGCAAATGATATATAAAGCCTTACTTGTCTTCCTTCCAACTCAATCTGGAAGTTCTTAGCTGACTCCTGTGTTACCCTTCCTCCAAAGTCTAGTTGATATACTTGTGTGGCCTCATTCCAAAGGGGTTGTTTGTTGGCCATGACGTACACAAAGCCTTGACTACCGAGGCCCCGGTCTTCCTTCTCGTTCGCTTTGCGGCACTTGATCTCCTCGAGTTCGCTGGTAGTGCGTAGGTTCCGCTTGCTTTTCCAACCTTTCTTGCTACTCTGGCTCTGGTTCATGAGTTCATCCCCACTGACAAACAGCTCCGGCTCACTCTCCGAGCTGTCCTGGAACTCATTCGTCTTGTTCATCTTCTTTGCCTTTTGTTGCTCCTTCTGGCTTTTGGGTTTCTTCTTTTCTCGGCTAAGTCCAGGGCTAGACATGAGGTTGTTGAAGTCACCGAGCATACGACCCTCCTTCTTCCCCTTGTCCTGCGCAACAGGAGTAACATTAGCTTCATCTCCCTGGCTGTCAAGACTCCTGCGGCTCTTTTTGACAAATTCCTCCATTCTCTGAGGCATTGGGCTCTCATTCAGAGGAAGTACCTCCTGAAGGTTGTCACTAGCTTCTGCTATGGCCTCCGTGAACCGAAGATGGTTCTGGAGATCAGCAGAAGGGGGCGGCGAAAGGACCGGCTTTTCCACCACCTGGTGGGATTTACTGGGAAGTGTCTCTGGGGGATTCGGTACGGGTGGGCATGGGTTATAGATGTTCCAAGGATGCATGGCTGCAGGGGGCAGCTGGAGGCCAGTACAGGAACTGGCACTTGGGTAGATGGGTGGCAGTGAACAGCAGCTCAAGTTGGCTAGATTTTGTGGGTAACTGGGTGGCTGGACCATGGCAGGCTCTTGCTGACTGAAGGGGAGAGGCGCCACGCCTTTCTTGATGGGGCAGGGTTGTGGAGGAGGCTGTAATGTTTGGAGTTGAGGGCCATTATAACCGGCACCTGGAGGAAACGGCAAAGAAATCTGGTAACCTGACTGGAAAGTGGGGGCGCCGAGACTAGTGGGAGATTGTGGTGGAAGGTCAAAAGGCAATCGAGACACACTTAAGTGCTGGTCTGGATTCAGAATGATTGATGGTGGTTTGTGTGGCACAGGAGGGGTAGTCAAGACAGTCTGTTCCCGAGGAACCCAGATTTCCTCAGAGGCCCTACTGCTATCCCATTGGTAAGGAGGGGGACGCTTGACTGTCAGGCTGACTTCTCCCAAGGTTAAGTGCTGGACAGGTTTCTCTAACTGGCACTCCGGATTCACCTCCTCATCCTCAGTAAAAGCTGAATTAACATACTCCGTCCGGTCCCTGGCGTTCTCGAGAGGGCCGAGTAGGTTATAGGAGGACTGTGAAGTCAGAGGCGAAGCACTGTTTGAGTGAACGATAATAGTGTTGAGCTGGGCTCCATTTCCCAGTGTAAAATCTGGCCTCATGATAGTCCCACCTGTAATACCGTTACTACTGCCGCTCCCACTGGTGTTCACGCTACTAGCATTCACGCTGGGACTGCCACTGGTGCTACTACACTGGCTACAAGTATGCAACGCTTTTGACACTCTTTGTTGGTAGGAGGCTGCTAGAGTTCTGTTGACTTTGGACTTGGTTGGTAGAGTTTTGGCAGACATCTGAGAGACATTCAAGGCTCCCTCCCTGATGCTGCACTGTGGTGTGGTTCGAACAAGCGTGGCGTCCATCTGCTGGCCAGGACTCCGTGCAGTGGTTGCTGAATCCGGGTAGGGCGGTGGATCCCTGGTAGGTATCGAGTATCGTGGAATTGTGAGCCGACTGAGAGTGGCAGAAGTGTATGGAAGCTGGATTTTCTTCTTCTCTGAAGAAGTTACCCTCAGAGTTGCAGAACTGCCTGGTCCCTGGAGAGGGTGCAGGCTCTGGCTATACACCAGCCTCGTGCGAGGACGGCATACCTCCTCTACGTTCCCACTGCTATCGAAAGTCGTTATCCGCTCATACCCTACTGGGGTCTGGTACTGGGAGGCCAGAGGGTACAGCAGGAAGTCCTTTTTTAAGCAAAGATCTAACTGGGGCTGACTGGTGTGGCTGTTGTCACTAGGACTTGTAGAGGCTACTGAAACCACAGACCCTACAGTGCCTGGGTAAGGTGGAGGAGGGTTCATTTTGCTGATCTCCAGAGGGGCAGCGAAAACTGCTGCGTCCCCCTCAGCGAGCAAAGGGGATGGGTGTGGGGCTTTCACTTTCAGCTGATGCTCCTGGTCTCTTCTCTCTCGTCCGTGCTCTTCAGGAAACCGGGGTATCTGGAGCACAACCTGGGGCTGAGGCAACACAACCTGGGGATGGCCAGCTCCAAGCGGGGGCAAAGGAAACTGCATCTTGAGCTGCTGCAGCTGTTGGTGCTGCTGCTGCATCTGCTGCTGCTGCTGGCGCATCTCCTGAATCTGCTGCTGGATCTGCTGCTGCTGCTGTTGAATCTGCTGCTGCTGCAGCTTCATTTGCTGCTGCTGCTGCAGCTGGTGTTTAATCTGCTGCTGCTGCTGCTGCAGTTGCTGCACCTGATGCAGCGTGTGTTGCTGCTGCGGAGGCTTCTGCTGCTGTTTTAGCTGCGGCGGCTGCATTTGTTGTTGCTGCTGCTGCTGCTGCCGGTGCTGAATCTGTTGCTGATGAGCGAGAGGCAGCCCGACCGGAATGCGACCCAATTCCATCCCGCTGAAGATCACTTGTCCGGGGCCAGAGTATCTGGTGGGCAAGCTGTACTGCGATGCCCCCGTCTCCTGGTTACGCCCAGCCACCCCAGAGATGGCAGCCGCGCTGGCGGTAGCATTAGTCAGGACGTCGAGCTGAACATTCTGACTAGCCAAAAGGGACTGGACAAGTCCAATGCTCTGAGTAGGTGACATCGCCTGGGCAGGGCTATGGATGGGTGCAATGGGGATGTTGACGGTGCAGGGAGGATTGTCATCAACAACTCCAGAGGGTCCTGTCACTAAGCAAGACAGAATGACCATAACTATACAAATACACATACAGTCAACAGTATAATATGCTCGTTGATCAAATACACATCTAATAAAACATTTTAAATCTGTCAGTATGTTATTTAAGCCAGAAATATCTCCACACACTTCCATACCTGGTAAGTCATCTTCATCCTCACTGAAGACGTTCGGATTGAAGACAGGGAGGTTCATCAGGTCGAGGGAAATCTTTCGCACTTCTGGTAGGTAAATAGTCATCTGTCTGGGCTGGAGGTGCAGAAGGCTTGTCTTATAGATAACTGAAAGAAAATAATTAAATGATATAAACTGGGTGATTTTATATGCTGAATTAAGTACTTCAGTGGAGTACAATGACATTGTTATAATACGAATGTTACCTGCACCAAGGTTTGTCGGCAAGAATGAGGCAAGGCCCACAATTTTAAACTTCGTACCCCAAATATTGGATGTCACTTGAGCAAGGTAGTTGTGCTGTATAACAAAGAAAAACCTCTCTCAGTTATATGACATACACCACCAGACAATTAAACTAAAGACCTGCAATTAATTGTAACAGCAAAAAAAAACACTGTAATTTATCTGCCACTGTGACAGAGCCAGTACCTCAGTAATGTTATCTAGAGGGAACTCTTTGCATGTGAGCCCCGGGGAGCCAATAGCGGTGCTCCGAGCAGGTAACCGTGGTGACCGGGATACATCCTGCACAGCCCTGGATAGCTTAGGCGATTTTCTCACATCCATATTAATTCTGTTGGCAAATGAGAAAATCTTCCACCATTTATGTTTGTATATTTACACCATATGGTTGTTGCTAACATCTACATATAGATATACAATAAACCTCTTTCCAACATAGGTTCCTCAAAATTGCATGCATTAAAAAGCATTTCCCAAATGACTTGTCTGACTGTCCTTCAGAAGGACAACAGGGTGACAGAATTGTTTTGTAGTTATTTTAAAGCACAAACACCTCGGTTTAGGTGACTTATTTCCCAGTGACTTGGAGGATTTCTTGCCAACCCAGTCGTCATTCAGCTCATTGTCACTCGAGTCGGAACAGTTGCAGCTGTCGATCATGGAGGAAATCAGGCTGTTTCCGTAAACCTCGTCTAAAAATACAAATGGGGAAAAGGATGAGTGAGATCCTGGTTTCTATCTGCCTGCTGTCTGGGGGCTTGGATGCTTCAGCCCCCTTAGCGTAGTCCTCTTCCCAAGCTAGCTGTGTCATTCTCACAAACTCATTAACGCAAGATAATTTTCTCTAATTTATACAAATTAAAGACACTAATTATGCAATTTCGTTATCTAAACTATCATTTTTACCTCAGTTTTGTTTGTTTCCGTAATAAACAAAAGTATTTAAATCAAATCCAGAGTAAGAGATAAGAAGATATGAAAAAAATCAGCAAAGAAAATGCACATTATTATGCAGATTGATTGGTAATGTGTCACGTGCAATAACCTGGAAGAGTTAAAAACATTTTATATAGTTTCCGTATTTTATATAATCCGTTATTGGATCTTAAAACTATTTTGGACTAGCCATTCGTGGAAAAGCTATTTTTTTTAAATCATTCAATCAAAAGAGCAAATGACATAATTTTAATGTACAGTACCAGAAAAAAGTTTGGATACTCCTACCCAAAGAAAGGTTTATTTGTACCATTTTGTACATTTCAGAATAATTATGAATACTATGAAATAACATATGGAATTACACACTGTCCAAAAGCATTAAACAAAAATAATAAATTGTTGGGGTGGGCAGTTCTATGGGTTGGGACTCAAAAGGTTGCCAGTTCAAATCCCATGGATGGCACCATCATCCCACCATTGGGCACTGACCCTACTGTCTCCTCTACGCCAGTTTCATGATGTGTCCTCCTGACATGCATTTCCAGCTCTCCTGAAGGAGGTTGCCACATATATGCTGAGTGCTCACTGGCCACTTCTCCTTCACTCTCTGGTCAAACTCCTCCAAAACCATTTCTACTGTCCTTAATTCAGGTAGCCAGGTCATGTGATGTGACACTCTATATTACTCTCCTTTACAGGCGGCTTGATGTGTCCAAACTTTTGACTAGCACCATACCTGAAACATTAAGGTCATGTCATCGTCCTGCACAAAATACCCAATATTGCATTTCACTGTAACTTTTTGTTTCCTCAAAAAAAAAAAATCTCATGGTGGTGAGAATGACCAGCCGCTCAGGTACCTGCTCTGAAGTTCTCCTTTGGATCTACGATGACGAACTCGGGCCGCAGCTTGCTGATTCGCCGGCCCTTGAGGATGGGCACCAGGCCGCCCAGGTACTCCAGGTAGAGGGTGTAACAGGGCCCCCCCTCCTCCGGGCAGTCGTCCGCACGTTTCATGGTACAGTGGAGACGCTCGTTCCCCGCGGTGGGATAGCTGACAAAGTCCCGCATGTTGTTGGGGTCCGGAATGGGCGGCTGGGGATAAAAGTGTGGAAGCACTGTTAGAAAAGTATTACAACAAAAAATTTGCCTAGCATGTGACAAAAACGCCTTTACTCAGAAAACACGAAGTTCCCCCCTACCCTATTCGTCCCCTTCGAAGTATGAAATCCCCACATAGTGAAAAATATGCTAGTATTCCATTTATAAACAGGTTTTCAGAACAATATTTACAAAGAATCCCCCCAGAATCTTTTGAATAACTAGAATCAAATCATCCATCATTGACGGCAACCCGAGTAGTTTTTCCATCTCCCGTCTTGCTCTCCATTAACCACAGACACTGTGTCAGTCCTGCATGTCCGTATGCTTATCCTTTTTTCTTAGCAGTGCACATCACATGCTACTGTTCTGGTATTTTGTCAGTGGTGTAGCGGTACTTTTTACAGTTTAAAGTCTGACAGTTTTTAAAAATAAGGATATGCCAAATTTATACAGATTACTAACTTGTGGGCATCATAATATGCCTCCCACTAATATTTTAGGCGCACTACTAATCTGCTTACCAAGTGGGTGTAAGAAAACATCTATGTAGTACTGAAAAACTGGTATCTGGACAAATGTTTACGCCTGTCTGAAGCCCTGGTATTACTCGCGTGGCATATAATCGCAATGTGATATTGTGCAGCCCAAATATTTATACAGAGGTGAGACCTAGTTTTAGACTTTCCAATCACTGCCCACGACCACAGATAATCTCTTCTCTCCTGACAAATCATTTCTCTCGATTTTTCTGTTGTCTTCCCTAGAACCGCCCACCAACTGCTAACCAGCAGCTGACAGCAGCAACACGTACCTTAATGGTGGGGATGAAGGCGGTGGTGACGTAGGAGCAGAGGCGGGACGGCATGTTCAGCTTGCTGACGTCCTTCTCCTCCCGCAGGACGCTGGCGATGCCCTGCTGGCACAGCAGCTGCAGGCTGGCCATCCGGTGCTCCACCCGCACCACATACAGTGCCGGCCCACAGGCCAGGAAGAGCCGCGAGTCCCGGTGACCCCAGCACACTGTGCTGATTGGACGCTGAACAGGGGCCGGTAACGATTGGAAGTTTTATATATAAAATATATAAACAGCCAATCACAACACAAATACAATAATCGGGTACATAAAGTGCATCAATTACACTGTTTACTCATCTTCATTCATAGATCTGAGAAAATACGGAATGTAATTAATATGCTACATAACCCACACTACGCTGCATGTTTATCCCTCAAGATCTTCTTTAGACAAGAATTTGAAATCTTAAATTGTGTTTATGTTATGCTACACCAGGGAACACCGATTCATTGAAAAATGTGCAACTGCCTCTAAACAGGGCAATCCAAACAGGAACTACTCAAAAACCAAACCACAATGCCACCCGTGGTTACATTTACATTTTTATTTGGTAGATGCTTTTGTTCAAGCACCATAGAGGCAGGTAATACACAACTGATAATATACAGCAGCGTTTTTCAACCCAGTCCTTGGTAACCCACAGACAGTCCACGTTTTTGTTCCCTCCCAGAGGATGGAGAGATGGACTTACCTGAGCAGGGGTCTCCAGCGTGTAGATGTGCTCACCATGGACATTGTAGAATTTGACGAGGACATTCCTGGCCAAGGAAATGCAGGCCATGTCCGCAGGGAGGCTGTGTCTCTCCAGTCCGGCCACAGCCAGGAGGTCTCCCTGGGAACACCACTGCACAACTACATCTGAAAGGAGATTAAAAATAAAAACTAGATGCTATCAGAACAACAGCAATGCATTCCCCAGACAGTCACCCTCTCCCCAAATCTAATCCGTACTCTTCCCACGTCACCCATCTTCTGTAATCTCTAGCCCCCTACACACTCTCGCAGGCTCTCTAAAAAATCTTCCTTAAAAGCCCAACTTTGTGTTACTTGTCTCAATGTAAACAGCTTCATAAGATCTGCGTTTGAGGCTGCACTTTACTACTATTATGTGACGCTACTTCAATTTTGGTCAATTTGTGTTATGTTTTGAATACTTTCAGTTCTTTACCCATACAACGTGTCTGCAAAGTTTGAAGAAAAAAAAAATCCACTGAATACTTTTTCAGTTAACGCACTAACAGGCTAAGTGTCTGTGGCAGTAGATCAGTCGTATAACCAAATGTGTTACCATCAGAGGAAAACAAATAAATCAACTGAGTGATGGCATATGCCTTTTATGAGAAATGAAGCTACACCACACAATGTCTTATTCCAGGCTGACTAAACATTCCCAGATTTTAATTAACGATACATACAGTATTTTCAAGAAGATTCAAAAACATTAGCAACATTTTGCTTGACAGGGCACAAATACTAAAAACTCAGTCACTTCTGAAGCGCAAATTATGAACAAATATAGTTGCTACCTCACACAAAAGTGTGTCATAACAATGAAGAAACACGAGTCGTGAACTTCAGTAGTTCACAAAGTTTTACAGAATTAAAAGATATCGTCAAATATAGTAACTGCTTGGGTTGAAAGATGCATCATGCTTGAATAATTATGGACAAATATGAGATCAGTATTTAACTTGTGTAATTGATTAATAAATAAGTAAACATTTAATGAAAACTGAAGACAGATCATCATCACCTGCACATCATCCCTATTGCTGTAAAACTGAGTTCACACACAGGGTAGAATCTGTTCCAGACAAGATCCAGACGTACGCACCTCTGAGCCCAGAGCAGATTGTGGCAGGCGAGAGGTCGTCATAGTTATTCATCAAATTGATGTTTCCTGACGTGAAGCTGACCGTGAAGAGGGCTTTCTGCGTGTGTGCTGGGAACAGGGTGGACAGTGACACCACTCAGGAAATCACAACACGTCCAAAAAACCAATGCAGTACAATTTTTATACACGGTACATTTCTCATACATTTTCCCCAAAGTGATACAAAGAAATCTCTGCTTACTCATGTTTACTTCTTTACCTGACGTCTTTATACATTGAATGAAGCTATTAAGACGAAGCACCTTCAGTACATCATCAAAATCCATCTTGGATCAGAACCAGCAGCCTTCCCCCAGCCAGTTCATTAACTAAATATGGCACCTGCAGCATCAGCATCTTTATAAATGGAGTGATTTAAATCAGGAGTAACCTTATGAGCCCCTGCATCCTTCACATAGGTACCTGGAGGCTTGGCATGATCGTCGGCGTCAGCGTCGCTCTCGCTGCTGTCCTCCATCAGGAAGTTCGGGTAGTTCCAGGACATGCTGGTGATGCCGTCCAGCTCGTGCAGGAGAACGTGCGCCAGCATGCGCCCGTGACAGTCCATGACGATCACCTGACCATCCGCCGTCCCGAACAGAACCTGCCGCGGCACGGCCCACAAACCATCAAAGGGGTTTTCAACATTATTAGGGTTAGGGTTACAGAAAGATACAATGATATCTATACAGATAATTATAATGCAGATGCTCATTTGAAACCATAATCCACAATTTAAGATGTTTCACAGTACAACAAAATGTAATTGATGGATTTTCAAATCATACAGTACCTAATATACATATATAAACACTGTCCCTGCCATATGTATCTATGCATATAGCTCTGGTTGTTATAATTTCTTCTGATCTCTCAACTTCCTCCACCGATGTGTGCCAAACTCGGAGTGCTGAATCACCTGCTGGTCGTCGGGGGTCCAGATCCCACACGTGATCTGACTCTCCAGGTTGATCTCCGAGGACCAGTGCCGCTGGCCACTGACGGACCCGACCAGTACAAAGCCGTCCCGGTACGAGATGAGCGCCTGCGTGCCGTCATGTGACCAGGTGAAGTCGCTCACCTGTTGGGAAAAGAACAGGAAAGATCATAAAAAAAAATCATTTTTACAGCTCATGATAAATTTAAGTATGAATTTTAAAAAGACATTCTCAGAATCAAAACTAAAATCACCTCAAGGTTACCTTTTCTGTTTCTTTGCTTTCATTCTGAATTCCCTCCGAAAATTCATCGACCTCAAAATATCGTTATTCAGCCTTACAAACAACTGACGTTAAAATCTTCTTACAGCCATTTGAGAGACTCAGATCTGTCCTTGCTGCTCCTACTTCCTTTCCTACACCAAGCAATCTTTTAACAGCCATGAAAGCAGGCCGGCTTATTTCACCTGGGCGCCACGGTCGTTTACCAGCTCCACGGACCACCGGCCCTCGTACTGGATCCAGACAAATATGCCTCCATCCCGATCACAAGTCGCCAGCTTCTGAAAAGGCTCGTTCCAGCGTACCAGGACGACCTAAAACACACACATTCCCCTCCCCATAACTCCTTGCTAAAAATACAGCACTAAGCGCATCTATTCATTAGTCATTATTTACTGGCTTACTTTTAAGACCTGTCTATTCAAATCTGAAAAATTGAATCATAGGCTCAAAGAGTCCAATGCACGAAACTAAGGTCATACATTAGCATTCAGTGCTTAAAAGACTGAAATTCATATTCAGATGTAATCAAAAAGAATTCAACATTCAAATATAATGTGTTCGTCTTTGATGCTGAAATATTTTCATCATGTATAATTAATGTGAAACTGTGCTTTAATGGTGTTTAAATTTACCAGAAATATATATACTGTATTTTTTTTTCAACTGTGAACCAAAGATGGAGTGAAGATGTGAAACAAAATACTGCATTTCAAATCGAATAAGCTGACATTAAATACTGGTGTGTGAGATTAAATGCCTTCTTAAAGTGCAAGAAACATGTTTTCCAAATGCGCATCTACATGTCATATAATACACACCAAAATGGCCCATTTTAGCTCAGCCACTACATTTAAAAATGTCACGACCACCAAGCAGATGAGTAGGTTTACGAGGTTGAAAGGCATTTCATAGCTTTTTTTTTTTTTTTAAATCAACCTCAAGGACAACTATAAATAGAGCAAACAAAAACTAGCAGTGGCATCTTTGCCTTGTTTCGAAGCTGTAACAGGAGCAGCCATTTTTATTTCCATTTTAATTTAACCCAAGATTCTTTCTGTTATGTTCCAGTGCAACCCCCCGAAGGCGTGTGGCCTGTCACCCTGAACGTTCTCCTTGACACTCACACAGACTGACCACTGACCACTAGAGCAACATGCAGTCAGGGCTGGAACTCCAGGATTTTTTTCTACTACCCAATTGAGTTAAGATTTGTAAAAAAAAAAAATGTAGTCCGACGTGCAGTTGTTTTTTTACTAGCTGGTGGGTTACTTTTTAGTTTTGTGTTCTCACCATAAATGATCTTCATGCTATTATACCTGCCAAAGTGCATCAGCTTAGTCATTTCAAAACATCTCCTACAGTCACCTCATTGTTTGCAGTGACCGTCCAATACACCCAAGTTTCGGGCTTGGACACTTGCACATCTTGTGTAGCCACTAAATTCCTCCTTGACTTTTTAAATAAGTTTAAATAATTAACGGAGCTGATGGTGAAATTTTAAGAAGTCCATGGAATGGCTGAGGTGCCCCTGAAGAGGTGTGGGAACTGAACCGGTGTCCATCTAGCCGTCCAACTAGGCATCAGTAACGTTCTGGAGAACAGAAGAAATTCTGTGTTCTGTGTTACTCTTAATATGCGTATGTTCTAACGTTAAATTGTGTTATTTTTTTCGTCTGAGCAAAAATACATTTACTGCCCAGATAAACAGCTTTAAACATTTCTTTGGACTGCCTCAGACTTTTGCCCAATACTGTGGATCGATCAGTCGATCCGTCCATCCATCCTTTGATCTATCGAGCAAGCCACCCATCCACCCTCTTATCGCAAGCAGGACTGTGAGGCCTACCTATTCTACACCCAAAAAAATGAAACAGATGCCTTACCTCACTGTTGTGTCCCCTTAGATTGAAGTTGACCCGCTGTGGAGTGTGCCTGTCCCTCCTACAGTGGCTGGAGGTGAAGGTGACCCCGACGACCCCCCTCCCGTTGCCCGTGGCCAGCCACCCTTCTTCGTAGTACCTCCTCCTGCACACCGGCTTCTCCTTCTCGCTCTTGGGTACCCGACCCTTCCAGGACAGGCACAGGATGCTGGAGTCGCTGCAGAGGATGGGACCATGCTCCAGAGCGGCCAGCATCCCTACTGAATGACCAGACTTGTTGTCAGGTAGGAAAAGCGGTTGGGTTTAGTGTCAGTATCTTGCAGCGAATTGCAGGCAAAAAAAATATACACATTAATTTTACATCTTCTAATGGAGGGTCAGCATTAATGTCACAAGAACAAGTCTAGACTTATTTTTAAGGTCATTCTGTTTGATCAATGCAAATACAGAGGAAGTTACATGGTACCCATATATATAAGATAAACTATTACTGTAGGACAATGAAAATATAATAATTGGCAACTAGTTCTGGGCGGTATGACCAAAATATCACAGTATTTTTTAAGATCCTGGCAGTTTCACAGTAAATCACATTTTTTCCCCAAATTCACTCTCACCACGGCAACAA
>JABFEB020000026.1:16409113-16419483 GCA_019775895.2 Stomatorhinus ivindoensis
GGGCTGTTTCGGGGGAGGGGGGGAGCAGATGGACACCAAGACGGAAAGGAACAGTTCCCTGCGGGGAACTGGCTGCAGGTCCAGGGTCCTGGCAGCACTGATGCTCCATACCTGAGACAGGATTGGTCACCATAAGTAATGTATTACTATATAGAATAAAAGGACATTGCAGCTTTAAGAGCTGGGAGGAAGCACTTGGATTAGTTACGCATCTATCCTTAAATAGAAGCCTCTAATTTAAATGCAGAAATTATGCGACGTGCATGATGTTATCCTGACATATATGAAGAATGCATTGATTTTTGTGTCCCTTAAACAAAAAATGTTTACTGGGTGTAAAAACATCACATTTACAGGTTCAAGTGGTTTGCTACCAAGTCAAGTGTCTTACTTTTATAGACAATCAATACTAAGCAGATTAATCAGGACACTCCTATTAAAAAGGGGTGTTTTATTAAGCCTTGTATTTTTAGTAGTATTTTGCAATAACTATTATAGCTCAATACTACTTTTGTTCCTCACTGTCTCCTGTTCAGTGGTTTTCTCTTTATGTTTACATTAAACTATTATGCACCCCCAATGCATTTGTTTATCTTTTTTAAAATACTTTTTTTGGGCCAGCAGTGAATTTGCATTGTTTTTTTTAAATTCTTGAAACAGATTACCTCAGTTAGCATGTTAATTTCTTTGATCATGAATGAATATACGCATGTTTTACAGTCACTGTTTAATATGTTTATTATGAGCTCTCATCACACCATGTCAAGTTCTCAGTATGAAAGATTAATTAAGAAAAGACTGTGACACACTGCACAGCGCTTTTCCAAATATGAGTCCAAATGCAAACGGCGGCATGAATTAGTCGCACATCTCATCCCACTACTTAAATTTTAACCCCAATATCGTGTTAGGAAACATAACCTTCCTCCCAACATGGCCCACGTACAGGAAGTGATCTCGCGTACATGTCATTTTTATGCTATAAAAATGTACAGAAAACGTTATTATGGACATACAGCTTTCCGTGTATGTACCCGTGTGACTTCAGTTTCCGTCTGCCATCTATACAGGCCACGAATGGCCAGTCCCTCCAGACGCTGAGCGAAGTACACGTGGGGGCCACGTCCGGCGTCTTTATATACAGCCGCTAATCTTAGATGTAAATATAAAACTTGAAAAGAAAATCATGACGTGCATCTGACTGTTATTTTATGTTTTTCTGGCACTGAAGTAGGATTTGTAATTAAAATATTCTGCTGAGTGGTACTGTATAAATAATAGATAAGCACATTCAGGCACTCAGACACTATGGGCAGTTTGCAGACCCCAGTTACCCACCCACACATTTTTGTGCTGTGGACACACTTGTGGGCATTGCGGTGCTTTCTTCAGTCAACAGTATCTATTTAAATTTCCTAATGTAGATGGACTCTTGTTTCAAAATGATCGCAAAATGTGCTTTAATTACTGCGAGTGACACTTTTAAAGGGAGCGAAGAAGTGTGTTCTGGCGTGTCGATGTGAGATCGCCCGAAAGGGCAGTGCATGGGTTAACTGCCCCCTTGAACTCGTTTTGAAATCGGCCGGCCCTGCGTGGGCATGCAGGCACTCACCCTCGGAAACAAATGCCATCTTTCCGCCTCCATCGTGTGCTGGAAGCCATCGGAGTTAAATCCTGCTGTGCACCTGATCCACAGACCTTATTGCTTCCTTTCTATTGGCACAAAAATTGTGCAGCTAGATGTCTATATCTAGACATAGATGTTGTTTATATCTCTATTGTTTTGGGTTTATACAGGAATTTGTGTGATTGTAAGAGATGATTTTCTGATAATAAGCGTACCTCTGTTTTGCTTTTTTTGTCTGTGTGTTGCAGCACAAACCTCCGCTGGTGGTCGCCGACCTGTTTGAAGACATAAAGGATGGGATAAAGTTACTAGCCCTCCTGGAGGTCCTGTCTGGACAGAAATTGGTAAGTTCGGGCGATGCAAAGTAAACCTGTTTTTGTTATGGAAACAACTAGAAAAAAATGGTGAGAGAAATATAAGGAATGACCCTTTCTTTATGCCCACACTCATCTCTAGAAGTCTGCGGCGTTAACTCATTTAATCCCACCAGTCACAACTGTAACCACAATTTTTTAATTGTTTTTTTCTTATTTTTAAGTTCTGCAAGAGTTGCTGCTGCTTTTATATACAAAATATTTCCTATAAATGAAAGTAGGGGCTGTCCTCATGGTATATATGCGATGTCATGTTAATAATGTTAATGGTCACATGACCAAAGCAGTTTAATTATTTTTTGCAAAACTTTGGCCTGGTGATTAGGGACGTGCTTGTGGTTGAACGGTTGCTGGTTTGAATCCCTGTCAAGCAAACTACCACTGAAGTACCCTGCTATGGTGTCTCAACAATGACAACATTTACATATGAGTTTACAACCAAAAACAGGGGTTTTTAGCAATGATGTAACTTGTTTGATGAGACTTTATTCGTTTTGTTATAACTGTTGGAGAGTGATGGTTTTACTCTTTGAAGTCAATTGATAAGCTGATGTAAATGCTCAGGGCTGAACTGTCACAGCACTGCTACTAGACGTGATGGAGATCTTCCAGTAATTGGGGAATGTAACATGAAGGATTTGTCCAGTGAGTTGCTCAAGCGCTTGGAGAGGATGACAAACAACTTACATTTGCCCAGGGAGGAGGTTGTCATCACAGAAGGAAATTTGAAACAGTGAGAATGACACCAAACTATATACCAACTAGATAGGAGCTAGATTTGCATTCACAACTCATTCAGCCAATGGACTGATGTTTTGTAAACTTTGAAAAGCCCTGGTCCTGCCCTGGACATCTTATCCAGTTCAACTGTGTAACATCAAAGGAAATACTGTACAATACAGATGATTCATGCTGGGTCTGAGCTACATGAAGACAAGGCCATATTTCAGTTGACCTATAAGGGGCACACTCAGTGATCTCAACTCAACCTCCTTAACATCGATCCCAGCTCAGCCTCCTCAGTATTGATCCTCCTTTCCCCAGCCTTGTGAGCAAGGCCGTCAGCTCAAGAGGATCCACTGGGTGTCCAATGTTGGCACGGCACTCAAGTTTCTGGAGAGCAGGAGGGTAAGAGCTGCTTTTGGGATGCGGCCTTTAATGTGGCCTGTGGAGATATGCATCATAATCTCTCTAAGACAGCGTTTCCCAATCCAGTCCGTGGGGACCCCAGACAGTCCACGCTTTTGCTCCCTCTCAGCAGCTCCCGATACGGACTGTCTGGTAGTTCCCTTGGACCAGGTTGGAGAACACTGCTATAAGAGACGCTGTACATTTTTTCAGATCTTTTCTATCTATCTATCTATCTATCTATCTATCTATCTATCTATCTATCTATCTATCCTTCCATCCATCCATCCATCCATCCATCCATCCATTATTTAATATTTTTACATCGCAGTTTTATGTTTTGTTCTAACACTTTTTTGATAATTTTTTTTCTTCCTGAAATGTAACGAGTATGATGTATATCTGAGCTTTCAGCATAGGAATGGGATCAGCCACCGTGAAACTGGGAAATATGTATTACTGTAATTTTATCAGCTGCTGCTCAGTGGGTTTAACTTGCCAGTGACAGCTGAACCAAAACTTTTTTGTTGTTTTTCAGACTGCAGACGATTGTTTTCAAAGGCACTTGACTTTGTGTTCTGTTTGGGTTTTGAGCTGATAGTGGGTAGCAGCTAATTTTAAAACTGTGAAATGTACTGTAAACAAAAGAATATGGCCACATTATTGTCGCAAGAATTCCTTACCAGTTGAATTGAACAAAACAGAGTATTATTTATTCAGTTTTGTTTTTACTCTGGTTAGTTGCTTCATGCTATCACATAAGTCATTTTTAGGAAGACAATTTTGTTTTTAACAGATCAAGTTAGTCAACATAAATGCGACTGACATTGTTGACGGAAGGCCGTCCATCGTCCTTGGCTTAATATGGACCATCATCCTGTATTTCCAGGTAACACCCATGTTCACGTTAGGACATGATTGGTTGTTCCAAAGACCGTTGCCAAGCTCGCTGTAACAGAAAGTCTTCTCACTCTGCTTCCTGCAGATCGAGGAGCTGACCAGTAACCTGCCGGCCATCAGGTCGCTGTCTAGCAGCACCTCATCCGTAGACAGCAAGGCCAGCTCTGAGATGGCCAGTCCGCCCATGAAGAGGAAGGTGGTGACCAAGTTTCAGGGCAGCGCCAAGAGAGCGCTGCTCAGATGGGTGCAGCACGTAGCATCCAGGTGCGTCTTCTCAACGGGGATCTTGCTGTTGGTGATTCGCATGCCTGGAGATTGAGGCACTGTCGCGTGATGATGGTGCATGTGTTGTGTCTGGCCTTCAAAGAGCCATCTGTTGTTAAGAGACTGTGCATGCTCTGTGCTAGAAGGCATCCAGGCATGGAGCCAGAGACTGTCATTTAGCTGTGCATTTTTTTGAGTTTTAAGGCACCAGTTCCTTGAGATGTAAATCGAGTATTGACTTTGTTTGAATGTATCTGACTGGAGAAACGTACTTCAGCTGGGGGCAACACACACCATCGCTGTTCAATGAAAACCTTGTATGTTCAGTATTTGACGATTGTGAATGAATGGAATACACTCATTCTCCTTTGTCTACTAATAGCATTTGACATCTAACTGACCAATGAAAAGATGTTTCATTAAACCATTTATTTGACTATTATTTAACTTGGTACTGTGTAACATTATGTTCTCATTACGTTGTTTTAGATTTATTTTCTTGGAAAATCATTTTTTTCATGCTCCTGAAATAAAGGATTTTTGGAGATACGTGTTTTTCATTGAACGGTGACGATGTACTGTGCTTGAAGGCTTCTGAACAGAGAACCACAGACTACTCTGGTAAACTGCACATTGATTGTGTTTGCATGGTGACCATCCAAAGACACCTGGCCATCGAGGTGAAGGACTTTGGGCTCAGCTGGCGAAGCGGGGCGGCTTTCCACTCAGTCATCCATGCCATCCGTCCGGACCTGGTGGACATGGAGCTAGTGCAGAAGAGGACCAACAGGGAGAATCTGGAGGAGGCCTTCTCACTGGCTGAGAACGAGCTCGGCATTCCGCGACTACTGGATCCAGAAGGTACCATGAAGTTTGCTGTTACCAAAAAAGTTAAATCATACTTACACTTTATTCAGAAAATGAAATTTTCAAATAAGAACCAAATATTTCAATTTCAATGCACAACTAGTCTAGATCTCTGGGGACCAAATCGACATGTCAATTTATGTCAATTTATGCTATTTCCTCGAAGAAAAGTCAGATGTAACTAACTTATCTACATAACTCAACCCAGGAATTCCATCTGACGACATCCACCCCCCATTCTCATTATCAGAATTCATGTGTTATAGACGCAAGCAAGATCTATGTTACAGTTACATTATATGTTATATTAAGACCATCTGGTAGTATAGCTTTACAATTAAGGTAACTGAGACTTGCGGTGATGGACTTGGATTGGAGACAAGAGGGGTCCCCGGATCACGTCTCCAGAAAAGACCTTATTGCTTTATCCTTACGCCTGATTATGTAACCTGAGTTCTCTTGTAAGACATCCTAGTGTGTAAGTGCGAAACCTGAGACCGTAAACATACTCAGGGTCCATGGGTTGTAGTTTGCGCTCGCCAGTCCGTCCCATCTCACCCGCCACACGCTTTCCTGCTGCTCCGAGCCCGAGCTGATCGGCAGCCGAGCCGCACGGTGACCGTCCTCATGCTGCGGCTGGCAGAGTCATTTTGCACCAGAGCATATTTTATTCACAGCACAGGAGGGATTAATTTGGCCAGAGCAGCACAGTGGGAGACGAATCTCCAGACTTAAGCCCAGTGGTGACAATTCGCTGGTGCTCTTATGTAACAGCTCAAGGAAAAGGGACAATTTGAGAAGTGTTTGCATTTAAATTTTGGGGATTAAAGAGGCATTGTGATTTATATGTTCTAAGTTCTGAGGTGTTAGTTTCATGACCATAAGGGCCTATTGATTTTTCTACAGTGGAAAGTTTTAAGAAATTTCTGCTACAAAGAAATTAATATGGTGTATACATCTTATGTACTGTCTGGTTGTTTAATTTCAATTAAATACTTAATTTTTTTTTTTAATGATATTACTTAAAATGTGTTGTCAGGTGTCAGACTTGCTTTTGCTTTTTGTCCCCATAAAATATTTCTCTCCCTGTCGTTGAAGAATTTGAGGATGGTGCTACTGTGTAGGTTTCAGGAATTCACTTTTAATGTGACTTTCTGTATTCATGAAATGCAAGCTTTAAGTTCAGAACAGGTGTCACGTTCAATGCAGGCTCACTGCCATGTGGCGTTCTGGCGGGAAACAGAGTCTGACTTCAAACAGCTGACCAAAGATATGGAAATTGTACTTTAATTTCTGGTATCGTTATTATTATTCTGCACATTTTCCATGTACATATATCCATATTTAAGGATGTGTTTCCTCTCCCTGCAGATGTCGACGTCGACAAACCGGACGAGAAATCCATCATGACCTACATCGCCCAGTTCCTCAAACACTACCCCGACCTCCATGACAGTGAGACCGATGGACAGCAGGAAGAGGTATTTAACTTAATTTTCCCAAGGAGTCAGTACTTCATGTTCCCATTTTTAATGTTCTTTCCATACTTCATTCACCTCATGCACAAAAGCCTGTATTTGATCCATTGTTATTAATATAGTTATTACTGGAAGCACCAGACGCCTCAGCTGTGAGCTGTATACAGGTGCAATGCTTAAGATACGCATCTTTATGAAACAGTTCCAAGGGCATATTCTGCACACAAGAATTAAAAAACTAAGAATTTCAAGCATTTGAGAAGCTAACTGTTTCAGTATTAACTGTTCTATATTAAATTAAGTTCTGTATTAAATCTGCAGATTGACAAATATGAGGCGGCTCAGTGATATCAAGCAAGGAGAATGCTTAACATACTTCCACTAATTAGCGCCATTATTATTAAATACAAATAGACAACTCCATTGCAATATGGGTAACACGCAGGATTTTGGTTAGTAGTCCGAATATGACGAATCCATCGTGAAGTCTTTTAATTTCTATCCATCTGTGTTGTCTGGCTTTGTCTCCACCGTCTGTCTTGCACTCTCATAGCCGCTTCTTGTGTTCATCCCGACTTTTGCACTCTCCATCCCTAAGTTGACGGTAAGGCCATGCTCAAGAACATTCCGCGGTCCCACAATGCCGCGCGTTGCCCTGCAGTGTTTCCCAGCATCTTTACAGTATGTGTCTCACTCACTGTCTGCCTTGTATTTTACTCCTCATTTTTATTTACATGCAATTTAATATTGGTCACCCAGGCACAAAACAACTTTAATATTCTGGCCACAAGTGAAATGAAAAATAAATGCTAAATAAAAGTTATATTTAAAATTAACTGCTTTCCTTATATTGCCAATAATTGAAAAACACTATCAATCTGATGAGGTGGCCCATATTTGATGTCTTTTCCTAAAAGAAAGGGATTAAACAACAAATAAGATGAAAAAATCTTGTACACAGTTTTAAGAGTCTGCATTTTAAAAGCACAGGTTCATGGTTCATGGTACCTATGTTTATGATACCTATCAACTTTATCCGATAATCTCATGCACAGTGATCACACCATCCCCTCTTCTGTTGTACCTGTCTGGAATTGCTGTGGTGTAGTTCTGTCGTCCAGTGTTGATTGTGGAGAAACTGCCCGGTGGCAGCCATTGTTTAAAGACCTGTGCCCCGCCCACAGAGAGAGGACCGCAGGATGCTGAGGGAGCTGAAGACCTGGCTGGACCAGTTGGAACGGGAACTGCTCCGGGCTCAGGGGGCTGAGGGCAGCTTGTCTGACAAGTACCAGGTGAAGAGCGGGAATGGAAGAAGTAACGTCCATCATTGAGTCTGTGCACGGTCATGGTCGATCATTTAGGCAACACAGACCTGTGGCACCTAGGGCACCGTCTCCTGAGGCAGCACCGACTTAGTAAACCGTCAGGGCCAATTCCACAGCGCGGCGAGAGAACCATCCCAGGCAAAGTGAAAATGGCTGGTGAATCCTGCCTGACATGTCACACAGGCTTCGACGGGCTCTGTCTATGCATATTTGAATTACAGCGGCCTAACAAGGTAGCTGAGGATTTCTCCGAATGTTCTGGAACATGTAAGGGGTGGTCCCCTTGAATAAGCCTCACGAAGACGCTGTTGAGCGTCCCGCTGTCGTTTTGTTTCCTCCAGTAGGACAAAGTTATATACTTCGCTTTCATTTGGTTTATAAATAGCCACAAGAAGGATTCAGTCAGTTGCCAAGGCTCTGTTTTCCCTCTCAGGCCCTGCGGGCAGCCGATCCGGCGTTGTGCTGACACGGCGTCTTTTCTCAGGCGTTCAAAGGATTCCGGGTGCAGTTCGAGATGAAGAAGAAGCAGACGGAGGGATTGCTGCAGCCCGTGCACAGGGAGGGGAGGCTGTCCTCCGACCAGGCGCTGGTCAAGCAGGCGTGCGAGCGGGTGTCCGCCAGGGTGAGAAGTAGCTCGCATCTAGCTTGCTGCTTTTCAGTCCACGGTCGTCTCCTTTGGTTTATGTTTGGCTTCCCGTGGTTTTTAGCTCTTAGACTGGCACATCCACCTGGACAAGTCGCTTCCTGGCGTGCTGGGTGTTATCGGGGCCTGGCTTCACCGGGGGGAGATGGCACTCTTCGAGGAAATTTCCATTCAACAAGCCCATGAGGAGACGGCCAACGTGATCCACAGGAAGTTAGAGCAGCACAGGGTACGAAAAAATGACAAACGTAAACTGGCTTGGAACAGTGGTTATAAATGTGCTACCTTTAAACATTCATGCACAAATGCTTTGATTATGTATCTCGAATTACACTAGTGGCTAAAATTGTGGAAACAGCTAGCATTTTTATCATTACACTTTTAAAATTATTGTATTCGCAGTAATGTTTATAAATAATCAAAGAATGTTACATATTTCATACATTGGACGATTACATACGTAACTGGACTAACAGTTGCATCTCTAAAAATTGGGAATATTTGCACAATTTTGGCCACTAGTGTAGGTTAGAATATTTTACGAAGGTTATTGTTTCGATAAATTGTGCGTAAACAGGAAGTGTTAAAAAGTCTGGAGGGACACAAGCCCACCTTCCAGCAGATTCACAAGGATCGCTCGGTCAATGGGGTCCCTGTACCCCCCGAACAACTTCATGACATGGCTGAGAGGTGAGCCTAAAATGAACGCATCAGCCCACCCGTCGTAAATTCATTAGCTAGCATGTATCTCTGACTACAGATGGAACATGCTCAACAGAAAAGCTTTTCCGTTGGCAGATACAACTACGTGTGCACGTCGTTCCAAGTCCATATGATGAAACTGGACTTCTGGGAGATGAAATATCGCTTGATGGCGTTTCTGATACTGGCCGAGGCCAAGCTGAAGTCCTGGATCATCAAATACGGCCGAAGAGAGTCAGTTGAGCTCCTGCTACAGAATTACATAGTGAGTGGTCCGTGATTGGTCTGTTGACTTGTGGTCTGTTAATATTGGTTGATCTGTGTTGTGTGTGCCCACAACTGGCTTGTAAGGACCTTCTCATTCAAAATAGTCGTTCATTGAGGGACAGAAGTTCTTCGAGCAGTATGAGACAACCTTCCACATTCTGAAGCAGGCAGCCGACGTCTACCTCAAATCTGATTGCTCAGGTAAGTCTATTCACATTCGACTTCCATTTCAGCTGGTTTTATTTTTCGGCAATGCCGGCTGCATGTATTAAGCGTAGTAAATACGCGCTAGTAACTGATTAACTAATACAGTTCATCCATTGCTGTAAGTAATATGTAAGTAATAATTGTTTGACATTTAATATAATTGTCTTCATTGTGACTCTCATTAATGATCTCGTCATGCATCTCTAATGAATTTTAGGCCACAACTGTGTATTTTCGCGGTCAGTGGAGGTAACAGTAATAGGCTAATTATGAATGTCATACTATAGGATTTAGAACTTAGGATGGAAACTGATGAAAATGGGTGCAGAACTTTACAAACACGACCCAGTTTTGTATCTTGTCTTATTAGTGCATTGTGGATATTCTGTGCATGGTAATGCCCATACTTCTCTTTCTCCTGATTATTAACATGTTAAAGTGAATTGGAGTTTGAATTGTCTGAATGTGCAACTGAATGGTGTGTGTGCCCTGTGATGACTTGGTGCCCCACCCTGGGTTATACCCTGCCTTGTGCCCTGTGATGGCTTGGTGCCCCATCCTGGGTTATACCCTGCCTTGTGCCCTGTG
>JABFEB020000026.1:16421200-16446333 GCA_019775895.2 Stomatorhinus ivindoensis
TGCCTGTCCTCTGCCATGCCCATCCTCTGCCATGCCTGTCCTCTGCCATGCCTGTCCTCTGCCATGCCTGTCCTCTGCCATGCCCTTCCTCTGCCATGCCTGTCCTCTGCCATGCCCATCCTCTGCCATGCCTGTCCTCTGCCATGCCTGTCCTCTGCCATGCCTGTCCTCTGAAGGTTTCCATGCCTTAGTTGTAACGTTTGATAAAAATTCCTAGAACAAAAAGTTGTTAGTGGGGTCACTGCAAATACTGGGGTGACTGTAGGAGATGTTTTGAAACGGTTAAGCTGACTCACTTTGGCAGGCATAGTATCATAGTTTTACACCAACATGATGATCATTTATTTATTTATTTAATTTACATTTTTATTTTGGTCATTTGGTTTTACAGAGGTTCAATCTTAGAAACATTGCCGGTACAAGTTTTTACCCACACACTGTAACTATTAGAATTACTAATGCCTTAATTAAACTTTACCAAGACCAGCTTTTCCTTTTTAGGAATGAACCAAAAAAAAGAAGAGAAAAAAAAAAAAAAATTAATAATAATAATAAATAAATAAAATAAATAAAAAAAACTAAATAAGATAAAATTACAATATATCTATATGTGTAAAAGGGGAATTTTATCACAATCTCAGGTAAACAATTTAGACTACATAGATGAAACATAATCAGTCCATTTCTTCCATATCTTAAGGAATTTCTCTTTCCGAAGTTTAAGAGAGAAAGACAGTTTTTCCATAGCATATATTTCTTGGGTTATTTCTATCCAGTCCTCCACTGTTGCTGGGTCTTGCCTTAACCACTTTCTTGTTATAGCCTTTTTGCTTGCTAATAAAAGGATCAAAATCAACGACCTGTCGTGTTCACTCCACTTTTAAAAAAAAAAATTTCCCAAATACAGGATATCGCATTTAAACAGAATGTTAATTTTAAAGACATTCTCTAAGTTTCTGTGAATCTCCCTCCAATATGCCGTTAAAACCGGACAGTCCCAAAGAATGTGGTAATGATTGGCTTTATCAATCCCACATAATCTCCAACATCCCACCCGCTTCTCCTGGTGCCGTTTTTGTTGGGGCGTAATAAAAAACCTTATAAGATTTTTCCAACTAAATTCTCGCCATGAAGTTGAGCAGGTTGAGACCCATTGTAGTTCACACAACCTTCCCCATTCCTCCTCAGAAATAACCATGTCCCCCTCCGTCTCCCACTTTTCTTTTATATACATGGTATTGTCTGATCGGCCTGATGAAAACCATTGTACAATCTAGAAATAATCTTATTCTGTATCCGGGAGTTACAGGCAAGCCGAAACACTTCTGTAATTTCTCTTGTTTTGTCTTCCAATGCTCCTCTAAGGTGTTGGTTATAATACTGGCGAACCTGGAGATACCTATAAAAGTCATTTTGTTGTAAGCCATGTTTTTTCTGAAGAGATTCAAAGCTCTTAAATGCCCCATTGTGCAGGAACGTGAAATAATTTGTAATGCCAATGATGATCATTTAAACATCATTTTATTTGACTGCTTAAGACTTTTGTACAGAACTGCATATTAGTATATATGTAAATTATATATGTATATGTAATACATTATATATGTATATTAATATATATATATTCATGTCACTCAATGCTGACTGATGACGAGGAATGACTGTCAGCAGATATCATGGTCCTTAAAGAAACAGATGCAATCAAAACATTGCAAGCTCAAGTCTCCTTGGGACCTCTACAGTTGCACCCTTGAGGGAACCTCTTAATATAAGTGGCTTTGATGACTTCTAGCATGTGTATTACTGGAGATGAACACATTAGCGAAGCACCCAAATGCATGTAACTGGAGGCTGTAGAGCTGTGCTATCGAGCTGTAGGGTTGCTGCTTTCAGAAGAAAGCTATTATATTATTGATGGTCTGTCTTGGTTCATCAGACCTCATGCCTGAGATGCGTTAGCCCGAGGGGTTGGGTTAGCATTGGCAGTGGAAACAGGTGTAACCCACCTTCCCACCTTAGGCATATTGATTTCAGGGGGGTGCAATTTGTCGACCGGGATGGGACGATGAAGTGGTGCTGGCGGTGAAATGTGTTGCCTTGGCAGCAGATTTTACCACTGCTCAATAGCGGAATGACAAATTTCCCAGACATTGCACATTATTTGCGGGAAGGAGACTTCTGGAACTTCAGAGGAGAGGTGTGTGGGATGTCCGTGTTAAACGCAGCTATGTGGCTAATCGGTTTATGCTAAGTCTGGCTGCGCCTCACCCTGTTGCAGTATGCACGGGCAGATGAGGTGGACAAGATGCGAAAGGACTACCAGGATGGAATCTCTGCCCTGAAAGCCTTTGTGGATGCAGCTAATGAAAAAATAAATGCCTCTATACAAGTGTCCTTCTTGAACATCCGGTCTTTCGTTCAAGATATCGAGGTGAGTGACACTCATGATTCTCTGATTTCCTAACCAAAATCTCCTGTCAAAGACATGTTTTAGTACAGCTTTACTTGTGAGTGTGTGTGTGAGAGAGAGAGAGAGTGAGAGAGAGAGAATTTTATGATGCAGTTCTCTCCAGTACACCTTGTGTTAAGTCTTTATTTAAGTTCAGCTGCAATACTGCTTCATGCTTGATACACCGTTTTGTCATGGAAATCATCAAGTAGACTTTGTTGGTCATGGATTATGCAGGACATCAAGCAAAAGATCCCCAGAATGGAGGCACAGTACAAGATGGTTACGCGCAATACCCAGTTGCTGACCAAGGACACTTCCCAGGAGGAAGTCACGCAGATGCTGAGCGCCATGGCGGCCATCAAGGAACAGCTCTGCAAGGTCACAGATCAGCCTGCTTGCTTCTCTGTCAGATTAATCAATGATTTGCATGTTACTTGGCAATTAGTGCTTCTGCTTCTAGTACTTTGGATACATTTTTTTATGTTGTTTAACTTAGAAACCTGTGAGACTGACTAGATGCTTTCTGTACACACACCATCTGGCCAAAATTAGATTATACTTCTATGATAAGTGTTTTAATAATCTGGTACCATCTTAGACTGAAAGTACAATGTTCCACACCAGATTCAGTTTTCTCAGTTTTCATTTTAATTATTAATAATGAGCATTAATTTCACAGGAGAACAGACAGAGGATCTGGTTCTATGACTTTAAAGCAGTGTTTCTGAATCCAGTCCTCCGGGACCCGCAGACAGTCCATGTTTTTGCTACTGGAAGCTGGGAGGTAGCAAAAACACGGACTGTCCGTGATTCCCCGAGGGCTTGGTTGGGAAACACTGCCTTACGGCAATGTTGAGCTAAGAATTCAGAATGATCTGGTTACAGACTCTTTTTTTTTCAGACTGAAAATGGGATTCAGGCCCAAATATGCTGTCATGCATCTTTCCTCTTATCTTTAGTCACTGCAGTGCACTGGACTCAGGGCCGATGCATAAGCCAACTAATTGGCTCCTTATGGCCCAGCGGCCACCAGGGGGCCCTCCATCTGAAGGAAGATGACAAATGACAACTAGGTCAATCACATTTTAGGCAGGGCTCAGAAAAGGGTTGGGCCAGCTCTGAATGGACTGGTTGCTTGGAAGCCCCTCATTGTGGTTCCTGTGTCCCCTTTCAGATCAGGGAGCGGTGTCTTCCTTTGCTGCGTGAGTCCCAGTCGCTGCTCCCCCTTCTGGAGGAGAACGAGAAGCAGATCACCAGCTTCTATCAGTCCCTGGAGAAGGCCTGTCGGCTGCTATCCAACCACGATCCCGAGTCCCCGGTCGACTTTAAGCAGAAATGTCAGGTACAAAAACACTCCTTAATAACTTGTTTTCAAAATTGACTCTCTGAATAATGGGGCTTAATTAACAGTGTCATCTGTCCATTTAAAGTTTCCATCACCTTTTCCAGCTAAGAGACCCAGGGGGGGTTTGTTGCCTGTCCCAGGCAGCGCAGGGCACAAGGCAGGGGAACACCCTGGATGAGCTGTTAAATGCAGGTCACACACATACACAGGCCCTCTCTCTCTCTCTCTCTCTCTCTCTCTCTCACACATGTTTGTATCCATTGCTTTGTGGGGACCATCCATTCATTTCTGTGGGCAAAACCCTAATTCCATCAATGACCTTAACCTCTACCCAGCCCTAACCTGTTTTTTTATTACATTAGGTTTTTATTACATTAAGGGGGACATTTCGTCCCCACAAAGTAATAAACCTAATCCACACACACACACACTCACACACACGCACACACACATCACACCTGTGGGACCTGGGTTTGAGTCTTCACTCTGACTCCATTTGAGTGGTATTTCTATGCTCTTCCCATGTCCTCATGACCCCCCCCAGTCAGAGACCAAAACCATGCAAATTTACCAAACCGTGTGTATATTAATGGTGTGTGTGCCCTGCGATGACTTGGTGCCCCATCCTGGGTTATCCGATGCCTTGTGCCTGGAGCTTCTGGCATCTGAATCCTCACAACCCTGAACAGGACTAGCATGGTTGGACAAAATATTCAATTAAACCTGAGTGAAGCCACACAACAGGGGAATATGATGCAAAATCCACAGGACAGAGTGTGTGTGCGACTCGAACCCCTAACCCTGAAGGAGGCTTTACTCACTGACACCCCTTAACAAAGTAATTTAATCACATTTGGTCAGTGTCACGATGCGGGTGCAGCGTGCCTGGATGCAAGCAGCGTTCAGCAGGGACGACGAGGAAGCAGGCAGATTCAGGGAAAACGGGGTTTAATGAGCAGAAGACACAGGGTAAACGCTACTACACATCACAATGACCGAACTGGGGTAACTAACTCAGACACGGACTAAATACACAAGACTGACAGCAAACTAATCAGGAAACAGAGGAATACACTCAAACGAATGGACCACAGGTGGTTTCAATCGGGGTTTACACACGAGGAGCGAGGGGGTGTGGCACACACAGGGCTCGTACGGGCAGGGTGTGACAGTCAGAACTTGAATTCAAACCAGCAAGTGCAATCTAGCAAAGTTTTTTTTACCGTAAAAAGATTTTCTTCATGTACTGACTAAGGCAAACATCTTGAACAAATATTACAAAATATTGCGAAATATTTCTTTAGTTTTTCACAAATTCATGTGTAGAGATTTCTGCAGTAATGTGATCAAACTTTTTGCACCGTCAGCTTCCTCGCGACCTGACGGAGCTCTGCAGCTGCCAGATGATGCTGCACGCGGCTTCTCATACCTCATTTTCTCACACTGCGTCCCGGTGAAGCTCAGCTTAATTAAAAGTTGCCAAAAATATAAAGCGCTGCGTGGAAACCCGTTTTGTGCCTGTCCTAGCTTGTTTTGTTGATAGCTTGTTCTGTTGGTGTAGATTTTTCCTGCAAAGGAAAAGTGGTCAGTAGGGAAGCTAAATATTTAAATAAATCTTTTTGTTGTTGACATGGCCTTGAAAGGCAGAGAAATAACTGCCTTCAGCAGGTGATTTGAATTGCATAATGACCGAGGTTATTTGGAAAATAGTGCATTCTAGTAATACAGCTTCCAGACATAAAAATTCATGCTTTTGGTTCAGCTACTTCGGTAAGGAAAAAAATGTAGCATTTTTCTGGTAATCTGGTCACTGTAGATTGTCACAGTGTATATAATATATCATAGAAAAACAAGCTGGCACAATTCTTCAGTGATTAGGGTGAATCAGTGTTTCTGGGAAAACTGATGCTGAGGACAGGATCATGTGATTGGGTGGTGGGGGGAGGGGGGACACAGAAAAAGCACTTCAGCTTAATTGTATTTCCCTTGGGCAAAAAAGCAGGAAGGAGAGAGGGCTAGACAATGGAAGCAGGGAAAAAATCAAACGGTCAAAGTACAAGCAAGTTTCACTGCTGGCAGGAAGTGGGAAATTCAAGCACACTCTCAGCAATGAGTGATCTGGAAGGTCAAAGAGGTCACCGCTTTCGTGTCTTACAGAAGGAAATAATTATTGCATGTTACTTATTGTTTTATGAGTAAAACCGTGAAACCAAATCACCTTTGAGGTCCCATTATCTTTTGGTGAAGTGTTTCTCTGCACTCTGTAGCCCTCCAAGAATTATGAGGCTTCTTGGACGATATGCTTGTCGTCTTATTCCGCTTCAAGAGCTTTGAAAAGCCTGCCTTCCAGGGAGCTCCTTGCGCTTCTCGGCCCGGCAGGGGTCCGTGCTTTTACCCGACTCCTAAAGAACGGCTGACTGGACAGATCCGCCATACAGCGGGCCTTCCGATTAGGCGTGGAGAGGGCATGTCCGCTGTGGCAAAGGGTGCTCGGGTATCTCAGCTCATTACCGTCGAGCCGTTAACAGCCTTACTGGAGGGAGGCTTAACTGATTACTGATTAATTAAATGACTGAAAGTTGTTAGCTCAGTGAATTGCCAGCTGTCCATTCACACAGCACCTCAGGACAGAAAGTGGAAAGGCATCCAGATGCTTAAGATCAAACACCAATTGTTTATGGTGGAAACAGTTAACAATGTACAGTACTTAAAAAACGGGCAGATATTGGGCCATATTGGACCACCTTTAGCTATTTCCATGTGTCCTCTATAGGACCTTCTATTTTTCTGCCATTTATCCAGTACAGAGCGACGGTGAGACTGGAACCCATCACATGAAACATAGCGCAAGGTGCAGAACCTTCTTGAATGGGATTGAAGTCTGTGGTAGCTGTAGTGAATTAGTAAGATGGAGATTTCAGGTCCAGAGAGTACAAATCCAGACCAAGATTTTGTTTCAACCAACCAATTCAGTACTCTATGACTGTGACTCTTTATACTACTGGTTGGTTGAAATAAAATCTTTGGGATTTGTACTCCCTGGACCTGAAATGTCCACCTCTGGCCATATCCTAGGTGACTGAAGTTAGCCACTATTTGCTAATTGATTTGTTCTTTTGTTCCAGGAGCTGCTCTCCCTGCAGCAGAACTGTAAAAAGTGTTTGTCTATGATCGAGAGGAACCATCAGTCTGTCCAGAGGGCTCTGTGCAACAGCAGGACACTGCAGAACCTGGATAAGTCCCTTCTGCAGAAACGTGTGGTGGAGCTACAAGCCTCTTTGCAGGTCAGTCAGGGTCAGCAGTTGGCTGTTGCCAAGACCGTTTTTATTCTTAATTTTATTCTTACAGACAGGGCATTGTTGTATCTTTAATTCCCAGGCCCCCATCCAACATCCCAAATGTAGTCTTCGCCAGTTCTCTCAAATAATTGGGAATTTGCAAAACAAGCAGGGATCTGACAGGCATCTTCCGATGTCGTGCTTCTGCCAGACGACGGTCATTTCACATACTGCTGGTTGGAGGGCGTTATGTGAAAGAAAAGGCTTGGGACTCCCTACTGCTCAAAACGCGTCCCCCCCCCCCCATGCAGTGTGATTAAAGATTCAAAAAAACTAATTCCAGTGCCTCAGTACTGACATGATCCAAAATAGCCCATATGGTGTTTTCATGCTGTGTCAAAAGCATCAACTTTAAATACAAAAATGCAGAACAAAAAAGGTTCTCATTTCAATGACTTCAATGATGCCATGACTTGATATTCCAGTCAGGTCATAATGGAGTAAGACGTTTATAACAAAGAGTCATTGTGAATAAGTGAGAGTGACATAGTTGATTATATCGGATAGGATGGACACCAAACTTGAAATCCACAAGGTTCCCTATATTCCATTATGTCTCCCCGAGCTCAGGCCATGGTGAAGGAGTCAGCAGACTGGAGGAGACACCTAGAGGCTAACAGTAGCCTCATGAAGAGGTTTGAAGAGTCTCGTGTCGAGTTGGAGAAGGTACTTAAGAGCGCCCAGGCTTCCCTGAAGGAGAAGGGGAACCCAGAAGAGCTGCTGAAGGCGCACACTGTAAGGAACCCAGGGGGCCTTGCTGTGCCAGTCTTACCTCCTTAATGTTAATAAGATTGTTCATCTTATACTGGCTGCTGCGTGTTCCAGGAGTTTTTTGGCCAGCTTGATCAGAGAGTCCTCAACACATTCCTAAAGGCGTGCGACGAGCTCACAGATATTCTGCCTGACCAGGAGCAGCACAGTCTGCAGGACACGGTCAGGACGCTTCATAAGCAATGGAAGGTTAGTCTATCACGAGTGCCCCCTAAAAGCACAAAGAGGCAGCCCAGACGTGAGCAGGACCTCAGTAATGGGAAGGGTTTCGCGTCCTGCAGCACAAGCTATTGGTGATGCACCTTGGCACTGCATGTACATTAAACAGCAAAATCTGCACGTCCTTCCCAGGACCTCCAGGTGGAGGCGCCATGTCACCTGCTGCGCTTAAAAGTGGAAGTGGAGCAAAGTCGTTTGATGACGTCTTTACAGGAGTGCCAGGAAGAGCTGGCTCGGGAAGACCAGTGTCTTCCCAGCATGGGGAGTGAGAGACTCATCAGGGAGCATCGGGTGAGCCTGCATTGATATTCAGGGCCACTAGGGGGAGTCTTGAGTTTTGGCTTTTTTTGGAACACGTGTTTGTTCTCCATCTTTTCTGAGGTCATGACGGATGGATGCTCCAAACATTCCAGGATAAGTAAGTAATGGTTCTCTTCAGGCCTTTTTCAGAGATAGCGGGCCCCATCTGCTCTGCGAGAAGAGACTGCAGCACATCGACGAGCTGTCCCAGAAGCTTCCGAAGGGTGACTCCGCCCACCGGACCCTCGAGAGCGCCAGGGCCGCCTTTGACGAGGTCATGGTCCAGATCAGTAGGACCCAGCAGAAACTCCTGGAGCACCCTGACAAGTGGAAGGAGTTCAACTCCAGGTGAAGCAACTCAAAAGTACTGTCACGTCTCCTGTAATCATTTCAGACATCAGGTATCATTTGTATTGGTAGTTATTTCAAGTATTTGAGTCTAGAATTGATGATGAAATGATCACATTGAAACGGTTCAAAGTAAAATTCCTCTAATCCTGCTAATTACTTTAGTTTTCTTCAAGGGTTACCGAATTTATAAGAATTATATTTGTCAGTTCCCCTGTGTAGAGTATAAGCTAGTGAAGTTCACGTAACATAATTTGACTGAGGATACAGCATGTGCTTCTCTAAGGGAATTAAAATCAATTCATGATTAAGGGTTTCGATGTGGCTCTTTGTTATATTTATTGCTTGGTTTTCATACTCGGAAATGAGACCTGCTGTCCTACAAAGTGTGCAGTTCTTGGTTGTTTTCGCTAGTGCTGGCTAGCTCACTTTGAAGAGGCTATCATACTCCATCGGTTCATTGCGGCTCTAATTATCGCCTTTTTTAAATTCTGACAGATGTAGTTTTTTAATGTATGGTGAGCATCTTTAAGCTATGATAATGGATATATACCTATCAACCTGAAATATATAACATTAAGGTTAAATCAGTTTCAAACAGGTAGACCACTTTTCCTCATTATGTGCTTGAGTGCACCATCTAGTGGGGTCAGAAAATGCAGCAAATGGTTCATGAAGCTTCATTTGGCCATCACTAATTAACACAAAAGCAGAGGCTAACCCTCATGAAAACAGTACCTTGTCTGTAAGTAGTTGGCGATGAGTCATATTTTGTTCATGTCACTGTCTTAGCTATATTTGATGTTTTGCGTTTATTTGAATTCCCTTCTGTCACCATCCTCTAGGTTATCCCAGCTCTCGTCATGGGTCTCGTCTAAGGAAAGCCGGCTACGGCTGCTCAGGAACGACGCCAGCAGTCCCGGAACGTTCGTGCAGGTGAAATCCACGATTCAGGTGAATATTCAGCACCCCGCGACGGACGCCTGCCAGGTGAAGTGTAAGGAGCCTCCGTAGCGGATGACCTGAGGGACCTATTCCTGCTGCAGGAGCTTCGACACGAAGCGGAGAACCAGGAGGGGGACCTTAGTTGGCTCAAGACTCGCCTGGCCGCCCTGGCAGAGGTCTGTGCCGAGAGCGAGGCCAAGAAACAGGCCGCTACTCTCAGCAAGCTGTCCTCGGACTTCAAGAGCCTCCTCTCGTCATTGACTGAGGTAACCATGCCACCCAAAATCATATTTTATCAATGTTCACACCTCAGTAAGCCTTTCCAGGTCTATTTGAGCCACAGATCCCAAACCTTGTTGCCATGAAAACCGCCAAGCTGGTCTCCTCCCTGATATTTCCAGTAGAGTCTCATACTCTGATGATAGGGCGTGACAGATGATCTACATTGCAGCTTACGACGACAGGGATTTTAATGGCTAAATAACATACAAAAGAGACCACAAGATAACACTAAACACATTTGGGAAAACCACAGGTACATAAGAGGTGAAGGACCAATCAAACACAGAGCAACAACAGCGATAATGGCCACCCAATAAACATGACACAAGCAGGCAACTACTGTGTATACACAACCAATGAGGCAAGACAAGGAGCAGGTGTGGGCCACTGACAGCCAACCACTGGGAAAGTAGGCAACAAGGGAAAGGTAAGGATAATAACAACATACTAGGTACTAGGGACAGTAGCACTAGGGACTAGGGCAACATAGAAAATACTGGGAACATAAGTGAAATAGGACATAATAGAAGACCTCACCAGGCAGTGATAACCAGAACCAAAGACAGAAAATCAAAAAGACGTGAACTATACGATATACAAGGACGATTAATTAGTCAAGGTGAAAAAAACTCAAAATGTCTAACAAAGTTGAGGTTGGGCTTTTGCCAGCCTCACAAACTTAATGGCAGGAGATGCTCTGTGCTGCACACTCAATCCATTTGGCCGCATGGAAGCCCAGGGAGCAGGGGAAGCACGCAAGACTAGGGCAACACAAAATGGGATGGCCAGCCACACCTGCTGGTCAAACAGGGAAACAGATGCGACAGGGACGGATCCTGACACTCACACTCATGCTGTATCCTCCTTGAGACCTGCTGCTTTCTGATATGATGATGGACCCATGTGGACTGTAACGGAAGGGAAATGCTTCTGTCTCCTAGTCTGAGAAGGTGGTGTCGGCAGTGGAGGACTGTGTGCAGTTCCAGGAGGAGGTACGGGGTTCTCTGGCAGAGCTGCTGCAGGCTCAGCAAGAGGCACAGGTGGAAGCCCGTAAAATCCTGGACTCGGAGAGTGTGAGAGAGGCCCAGCATTTGCTCCTCATGCATCAGGTACTGTTACTCACTGTTAGATTCCCCTTCTTAGCATGCATCCAATATAAACTATTACTCACCATTAGACTTCTGTTAGTATACGTCTAGTTTAAACTAATATTCACTGTTACACTTCACCTGTTAGTTGACATCCAGTATTTTGATTATAAAAGGAACAATCAATGGGAGTATCCTTATTTATGACTTAGTTACTTCAAATGACTCTAAGCTAATCTACTTCTAGAAGAATAAATTGCAACTCAGTCATTGATTGCAACCTGATGCTCTATTAAGACATGCGTGTTCAGGGTAAGGAAGATGGAACTGCTGTTTTCCCCTCCCTGCATGAATGAAGGGGTGATTCTAGGGTTATTTAAGGTGGGGGGGGGGCATAAGAGGGGCCATAATATGTACCAAGGGGCCAACCTTATCATTAGCCAATAATATTTTTTGAATCAGTGAGTGACAGGGGAGGGAGGCATTCTGGTGGCCAATAAGCTTTCAGCTGGGCTCAGAATCCCCATGGCTCCGCCCCCAAATACAGCCCTACTCGAATGCAGCCTCTGACCATAAAGGGGGACATGCCTCACTCCTGCAGCTTGCTTAATCTCCTTGTGCACCCACGCATGCAGTCTGTGTGGTAAAACCATGCATGCTTATTGGACTCCACAGCAACAGCTGAAACGTCTGCAGGGGAAGAGGAGAGACGTGCAGCAGCAGATCCTGCGTGGCCAGCAGCTACAGGGGGAGCAGGGGCTGAGCTTCTCCCTGCAGCCGGACCTGCAGAAGCTGGAGGCCACGCTCAGCACCGTGGACCACACCATAGAGGCGCAGCAGCACAATCTGCAGGTACCTGGGCAACGTCCCCCCCAAGGCCTGTCACCTGTGTGTCCAGGCATGAGTGCTTGTGTCATGGTTTGTGTACCTTTATCAATAGGTGACACTGGACGCGTGGCAGGAATTTGAAGACCAGCGCAGGGGGGTCATAGACTTTGTGAACAAGGCCTATCCCATTCTGGACAGGGAACCCATATTTAGCAGCACAGAGAGCTTGTCAACAGAGCTGGAGCAGTCTAGGGTGAGTCTGCAGTGATCCAGGTGCTCAGAGGTATGGCATCAGAGCCCATCCTAGGACTGGAACCCACAACCGTTAGGCTACTGGCCGATGATCTTAACCTTGACGTCCAATCGTTTTGTTTCTTTATGTGGTGAAGAAGTGCAGTCATTTTCAGAGTTTCTTCTTTTGGTCAATGGCTGTATGCAGGAGCTGTCCAAACGGTGTGGGATGCAGGCCGCACTGGTAGACACCCTCCTGAAGAGGGCAGCAGAGATCCAGCTCGGCCCAAACAACCTATCCCTACTTCAGCAGCAAGCCCGCTCTGCCAGTGAGCAAGTGGACCGTGTGGAAACAGGCCTCAAGAAAGAGTAATAGCTCCCCCTATTTGTTGAAATTAGAACTGCAGTGCGACATTATCATTTTGTAAAACTTCTGTTCTCTGACTCATGTTAGCCTCATGCAGGGCTGGCCGTTCAGGGTGGATTTGTTCATCTTTTCCAGTGTTAAACACCTGGAGGCAATAAAATCCAGATGGGAGGAATTCATTAACACGTTCGAGGCGTTTTCCACATGGATTTCACAAAAAGAGGGGGTACTGGACGCTCTGACCGCGTCTTCTGCGTCACTCAAGCAACAGATCGAAACTGTGAAGGTACACGACTGCTGTGTTTCTTGTTGTTTAAAATGTATATAACCTAATTTGCCATTTCTTAGATACAAATTGTGTTTGATGCTAGACAGCATGTATACCTCTGTATGCAAAGTGATTTTGTGAACGCTTTGTTATCGTTGTGTTGTGTTTTAAGGCTGGTGTTAGATTTTTCCTGGCACTAATGGAGGCCTTGTGTCATGTTGCAGTCCGTGCACATAGAGCTGACGCAAAGAAGCGAAACGTTGCCCTGGCTGGAGACGGAGTCTCAGGCACTTGGGAGTTTTGTGTCATCGGGAGAGGCAGCTCGCATCAAGGCTCGGCTGACTCAAGCCGGCAGATACTGGGAGGAGCTAGGGGAGAGTGTGGAGCAGCTGATTGGCCGGCTGGAGGAGAGCTCCGCCCACCTTCAGAGGTTCAGTACCAATCTGGAGCAGGTATGACACAGCAGACATGTTTGAAGCTTAAGTAACTAATTGAATTAATGAATCATTCTGGCCACATATGTATTCATGTTTTTTTTGTGCTTGATTATTACTGTCACCTGTACATTTTTGTTTCTAAGGTGAAATCCTCCATTAGTGAGCTCAGTGAAAAAATGGACCATCCTATCAAATGTTGTACTTCCTCGTCTGAGACCTACAAAACGCTTCAGGAACATATGGTGAAACTTTATTATTATTGTGATACAGCTGTTGTTATAACTTCCTAATAACCTCTAAAGATGTAGCTGCTGGTACATTTGATTCAGCCAAAGTGCTGAAAATAAATGGTGCCTGCGTTTGTGTGTGTGCGGATTAGGTTTACTGTCCCCCACAATATAATAAAAACCTGTTATTTTGACGCACAAAGATCTGTGAATGCAATCAAAAAAGTAAAAGCGCCAAAAGTGTTGTATTTTGTTTGGTTTCTTATGAATAAGGTTCGGGCTGGGTAGGGGTTAAGGTCGTCATGTTGGGAATAGAGTTTTCTCCATAGAAATGAATGGAGAGTCCCCACAAATATATAATTACAAACCTGTGTGTGTGTGTATGTGTCTGTGTGCATGGTCACTCCAGGACGTGAGCCAGGTCCTGGAGCAGCTGAAGGGTACCATGCTATCGCTGTCCGCCACAGCGAGCAGGCTCAGCGAGCGGGATCGGGCCGAGGGGGACGTGGCTGCTCTCCAGCAGGCCTATGAACAGGCCCTCCAGCAAGCCAAGGAGAGGCAGGGCCAGCTAGAAGGCCTTCTCTCTCTCTGGCAAAAGTAAGACATGGAGGAAAAAAATGAGAGGGACAAGAAGGGTTAGCCTCTGCTTTTGTGTTAATTAGTGATGGCCAAATGAAGCTTCATGAACCATTTGCTGCATTTTCTGACCCCACTAGATGGTGCACTCAAATCATGCCCCAAAATAAACCTAGAGCACCATCTAGTGGCATCAAAAAACACAGCAAATGGTTCATGAAGCTTCATTAGCCCATCACTACTGTTAATTGTGTGATAATGGCAAAGAGTTTGCCCCTGTGCTACACTGCGACAACGCCCAGATATTGCGATTTACATTAATTAATGCATTTATGGTGAGTATACGAACGTGGAAGTTTCTGGGTGAGGTTGCTAAGCATGTAAATAAAGGGGCACAGTGCTGGACAAAGCCCCTATGGTGCCTTCAGCAAGCTTCACTGATGCCCCCACCCCAGTAATTTGCACTTCCCAGTTTCACTTTGGATAGGACGGGGTGTTGTCACTTTGCTAAGTCGATGCCTCCTCAGAAGACGACCCTAGGAGGCCGCCTGTTTCACCTTATAGGGCTCACTAGTCCTGATGGCACCCCACTGTGTGTGTTCTTCAGGTTTGAGAAAGAGTTCTCCAGCTTCTTGTCCTGGCTGGATGGATGCGAGACTCTCTGTAGCTCAGAGTCTCAGTGCCTTCCTGCAGATACAGCCAAGCTTCAAAGCGAGCTTCTGCACTTGAAGGTAGCCGGCAAGGTTCTAATCCTTGTTTCGTTACATTTATTTGTTTTTTTTTGATGAAGTATAGCTTGGACCTAGAAGTTTGAGATCTCTTTTGCTGAACCATAACTTTGCTATATAGGACCTGCAGTGTGAAGTTTTGTCCCATGAGGCAATTTATGACATGCTGTTGAGCCTGGGCGAATCCCTGTACCCTACTGCACCGGAAGACAGAGTGAAGGAGCTGGCAGAGGACCTGGACCATTTGGGGAACAAAATGAGGTCACAGAAGAAGGCTTTACCTCAAAGGTCAGGGGTCTGACCAGGGTACACTCATAACCTTAACATAACATGACCAAATAATATTCATGCATCTGAGATCTGAACCTTCTCTAGTTAGCCTTACTTGATTGACTCGTTACTGCTTTGCTCAGGAGTTTGGACAGACTTCTGTTTGGTGAAGAAGTTTACTTCACTTGCTCTTCCTTCATAGGATTCAACAGCTGCAGGTCCACATGGACCAAGTGGAGCAGTTTGACCAAGCTCTGCTGGCCTTCTCCCAGTGGAGTGAGAACTTCCTCACTGGCCTCTATTCCGAGTCCCAGGTCAGCATCACCGACCTACAGCCAGCTGGCACTCTAGTAAAGGTATGTCAGAACATGGTCACCGAGTGTTCTTACCTTCTTTGTTTATCTACCTGCCTTTATCATTGAAGACTGACTCTTAGTCTTTGTCAGGAAAGGGCAGCCTCTCTGCAGAGACAGGCCAGTGAGATGAAGGAGCTACAGAAGTTTGTGGACACCCTCTCCTTGTCCTGTGAACCTGGTGACCTACAGTTGCTTCAGGGCCGCCTGGAAGACTGCTTCCAGCCCTTCCTGGAGGCCCAGCAACTGATGGGCCACCGGCGTGACGGCCTGGAGAAGCTAGAGGCATTCCTGCAGACCCAAAGCGTGGCCGCCAATGTGCTACTCGGACTGAGGCAGACAGTAGAAAGCGCCGGAGCCTGGGACCAGGGCAAGGTGCACGAGCTGCAGCAGGAGCTGAAGGCCATTGTTCCCGACATCGGGCGCCTGGAGGCGCTAGCAGTCAGCCTGGATGGGAGCCTCTGCAAAGCCCGTCACCACCTCTGCCGGGCGGAGCAACGGACTTCCTGCCGGGTGCTGGCGGACACCCTCAGCTTGGAACTGGAAGCTGTGCAGAACCTCCTGGGCACCAAGCAGAGTGAGGCCGAGGCTCTGAGCGCGCTTTGGGATACCTTCAGGCGGCGTAAGGAGCAGCTGCTCAAAAGCGTGGAGGACATTGAGGAAAAGGCTGACCGCCAGGTTCTGGGAGAACCAAACCTGCTGGCCCTGCAGCAGAGGTACTGCTAATCATTGAGTCACCATTTTATCTCACTGAACCAATGAGAAGAATTGATGAGGTCTCCTAACAATCTGAACTTTCGCGTCAAGGTCTCTTATTTATCACCTGTAGGTTGCGCTTCTTCAACCAGCTGGAAAATGAGCTGCTGTCCCACAAGCATGAGGAGCTGTGGCTGAGGGAAAAGGGTCGGCAGCTGGCCCAGAGGGACTCCGAGCTGGCGGTGGAGGCCCAGAGGGACGTCGGTCTCCTGGACGCTACCTGGGAGGCCACCCAGAGGCTCATTGCAGATGGGTGGGTCTTTAGCTTACCTGCACCCTCCATGGGAAAGATCAGTGAGATGCTCTCACTCAACTATAGTTGCGCGTTAGCATGGTGACTAGCATCCCTGCTTGTCATCTGGGAGAACAGGGTTTAATTCCCCCCTTTAGTTCCCGGCTGTTCCTTGGAAGCTCTGTTTGTTTTACTAGCCATTGCATGGTCTTATTAGGTTCTTACTTTGTTAATTATGTGTAGTTGTGTTGCTGTTTGGGTTGTGGCCTGCTCCAGAAACTGCTTACACTTGTACCTGGATATTCATTGTAAACTCACCCTAACAGCTTATATACCTCCTTGCCGCCGTGAACGTTTGAAATACGCTGTTTGCCTCGCTGTATGTCGCTTAGGACAAACACGTAAAACGTGTAAATGTAACCATGTACACCGCCCATTTAAAGCATGCTTTCATTAATATAAAAAATTTGGTAACTTTCTATGAATGGCATATCTATAAGAATCTATGAACATGTTCATAACACTATAATGTTTTACAACTGTCAGTAGAAGGTACCTGTAGTGCTTTATAGATGACAGCTTCAAAATAAAGCGTTACCGGAAAACTTATTAGCAACGATCACAAACCTGTTTAGCATCATACTATATTCCAAATTATGTTCCAGTATGTAGCATAGTTGCTTTGCTGATTTATTCAACACTTTTTTAAGCAAACATATAAGACATTCACTGAATATTTCACTGGGGCAGGTTAAGTACCCCCTGGCTCTTAGATCAGCGCCCTCTGTGTTATTCTGCAAGACCCCCTGCTGGTTGTTGTGTTCCTTCAAGGGCTGCGACATTCATTCGCAGAGCTATGTTCCATTTGTGTAGCCAGGAGCAGTGTACCGCCATGGTGGACCTCACGAGGGCTTTCCAGAACATGAGGTCGTTTATTAGCGCTATCCTGGACAACGCGGAGAGCGTGGCTGAGATGAAGGTCGCTGTCAAGGACCAAGATGACATCAGAAGAGCCCTCTCCCGGGTGAGCTTGGGATTACAATGCTGCTCCTAAAGCAGCCATTCAGAGATGTTCCCCTTTCAATGGGAGAATGGAGTTCAAGATAAAAATATGAAGAGGTAACACAATAAAATGTAAGCAGGAAGGTGATTGTATTCAATCAATCCTATTATATTTTAAACAATCCTATCAATGCAAAAGTAATAATTTTTTATTGTGTAATTGATTTTTCTCAACTATTTATATGTTTTAAGTCGAGTCAGATTTATTTATATTGCACTTTACAAACACCTATTGCTGACTAAAATGCTTTACATAGATCATAAAATCACAGCATGACGATAAGGCACAAGGCCAGTGTAAAACACAATCTGATGCACAATCTGCTCTGTAGTCCATTCAAGTCTCTTTAAATGCTAATGAAAACAGGAGAGTTTGAAGTGTAGATTTAAAGACTAATACTGAAGAACAGCTAATGTACAGTGGTAAGTTATACCAAAGCTTTGGCGCTACGTCTGCAAATGCACGTCACCCTTTGTTTTCAACCGGGACTTTGGATGAAAGAAGCTGGTCAGAGATCTCGGCGATCTTGACGCAGTATGAGGGCATTGCAAACTGGCGATATAAGGAGGGGCTAACCTGTACTGAATTGGTAGCCAATGAAGGAAGGCCAGGACTAGAGTTATCTAAGCCCTCTTCTTTGTACAAGTTAAAAACGACACAGTAGCAATTTGGTCTAACTGTAGATTGGGATAGGCATGACTGACTTATACCGCAGTGTACAGAGAATATTAGACTGACTGTTCTCTTATTTGATAACTCATATAATAATCAGTGTTTCCTGTATTGGCTTCAGGCATGTTACAGTGAGGATTGTGACATTTGATTGGTTTGGTTACAAATAGTACTCAACTAGTCATTTCAACACATTTACTCACCGCTCATCTTCCAAAGCATGATGCAGTGAAGACGGAGATGACGAACAACCAGGGGGGGCTGGACCAGTTCACCGGCACGGGAAAGCGGCTGCTGAACGAACTCAAGAAGATCCCTGAGTGTGAGACCCAGCTGGTGAAGAAGGACATGGACGCCATTGTGGACCAGTGGCTGGACGTAAGGGAATGTTACTGTTTCACATGTTGCTCTAGATGTGCATCAACAAAAATAACAATGGTTTCACAGTAGCAAAATAAAAGGTTGTAGGTTGTAGCTCGCGTGTTGGTGTAACACAACCCAGACATGTGTTCCTGTTTATGGGAGTCAAACTGGGTGTTTTCATGTTTACTTGACCCAATAATGAATATCACATTATCGTGTCGTTATCTTATGAAGAGCGCCATTTGCAAATGAATGAGCGATTAGTGCTGCTTAGTGACTCACATACTGAAGGCGAAGACTCTTAGTCTCTCTTTTTAAACTCATGTTTTTTAAACGGATTGGTAAGGTTTCTGTTTGATCCCATGGGCGCAATCGCCGACTCCAGAGGTTTAACGTTATAGGCGACGTACGGAGTGCTTGGAAACAGGAGCTCTGCAATTTAATGCACATCTAATCCCCACACTGTATAACCTGCATGTTTATCCTGTCATGCTTGCTGACAGAGAACACAGAAAAGTCAGAGGAATGTGTCTTCCTATCCCACAGCTGTCAGAAAGGATTGAAGACAACATTGATCGACTCAACCGTAGCTTGATGCTGTGGGAGGAAGTGCTGAAGATCAACGAGGAGGTAGACGGCTGGGCGCACAGCTCTGTGGCTGAGCTCAGCGAGAGCCTGAATGACCTTAACAACAGCCGAAGGATGGAGGGACGGCTCGCTGAGTTTCAGGTTGGGATCTTGTGAGAGTGACACATATCTGCTCACCAATATAAACTTTAATTTTCACACTTGTTCACTTGGCTTGCATCGAAGCAAAAGATTTGTGGGTGAACATATCTCAAAGGTGGCAGCTGTTGTAGCTACAAAGAGGGAACCAACTCCCTATTACTGCCTATGGATTTCGAATGTCCTAAAATGTTGTTGTAATGGGCAGGTGTCCCAATGCTTTTGTCTGTATAGCGTATTTCTTCTGTTAAGACACGGGATTGAATAAAGTTCCATCTTATTCTGTTATCCTATCTTATTTAATGTGCATGCATGAAAACCAAGGTTTTTATCTGCAGGCTGAGGTGGAGAAGAATGAAGAGAAGCTTAAAGTTCTGCAGGGAAAAGTTTTGGAGCTTAAACAGCTAATGAAGAGCCAGGAGACCCCAACAGAACTGCAGGTAGATCCCGGAAACAGGGTCTGCATAAGTGTACTTCAACTGATTTGAGCTTTTTTGGAGTATTTTGAAGCATGACAGATGGTTGCTTCGTGTTAGCATCAACTTTTTTTGTGTTGCTGCTGTTAGGTCATGGACACTGACCTGAAGAAGAAGATTATCCAGGCCCAAGAGGTATCTGAACAGGTGAGAATTACTCTCAGCGACTTCTGCTTCCAGAAGCAGCAGCTAGAAGACTTTGTGACCCAGATGGCAGAGTGGCTGAAGAATGTAGAGCGCTCGCTGTCAACATCGCAACAAGGGGCGAACACAGAGGACATCTGTAAACTCAAGGTAGGTAATGGAGTGTCATTCTGCCGCAGTGAAATCAAGATGTCAAATGTACATAAAGGAGGACGTATAGCACCAGTCAGAAGTCTGAGCACACCTCTGAAAACAAGATGACAACCCTAAGCAGACTTTATGGTCATGTACTAAGAATTATCCTGTGAACAAGGAGAGAGATGGAGTGCTGTGACAGATGACCTGCCCCCCACAATCCCCGACCTAAACGCTATAGAGCTGGTCTGGGATGAGTTGGATCAAAGAATAAGAGCAAAGTAGCCAATTTGTGCCCAGAACTTGTGGAAACTCCTTCAGGACTGTTGGAGAAGCATCCAGGTGGCTACATCTGGAAGCTGGTTGAATGAATGCCAAGAGTCTACAATGATGTCATCAAAGTAAGGGGGGTTATTTATTTTGACAAGTCTAAAATTTGAGGAAAATTCTAAGCTGTTAGACACTTGTCTTGGTTCGTTGAGATATTTGACATGTATTACTTTACTGCCCCAAGGTCTTGTAAGAGGTGAATAACAGCTAAAATAGAGACAAATGCATTAAACACAGGTGTGTCCAGACTTTTGGCTGGTACTGTACCAGGTCGTTACAAAAATAGTTGGATTCCACTGTGAGTTTCAACTTCAGCAGTTTCTTCAGTTTTTGAAACAAGACGACCAAGTCACTTGGTTAAGGTGCATTTTTATTATTGAGAAGATTGGGTTAGCTAAAAACACTATATATTAATTTGCTGTCCCGTGCGTGCGGCAGGAGGTGCAGAAGGAGTTGCTGAACCAGCAGGGCAGCATCGACTCCGCACGGGAGAACCTCAACAACCTGTGCAGGAAGTACCCCTCGGAGGAGCTGGCCAAGCTGGGAGCCACACTGACTGAGCTCATCAAAAAGTACAAAGCTGTCCAGCAGCTCTCCAACAAAGCCCTGGGCTCCCTGCGGAACAGCCTGCAGCTGCACTTCAGTGGTGAGACGATGCCAGAGATGCCTGTACTCCTATAGTGTCCTGCACATGTTCTGTTGTAGTTTGGGGTAGGGCTGCTGTAATTTGTCGACAAGGTCGATGATGTTGATGCTGAAAATGCATCGGCTCAATATTTCAAATCGATTCATGTTTTTTTTTTTTTTTTTTAACAAAATTGTTTTCCTAGTTTTCCTTTAATATCACTATGTGAATGAAACTATGAAAAATAGGCATTAGTGGCAGCCCTAGTTTGGGGTGGTACAGGGCTTATAGATAGTCGGGGATACTCCCTTAATTCAGTAAAAACATTGCTAATTTTTTGGTTTCATAAAAAATACAATTAATGTATACATTTGTCATATATATATCACATTAGAAAGAATTAGCAGTTTTATGTAAAGCAATTGCTTGTGGGTGTTTTAATGGCACAAAAATGTTCTGACCAAAAAACAATTAGTTTAGAGAGATAACCAATCAGATTGTAGAGGAGGTGGGTCCAAGCAACTAGGGGAGGTAGGACCAAGACATCTGATTGGTTGGTTCCACCTCCTCAAGTTGCTTGGACCCACCTCCTCGACAATGTGACTGGCCATTTCTCTTTCTGCTCTCAACATTTTTGTGTAAGTAAAACTCCCATAACAGTTCTTCTGAAGTGAAACCACTGGTCCATTAAGATACAGCCACGTGCTCTGAAAGACTTTCACTTCCCTGTCCAGACCTAGTTCAGGAATTCCACGAGTGGCTGTCCGACTTGGACTATGGTGTGAGGGAATGCTCTGATCAGTCTGGAGACTCAAGCACCATCGAGAACAAGCTACAGAAGCTCAAGGTGCTTTTCCTGGCATGAACACAATTGCTTTATGTCTGTTTTGTATGCATTGGCAGATTTGTGTGTGATCTGAGAATAATTTGAGAGGACTATTTGGAATAACAGTTTAATGTGCCTGTATTGATACTGGTTTCACAGAAGGTTCCAGAAAAATGGAAAACTTAAGTGGTGCTGTTGGTTCTGTCCATTACCTGTAGGTGGTGCTTGAGCATGAGGAAGAGGGCAAAGCCCGTATGACGAGGGTGTGTGAGGAGGGCGAGAAGCTCCTGTTGCACCTCCCCAAGGCTAGCGTGGGGCAGGTGCAGCAGCAGCTCTCCTCCAGCCAGCGGGACTGGGACGGCTTCATGGAGCGATGTCGGCAGAACCAGCAGCTGCTGGAGGAGGCTACCGCCCAGCTGAGCGGGTGAGAGGTAGAGGGGGGGCACTAGAAAAATAGCTCAAGGGCTCCACTTGGAAGGCCCCCGCAGCCATATAAGCCTAAGACCCCCAGAGAAGTTAATCTTCCCAGGGTAACAGTGTTTAAGAAACCTAGTTTGAGTCCAGCAGTGATATGGCCCTTATTTTGCATCAAGAAAATTACAGTTTTACTCATTGAATGCTGTTCCAAGAGCAATTAACACCCTGACATTCAAGGGAAAAACTTTTTTGATTTTTTAAAATTTAAATTAAGTGCTGGGGTGGTAAAAAAAAAAGCACACCCCCTCACGTGTGCTGTCCTCTTAAAGCTGATTTTGCCATCTTCAAGGATGTATCATATGAGAGATATAAGCAAAAAAACATTAACTATGAATTTCTGGATCTCAGGAGGTTAAGAGGTTTTGCTAAAGGGTACTGAATGTAAACATGTGGATGTGTGTCGTTCAGGTTCGACACGCAGGTGAAGAAGCTGAGGAGGTGGCTGGAGCAGATGGAGCAGGAGCTGAGCGTGGAGGTGCAGGGGGAGAGGCCGCAGAGCGTCACCGAGAGGAAGGCGGAGCTGCAGCGCATGGAGCAGTTCCACAAAGGGCTGCTGAAGGAGAGGTATCCTCAGTATCGCCTCCTTGGTTTACAGAAGCGTGGATGTGAGTCACGCACACGCCAGTGTTGAAAGAAATATTCAAGAGCAACTTAAAACTAACTAAAAATAACTAAAACTGAAGCAAGCCAAATACAAAAAACTTATTTGCCCAAGAAAAATATATGTCCAGTTTCCATGAGGGGCTCTGCCAGTGTCGGCAGTGTAATGGATAAGGGTATAAGTTTAGCAGATGGACTAAAGTAGTGATGGTGAAGCTTCATGAACCATTTGCTATATATTTTTGACCCCACTAGATGGTGCTCTTGGTTTTCTTTGAGGCATGCTTTGAACCCTTACAGGAACAGAGAGCACCACCTAGTGGAGTCAGAAAATACAGCAAATGGTTCATGAAGTTTAATTTGACCATCACTTATCCAAAGACCTTTATTACTTTAACATGGTTGACTTAGATTGGCAACTGAAATCCATGGTTGAGTCAGATCCTGTAGTGACACGTTATGATCTGGTCATGGATGGATAATCTTATGGGCAGTGTCTTGTCTCCCACACAGGGACTCCTTTGAGCTCCTGTCACAGGAGTCCCATGGCCTGAGCGAGTCGGGCAGGGGTGACGGCACCGAGATGCGTGCGGCTGCACAGCTGCAAGCAGCCTACCAGGCTCTGCTGAGGCGTGCGGGGGAGCGCCTGCGCAGCTGTCAGCTGACCCTGCAGGAACACCAGGCTTTCGAGGAGACGCTGCAGAGTACCTGGACCTGGCTGAAGGGTGTACAGGGTCGCCTGGTTTCGCTGAACACCACCATTGGGTGCAAGGAGACCCTGGAGAAGAGGCTGGGCCTCGTGCAGGTCAGCTGGAATTTCAGCTACTGATACAGCCAAAAGTATGTGGGCACCAGCTTGGCCAAAGTCTCCGGCTGGAAGCAAGGCTTTCATTATTACCCATTCTGCTGCTAACCTTTGCTGCAGGAGATTGTGTGATCGTCTACCGCAATGGATGTGACTTAAATAGGCAGTTCCTGTAATTAATAAGGATATATTTGCCTATATATTGTACCTGTAACCAGCAAACCCTAAACTGCAGCATGCAACCTATTTTTTTTTGCCATTTTAAGATTTATTAGTCATATGTTCCTAGTCGTCTTGACCAAGCTAAGTTGGCTTCCGGGCTTGTGCAGGATATCTTACTGATGAAGGGCGAGGGTGAGGTGAAGCTGAACATGGCCATTGGCAAGGGAGAGCAGGCCACGAAGAGCAGTGGAGAAGAAGGGAGGAAGAACATCCATTCCCAGCTGCAGGGCCTGAAGGATGCCTGGGCTACCACCCTCATGACCGCTATGAGCTGCCACAGGTTTGGTGTTGATTGCCACGCTTTTATTCAGAAGTGTAGAATTTTACCCATAATGCAATGGTCTGCATGGGACTCCTGGCAGATGTCAGTCTTTTGGTCATCGCTTGGCTCCACCCACAGCCGCCTGGAGTGGACCGTGGCGCAGTGGAGTGGCTTCCAGGAGGCCCAGAGCCAGCTGCTGCAGTGGATGGAGTCGGTGGAGCAGGACGTGGGCGCCCTCCTGCCCCTGCAGCCAGGGCCCAAAGAGAAGGCCTCGCAGCTGGAGCGGTGCCGCACTACGCTGGCCGAGGTGGAGAGCCAGGCGTCGGCACTGGCACGCCTGAAGGAGAAGGCCACCGAGCTGCACAAGAAGACCGGGGACCAGGCTTTCGGGGAGCAGTCGAGATCGGCGCTCAGCATGCAGTTTGCCGACATCACCGGTACTGTTAAGGTAACCGTGCTCAGTGTCTCCCTGCTTGGCCTGAGGTTATTCCTGAGGATAAAGCAGAAACAGTAGGCAGATAGTCTGAGCTGTATCTAATCAACATCCACTCATCCAATATCCACTCATAAACTGAAGAGCAAATTTCCATTTTCATTTTTTGAGATGAGGTTTTGGTTCACCAATGGCCTAAAGTAAGGCTTCCACATCATACGTTACTGTATCGGGAACCAAAACTCACTCAGTTCTCATGTAAAAGAGAACTTCTGTATATCCAAATTTCCAGATTTCCAAAACCACATATCCTGTAGACTGAGTGAGTAACTTGCTCTGTAATTATGAAGATGGTAAAAATGGGTGAAGCCAGCGTGAGTGAGATCTGCAGCATGAGTGAGATCTGCTGTGTGAGTGAGATCTGCAGCGTGATTGAGATCTGCTGTGTGAGTGAGATCTGCAGCATGAGTGAGATCTGCTGCGTGAGTGAGATCTGCAGTGTGAGTGAGATCTGCTGCGTGAGTGAGATCTGCAGCGTGAGTGAGATCTGCTGCGTGAGTGAGATCTGCAGCCTGAGTGAGATCTGCTGTGTGAGTGAGATCTGCAGCGTGAG
>JABFEB020000026.1:16448932-16468020 GCA_019775895.2 Stomatorhinus ivindoensis
ACAGTCCACATTTTTGCTCTCTACTGGGACCAGGTTGAGCAACATTGATGTTGTGGATACGGATCTGAATTTGCAGGTAACGTAATGCTGTAAAGTATTTCTGGGGCTTTCCTTCTTCCCAGTCTGAGCCTGCAGGCTTCCCAAGAGTGTCAGAATAAGGAGAAGGTTCTGGAGCAGAGGTTCCGCTCCACTTTGAAAGACTTCCAGCAGTGGCAGGTCAATGCCAAGATCAACACTGCCAAGTGCTTCGACGTGCCCCAGAACATCCCCGAGGTCTCTACTGCCCTGCAGAAGATCCAGGTACAACGTTAGCAGACTCCCAAAATGACCCGGATCAGCATGTTCATTGTACTTTTCCATATAAGGATGATAATGTGATTTTTTTGCACTTTCAACTACAGTAAAAGTAGAACTTCAACATGCAACATGGACGCCATGTTAATAATGGGTTTCCTATTATTGTACCACAGTCAAATGGATTCACATTCAGATTATTCCCATTCAGTCAGTGTCACATGGTTTTTCGACTTCTGTTGGCCTACCATACTCTTCCAGGAGTTCCTGAGCGAGAGGGAACAGGGCCAAACAAAGCTCAGTGCGGTGGCCTTCAGTGGAGAGCAGCTCAGCAGCATCATAGCTAGAGACAGAGTGGAAACAGTCCGAGCCAAAGTGACCAGTGCCAGAAATGACTGGAAGGCGCTGATGTCCAACTTGCATCAAAGGGAAACAGCCTTACAGGTACAGACGATCATGTCTAGGGGTGATTTTGGGCCGGGACTATAATTCATACAGAGGGACCAACCTTATCATTAGCCAATGACGTGTTTTTAATCGGTGAGTGACAGGGCAAGAAGCACTCCAGGGGCCAATTAGCTTTCAGCTGGAGCCCCTGTATTACCCATGCAGTGTGCTTCTGCTGTGCGCGCTAAGACTCCACCATCCTCCACCAGCTCCTCTTTGTATCGTCCTGCCATTTGCTCAGCCAGCTGTGTGTACAGTCGCTGTGTTCACGTTCCAGGACCTGCAGGTTCAGATGAAGGACTTTGAGGCGAGCGCAGAGCCCCTGCAGGAGTGGCTGAACGTGACGGAGGCAGCAGTGCAAGGCAGCAGCACGTGCTTGCAGGACCTGCCCTCTAAGAAGCAGGAGTTGCAGCGGCTTCAGGTATAATGCTGTTGTATCTATGGACACTTAACTGAATTCTTCTTGTGAGAATGCTTAGCTTAGTGGCATTTGTGCCAAAGTTGGTTCCTTGACAATTATGTGTATGTTATGAATTACCTACCTCATTTGTATATCACTTTTGCCAAGTGAATAAATGTAAGTGCTGCCATAAACAACCATTTTCTCTGTATAAGTTGACTGACAAATTCATGTGTCACAGGGATGGGAAGATGGGATGGGGGGTCGTCTTTGGGCTTTGGGTTTAATAAAGAGGGTAAGAGGGGCAAACGGAAGAGATGGAGGGGGAATGGGCTGGAAAAGAAGACAGATTTTGGGTTAACAGATGGTTGTAGGATGCCAGCATCAAGCTCTGATCATCTAGTCTGGGCTGTTATCGTTCATTTTATCGACATTCCCAGCTGAGACCTGGATATCGTTCCTGTAAGTTGCATTGATTCTTTGTGGGATGTGATTAGCCACTAATAGCTTATATGTTTTTTTGCAGGCTATCATTGAAGAATTGGCTTCTCAGGAGTTGCAGCTGAGCAAACTGAAAGAGAAAGCTCACCTGCTGTGGGAGGGTCATGCCGCGGGGAAAGGGTTCCTGCACAGAGTGTCCCAGCTATCCGCCCAGTACCTGACATTAAGCAACTTGACCAAGGTAACCGTCACCAGTTTGAGTTGCTTCTAGTAATGGCTGCTAAGATTCTCCGGAATCCACTTTTTCTAGGAGACAGGAGGTAGTTAAGTATGGGATAAACCATGTTGAGGACTGTGGTTGTATGAAAATAACCAATAACAACTTAAATGTTATCTAGTTGAAGTTGATTACAGTCGCAGTTTATTTTTCAAAGTTTTTTTTTTTTTACTAGCATTTAGTAATGTTCCAAAATGTTCTTAAAGATATGGTCCCTATAAGGATAGAATGTCTGATCAGGCTGCTCACTGGAAGCGGCAAGTATGTTAAGTTACCATGGAAACCATCGACAGACTCTTACATTTTGAAAACCAAGAAAAATCACACTGATAAGAATGACTGCTGATTTCTGAGTAAAATGTCAGAGGTTTTTGTATGAAAATATTCAATAAAACATTGAAACACATTAATATAGAGCTCTTATTAAGCTGCCAAAAGTACCTGCGCAGTGATATGGAACTAATCGACACCCATGTGACGTCTCTGGGCCAATCAAAAAACAATATTTACCAGCGCTGTTGCATAATCTTTATTTGTGATTTTTATTAGTAATGCGGCATTTCTAATATGTTTCCATGTGAATTAATGAAATTCAGTCATTTACTGTGTTATATTTTTATAACTGAAAATTGCATGACGGATTCTTAGCAGTCAAGGTGACACGGACCTAACAGGATCTGTGTGACGCTCTTGCCTGGCAGGAGAAGGTTTCCCGCATGGACAGGCTCGTCTCGGAGCACCAGGTCTTCTCACAGGGCCTTAAGGAGCTGCAGAACTGGGTGGCAGACACAGACCACCTGCTCTGCAGCTACTGCACGCCGACTGCGGACAAGAGCGTGCTGGACAGTAGGAGGGCCAAGTTGGAGGTAAGAACAGCATCTTGATCTGCACTGTGCAGATAAACACACCCCATACACATCTGACCATAGAATTTAATGCAACACAATATAAGACAGAAGGTATCATACCTAATATTATTAAACTGGTTAAAAAGAGTTTGTTGGTCAAGTGCCAAGAGTATTTAACCCAAACTGAATACCCAACTATATAAACAGGTTGTCAGATTTTTACTTGTTAATCAATTGCTTAATTAAGTGATAGCGAAATCATTGCAACTCATTGGCTGTGCGAGTGTGACACATCATGCCTGTCACTCTGCGGCTCTCGCCGCACGCTTCCTTCCTGTTTCAGGCCTTGCTCATGGCTTGGCAGGAGAAGGAGATACAGCTGAAGATGCTGATTGGCCGGGGTGAGTCGGTGCAGAAGAACACCTCCCCCGCGGGAATCCCCACACTCTGCAAGCAAATCCAGGAGCTCAAGGATTCCTGGGACTCCCTGCTCTCTGCCTCCATCCAGTGCAAGAGGTGGGTGTGCAGAGGAGGACCGGCCCAGTTAACGCTCAGTAATAAACCCTCAACTCTCCCTGCACTTCTGAGTCTCAGCAATTAGCCAGTATAAACACAACATAATGAATGGATGTTCATTATAGTGTGATCTCAGGTGGTGTTTTCACTGTGGTGTGCTGTTAAAAGTTCAGTATGTGATATTACTGCTAATTAACTTTTAAACACTTGGAATTGCTGTTTCAAATCCTTCTGCATGAAATTTTTATAACAATGGAAAATACTCCAACTCTTCTTGGTGTTCATTTGGCAGATCATAATAAGTTGTAGGTATTAAGACTGTAGAAAATTGTAACTAAATCTAGGGCACAGTGTGGTCTCAGCACAGTCACTCTCTGGTTGTGATGTGCCAATACAGCCAGCTAGAGGGCGCCCTCTCCCAGTGGACCAGCTACCAGGAGGATGTGCGTCAGTTTGTGGTCTGGATGGAGCGAGTGGAAGAGGGCCTGCGTACCTCAGACAAGCAGCACTCTGAAATGAGGGACAAAGCTGCCAACTTGGGGAAAGCCAAGGTGTACTTCATGTTTTATTGATTAAACAATATATCCATCCATCCATCCATCCTCCATTACTGCTTATCCACTACTGGATTTTTTTTTGTAATTATAACCATATTTTTCTCTAGTAATTTAGATACCTTATATACCTCTGGATGTGCGTCCTCCATTAGTATTAAGTATTTCCATTCTGAAACGCGAAAGCTTTTACTAGAAGTGAGTAAAGGAAGAATAAATGGTGTCTCTGTTGCCACTGCAGCTACTTTACGAGGAGGTCATGAGTCACGGGAGCCTCCTGGAGACCATCGGCAAAAAGGGCTCCGGCATGGCGGAGCACTACGTCACCAGGCTGGAGGTTCAGGAACTGCAGGATCATTACGCTGCCATCAAGGAGAAATCCAAGGTAGCGGTAATGGCGCTTTCCAGAGAGGGACCACAAATAAAACAGCTCATACATCAATGTGCTAGTTTTACTTCTGTTAGTGTTTGGATTATGTGTCGATTTTTATGTTTGGTCAGGAATTTGTGCCCTAATCACATCCTAATGTATGTTTCTCCTTCGATTTCCCCTTTCTTTGACCCAAGACTGCAGTGACAAAGGCAGAGGAACTGGTTCTGGCCCACCAGGAATACCAGCGAAGCCTGCAGGTGTTTGAAGAGTGGCTGGAACAGCAGCAGGAGACACTAGGTAGCTGTTCCCAGCTTGAGGGGGATGTGGAGAACTTGGAGAGCACTTTGCAGAAGCTGCAGGTCAGAACATGGGTTTTGTTTCTTGGCTCCCAAAATACGAGTAATACAGAACACCATGTGTGTTAGACCTTGTGGTTCTGTATCTAGTGAACATTGAAGTCTGAAGTCAGCTGTTTTGGTTCATATGTACAAGGAGCTACAGGTGCAGTGCACAGAAGGCCAGGCCTTGCTGAACAGAGTTTCGGAGAGCCGGGAGCAGGTAATCCCCTGGGGTGTTCCCCAGACTGAAGAACGGGTTCTGGAGACCCAGCAGCAGGAATGGAAGGCATACCAAGGCCGGCTCACAGACTCCAGGGCTGAGCTCAACAGCGCTCTCGCCAAGCTCAGGCAGATAGAACAGAAGTTCCAGCACTTGGACAAGTGGTTGAAAGCCATGGAGGGCAAAGGTCAACTGCGTAGCGGCCGGCGGTCCGACAGGGAGACCAAGGAGGCCCAAATGCAGATTCTCAAGGTCTGGGCAAAAGAGAATCGCATGAAGCATGATGTCATTTCCTTAGTATGCTATATCACCTGCTGCTTGACCTGAACTTTGAATCATCTCAGTTATGATTCAGTTAACATTTATATGCTGTTGATATACAGTAAGTCTACAGTACATTTATGCACAATGTGTACATGCTGTGTGATGTGCTACGTAGGGCTGGCAGGAGGAGGCTATGGTGTATCAGGAGGAGGTGGAGGGTCTCAGCATCCTGGCCCAACAGGTTCTGGAGGAGACGCATGTCAGCAGCCGCGTCAGCACCCGAGCCGCTCAGCTCACCTCTCGCTACCACGCCCTGGTCCTCCACCTGGCCGTAAGTAAACGTCTAAAGCCCCTTCAGATGTCAAGAGGTATATTTCCTTCTCCCTCTTATTATGATGTCCCACACTGGCAGATGAATCAGCCCACGATTTGTTTTGGATTTCCCATATGGCTGATCTGCGGCCGTCAGCACTGAGAAGTGTCCCTGTGCTGTGCAGGACACCATCAAGCAGCTGGAGGAGGAGATGTGCAGCATCGAGGAGGCCAGTAACGTCCTGAGGACCTTCTCTGACTGGCTCAGTACAGCGCAGGAGAACTTCACAAGCGTGGCTGTCAGCATTGGCGAGGTGGACCGTGTTGCCATGGAGAGAAAGATGAAAAGACTGGAGGTATATCGGTTGGACACTTATCACTGTTGTTGTTAAAGTTATTTGGACTTATTTGTTGTCCATATTGTGATGAAATTAACTTCCCATGGCTCAAAAAGGAATTTAGGAAGAATGTCTTTGTTTAATTGTAATATTCTGTAATGTAATGCAGAACTATTACTATGTTTGATTCTCGCTCTAAGAGAGCCTGCTACCACATTTAGTTGCACACAAGAACAATAACAATAAACAACGACAGAGTTGACTTTGAATATCATGTATGAAACAGGCCCTCCAGAGTGACATGGAGCTGGGACACACCTACCTGAAGGCCACACGCGAGAAGACAGGGAGGGCCATGGATTTCCTGGAAGAGGAGGAGGCAGAACAGCTACGTGTGGACGTGGACGCCCAGCTGTCTGGGCTGGAAGGGCTGACAGGGATGCTGCGGGCAGAACACGGGGCGCTGGAGAAGAGCCTTCAGCTGTCTAAGGAGTTCCTGGATAAGTACAAGGGCCAGGCCCAGTGGCTGGAAGAGACGAAGGCCCTGCTGCACTCGCCCGTGGAGCCCAAGATCGAGCTCTATGAGAAGAAGGCACAGCTGTCCAAGTACAAGGTGCTGCTGTGTTTTTCTGCTGATTCCTGCGGTAACAATGTCGAAAATAACCGTATCGCTGTGTGCTAGTTCCTTAGTCCTTAGTGGGTTTATGCAATGTTCCATTTTTCAAAGGGAACTGTGTCCAGTTCTGTGTAAGGCTCATGATTCCCAAATAACACTCTACAGTGCATGAGAAGTCCTTAATCATGCCTAATAGCATCCTTTCTGGGAGCTGGGAAGGAACAAAAATGTGGATCATCTGTGCATTCCCAAGCTTGGAAACACTGATCTAAGCAATAACAGTGCAGATATTTGTAATCAATGCTGTCTCAATGGAAAGGCTGAATAGATTAGAAAGTCACATGATCAGGCGGTTTCGCATATGTTTATTGCTGTGTTAACGTGATGGAAGAGGTTCCCTCAATCCACAACTGTGAGTTTGTGCTTGATATTGCCGCCTACCAGAAATAAGGACGGATTATAAGATTCTCTCTCATTGTCCTCAAACAGACCATCCAGCAGACTGTAGACTCTCATGAGTCTGCAGTCAGGTGTGTAATTGAGAAGGGTGAAGCTCTTCTCGACAGTGTCCAGGACCCGGCCATTAGTGAGAAGATGAAGAAGCTGCAGATAGGCTACCACAAGCTATGCAGTTCAGCCCAGGTAAGAGCTTGGTGTGGAGGACAAGTGTTTTCATGGGCGAATGAAGGCTGGGGCCGGGGTCTGCATTAAGACAGTGCTGGGTTTCAGGCCCAGGTGGAGAGTCTGGCTGGACGGGTGAAGGAACATGAAGCCTATAACAGCCAGCTGCAAGAGGTGGAGAAGTGGCTGCTGCAGATGTCCAGCAGGCTGGTCAATTCCGACTCCATGCATTGCGGTGGCTTAGAGGAAGCAACTCAGCAGCTGGCCAGGCACAAGGTGACCTCCGACGGAAAAGGCTGTTTACTGTTATGCAGCTTCGATCGGTTTTCACAGTAAAACCCAACTCAAGTCCCATCTCTCCTCTCAGTGCCGCCTGTCCTTTTCTGGTCATTCACTGTCATCTTGTCCGTCCAGTTACTACGGTTTGAGTTAGTCTGCTGTCGTTGTCGTATTATTTGTGATTATGTTTTCTCTCAAGGGGTGTGGAGTTTGCAGTGGGGGGAGGGGTGTGAGAGGTTTTTTATATGTAATTATTACTTTTTCTTTGTGCATTTTCTCTGTGAAGCATGCTGTATAAATTAAAGTTGTTGTTGTCAATATTATAATTGTATTATACTATTGCATTACTATTGTAAGATTTGTAATGTCTGGAATATTATTCAGCAATCTTTTCATAATCATTCAGGTTTTAAGTTGTGAGTTAAGATTAAAACACTAATCATCATAATACGACAACTAAAGCAGGACTGCTCAGTTCCGGTCCTAGAGGACCAGTTTGTGACACACTTTGCAGATTCTCCTGCTCAAACACACCTGCTAAACCCGAGAATCACCTGGTGAGCTGAAGAAGGGGTGTCTGAGCGGGGAAATTTGCAAGCTGTGCTGCAAAAAGGCTCTCTAAGACCGGAATACGGCAGCCCTGCTTAATGGAATCCATGCATGGCAATGAGCAAAGCTAATGCTATATCTCAGATAGGCTTTTCTAAATCCACATCTTTGCAGGCAATAATGGAGGAGATCACAGGCTTTGAGGAGCGCTTGGAGAGTCTGAAGGACAGAGGCGAGGACCTGGTTGCCAGCTGCGTGGAGCATCTTCAGCCCAAGGTCCAACAGCAGGTCCAGGCACACCAGCAGGGAACCCGAGACAGCTATGCTGCCATCTGCAGCACGTCCCAACGTGTAAGGGTCACCCTGTCGGTATAGTCTATGCCGAGCTCCTCTCAATGACCTGCTGAATCTGAAAAGGTTCACAGGCTACTTTGAGCAGTTCTGCTAATTCTCTCTAATAGTGTTTCTCAATCCGGTCCTCGGGGACTGACGGACACTTTTGACTTTCCACATTTGAGCAAAAACAAGGGCCACCTATGGGTCTCTGAGGACCAGATTGGGAAAAGCTGCTCTCTGCTCTCTGTTTTCTGCTCCTACAGGTGTACCAGAGTCTGGACCGAGAGCTACAGAAACACGTCAGTCATCAGGACACACTGCAGCAGTGCCAGACGTGGCTCTGCACTGTCCAGAAGGAGCTGCTACCAAAGACTCCACCCACTTTCAGCCTTCAGGAAGCTCTGAAGCAGGTGACCCAAAATGCTGCTGAATAAAGCCCTAGTTATCATATTTGTTATTAATATTTCCTGAGATATTAATGTAAATGATGTAAATGTATTTGGGTTTATGCTAATTGTTGCTCATTGTGGCTAATTGTTACAAATCCTTCTGCTGATGGAGGCAAGCCAGTTAAATCATGATAAATACCACATGCTCCAGGTTTGGCAGGGAACACTGTAATACCGGAATGAGCATGCTTTCTCTGTGCTCTGTATTATTAGACGTGTAGCTGTGTTCTTGGCCTTGTTCCTGTACAGGTGAAACACTTTCGAGCCCTGCAGGAACAGGCTAGCACATACCTGGACTTGGTGTGTTCTGTGTGTGACCTGTCAGATGAAATGGTGAGACGGGCAGCAGCAGAAGTCCAGCGGACCAAGCTGACGGTGACGATTCCAAGAGTCGGCCATTTTGCCTCACGTATCTGTGGTTCAGTATCTCAATATCGACCCTTGCTCAGCGCAGAAAGAAATATTTCTCTTGGTTCCTCGTAATTCAGATAGAGGAACGGATGCTGAGCTGTCAGGACCTGGCCGACGGTTGGAGGGACATCAAAGAGCAGAAAGCTGAGCTATCTGCTCACTTTCAAGACCTGGATCAGCAGTTGCAGGGCTTCAGTCGAAGACCTGCAGAGCTGGAGATGAAGATTGCTCAGAACATGCTGACTCAGGCGAAGGTATGAGAAGGTCAACCTACAATTTTTTGGATCAAACAAAACAGGTTATGGGTACTGAAGGTCTTATAATGTTGAAATGTGGTCCAACTACTCATCAGTCATTATTTTAGTTTAAAAGCATTTCACGTTGTATTGGAATGTCCTTCCCACTCCGCTTTTCTCTTATTGGACAGGAATTTAGCCAGCAGGTGCAGGCTAAGCAGGGCACCCTCACCCATATGACAGAGAGTGTTAACAGGCTAACGGAAGGCCAGGACTCCTCAGAGCACGCTGAGATCGGGCACCTTAGCAGCACGTGGAGGGAGCTTTGCCAACAGACCAACCAGATGCTCAACCAGATAGAGGAGGATCTACAGCGGATGAGGGACTATCACGACTGCGTCAGCGACGTAGAAGTATTGTTTGACCGGGTATCCAAAGAGTGGGACAATCTCGCCAGGTAGGGGCACAATGAGACATTTTTCAGGGCTTTCTTGTATTTGCGTAATTTGGGATTCATCAAGAGTCGGTACATAGTAATTTAGTTGTCTTTTATACATTATATGGTTACACTTTACATTAACTGCACCCTTATAATGCCATTATCATGCATTTGTAGAACATTTAGTGAAGCTTTATAATGCATTCATAATGCTTTCATAGAATATTCATAAGCAGCATGAAAGTATACCTTAACAGCTTAATAATAACAAGCATTATAATCATATAATGTTTATTAATGTATATGTTTATTAATACATGTTAAGATATACTTACATGTTGCTTATGAATGTTTTACGAATGCATTATGAAGGTACTCAGAATGTTCTTCGAATGCATTATAAAGGCATTATGAGGATGTAGTCAATGTAAAGCGTTACCCATTATATTTTATTCAAGTAACATTTATTTCTATTTCTGGTGTTATTTTACTTAAGGAAGAACATACATATTACCTCATTGGTTCTCAGTCCTGTTTCGGGAGGACCAGAATTTTTTCATTCCAACCCACACTGTTTCCAACCAGCCACATTCATTATTAACCTTTTAAGGGCCATCTGATTCAGGCAGAGTTGGAATGAAAACATTCAGCAGGGGATCCTCCAGGAACAGGATTGAGGATTACCATATTACTTGTAGGAATATCAAACCTTCTACTTGCATTTTAGAACAGATGCAGAGAGCTCATTTGAACATTTGGAAGCGCTGAAGAACCTCGCGGCCATCCTTCAAGACCAGAAAGGAACCCTCAACGATCTAAAAGAGCACAAGCACAAAGTGATTCATCGTTTGAACCTGGATGACAAAGAGCTGGTTAAGGAACAGATCGGCCACTTTGAGAACCGCTGGGCCCAACTTGAGAGTCTTATAGCAAAGAATATTGAGGACTCTACACGCACTCTAAAAGACATGAATCAGGTGGAGTTTAAACTGAAAGAGGTCAGAGAATGGGCAGAGGAGCAGCATCCAGCACTGTCTGAGGCCATGAAGATGAGTCCCCCACCAGAATTAGCTCAGAGCTTCCTTTTTGACCACCTCAGCATCTGTAGTGAGTTGGAGGCTAAGCAGCTGCTCTTGGCTCAAGCACTGACAGATGCAGACCGAGTGTTAGCTCACCTGGGTTTGTGTGAAAGGCAGCGACTTCAGCAGCTGATCTCAGAAACGCAAGTGGAGATGGAATCTCTGAGCATTAAGATGATCCAGAGGAGGAAGTACCTCAGCAAAGCTTTTACCGAACGAACGCAGTTCCTGTTGGCGGTGAATCAAGCTATTACTTGGGTTCAACAAAACGAGAAGAAGGCATTTGCTGACGAGTACACGGCACTTCTGCCTGATGATCTCAACAAGCAACTCAGGACATGTAAAGGCATTCAGAGTAGCTTGAAGGCTTACCAGAGTGAGCTCACCTCTCTCTGGTCCCAAGGGAGGGATTTGATGAAAGATGCCACAGGAGATGAAAAGGCAGAAATTTTGACAAAGTTGCAGGAGCTGCAGAACATTTTTGAGACAGCTCTTCAGAAGTGCTGTCAGAAGGTACAGGAGCAAGAGAGACTGTTGGTATCCAGGAAATATTTCAAGCTGGATCTGGAAAGAACATGTCAATGGTTAAAACAAGCAGATATTATTACTTTTCCAGAAATCAATTTAATGAATGGAGATGCTGAGCTGTACTCACAGCTTACAAAGTATGAGGACATATTAGATCAAGCTATGGAATATGAAAATCTCCTTCTAAATGTCCAAAGATCTGGTCAGGAGATACTGCCAACTCTCAATGAAGTGGACCACTGTTACCTTGATGAGAAGTTGAATAATCTCCCACAGCAGTATAACAACATTTTGGCCCTTGCAAGAAACAAGCAAGAAAAAATTCAGCAGGCTATTGTCGCGCGGAAGGAATTTGCCACTTTTATTGACATAACATATAAAGCATTGAAAGGAATTGAGGAGCAATTCAACAATTTAGGTAGGCAGCCAGTTGGCCTAATGACTGAGGAGGTTATTAGTTTGCAAAGCGATTACAAGGATCTTCTTGAAGATTTGACTCATTTGGGTCCAGATATTGTGGATTTAAATCAGAAAAAGGAAGCTTTTCGCAGTACTGGTCAACCTTGGCGACCCGATGAAATGATCCTAATTGTGAATCTTTGCAACAGCCTAAAGAGGCAAATTGAGCAAAAAATCGAATATTTAGATGATACTCTGGAATCATTTGAGGACCACAAAGCTATGGCTTTGCAACTTGACTCCGAGTTGAAGGCCACTAAAGAGCAGCTTGATAAGGTTAATGCAGAGACCCAGTCTGCTGAGGAAAGGCTCAAGAACTATCACGCCCTGGCTGGGAGTCTACAGGGAGCCACATCTCACCTCAAGAGGCTCATGGAACAGATGGACAACTTTGCCCCTCATGTAGACCAAGCTGCAAACCAGGTTGCCAGACAACAGGTGGTCTTATGGCAAGAGGAGCTACAGTCTTTACAATCAGCAGTGGCTGAGCTTATTATAGAATGTGAGAGCAGGTACGTCCAGAGTAAAGACTTTCAGACAGAGGTGAGAAGGACCCTTGATTGGCTTCAGCAGGTCAGGGATGACCTGGGCTGTCCCTTTATTCTGGATGTCAAAGTAGAGAGGGTGCAGGAAGAGATCAGGAAACAACAGATAGTACAGGAGGAGGTACAGTCCAGGATTAGGATTGTGGCTGCTCTGAGCAGCAGGGAAAGGCAGAAGTACACAAGTGCAAATGAACTGGTCCCTGCCCATGTGAGTACCAGCCTGGAGGAGATGGCAAAGTTGGAAGCAGATGTTCAGCTAGCTCTGAACACCAAACAGGCAAGATTTCCTTCTGTCCAATTATTTTATGAGTAATATTGTTTTTATGTATGTTTTTATAGATTTTTTTTCCTTTTCACATTTTCTCTTGTGTGAAAATCTTGCATTCTTCAATAACGCTGGCTTCACATCTTCCTTGATCTCCAGATTACTCTTCAGCAAGCTCTTACCTTGTGTCAGAAGTACCACTCCAAAATGCAGTACGCCTGCGAGTGGCTGGAGGACGCCGTCGCCTTCCTGCAGCAGGCGAGCCTGGGTGTGGACGTGGAAAACTACGAGGAGTGCCTCAGACAGCAGAGCTGCATCATGGCCAGCGAGCAGGACTTCCTCGGGAGCCTGCAGGAGCTCGAGACGCTGCCCCCTCAGCTGGAGAACCTTGTCAACTCCAGCACAAAGGAGCAGCTCAGGCTGAGTGTGGAGTCGGCACAGCAGAGAGGTGTGGAAGTTCGAGATCAGCTGCAGTGCCACCAGGACGTCCTGCACAGGTACAAAAGTGTCTCCAAGTCTTTCGTCTGTTGTGTTTTTTTATACAGACAATGCCTTACTTCATAACTGTACCTTGTTAAATCTACTTCCCTTTCTTGGAAGTTGTGTAGCTCAATGGAATTCGTACCAGGAATCAAGGCAGGCAGTGATTGAGATGATGAATGAGGCAGAGAAGCAGCTCACAGAGTTCTCCACGGCCAAGGCTTCTACGTGTCACGAGGCAGAGGATAAGCTAAGGAACCATAAGGTAAAAAGGATTATCGGTAATGAAAGACCTCTGGGTGTTTATGATGATCTTTGTCTAATGATCCCTTTTTCTGCAGGTCTTACTGGATTTGGTCAATGGTTTCCATGAGAAGTTGACAGACTTAGAAGAGCAGGCATCCCAGTTGGAGATGGTTGGTAGCGATGGTAGCAAGGCCACCATTAGCCGCTCCATGACCATGGTGTGGCAGCGCTGGACCCGACTACGTGGCGTGGCAAGGGCACAGGAAAGGGTGCTAGAAGACACTGCACTCAACTGGAGAAGTTTTAGGGAGAGGGTATGCCATCTGCAAACCATTTCAGATGTCGTGTTGCTGTAGGTTACTTTGGTAGCCTAGTAGCACCTATGCCTATATTTTATTTTATATGTCTGAACTGTGTTTATTATTTTCAGATGGAAAATATGGCAGCTGCTTTGGAGGACTTGCAGAATCGGGCTCCGGAACAGTCTGTAGAAAAGGCCTCTAAAGCCACGCTACAAGCTCTGTTGGAATACAATGACTCCTTCAGCCAGGAAGTGGAACACCAGCAGTCTTCTCTCACCCTGCAGCGCCAATATGCCCTTAGTCTGTTCCGTGATTTGGAAGTGTCCATGCCTGCAGCCAGTCAAGACGACCTGCCTTGCCTACAGGAAATTACAGCAATGCAGGAGAGCTTTGAGAGGTACACTGATGACATTCTTTACATGATACAGTATAACTAGACAGATCCACATACTCAGTAGTATTAAGTACTGTCTCGGAGTACTTCCCGGATTTCCTCAGTAGTCAGAATTTTATTGGTTGGTGTTTGTTGTGCTTTGTGTTCATAGGCTCCTGCAGCAGGTCCGCGATAGCCGAAGGCAAATCAGACAAGAGCTGAAGGAGAGAGAGGAAGTGGAGAGGGAGCTTAGCCAAGTGAAATTCTGGATCCAGGATACCCTGGATCTCTTGCTCAGCTCATCTAGAGACATGGACACGCTGCTGCCGCAGCTTGAGGTACTTCATCTGTGGGGGACTGCTTTGTCTGCGCAGTGGCAGAAAGCCACTATTGTGCTCTTGGTGTTGTATTTGCATAGCTGTTAGTTCAGTTCAGTCTCTCTGAACAGTATATCTCTCATTTTGGGTGGTGGCTTTGGGGCACATTCGCAGGTAGTTCACACGGACCTGATTTCCCATCGTCATAAAGTAGAGAAGATCGCCGAGCAGCAACAGAATAAGTACCTGGACCTGTACACGATTTTGCCCTCTGAGATCTCTATGCAGCTGGCTGAGGTGACACTGGCTCTGGGGTCTATTGAGGACCAGGTACAGAGACAATCACACACCTTCATGCAATCAGAAAATTATGCATTGCTGAATAATATAAAATATAGAATGCATGTTTGCAAAAATATAAAAAAGTCAGGAATGTTTTGATGCAATGGACAAAGCCTCCGTCACTAAAGTTTATTGTTCTGAGAAACAAAACCTATACTATATATCAGAGGATTTTCCCAGATACCAGCCTACACAAGACCAGGAATGTCTGGCAAAAGTATTCTTTGCCTTTTATTTAAAAGATCATAGATCAATGACTGTGGTGTGAACTTACATTCATGTCCACCAATTTGGTTTCTGTGAATTTTAAGGTCCATGCCAAAGAAAGAGAAATTCAACAAACAAGGGACATTCAAGAGGACTTCAGCTGTAGAATCCAGGATGTCTCTGAAAGGATGAAGGTCATCTCGATGAAGCTGAAGGAGCGTGCCACTGATGTGGAGCTGGCCAAAGAAGAAGCCAGGGTGCGCTGCCAGCTTCAATATCTTTGTATACATGATCTTGATCATGATTTCATCATATATGTGGTATTACTAAGACTTACTAAAACATGTGAGGAGCAGATAAAGCATCTTCTCTAGTAGTGATCACCTTTCTTGATTTTAAAAGTGTCATTATTATATGTTTTTATATTCATTCAGTGGCTGATTCATTATGTATACCCACCTACTCCCCGTAAGACTTACTTTTCATCCAGAACTGCCTTACGGATAGAAGAATTCAAAGAAGTTGTCCTATACACTACTGTCCTATATCACTCTTCTACTGGGGTGTTACTTTGCACAGAGCCTGTACAATGAGTACGTGAAACAACACGCTTTGAAAGAAATAACTGGAGATGTGAACCTCTTAGGCTCTGTATGAAGACCTGGAGATTTGTGGCCAGACCCTGTCCAATCTGAACGGTGCTGTCCAGCAATTTGGAGAGCGGAACCCCCTTCTATCCAGACATCTTTGTGATGCCATCATGGAGTTGAGCGAGACCCACCATCACACGAGACGACTGGCGGAGACATGTATCTCTCAGCTCAAGAACGTGAGACGCCAGATCTTGTTGCATTAAATTGCTGTCCGTTAAGAGGTAAAGTCATCAGAAAAACTATGTAACTGTCCCGTGATCCCTTGTCTGTTCTTTCCATGTTTACCAGGCTGGCATACATGTGGACGAGTTTAATGAAATGCTGGAGTGTATTGTGAGGTGGACAGACAAAGGCAAAATACTCATGAAGGGTAGCATCGTCTGGGCATCGGCCTCTCAGCTTCAGGACCAGATTAGAGTCTATGAGGTGGGTCAAGCGTAACATCCATCCATCCATCCATCCATCCATCCATTTTCTATACCCGCTTATCCTAGTGGGTCGCGGGGGGTCCGGAGCCTACCCGGAAGCAACGGGCACGAGGCAGGGAACAACCCTGGACATCAAGCGTAACATGTTTAGAGGAAAATGAATGCAAGATCAGAGAAGGTTATCACAACTGGGAGAATTTATATTCCCCATCCCCCATGTCATGTAATTTACAAATATATTCCTTATTCCTCATCTCTTCTGAGATCATTGAAAAATGTGATCCCCATTTTCATTATGAAGAGCAGTTAAAAATGTAAATTCCAAGTATGACTCATCTCTTACCTGGCAGGGTGTTCTCCGAGAATCTTGGGAGCTCCAAGGAGACCTAGATGCCATGAAGGAGAAGACAGAGGTGCTGTCTGACGTGCTGCAGACGGAGGGCATGGACCAGCAGGTGTCAGAGCTGAGTCGTCAAACTGAGGAGCTGCAGCAGAGCATTAGAGCGCGGCTGCAAAGCTTCCAAGATGCAGCCAAGGTACTACAAGGATCTCCAATTATCTAACGCGGTGTTTCCCAACCCAGTCCTCAGGGAGCCACAGACGGTCCAGGTTTTTGCTCCCTCCCAGACAGTGCACATTCTGCAAGTCTGTGGTTCCCCAAGGGGCCAATTGGGAAACACTGGTCTGACAGTCTGAAAGGAAATATATTATAAATATATTATAAATCTAAATAAAATAAAACAACTATCTGTTGAGTATGGGAAAAATCACCTCTCAGTGAATCCTCCAATGATTTCCCATCACCCAGATTTGATCCAGGTTTGGCACAGCCTGCTGTTTAGCAGAAACTGTCTGTTGTTGAAGACAGATATTATTAGTAAATGCAAATCTTTTTCTCAATTGTTGTCTCTCCTTTTTTAAAGAAGTCATATGTCTGTTTTCAAGTTTTTGTCTGAAACTGAAAATAGTGATAACACTGCACAATAGGGTCCCTTAATAATATTAGTTACTCAATTACTACTCAGGCATAAATCATAAACAAAAATAGCAGCAACTTGAGATAAAAGCTGCATTATGATTAATTAATGAACTTTTTTTTTATGTTACTTCAGTTGTTACCAAAGGTTCATTTATGGCTTAATAGATATGGTAATTAATACAGTAGCAACCAGGAGCAGATTGCATTAACATAAAAACTAGCTTACAGCAAATGGTGAATGAACAGTAATAACTAGCATTTAATCACTCATTTATTTGTAACTAAGACTTAGTTTGTGGTTTATTAATACATTAGAGTTGGTTCATGATCTATTAAAATATGATTATATATCATTTGTGCCCACTCAAGTAAATTGTGCAAACCAAATTTGTGGGTAGGTACCACTGCAAAACACACAGTACATAAAAATACCCATGTGTCGATATTCATGTTCTGTGAAATTTACGTTACTGATGCACATACAAACATGTCCAGTTAATCTTGTTGACTACCCCTGAGATGCGAGTCGCGAACGTCACAACGTGATAACCCGCTGAGGTGTTGCGAATAAGTGTAATGGCTGCAATACAGGACTGGCGAAAGTTAGAGCATGGATAAATGAGTAAAATTGAAACACTATGGTGAACAAGGTAAATGTATCTGCTTCCTCACAGGACATGCAGCAATTTGAGCGTGAGGTAAAGACGCTACACGCAGCTCTTGAACAGGCCCAGATGACGCTGACCTCTTCAAAATTTGCCCGTATGACCTTAAAGGAGCATCTGGCCCAGAAACAGGTACTTTATATTTATTAGGCATGTTTGCTTCTGGAGAGTCCAGTGTGATCAAAGTGGGAGGCCAGTTCACCTGCTGAGAGTTGGCAACTTTGGTCAGCTGGCTGGCATGAGATTTATATTTCACGACAAGTCTGTGCACACGTGCACACACATTTGCATGTACGTAACAGTTTTATTAAATAGTCCGTAGGTTTTGCAAACTACCCCAAAGCTTTTGATGTAGATAATTTTAGGTTATAAAGGAATAATGTAGATTTGCCATAAGATTTCTTGCGTGAGAGCCTGAAAGCGTGAGTGTCACACCAGACGCGTGAGAGCTGGCAACCCTGATATAGCATAGTGGCCTTGTGAATTTTTCTCGGACCCAAATTGACGCATCACTTCCTGATTGCATGAGAAACATCAAAAGTCTGACTCGCACAACCCTGATCCCCTTGTGTTTTCAGCGCCTGTTGAGCGACATGGAGAACTTCAAGCAGCAAGTGCTTGCGGTGCAGGGGTGTCAGAGTGCGCTGCGTGTCCCAGAGGAAGTGGTCACCAGCCTGTCCATCTGCCGCACTGCCTTGAGTCTCCAACAGGAAGCCAGCCGGCTGCAGCACACTGCTATTCAGCAGTGCAACATCCTGCAGGTGCAAATACCTCCCTGCCTTCTCAGTTTTATGTTATCTTTTACTTCAGAAACATCTGTTCTTCTAGTTCCAGCACAGTTACTCTCACATGCCATTCGTTGCCTCATGCACGCGTCGGCTACCAGCAACGCCTTCTAGGCTCACGAATACGTTGAAAACTAGCAAAATGGTGTGGAAGTTTAAGACTTGAATCTTAAACCAGTGAAAGGTTCTGCTTCTTTATTTAATGGTTCTGCAGCATCGGGGAGCACTTTCAGACAGTCATCAAGCATTTTCATAGAAGAGAACAGCCTTCCCTCTCTTATACAAACTTACAACAAACAGACTTTCATGTCTCCACATGGTGGTGTCCTTCTCCAAACTCGCATTAGTATTCCTGCAGAAAATTTCAGAAACCTCCTTGGACATACACAAGATAGGACATACATGTTATGGCATGTCATGAATCACAGGTTACGAGAGAATGAATTGCTTTACGACAAAAATACAATGATCTCCATCTTCTTCGGACAATTTGTTCCCCCCTCTCGAGTGGGGCCTGCGCCTTTTTAACTTTGGGGGGGCAGCGGAAGGCGTTGCACCCCCTCAGATGCCTGAGCTGGAATTGCAGTTAATTGGCAAGACCAGCATTGCAGTGCGCAGCAACATTGCATTTTATGTGTTTGACCAAGCTAGATAAGAGGATGTTAGGCACAGATTTAGCAGTTGTCTGTTGTGGTTTGACCGCAGTTGTATTCCATCAAGGGTCAGTGAATCAGTGGAGTAATGAGGTTATAATTGTGTTTTGCACTTTGCACCTAACATTGATGCTGCTGATGTAACATTGATGTTGCTGAGTAAGTTACGTGTGCATCAGATACGTGCGTCAATACATAGAGTAAGCACGATGTTGGGGGGGGGG
>JABFEB020000026.1:16475188-16486516 GCA_019775895.2 Stomatorhinus ivindoensis
TGCTTCCAGGATAGGCTCCGGACCCCCCGCGACCCAGTAGGATAAGCGGGTATAGAAAATGGATGGATGGATGGATGTGCTTGTCGATGCCTCTCCTGTATCATATTTTTTTGTACATTATGGCATCTTTGAAAAAAAAAATAGCGCTTGCCATCAAAATTAGACCAGCTGATCCTAATCCAAAAGTCATGGATGTGAACTAGATTATTTTTGGGCTGTGAACTTAGTTCAAAATTCAAAATTGTGAACTTTGAACATGAAATAGTTCATTTTAATCTGTGTGAGCTGAAATTTGAGCTAGTTCTTGTTGAGTTTCGACTTGCACAGCATTGGTTGTCCCATAAACTACATAAAGTCAAAGATGCAGGAAGACCTCTTAAGATAAAATAAGTATTTACCAACAGGATGATGGAGATGTTAGGACTGGAAATGGACCTGGGGGGAGAGAGGCAGGCCAGTGTGGACCTGATGAGGCAGAAGTGGGAGAGTCTAAGCAAGCATTTCAGCACCAAGCTGCAGCTCCTACAGAATACACTGAGACTGGACCACAAGGAACCGGTACTGATCCATGAGATACTTCTGATGGAGAAGTTTTAATTCACGTCTTTAAGACTGTGGTTTCTCAGAACAATTGCTACTAAAAATACTCTCTGTAGGTCTCACTGTCCTTAGGACTTTGACAGCTGATCTGTTGTAATGCAGGTTTACACCAGACATACCAGAGTAACAACTTCTGGAGCATCGTTCAAGGGAGAGACACAAGTTCAAGACCAGTCCTCACTGAAGTTGTTATTTGAAGAAGTCAGTAATGCATTTGAAGATGTGTCTCTTCAGGTAATCTTCTTGAGTATTATTGTCTTTAGAATGTGTAGTCTGCTCAAAGAGAATTTCTTGGACTGTGTTGTTCTTCTGATTTGGTCTCATAGTCTGCCAATGTAGCCAATCATGACCATTGTGTGGAGCAACAGCTCTACTCTGCTGTTTCGGTCACGTGCTCCTGGCTGGATGGAGTGGAAAGCAGTCTGTTCTCCAGTCCTGTTCTTCTCTCTGAGGATGCGGAGACTCAGCTCTTTAACCAGGAGGTACATTTTAATGGCTCCTTACCTTATGACGGCTTGAACCTTTTGCAGTTAAGTAATATGAACCTTTTGCTTCGCTTGTAGGCCCTGGAGTTAGACTTGAATGAAATCACAGAAAAAGTGGACAGTTGTGTGCAACTTGTGGTGAGCTCCAAAGGGCGGTCTGATGAAAGCCAGGCATTAATGGAGGAAACACTAGATTCTCTGATGGTGAGGCTGAAGACTTTGGATTCTGTAGTCGTCCAGCGTTGTGATGATATGAGAACCAGATTACAGGAGCTCACAGCATTCCAGGTAACATTTCATCACTCAGGTAACAGCCTGTTTGAATGTTATGGGTAATAATTGCTTTGTAAATTGTGGCTGAACATCTAATTATCCAGGTCCTTGAAAGCATTAAGTAACTAGAATCTTGGACCTTATTTGACACTTGTTTCTTGCCTACAGACAGAGCTGAAGCTGCTTTTCAAAGCTCTCACTGAGCACAAGTATCATATCCTCCATGAACTAGCAGCGGTGCTCGACCAGCCAGCCTCCAGACAGGTGGAGGTAATTGCACAGTCCGACAAGAGGTCCATCCCGTTCTTGTAGAAGTGCTTGAAATTGTGAACAACACTGGAGTTGACCGAGACAAGTAGGTATTTTTTCACTTCCTTTATGTAGGCTATTGCCAAGGCAGAGGAGACCTTGAGGGAGTTTGAGCAGAAAATTACAGAGCTGAAATCCAGAGGGGATAGACTACAGCCCAACCAGTTCTCTTCACAGGAGCTGCTAAAGCTGCAGGTATCTTCACCACATGCAGATTTATGTATCTTTATGCATAAACCAACCAGTACATTTGTGATGTTAATTTCATTTAAGTTTCTGGTTCTAGTTTTTGACTTTGTTGTTGCTTTTAGAGAATTCGCACTTCTGAAGGACTCAAATTCTTCGTTTGTACTTTGCAGGATACTTATGAAGAGCTGGTCTTGATTGTGGGATCACGGCGCAGTGGACTCAACCAGAACCTGGCTCTAAAGGGTCAGTATGAGCAAGCCCTTCAAGATCTGACAGACTTGGTGGACACAGCTCAGGACAAGATGGCTGCCGACCAGAAAATAATCGCAAACTCTGTAGAGGAAGTGGGGAGCCTGCTGGACAAGCATAAAGTAGGGTTTCGTGCACATCTTGGAATACTGATTTTACTCATTCTCACTAGCCGACGTGTTCTAAATGGTCCTGTGGTCCTCTTCAGGAGTTTTTCCGGGGGCTGGAGTCTCACATGATCCTGACGGAGACGTTCTTCAGGAAAATCAGCAGCTTTGTCCTCCCTGCTGAGAAACAAGTTCTGGAAGACACTCTGGCTAGTGCTCAAGGCCTCCTGAAGCGGGCCCACAAAAGAGGAGTTGAACTGGAATATGTCCTGGAGGTAAGGCCAAACTGGGGTTTAACATATAACGGATAAAACGTACAGTCAGTAAAATGTCTTGTTTTTATACTGTGGTTTCTTGTTCGCGTTCTTTTTCTGTCAGACATGGAGCCACCTGGAAAAAGACTATCAAGGTCTCCATCAACAGCTGGAGGCGGTAGAGTGCAGGATTCCCGCTGCAGAGCTTGTGGAGGAGACAGAAGAGAGAATGGCTGAGAGGATTGAGCTCTACCAGGTATAGGCAGATACACACATTCAGTGTACCTGCCAAGAGTGTATCTTCTTCATGTCAACACAGAAGCGAAAACAGGGGTTTCATCTTTGGGTCACAGTGCTGATAAATTTTATTGGTTTCTTGGATATTTATCTAGATAAAATCTATGGGTTTGTACACATTAATTATTCCCATTTATTTATTGTTAGAGAATGCGGTCATTGCTCTATGTTAGTCAGACTAGAGCATAATGATTTTAAGTTGCGTAATAGTGACGGAAATTATGTTATCTTAACCCCTTTAAACATATCTTACTACCCAGTGTCTAAAAGCGACCCTGACGGAACACCAGCATAGACTCTGCCAGGTACTAGAAGATGGGAAGCGGTTACTGCTGAGTGTGTGCTGCCCGAACCTGGAAGTGAAACTGACCCAGCTTGGGGAGCACTGGCTCAGCCATTCCACCAAGGTCAACAAGGAGCTGAATCACCTGGATGCCGTCCTGAAGCACTGCATACGGTCAGTGACCTCTGGCTTAGGGAAGTGGACTGCGAGCTCAGCATGCCAGTATCCCAAAATCAATCATAGTCATTCTCAGAGATTAAGTGCCTGATCACAGGACTCTGAACTTTAAAAAAATATATGAATTGATACATTTAGTCATGATGAGGGATTGGTGGATTGAATCAACACAAAGAACCACTCATTTTCAAGACATCTACACATCTTACTTATAGTTATGCAGTTTCAGATACAGATAACAAAATTGCACAGTTGACCATGATTTTTTGGTCGTATAACTAGGTTATGCATCTTTGGTTATCTCATGACCCTCAGGTACCAGAGTGAGTCATCAGAGCTAAACCATTGGCTGCGATCAGCTCTGGAACGCTTGGAGTTTTGGGCATCTCAGTCTGCAAGTGTCCCTCAGGATTTGAAGGACCATCTGCCTGCATTCTTGGTAAGTGATATCCTCGATCCTTGAGAACGTCTTTCTGTCCAGAGATGATAAAGGTCATGTTGACGTCAATGGACATTCCATGCAGGAGTTCTCCAAGGAAGTAGAGGCTAAGTCCTCCCTGAAGACTTCCGTGTTGAACGAAGGTGGTCAGCTGCTGCGGTTGAAGAAGACAGACATCATGGGCCTACGTGCGGAGCTGGCCCAGGTAGAGGTGCAGTGGTCTGAGCTGCTCACGCGCATCCCTCTGGTGCAAGAGAAACTCCACCAGGTACCATACACTTTGATGGTTTCATCTATCCCAACAATGACTCACGTCCTTTAAAGAGTGTTTTACTCATGAGAAGGTGCTTCACCCACATGCTTGGATGGCTTTCAGCTGCTGGCTATCTGTTAAACTTAGCTGCAATCGAAGAGCAAATTTCCCAAGGTCACTCAGGACATGGTATACATTTTGTAGAAACTGTCTGTGGACTTAGGGAGTTTTGGAAATTTAACGTAAGTTATTTGTTGGATTACATGAGGACTGAGTGAGTTTTGGTTCCCTAGTATTCTCAGTACTGTAACATATGATGAGGAAGATTGACTTGAGGTCATTTACAGCCTCATCTCAAAAACAACAAAAATGTAGAATGATTTGAAACTAGCCTGTTTGGTGATTTAAGCATTGATATGGGTCTTTGTAGAATGATTTGTAGTTTCTGGTTTCTTTTTCTTTTTCTTGATGATATAAGATGGGACAGTGTTTTCTGACAAATACTTTGATCCTGATAAAGTCTGCCTTAAGTGTGTGGTACTAAGCAACAACGATCAATACTATTTTCCCAGTTGCAAATGGAGAAGCTGGCATCTCAACATACCATCATGGAGCTGATGGGTTGGATCACTTTGATGGAAAGAGTGATCCAGGAAGATGATGAGAAAATCGTGGGTATGGCTGGATCAGAGGCTGTCCAAAAATACCTACAGAAATATATGGTAAGTGCTATCAAAGTCTGGGTCTTTGGAGATGTACCCTAGACTACCTCAGATTAAAGTACCACAGCATGTCATAACAACCTTGAGGAGTTCTAAGAGTGATCTATGATTGGATGATTGTAAATGTGATCACCTTCAGGGGTCACTGTGCTTTGTCTTCCTACCAGTGCATCAAGATTGACGTGAACTGCAAGCAGCTGACGGTGGACTTTGTGAACCAATCAGTGATACAGACGGGCAGTCAGGACATGGAACACAAGCGCGGTGACAGAACTGACTTTGCAGAGAAATTGGGGACGATGAATCATCGGTGGCAGATTCTGCAAGGTCACATCAATGAGAAGGTGGCAAAGAGTTTAATGAAATTAAATATCGTACCAGATGTTTTTATAATTAAAAGAATACCTTGGTTCTGTTTAGAAAACATTGTGATTGGAGAATTGGTTAATTATGAAAAAAGTTTTACATTTCTCGAGTGACAGGGATCATTTGTGTTTTCTAGTAGGTTCGCTATGATTAAGGCTGGTTAGATGGCCCAACTGATGGGTCTGTCAATATGGTTTCTTGTGTCTTGGCAGATCGAGCTGTTGGAAGCTTTGCACGCATCTTGGCTGGAATATGAGGGAACCGTGGAGAACCTGAAGACTTGGTTTGCAGCTCAGGAGGAGAGGCTGAAGAAGAAGCACATAATTGAAGACTTGGCTTCAGTTCAGAATGCTCTCAAAGACTGCCAAGTAACCCCCCACCCTTTATTTTATTTATGACTATTACATCTTCATAAAAAGTCAGAAACTGAAAGCCTAGACTGCAAGAAAAACATGCTATCCTTTTCTTTCTTTGTTTTGGCATCTCAGGAAATGGAAGAGATAGTGAAAGAGAAGGAGAAGGAACTGGAGAATATAGAGGAGAAAGGTTGTGCTCTAATCCATAAAAAGAATGAGGAAGTCTGCAGTGTTGTCATGGATACCCTCCAAGGTCTAAATCACTCATGGGCCAATCTGGACCATCTGGTAAGCTTGCCATTTTCAACCGCATCTTCAGAAACATCTTGCTTTGCCATTGATTGATATTTTTCCATTCCTAGATTGGACAACTGAAACTGAGTTTGAAGTCAGTCCTGGAACAATGGAATGTGTATAAGACCGCTTCGGAGGAGATCAACAGCTACTTGATGGAGGGAAAGTACTCTGTCTCTCGATTCCGCCTTCTCACCGGCTCCCTGGAAGCCGTCAGTGTCCAGGTGGAGAATCTGCAGGTATTATGCAACTTGAGAGACTCTCTACCACACCCATGTTTTCTCACCTAGGAATGCCAACAAGAACAAAACAAATGACATATTCAATCACAAGTGATTCCATTGTCAACAGATAAAGTGGGACATTATCTAATTTTTTAATTTTATCAGGGTTTGTCCACATTTGTTGAGACTTGCATCCCCTTTTAGATATGGTCTTCTTATACCCAAACCATATAACGATGCTGTTACAGAACCATATAAATAAAATTTGTGTCATGATTAATGACAAGCTTCACCTTTGTTTCCATGGCAGAATCTACAGGCAGAGCTGGAGAGGAGGGAGAGCAGTCTGACGAGGTTTGGTGCCGTGACCCACCAGCTCCTGAAAGAATGCCAGCCGTCAGTGGCCAACACACTCAACATCGCCCTCAAAGACGTCAATGCCAGGTGGGCGGGGTGTCATCGCGGCTCGCTCTGAGGACGCAATGCCAAGCTTACTCTCACCTATATATGTGTTTGTGTGCCAAGGAGAGCAAGATTATGTCAGTGTTAAGTAAAATTAAGTTAATCACGCTACCTAATATCAAACCTACAGTTTCTGAATGCTTGTTTATTTACAACACAGTTTTGTCAATACGTGTCCAGCTCTGCTCTGTTGTTGAGTTTGCAAACCGCCGCCTTGCTCCAGGTGGACCGAGCTTCAGAGCGAGATCACCGAGCAGCTTAACATCAGCAAAGGGCTCCTGCTGCTATGGCGACGGTACCAGGAGCTGTACGAGCAGAGCGCCGACAGCGTGCAGCGGCTGGAGGAGTCTGCTGACCGGCTGCTCACGGCCGCCACTGGCAAGGACGTCGCCGACGAGGAGGTGTCTGGCTGGATCCAGGACTGCAACGTCAGTTCCAGCCTAGTGGACTTTGTCATACCATCCATATAAGTATACAGTGACACACTGCAACACACTAACAACAGCAACAAACAGCGATTGACAGGGGGAGACATTTCACAGTACTTAAAGTGCAAAGTTCTTAAAGTACACAGTACTTAAAGTACTTAAAGCTCAAGAACCAATGGCTTCCTTCTGGAGCAGATCGGCTAGGGATTTAGCTTGGATGTAAGGCTTTTCCTTTGGCTACTGATTTTTTATTTTTTAGGTTATGGTGTCCATGTTTCTGACCCTGTAGCTATGTTTTCATTCAAGTAATCTATGCTACTATATTTATGCATATATGTTTAATATAGTGTCCTGAGATCAAAGGGGACAGTTAGGACTTTTTTGATGACATCACATGTCCTGTGGTGCGACCTTGCTCAGTTCCACTTCCTGTCAAATTATTATTTTACTCAGTATTAAATGTTCTGATCTGACGTCCTACATATATACTGTGTAATTATTTCTGCCTGGGTGGTTTTTTGGCAACTGAAGGAGAGATTATGTATGAGTCAAAGGGATGTCTGCTTTTGTATGTGGAGATTTTCTTTGCGAAATTGCCATATGTTTGTTTGGCACCAGGAGCTGTTGCAGGCCCAGAAGACTGTCCAGGGTTCTCTGCAGGTCCTGCATGAATTGGGGGAGCAGCTGAAACAACAGGTGGACACCTCAGCCACAGCAGCCATCCAGTCTGACCGGCTCTCCCTCACTCAGCGCTTGGCGGCGATGGAGCAGGGCCTCAGCAGGCAGCAGGCCGTCCTGAAGGTGGGCCTCGTTCCGGCCTTAGGCTTGAGGCCTCACCTACACCAAGCAAGAGAGGAGAGAAGTCCTCAGAGAGTTTTTGGGTATCAATTGGCTTGTGTCTATACACATCAGGCGGGAGTCCAGGACTACAAAAGCTTCAGCCACCAGCTGGACTCCTTGGAGAGCTGGATCGCAGAAGCCGAGGCCGTTCTGAAGGAAGCGGACCCAAACCGCACACCCGAGATATCCACCGTCCAGGACCGCATGGAAGAGCTCAAGGTAAGCCATCAGCATTGACTTTGAAGCACTTTGTGGTGTGACTGTAGATTCCATGGCACTCCAGGTGAGGATCCTGCTGTACCTCCTACCGTTACCCAGGGTCAGATGCTGAAGTTCAGCAGCATGGGCCCTGACCTGGAGAGGCTCAATGAGCTGGGATACAGGCTGCCCCTCAACGACAAGGAGATCAAACGCATGCAGACCCTGAACAAGAGCTGGTCCACCTCCTCGGTCCAGACCACTGAGAGATTCAGGTACTTTTCTTTGTACAGTTCTTCTTCTGGCCATCAGTAGATCTGTGGTACGTCCCGCAGTTATAACCTGAAAGGACAGCCAGTTGGCTTAAGGTGGCACCAGAAACAGAACCATGTGACCCAGGGATGGGTGTAACAGGAAGGAATTTTCTTGGAAGAGGGAAAGCAGAAGCCAGGCCAATATAATGACTGGGAAAAAAGGAAATAAAACCTGGGACATGACTTGTCCCACATGATCCACGCAGAACACGCCTCCCTTTATAGTTAAACTTCACAGCTTGTTCTTGCTCTGACCAGCTGTTCTCTCTTCTCAACAGCAAGCTGCAAGCTTTTCTGCTGCAGCACCAGACCTTCCTGGAGAAGTGTGAAACATGGATGGAGTTCCTGGTGCAGACAGAGGAGAAGCTGGCCGTGGAGATATCTGGCAACTACCAGAGCCTGATGGAGCAGCAGAAGGCCCACGAGGTAAGGAGCATATTTCTGAAAACTCTCCAGGCCAACCACACTGTATAATAAAACCCAGGTCAGCTTCGATGGTACCAACACAGGTATAGGCAGCCTTCTCAAAGCCGCTTTTGTACCTGTGTTCCTCAGCTTTTCCAGGCAGAGATGTTCAGCCGCCAGCAGGTTCTCCACTCCATCATCAGTGACGGACAGCAGCTTCTGGAGCAGGGCCAGGTGGATGACAGGTAACACTCACCTTGCGTGGGACATTTGAGCTGCATGTAAACCTCAGCATCTACTTACAATAAACCAAACATACATTTAGAATTGTTCCTGTAGCTGGGAAGAGAGTCCACTTAGTCACGTGACATAACTTAATTCTTGATGTGATTTCTACGTACAGTTAAGAACGTCTGACTTACGGACAACTTGTACTAACGAACCGACTGCCATAAAGATAAAAATTTGGGTTAAATACAATGGTTTGTAATAATAAAAGCAGGCACTTCTTTATGACGTTTCTGAAAACATTGTATGGCTTCAGCCCGCGGCCCAGTACAGTACCTTATGTAATTACTTCAGAATCACGATCAAATTTATTGGCCAAGTATGTCACAATGAATTTGCTTCCGGTGTCTCTCAAGTTAGATATGCAGAGAATGAACATATAATTTGCAGACAATACACAATATACAAGCCCTATACATAAAGTGCCAACAGCAATAATGAACATACATCTTTATTACTAAAACTAATATTTAAATTATAACTTTATTATTACTGTATAACTGTTATCATTATTATGTACATTTTGTCTAATCTTGTGCGTGAGTACAGTATGAGTACAGTATGAGTATAGAATGAGTACAGTGAGTATGGTATAAGTATGGTATGAATGCAATATTCCTTAATAGCTGTTATATTAGGCACAAGAGATTTGTGTATTTGTGTCATACCACCTTGCCGTTTCCTCCATGGCCTTGCAGGGACGAGTTCAATATGAAGTTGGCGCTGTTGAGTAATCAGTGGCAGGGCGTGGTGCGGAGGGCCCAGCAGCGTAGGGGCATAATCGACAGCCTGATCCGCCAGTGGCAATGCTACCGGGACATGGCAGAGAAGCTGCGGAAGTGGCTGCTGGAGGCGGCGCGGCAGGCCGAGGTGCCCCGGGAGGGATCGCCGGTGCCCCTGCAGCAAGCCCGCGCCATTCTGGATGAGATCCTGGTACGTGGGCCGTGCGGCTGCTAAGACCCCCGCGTCCTTGCCAGCCCCATCCACTTCCCTGTCACATGCATCCATAGCTCTCCGCATGCTGGCTTGTTCAGGTGCACCGGTCGCCGGGGGGGGGGGGGGTTCATTATGCCCCCCTCTGTGTGCGTATGGAGTTTGGAGTTTGTTCTCCCCTTGTTGTGTGGGTTTGGCCTGGGTACTCTGGTATCTGCCTGTAGTCCAGAGACATTGGTTTGGTGAAGCTGTGTCTCTTTGTTACTCGTATTTTGCCTGTGTGCCCTGCAATGGGCTAAAATGTCATTCTATTCTGTGTGGAATTGGCTCCAGGTGATCCTTACTAGATAAGTGGTTAGAAACTAACTAGATGGATGGATGGGTGGATGGATGGATGAATGGGTGGTCTTTCTATAAACACCTTGTTGTCATAGTAGCTGATAATATTAAGTAGCTGCCTCTGCGTTGCTGTGAAGACACTGGCCAGGAGGTTCTGTCCAGAAGAATGTGACAGAGATGCCATGCTTTGAAATGGCTTCCCTAGCTTGCCGTGTCGTTCCAGCTGAAGGAGAAGGTCTTGCAGAGGCAGCAGGGCAGCTACATCCTGACGGTGGAAGCTGGTCGGCAGCTGCTGCTCTCGGCCGACAGCAGAGCCGAGGTCGCCCTGCAGGCGGAGCTCACGGAGATCCAGGAGCGCTGGAGGAGCACCAGCTCCCGGCTGGAGGAACAGAAGAAGGAGCTGGCAGCCCTGCTGAAGGTACCCCGGTGACAGTGGCACCATCTCCGGGCGTCCTAAAGGAGGGCCCAGTAAAACAAACACATCTACCTGAAACCTGGCAATTGAAATTTGAAGTTTTCCATGACAGGCACTCTCACTCCTCTGGACTAATGTTCACCTAGGTTACAAATGAGATGGCAATATATATTATTCAACTTATTTTCAATTTAATGTATTTTTATATAGCGCCTTTCTCAATAGTTGTCCCAAGGTGCTTTACATAGATGTGTTGTGATGCAGTTTTAGAATTGAAATGTTTTAGAAGATTATATTTTTATAAATACAGAGAGAGAGTTACTGTATCATGCAGTTGCTCAGGCTATTTGAATCTTGATTTCCCTTATTTCAGTAGTTACTACACAGCAGACTCTGGTCCTCATTTAAACCACAATGCATCTGAATCTGGTCTGTGCTGTTGTTTTCATCCCCCGCTTAGCAATTTTATTTATCTAGGGGCGTAATGATGCACCATGGCACAATACTTCACGATGCAAAAATCTGACGATATGCATTGTATTGGTTTGGCACAGAATAATTTATTTATGTTAACACAAGAGGGCACAGTAGCCGTCTTTTTGCAAAGTCTGCTGAGTAAGGAAAAACACTGCAAGAAAAAGAAACAGCGTTTTTGTAGACTGCCTAAAAAGGAATAATCACCTGCCAGATCTTAGTCTGTTGTTTTCAGTCTTATTTTGTTGAATATATAGTGAGTGTATCGAACCGTGAGCCCGGAACCATCTTTTGAACTGAATCGTGAGTAGATGGTATAGTTACACCCCTATAATTGTCAGAGATTGGGGGGGGG
>JABFEB020000026.1:16488856-16499331 GCA_019775895.2 Stomatorhinus ivindoensis
CATTCACACACCATTCACTCACGCACCATTCACTCACGCACCATTCACTCATACAGCATTCACACACACACCATTCATTCACACACCATTCACTCACACACCATTCATTCACACACCATTCACTCACACACCATTCATTCACACACCATTCACTCACGCACCATTCACTCATGCACCATTCACTCACACATGTACACCTATAGTCTCAGCATGGCTTTGGACTGTGGGGGGAAAGCAGAGTACCTGGAGTAAACCCCATGATGACACGGGGAGAACCATGGCACGACCATGCTGCCCCCTTCGATTATTATTATTGTTATTATTATTATTATTGCGGTTGTTGTTGTTATTGTACCTTTTCTATTTGTATCCCGCTTTGGCACCTTCAGCCACTGATCATCCTGTTTACTTTTTTTGTGGCGCTTGGAGGGGGGGGGGGTGTAAATGGCGAAATGGATGGACAGATGCTGTTTGCACCAAAGTGCAAACAGACGCTGCAAATAAATAAATATTACGGAATAAAATAAATAATTCAGCAGATGGTAATATGCAACTTAATGTGCAATTAAAAAACAGGCAGCACTGGATTGTTCCTGTTACAAAGATGGGGTGTTTCCTGGCATGAAATAGCTGGGAGAGGAGAGTGACGTGCTGAGAGGAGGCGTTGTGATGTCTGATGGCAGCAGACAGGAATGGTCCCAAGTATTGCTTCATAGCACAGTGTGGTAGAATGAGCCAGTGGCCAAAGGTGCTCCAACATAGCGCCCCCTGGAGCACATGGGCAGAACTGTCATGCTACAGTGGGGTGACGTATCTTCTCAGTGTGCCTCCACTGCTTTATTCAGCAAGGATGTCTCCCATTGGGCACATTTTAGGACAGCTTCTCAGAGAACGTTCAGTGTCAAGTGTCATGGAAAGGGACCCTGCACCGATGCTGCTACTTGGCATGACTACATCACCTGTGCTGTTGCTCTAGTTGTCCATGCATAGGCAGCAGGTGAGCGAGAAGCTGAACGAGTGGGCCGTCTTCAGCGAGAAGAACCGCCAGCTGTGCGACTGGCTGACCAAGATGGAGAGCAAGGTCTTGCAAACCGGGGACATCAGCATCGAGGAGATGATGGAGAAGCTGCGGAAGGTACAGCCACCCAAATGAGGCCTTTAACCCAGCTCAGTCTCATTATGTCGTTCATAGCAAGTTTAATTAAGTTATAATTATATGCGTAATCTTTACACATATCAAGCAATCTAGGCTCAAATTAATAGTACAAAGAAAGGTGTATTTGCATATGTGATATTTGCATATGTGAATATTACTTATTATCTTCAATTTAATACCCCTTAGTTTACGCTTAATTATTTTTAATAGGCTCCGCCCAGTTTTCATTCCCCAGACTTTAATTTGCATTAATTGTCTAGAGGACACCTTTTGCCAATTGAAGAATAGAATTCAAACAAAGATTGTTAGGACTGAATGAGACAGACAGACAGATATATACATACATACATACATACATCACTAACCCCAAAGGAAATTGCAGAAGTCAAACTACAAGTCAGTATAGAGGCTCATAATTTGTACACATGGGATTATGTTTTTTTTTTTCGTGCATCATTTAGATTTGAGTTCTTCAGCTCTCTCAGTAGCACCCCCTGGAGGTCATGGCTGCCTCATGTCCCCCCCCAGGATTACCAGGAGGAGATCGCCGCAGCTGGGGAGAACAAGCTGCACCTCTTGCAGATGGGCGAGCGGTTGGCCGCGCTCAGCCCCGAGGGCAAGGCCTCTGAGATCACAAGCAAGCTGAGACGGATCTGCGATCGCTGGCAGAACCTGCTGGACCTCATCGGGGCCAGGTCAGACTCCCATAACCTGTGTCACTGGTTCCGGGGCTCATTGGTTTGCTGCTCCTTCAGTCTGTTACTTTGCAGAAATATGTTCTCTGCCTTTTTTTCAATTACCAGTATTGTACGCATCAATGAATCAGTGAATTGGTTATTTGAAAACACAGCAGTAGTTTTCTGAATAAAATCACCCTATACCAATGGTCACCAACTGGCGGACTCTAGTTAATTTAATCCAAATCACACAATTGATCCCCCGCCCCCCTGAGTTGCCAATTTTTTGGACACGGTGGACCTTTGTTTTGTTGTTCTGATATAATTTGGCCCTGGGAAAGAAATAGTTAGGGACCCATATTCTATACCTCTCTGATACTACGGTATAGTCTTTAAACTATAGAATATTATTTTATTTTTCCAAGAAGCGAATGCATTTAAATTATAAATATTAAATTTTAAGACTTTGAGCTTTCAGATTTTATTAGTGTTGTAGAATTATTGCGATGTACTTTCAAAGCTTTAAGTTGTGAACAGGCACTGCACTTGTGACACCCAAAGTAGGCATGTGTTAGCATAGCGTAGGAGCATTATAACATGGCCTGTGCTTCCTCATGGCGACCCTCACGCTCCAAGCTTGGCCCCCAACGCACCTCCGACAGGGTGAAGAAGCTGCGGGAGACTCTGGTGGCTGTGCAGCAGCTGGACAAGAACATGAACAGCCTTCGCTGCTGGCTGGCACACATGGAGACGGAGCTGGCCCACCCCATCGTCTACGACGCCTGCACGTCGACCGAGATCCAGAAGAAGCTGGACCATCAGCAGGTACAAGCAAGCAAGATCCTGTGACTCCCTGCTCAGACTACAACATCAGGGGAAAAAAAAAAAATAATAATATATATATATATATATATATATATATATACACACACACGTATGCACAGTGGATGGCAAGATCTCACCCCCAGACATGTGATGTCAACTTAAAGTCTTAACTGCCCTCTTTTAAGGAACAACAGGACTTACTAGAGTGGTATGTATGGTATGGAAGATATGAGCAAAGCCATAATGTTCTCTACAGAGGATAAAAGAGACTTGCTGGATCTCAGAAGGATCTACTGCACTGAAATTTACAGAAACCCTTATTCTAAAATATATACAGTACCAATCAAAAGTCTGGACACACCTACTGAAAGTAATTTATTTTTTAACAAGACAAAAACCCCCACAATCCCCGACCTAAACCCTATATTAATATGGAATGAATTTGTTAGCAGAATGAGACCAAAGTAGCCTATTTGTGCCCAGAACTTGTGGAAACTCCTTCAGTACTGTAGGAGAAGCATCCAGGTCTGGAAGCTGGTTGAAAGAATGCTAAGAGTCTGCAATGATGTCATCAAAGCAGAAGGAGGTTTTTTTTGAAGAGTCTGAAATTTCAGAAAATTTGGAGAGGTTGTTCAATTTTTTTGGTCATTGCAGTATTTCATATGTATTACTTAATCACTTTGAGGAATTTCACCACAATTTGTAAAAATAGGCAAAATAGAGACAGAGGCATTACAAGCAGTTGTGTCCAGACTTTAAGTGAGAATTAATGAGGTTGAACACGGGGGAGAAGGTTTGGCAGTAAAGGAGCTGGTTTTGGGTCTTCTTTGCCGGCCAGGAGCTCCAGCGGGACATTGAGAAGCACAGCACAGGCGTGGCCTCGGTGCTGAACCTGTGCGAGGTGCTGCTTCACGACTGCGACGCCTGTGCCACCGAGGCCGACTGCGAGTCCATCCAGCACGCCACGCGCAACCTGGACCGACGCTGGCGAGGCATCTGCGCCACCTCCATGGAGAGGAGGCTCCGGTAGGGAGGCGTGTCCAGGGTTGTTGGTTTGAATCTCCTCCGCATACATATGGCTCGTGTGTTGTGTTTCCATCAGATAAATCTAAATGATGCACTGAAGTCCAGAACGTACTTTTAGCTGAAATAGTGCCCATAATGTGTGCGTCTGTGTATACCCTGTGATAGCCTGGCATCCAGCCCAGGGTGACCCCTGCGTTGGGCTGTAAACCTCTAATGATCCTGTATTGGATGGTTGAAAGATGGTTGGATTCTATTACTGTATAAATTACAGGAGAGTAGAGGTGGGTAAGTCTGCTCCAGAGGGTAAAAGTCCAAACCAAGATTTTGTTTCAGCAAACCAGTTGAGTATACTGGACTCTTACTTTCTGGACATGAACTACCCATCTCTGCTGGAGAGGTATGATATTCTGCTTTCACATTTATAAAATAATGAAAAGAAAATTCATGAGGCACGTTTTCATCTTTTTGTGATGAACGTACTGCAGTTTACGATAAAACGGGTATGTTTTCATTGGAGAGCCTTACCAATCCTGTAAGTCTAAGACTGCAAACAATAACGTCCCACTTCCATCCATCTTCCTAAAGATAGCTGTGATACATGCTTGCTGCCCCTGATTCTATGATTTCTCTGCCATCCTCTGCTTTTCTCCCTCATAGTGTGTTCCATCAGTCAACCCTCCCCCTGTAGTTAATGTAAATCTACCCCTTGCCGCAGAATCGAGGAGACAGGACGGCTGTGGCAGAAGTTCTTGGAGGACTCTGCGCGTTTTGAAAGCTGGCTGAAGGCCTCGGAGAAGACAGCCGCCCTGCCCAATTCCTCCGGGGTCCTCTACACCGCGGCCAAGGAGGAGCTTCTGAAGTATGAGGTTTGCAAGACCGTCTTTCCTGCCTGCTGCTGCAGATAAGCGAACGGAGCTCATCCCTAAGTATATTCTTCACATTAATGAAGTGTTAATGCAGAACTGTTATGATTTTACTTTGAATTAATATTTGACCTTAGAATAACTCATACTTTCTATGTTTGTCACTGATGTTTATATGTATTCTTAAATATATTTATGCTTGTGTTGAGCTGTCTATATGTTTTAAATAGCTGTGACCTGTCTTAACTTATTGCTTTTGCTCAATGACAAAATTCAAACAAATAATTACACGCCTAACATTATTATCAGTGTTCAACTTAAATTGCATGTTTGTATGTGACAGACCTTTCAGCGGCATATCCATGAAAACCTTGCCCAACTGGAGCTGATCAACAAGCAGTACCGCCGGCTGGCGCGCGAGAACCGCACCGACTCGTCCTGCCGCCTGCGTGAGTTGGTGCACGAGGGGAACCGTCGCTGGGACGAGCTGCAGAAGAGAGTGGCTTCCATCCTGCGCCGACTCCGGGTATGTGCGTATGCCGTTACTAGTGACGGACAAAGTGATGCCTCGTGAATCATTTGCTATATTTTTTGATTCCAATAGATGATGCCCCTTTGTGACTTGCTTTGTTGCCTTTTTTTGAACAGACAGCACCATGTAGTGGGGTCAAAAAATACAGCAGATGGTCCATGAAGCATCGTTTTGTCCATCGCATGCTGTTACTCAGCCATAGGAAACTCGGGACTTAAAGGAAAACATGAAATATAATGTAACTTATCAGTTTGAGTAGTTTAATATTGTATTTTTTACATCACTATTGAATGCAGCTATGTTAAACTTCTTTGTTTTTGGATTTGTCAAGTTGCCTACATTAAAGTAGTATTCAAGATTATTTTGCCAAGCTACAATATCAGAATATCAGTGATAACCCAGCAATTAAAAATTGTTCTCTGAAATAAATTGTCTAAATAATACCAGCATGAATAACTCTGTTTATATTCTGTTTGTGTTTTTTATTTGCTCTTACTTTGTTCAAACTTGGTCCTAAATTATAGATATTCTGGGTATTTGTCTGCGTGTTTTTCTGTATCTTTTGCAAAAATCCCATAATGCATTTTTGTTCCTGGTAGCATTTTATTAGTCAGAGGGAGGAGTTTGAAGCAGCCAGGGACGGCATTTTGGTTTGGCTCACTGAGATGGACCTTCAGCTGACCAACGTCGAGCACTTCTCTGAGTGTGACACGCAGGCCAAGATCAAACAGCTGAGGGTGAGGCCTCACTTTCTGTGCCCATTACAGTGGGGCGTTTACAGGGGCGGGGCCACTGGGGCACTGGCTCAAGCTGAAAGCTGATTGGCCACTAACTGATTCAAAATATTTCACTGACTAATGATAAGGTTGACCTCCCAGTATGACTAACTTCCCATCTGATATCCCATCACCTTAAGACTGCCTCTGCACCCCCCCCGTAGGCATTTCAGCAGGAGATCTCCATGAACACAGGCAAGACAGAGCGCATCTTCCGCCTGGGGGAGGCGCTCATCGAGAAGAGCGAGCCCCTGGATGCGACGGTCATCGAGGAGGAACTGGAGGAGCTGCAGAGATACTGCCAGGAGGTGTTCGGACGGGTGGAGCGGTATTACAGGAAGCTCATTCACCTGCCGGTAAACACATACGTCTTTCAGCGTCTCCTTTACCAAAAACTGCCAATTCAGTCCAGCACTAATCACAAATGCACAACAAGGTACTTAGCTATTGTTTGACTGCTATTTTTGCAGATTTTTACAGAATAAATAGGTTATTGAGTCCTATCAACAATAGAGTTTACAAGACATATACAACAAAAAATGTCGATATTTGTAAAAAGTTGTTGCCGATGATTACAAAAGTTTGTTAGCGTCAGGTTGTGTTCATCTAGACTTTTGCGTAACTGAGTAGGTGGAGCATCGTTCCATGTTAAGGTGCAGGTATCAGTGCTTTGGTGAGCAGTGCTGGTTCTGCCTTTGCGTGCCCTGCAGCTGCTTGCAGACGACCACGACATCTCAGACCGAGAGCTCGACCTGGACGACGGGGGTGACCTGTCCAGCCAGCCCTGGACAGACAGCATGCCGTCCCCAGTGCCGTCATCCAGCCGCTCTGCCTCCATCCCGGTGCCCCTGCGGGCCGAGCGCTCGGGCCAGGACACTCCGGCCAGCGTCGACTCCATCCCCCTGGAGTGGGACCACGACTACGACCTGAGCCGCAGCCTGGAGGCGGCCGCGACCCAGGCGCCGGTGTCTGACCCGGGGGTGCAGCTACCGGAAGACGACTTCAGCCTCCTGGGGGCCGCGTCGGGCCTGTCCAGTCAGTGACCTCTGTCTTTCCGTCAAAAAACCTTCTGTGTTTCCTGGAAGGAAGTCCTTAGCTGAGGAAGTCCTTATCTGAGGAAGTCCTTATCTGAGGAAGTCCTTATCTGAGGAAGTCCTTAGCTGAGGAAGTCCTTATCTGAGGAAGTCCTTATCTGAGGAAGTCCTTATCTGAGGAAGTCCTTAGCTGAGGAAGTCCTTAGCTGAGGAAGTCCTTAGCTGAGTTCACGCTACATTCTCTGCTGTGTCTGCAGAGCTGCCCCTAAGCCGGGGATTTTATCGTTAACGAAAGTTAACCATAAGAGGACATTTTCGTAAACTGAAATGGAATAAGATTTGAAAATCAAATTAAATACTACCAAATAAGCAAAAACTATAAATATTGCTTCCAAAAGTAGATATATAAAAATATATAGAATAAAAATTTAATTGTATAAATGAGTGATTCGTGTTTTGGACCACATATTTGGCTGTCTGTTTTCTGAAAGTTGGAATGATTGTATTTTATGGTTCAAACATTTAGTCACGACTATACAATACAGTACTTAGCTATGAGGAATGCATGTTTGCCAAGCTCAGAGGTTGAAAATATTATAATTATGTTTTTTTGTATGTGAGTCTTTTAAGTGGCATGTCTGTTGCTAGTAAACACAGTTACACCTTTGTTGTGTGTCATGTTCCTCGGGTGAGCATAACCAAACCTTCTTCCTCCGGGCAGGTGAGACCGGCTCCATGGAGACACACATCCGGAAGCTGGATAAGGCTCTGGACAGCAGCCGCTTCCACCTGCAGCAAACGGAGAACATCATCCGGAGCCGCACGCCTACCGGCCCCGAGCTGGACACCATGTATATGGGCTATGTGAGTGTAGGCTAGGGCGTTGTTACAAACTTACTACAAACCACCTTTGCCATTTGACATTAAATGGTCTTTAAATTGTCTTGAAATGGTCATCAAATGGGTTTTCGTGTATGACCTAGAGACAGGGACTCGAATTTGTGAATCGGACTTGAGTCGCACTCTAGTTGCTCTTAAATTGACTTCCGATTCGACTTGTAACTCATTACTTTTGGACTCAGACTTGTTGATATATGAATATGAGTCTTTACACATGCGAAGCATTGAGTGTATAACACTCCTCAAACCATAAAGGCTTTAAACATCGCAATGTGTGGCTGTGCGCAGGGCATGAAACATGGAGCCAGAGAAGCGTAATGTCAGGTGATATCACCAAACAAAAAAACACGCTTTCTCTGTTTTGCCAGTAGATCAGATTGTGGACCACATCTGATAAAGCGCGCGATATTCTGAGTGTTATTTTACAATAGAAGGCACTGCGTAGAAATAGGTGTCGCGTAACTTGTGTCATAAATTATATATACATTGTGTTATACAGATTGGCATAGATTGCCATAAATATGATAATTTAACAGTTATGTCCCAAAAACACCTTCTCCTTTCTGACATACCCTTCTAAGTCAAGCTGTATCTTCTTACATCTTAAATGTGCCCCCACCTCTTCATTATTCAGAGTTCCATCATGCATTCAAATTTTGTTTATAGTAAAAACATAACGGCGGCAAATAATTATGTGGAACAGTAATATCACTGACTGCTCTTCCGTAACTAAAACAGCAGCAGAACAGCACACATTAATTTCAATTTTTAAGATGGAGTTTGTGGTGTTACTTGCATAATCATTTATTTAATTGCTCTCACACATGAACTGAGAGACAAATCGATTTTAACAAATAATTGGAGTTTTTACTTTATGATGTATGAAAATTGCGATTTACTTTAACATGCATTTACTTCAGCAGCATGACATATGTACTCTGGGTTACACTCATTAGCCAATTACATCACTCTAACATAGTCCAGCTCCTACACAGTGGAGTTTGGACCCTCTTTTGAAGTGTTTAATGTCCATTCTTCTGGGTTAGAAGGGGTCCAGAGCCAATCTCAGAAGCTACAGGCACAAGGCAGGGAACAACCCAGGACAGGGGGCCAGCCAATCACAGGGCACACTTACACACTATTCACTCACACATATGGGCAATTTAGTAACTCCAATTAGCCTCAGCATGTCTTTAGACCGTGGGGGGAAACCAGAGTACCTGGAAGAAACCCCACGACGACGCAAGAACATTCAAACTCCACACACCTGTAACCCAGGTGGAGACTTGAACCCTGGTCCCAGAGGTGTGAGGCAACAGTGCTAACCACTGCACCACCATGCTGTTCACACTAATTAAAGTGTTTTCCTCCATGGATGTCTTCATCATAATGTTTTTTTTGAGAAAGTGTTGGTTTTGAAATCGACCTTAGAAATGTTCTTAGGTGTTTAGTATAAGACAGCTCACCACATATGTGTGTGTGTGTGCAGTGCACGTATACTGTGTTAGGATTCCATGATCCAGTTCTCTAGGATTGGCCAGCTGAGATGATGTCACTGTTGCTGAGGCAGTAACCATGGCAACCCTATGATCTGGCCCCATCTTCTTCCTCAGATGCGTCTCCTGGGTGAGTGCCGGAGTAGCATAGACACCGTTAAGAGGGTTGGGTTTGAGCTGAAGGAAGAGGGTGACAAACACTCGGGGCTTCTCAACCCCAACAGCGCTGAGACCCAGACTTCTGGTGAGTGACTTTTCAAAAGACACTATCAGGTGAAGACACACATGCCCCAACCCCTCCAGCTTGTTCCATTAATGATTAAGCATAAAAAAGTGATGTCCATCGTCAATACTGGTTACACGAGGGCAGGGTGAACCACCACTGTAGTCTGTGCAGCGCACAGTGCAAACAGCCCATGGGTCAAATGAAGCTTCATGAACCATTTGCTGTATTTTCTAACCCCACTAGATGGTGCTCTCTGTTCATAAAAGGGCTCAAAGCATGCCCCAAATCAAACCAACAGCACCATCTAGTGGGGTCATCACTACGTATTTGTACCTCAGGCGTGATCGAGCGCTGGGAACTGATCCAGGCCCAAGCGCTCAACAAGGAGCTGCGCATGAAGCAGAACCTGCAGCAATGGCAGCAGTTCAAGTCGGACGTGGGCAATGTATGGGCGTGGCTGAGCCGAGCGGCGGAGGAGCTGGAGCAGCTGCGTGGCCTGGATGTCGGCACGGATATCGACGCCATCAAGCAGCGCATCAAGAAGTTCAAGGTGCGTGGGAGGTGGGGGCGTAATGTAGGGGGCACTGGAGGCCTGAAGCCATTCAACCCCGCAGGGTGAAGATTTGGGTATTTGAGCATGCTGGATTGCTGTACCCCCCTTGCAGGAGCTGCACAAAGCCCTGGACCAGCGCAAAGCCATCATCCTGTCCATCAACCTGTGCAGTGCTGAGTTCCTGCAGTCAGATACGGATGAGGCCCTGGAGCTGCGGGGCCAGCTGAGGGAGATGAATGACCGGTGGGACCAGCTGGGTGCCTCACTGGAGGAGTGGCGAGGCCTGCTGCAGGACGCCCTCATGCAGTGCCAGGTAACAGCACCCCGAGCCCCTCTGCAGGACGCCCTCATGCAGTGCCAGGTAACAGCACCCCGAGCCCCTCTGCAGGACGCCCTCATGCAGTGCCAGGT
>JABFEB020000026.1:16499431-16510707 GCA_019775895.2 Stomatorhinus ivindoensis
AACAGCACCCTGACCCCCTCTGGGCCATATATGGCAGCGACCACAAGGGGTCTCACATGACATTTTGTAGTGGGCCCAGAATTTATAGGCACCCCCCTGATTATACCTTGGCATCTGTCATTAAAATGAATGCCTAGGTGCAGTATGCCTTCATGCAGAGTTAAGTAACCCCCCCCCCAACAACTCCCACCCCCCAATCCCACTTCAGACCCCTTTGGACTGTACACAGCAACAAGGACAGCAAGCAAGAAAATGTGTTACCATGGCAGAGCAATTCTAATGTGACACACTTGGTGAATCCAAGTCAAGAGTCGAGGATAGTCGGGCATATTTAGAAAAATCAAACTTCTTCAAACCACATATCCTTGTTAGGGACGTTGGCATAAATTATCGGCAAACCAAATTCATGTATCAACTCATGTAAATCAAAATTAAAACTAACTATGTATCGCAGTGCATTTAGAACATGATAACATGACGGATTTGACAGCTGTTTTCAAGCATCATAGATGCAGTGCTACACAGGTACAGTGATACATAGATGTAGTGATATATAGATAGAGTGATACATAGATGCAAAAATATATAGATAGAGTGATACTTAGATACAGTGATTCAAGGATACAGTGATACATAGATACTTAAGAACATAAGAACTATACAAAGGAGAGGAGGCCATTCTGCCCATCAAGCTCGCTTGAGGAGAACTTTATAGCTCAGAGTTGTTAAAATCTTATCTAGCTCTTATTTAAAGGAACCCAGGGATTCAGCTTGTACTACGTTATCAGGAAGACTATTCCATACTCTGCTAACGTCATCCTTAGCCTCCAGTGTAATCTTCCTTTCGACATTCCTTTTAGCTCGTCTAATATCATTTAGACACTCACAGTCATACATCAACAGATATCTGTTTTTCCTCATTTCATTCAGGATTTCCATGAGATGAGCCACGGTCTACTGCTCTGGCTGGAGAACATCGACCGAAGGAGGAATGAGATCGTCCCCATTGACTGCAGCCAGGACGTGGAAGTGCTCCACGAGCATCACAGAAGCCTCATGGTGTGTGCCTAGAAGCTATCTGCCATTTTCTATTCTTCAAGGTCTCCTCAAAATCTGAAGAACCCTTAAAACTTTGTTGAATATCTATAACATTCAAATACTATTCAAGTGTGAAGTTTAATATCACCTAAAATAAATGTGATGACAGCCTCATGAGAAATTATTTTATTTATAACTCATACTAAACATAGTTTGCATCCGAATATTAATAGTGATATACCGGAAATAGGCTGATAGGCTAATTCCTCATTAAAAATTGCGTTTGCAGCAAATTCGCAGAGAGTTGCTGGATTCGCAGCTGAAAGTTGCCTCACTGCAGTACATGTCCAGGCATCTGCTTGTCAACTCCGAGGGCAGGGACTGTCTGGAGGCCAAGGAGAAGGTCCACATCATAGGCAACCGGCTCAAACTGATCCTGAAGGAGGTGAACCGGGACATCCGGGGGCTGGAACGGACACTGGATATCACCAGCAGCCAGCAGGTTGGTCCTTCACACCTAGACCCACTTAACTAGATCTAGATCAATGTCGTTCAGTAGGTGATTTGATGGTCACCAGTTCAAATCCCTGGGTCAGAGCGATTAGCTCCCCTTTGCTGCTCCAGCGACTGTCGGTAGGGTTGCCACCCTCCTCCTCAAAAATTTCTGGGCCTACCTGGCTCTCTATGATATATCCTATTGTGTCAGTGGTGATGGGCAAATGAAGCTTCATGAACCATTTGCAGTATTTTTTGATCCCACTAGATGGTGCTCTTGGTTAACTGAGTCATGCTTTGAGGCCTTTTATGAGTATTGTTAGCCTTTGAGGCCCACATAATGGTACATAGCTAGATTGGTGTCTCTTGCCACACTTGACCAAAGCAAACCTCTCGCAGGATCTTTCGTCGTGGTCATCAGCTGACGAGCTGGACACCTCTGGATCGCTGAGTCCTGCGTCGGGGAGGAGCACGCCAAGCCGGAGGCGATCGGTAATGTGCAGACGTCGCTATCAGCCATGCACCCCCCCCCCCCCCCCAATCCTCCTTCCCGCAGTAGCTGGGTGGGAGGGGAGGGGGTCATCTATGCCCCAAGTTAGCGTCTAAAGGCGACAATGCCCCTTAAAACTTTTCCGATTGTGGCCAAAGTCACCCTGCCATGAGACAGTTCCTCTGGTTCCTCCCCCCCACCAAATTCCTACCCTCTGGTTCCCATTCTGATCCACGCATGTTCTGCTGTCCCACAACCACTGTGCTACTCCAGGGGGTGAGAAGACTGTTCCTCCCACCTTTCATTTCCGATTGCCCCTATATTAAATTGATGAGTATAGTTTCCTTACAAAAATAGCTTTAATTAGGCCAAAGGAGCCACCCATATCTTCCATGAAACCCTTCAGGTTGACTTTCTGTCGCCATGCCTTTGACATCCTCAAAGATTAAGGCACAAGGGACACTGGCTCTTCATGCTGAATAAGCAGATGATCACAGATCCTCAGATTTAACATCTCACCTCGACTCTTATGTCACTAAAATGGCCAAATCACTTGAGATTTGGAATGCATTGGCTCAATTGATAATTTGGTTTAATTCAAAGAGAAATAGTAGTTATGGCTAAAGTACTATACATGGATTATGCAACTTTTTAATTGTACAATTGAGTTAAAGGTTACAACTGAACTTAGAATAGAATTTTAATTGGTATTTTTTTCTCTACATTTTTAATATTTCCTCAGCATCTTCTATGCTTGCATTTATAAATGATCCCTTTGAAGTCTCTAAAACTGGTAGCGTTAAAAACATACTCATAACCAAACATTGTGTATACATTGCTACATTGCTTCTGATCGAGACCTGTCTTTCCCATGAAAAATATTGGTCTGAATAGCCAGTTCCCTCGTTTCCATGGGATACCGGTCTGTTGTCATCAGATTTTGTTGCTACTTGTGTTTTTTTTTTTTATTTTATTCTATTTTTTTTTTATTATTGATAGCTTGCCGTTTTTTCGCCGGGACTGAACATTCTCTTTCTTTGCCCCTCCCCTGTTCATTGCAAACAGCCACGGGGCAAATGTAGTCTGTCAAAGCCTGGACCCTCAGTCAGACGTCCACACAGCAGGTACCTCTCTCACGGTCTCTAGAACTCCCAGAAGATAATGGAATTTAGCCATGTGGTATCAGACCCACGGTGTTTCGTCTATGACGTTGCTTGTCCAGGCATTTGGACCTAACCCTGTTTGATCAGGTTGCTGGCTGGCAAGTGTTATTCCCAGATACATACAGTACACCACATCAAAAGATGTTTTCACGTTAATTTTATAATTGCTATTATGTTACTATTGGGTAAAACGCAAAGACAGTTGCTTTTTAGAGTGGAATGTGTCATTCATCTAGGAATTCCATTATCTTCTACAATTCTAGATGCTACACAGATGTTAGGTGACAAGTGACAAGAGAATTGCCTAACTTTTATACTCCACATTGCTTCACGATGAGGGCTTTTTGCTAATAGTCCTTGGTGGCTTTACAAGACTGTCGAGATGCGCGTATGACTACTACAGTTTGTCTTGTTTCCCTTATAACAGTAACCTTTTGCAGTGCTCCTCTGACCCCCTAGGTGACAGTGTGTTTCCAACGTGTGGCTTCATCTCTCGCCAGTTCCCTCTTGTTAACTTTTTCGCTAAACGAGCAGCCTGCTCCCTCTGTGCGTGCCTGTCAGGCAGTTCTTTCTTCTGTCGCTAACAGCCTTCCCTCCCTGTTAATTTGCTTTTTTTTTATGGCTCTCACCTCTCAGGCTTCTGTTGTAATGGTTTGGGTGCACTTTGGTCACTGTCCAATAAACAGATTCACAAGTTAGCTACAAGACTTATTATGAAATTGTTTTAAAACATTTTATTTAGCAAGCTGCCTTTAATTTGGAAAAGCAAACTGGAAGCAATATGTATGAACTTAGGAAAATCTGTTATGCCAATGAGAATTGTCAAACATTTTGAATCAAATACGTTTTTCTCCTATAAGCAATGTTCACTGAACATTTCTGGGTTATATTTCATGTTTGCATCGGTTGATGAAAGGAGTTAACATTTTCAGCAGGGATTAGAGTCGCTTTTGAATTTTTTAAAAAATATACAGCCATAAAGAAATACCAATATTGAAACAAAAATAGCCATTTCAGCTACAAACCTGCTTTTTGAAATCTAGATAGCTCTAATTTTCTGCATGCCTTTCCACTTTTAATACTGCATGACAAGACTGGCCAGTGTTTCCCCCGAACTCAACACTGTATTTTTACAGCAGACATAGGGCTTGTTTTACCCCAAAAGTCGAATGCATCTCAGACACATTGCAATGTAAGTTTTAAGACTTAAACTAAGGTTAAACTAAGAAATCAGGGCAATGTTCTGAGGATGGGATTGGTGCAGCAATTAATATAAAGTTTAGAATATGAATTATGAAAGCGGTTGATACTGAATTTTAGTTTTTGCAGTTTAAAAAGGTTTGTTGATCCTGCTCTGGATATTTATTTGTCTTCTGTGAAAAGGGTTCAATCCAAATTTCTTGAATGACATGCAATGTTCATTTAATAAATGACCATAAAGATAGTTTCCTTCCTCCTTGTGTGAATTGTGCCCCCAGAGGCTGTTCCTAAAATCATAATTAGCCAGAATACTGGAATGTAGCAAGGAAAACAGAATCGGCACCACTGCCCCAACCACAGAGTGGGGACAATTCAAGTTAGCTGGATTTTTCCAACTCAGATTTGTCTAATTTCATTATTATTTTTTCTAGTAAGCAACATGAATGAGGTATTATGTACATGATGCTGATATCTACTTCTAATAACTATGTGAAATTACAACAATATGAGTGGATCTGCATATATTATCACTTTCAGTTCATGATGTCCAAGGTTAGGACCCTGATAGGGGCGCTTTAATGCACACACTCATCTGGGCTGACATCCAGTGGTCTCGGGTGAAAATGGTCTTTGTCAGTTTTAAGCCTAGTGCTGGCAACTGACCCCTACTGAAAAATAAACTGCTGTGTCCCATAGAAAAGTGTAGGTGTTCCAATGACAACTCAAATAGCAGTACAGTCTCATAGGCTTATACCTTCCAAAGAGAAGCTCTGCATGGTAAATGAGGCAGTATATCTCGCATAAAAGACTTCACATGAAAGTACGGGCAGGTAATGACCCATCTTTGGAGGGCTTTTGATCTATTACTGATGAGAAGTGATGGGCAAATGAAGCTTCATGAACCATTTGCTGTATTTTCTGACCCCACTACGTGGTGCTCTCTGTTCCTGTAAGGGTTCAAAGCATGCCTCAAATAAAACCAAGAGCACCATCTAGTGGGGTCAAAAAATACAGCAAATGGTTCATGAAGCTTCATCTGCCTATCACTACTGATGAGGGAGGTCAAACACACACACACACACACACACGCACAGGTTTGTAATTATATCTTTGTGGGGACTCTGCAGAAAACTGTAATGCCAGCATGATGACCTTAACCCCTACCCAGCCCTAACCTTAACCATAAGTAACCAAACTAAAACGATACTTTAGGCATTTTTAGCTTTTTGATTGCATTCACAGATCTTTGTGGGGGAAAATGGTCCCCACAATATCAAAATTTGGTCCCCCACAATGTAATATAATCCTAACACACACACACACACACACACACACAAATGGTTAAATTAATTGTCAGTAAAGAACCTCAATATACTCAATAACATAATCTTGCCATTCAACTTTTAGAATTGATCTATGGAATGAACATAAACATTTTATGGTTACTGTACTTGAGGTCTAGCTAGCACATGTAGCATGCGGCTAGCAGCTAGCTATGTCCTGACTATGTCTGAACAGGTCTCCCAGAGGCGCTGGCTCCGCTTCCTCCCATTCTGAGGCCATGCTGGCGCCGCTGCCCCGGAGGCAGGACTTCCTGCGCCGTGTGCTGAGGGCCGCGCTTCCCCTCCAGCTACTGCTGCTGCTGCTCCTCTGCGCGGCCTGCCTGCTACCGGTCGCCCCCTACAGCTGCTCCTTCTCCAATGGCTTTGCCTCCTCCCTGCACTCCAAGCTTTACTCCACCAGAGTTCCACCGCCATCATGAGTGCCCAGAGGGGGGCGCCCCAGCATCTGCGGAAAAATGGCCGATGGCGTTGTCTTTGTTACGAGCTGTTGATTACGTTACGCCGGCTGCCTCGATGTGCAGGTGGCTGCCAAGATCAGCCATAATGTCTGGACCTGCTGTACTTTTCCATATCAAAATGAATCATTTCTTAAGAGAATTAATTCAAGGAGTTCACTGAAGCTGGCGATGACTGTACAAGAAATCAAACATAATATTTAACGTCTTCGAACATCAATGTCATCATTTGTAAAAGAGCATACTCCATTTCCTCATGTTTATTTTTCAGAATAGTTCTTTATTTTGGTTTTTAGCAGACATCAGTGATCTTGCTTGACTGAATGATTTGTAAAATATTGTTGAAATAGCCCATAATGCAGTTATTTTTTACATGTACTTCTTAGCATGCAACAATAATCTTGGATATGAATGCAAACTATGTTTAGTGTGAAAGCTGTATTTTTACTTAAACTGTATCTGGACGTAAGATCAATAAGTTGTGTAATAATGTAAAAAAGAAATAAACTTATATATGACGAAGAAATCTATAGCTAAAACAATGTCTTTAGAGTTTTCTTGGTTGCTAAACTTAACAGATACTTATGAATGCACATGCTTATTTTAAACATGCAAAAAATAACATCTGTATACTATTTATGCTAAGGAATTACAGAATATGTAATATATATCTGTATACTGTACATCTACTCTTTAAAACTGTCTTGGTGTGCTTTAGTATTTTGAATTCTAATGTCTGATATGCACTACATATAATCAGCCATTGAAGCTGCAAAATGGGTGTTTGTTGGAACAAATAACACTGTAGATAAAAAAGGAAGACTAGTTGGCGTTTTAGGTGCAATGTTTAACTTTAATACGTCAAGCACTGTACACTTAAAATCACCAAATGTAAAAACCTATATAAGAGACATTTGAACAAACTTACCAATTTGTCATTTTGGTAGACAGACAAGAAAATGTGACAGATTTTTAATTTGCTCAGTTTCACTCCAAAACCATAATTCTGCTCATCTTCTCTTATGATACTTACTACAGACAAGGTGCGGCATCACAGACATAAATTTAACTAGCAACCTGGCTTGTATGACAGCAGAAAAGGCTGGATCTTTATCAGCAAACCATACAGAGATTTAGTTCTGGTTTACTTTACATTGTGAGTGAAAAACTGAAATAGTATACAGACATGGCACAACATTTTTCTAATGTACAGGCTGAAAATGACTGTATAATGCACTTTGCTCATCTGTGTTCTTTAAATCCCCACATTATTGCCGCATTCAATTTTAGGATTATTGCTTATGAGAGAAGAAATAAAACCTTATGACACTAAAACCGGCAAGACAGCAGCTGCGCCAGCTGTCGTCATTGTTAGGCTTGTTTGCAAGTCCAAAAGTCCAAAAGAAAGGTTCCAAAATAAGTGTTACTCTGTTAATCTATTTGTAGAGATTTCAAAGGCATTCAGCACCTGCTGATAAGTCATTATACATTCAAAGATGCATGAACATGCAGGAGAAATGCCTCGGATAACTAGTGCAGCAGACAGTCCACCCCTTTTAACATGCAATGTTGTACAACCTGCACAGCTGGTTGGATGAGCAGGGTGATAGATTGTTATGACGGCACATTGACGCTGCTCTGGAGGGACAGGGACACGGGGGTTGTGTCTGGGGGCGTCCTGGTCAGCTCAGCCCTACCTGGGGAGCGAAGTCTGTGGGCATCCAGCATTTCCAGCAGCAGGTCATACAGGGGTACCATGTTCTTACGTTTTGCGTTGTGCAGATGCTCCATGCCTTTGTTGCTATGGAGACAGGGTGGGTAGGTGATGTGAATAAATGTTCTATCAGTACATTACACTCAAAATAAAAAAGCAGCTAATTTAGCTACATAATAAAATTTAAGAACTACGTATTAAATGCTGTCATTTTCATGAAATTGTTTCAACGGCATATTGTTCTAGTAAAAGAAATTTTATAACCAAATAAGATCAAAGATTATAAACCAAGGATTGATCACTGCACATGAAATGAAAAATTAAAACATTAAAAAATGCATTATGAGACATACAACATAATGGTATAAGCAGAGAGCAATTAGCAACAGGCATACAGCAAATCCGGGGTTTAATGACCCGGCCTCCCAGTCCTCGCTAAGTCCGGGCCGGTGCTCACCTCATGTGGCGAATGTGGGAGAGGAGAAGGAGGAGCCGCGCCTGTCTCCGGGCCTGATGCTGATCCGGAGGACCCGACTTGCCGATGCAATAGATCAGTGTGTCCACGATCTTGTCCAGCGCGTACTGGACCGCGGAGCCATCATGGAGGCTCTCGACAGAGCTGGAGAGGTACGAGAAGGTGCCTGGAGAGTCACAGGAAGGGGGCACCTCTGAGAAATCCTAGCTTTTGTCTATAACAATCTCTAGAATCAGATTTGTATTAGAAATATATCCTAGTACAGAACTAAGTGAATGTATCTCCCTATTTCAATGCATTTTATCCATACAATTGAGTAGATTTCATGCAGTAGCTAAGACAGCTTACTCGAGTTAAACAGAATGATGGCTTTGAGGCAGATAAACTCCTCCGTCTTGAGCTGGAGAGAGCGGAATCGGGAGACCATGGCGAGGAGCATGTCGAAGATCTCCGTCATCCCCTCCACACAACTCCCTTCGCTCCTGGATGGGGGCAGTGCATATGCATGTTCTCCTAGTGATGTGCAGGTGTCCTCTAGAGCAGTGGTTGATTAAGGTAGGGTTGGAACGAAAACATTCTGGCAGGTGGGGCGTCAGGAACAGGATTGAGAATCACTGCTCTAGATGCTTAAGCTTCCTTTCCCAGTCCAAAGACACACGTTTAGGTTAATGGGAGTCTATGGCTGGCCCAACCCTTTGATAAAATTGTACTAACCTTGTTGCCATTTGTCATCTTCCTTCCCATTCTGGCTGGCTGGTGAGATGGGGGCCCCCTGCTGGCCCTAAGCAGTCACTTATTCAGTAATGCCTTGGGTGGGCCATACTGGTGCTGCCCAATCATGTGTGGAGTATGATTGTGTGTCTGCATGTAGCCTACGATGGATTAGGGTCTCATCCAGGGAGTCCTCCTGCCTCGTGTTCTATGATACCAGGGACACGCTGCAGACCCCCCCCCCCCCCCTGCAACCCTGACCAGGATCAGGAAGCTTGTTGGATTAGTGGATCTTCACTTCAGCAGCAGAGATATAAAATATACTGGGAGACGATCCATGGAGGTATAAATTGACTGAGGTGTCAAAGTAGAACAAATGAAGTATGTGTCATAAATGGTAGGGTAATGGCTCTAAACTCACGCGCGAGCTTTTCCCATGGGATAGACTATCCCTACCTGTCTAGGATGAGATCCTGAGCGAAAATGAGCTTCCCGGGAGAGGGGACAGAGCGCCAGATGATTCCGATCATCAGCACCTCCAGCCAGGAGCTCTCCAGCAGCTGCACCTGGTCGTGGAGCGAGAGGTCCAGGAACCCTGTGGAGATAGGCGTCAGCTGAGGAACGCCCTAAAAACACACATCTGCTGGATCCTGCAGAGACGTGTCGTCGCGTTTGTCATCTTTAAGACGGCAATAATCACTGCGATATCCGTAATATTGCAAACTGTGAACTGAATATTAGTCTGTTTAGATCAAATTTGTTTGTAAATATTTGAATAGAGCTGATTCCATTCCCAGGATGGAGAGGGGCGATTTCACCTTTCGCCTCCTGATCGAGGCCCTTAGCCCTGTCTGCTATATAAACAAAATATATCAAAATGGAAAAGTATATTATTATTGTTATTGTTGTTATATATGAGTATTTTTATTTGTGAAAACATATGTAAAAATATACTGCATACATATAAAACATAACATTTCATTTTTTAATTTATTTTCTTTTCTACGCAATCAAATGGCCATGTTTGTGAATTACAATTTGAAAATGGAAAAACACTCTACAAATTGATTGTCCAAAAGTGATTATACATTATACACAATTTGCACAAATTTTGAAGCCATGTTAGTGTTTGGTTATGTTATAAACAGTTTGCTGGGAAAATTGTAACTGCGTCTTCGGTCTTCACTAGGTGATGTTGACCCTTTACCAGGTAATTTCTTGGCCCATGCAATCATGTGCACCAGCTCCTTGTCGGCCAGGTTGGTGAGCAGCGTCATCATGGCGACGTCCGTGTACGGCGGGCTGTGCTTCTGGCTGGTGCTGAGGGGAGGGGGCTCGGCATGCAAGAGCAGCAGGAGGAACTGCTCTGCGGGCATGTGCAGGCTGTGCTTCTGCCTATCGGGTCTGTGTTGGGGCGGGGCCTCTGTCGGCAGGGGCGGGGCCTCTGTCGGCAGGGGCGGGGCCTCTGTCGGAAGGGGCGGGGCCTCTGTCGGCAGGGGCGGGGCCACTCTTTGCTGGGAGTTCGGTTTGTAGTAGCACGGACTGGGGCGCCCGACGTCCAGGCATTTCTGTCGTAGCTGCCTCCGCCCTTGCCGCACCTTGCAAAGCCCTGTGAAGGGAAATGGTTAAGGATTTGTGAAAGAATAAAGATTGGCCCTTTAAACAACAAAAGCACTCATTTCGCTACAGGCTGATTATTAAATTGCTTCCTCTGTTAATTCATTCCCAGGATTTGCATTTCCTGTTAATCTTGATTTTACGAAGGTAAAAAAAAAACCTTGCTAAATGAATCACTTTGGGTACATTTTTTTTAATTGAATTAGCCGTTGCTGACGGCTACGTACCTCCACCTTTCATCATGCCGACCTCGCAGCACTTCCTCAGACGACACGCCTGACAGTTCTTCCTGCGGTTGCGGTCAATGGTACACTGGTTGGTCGCGGGGCACATGTAGTCATTGTGACCTTAAAGTAAAAGCACAATTCCCACTGAAATCCTTAAATGACTAAATATAATTATTATTAAACTACCCTGCTTTGAAGAAAGCAACAATGACAATGAAGAAAAGGAAGGTGGAGAAGATGAAGAAGCAGGAGAGGAGGAAGAAGATGAAGGAGAAAAAGACACTGAAGAAGAAAAAGGAGAAGAAGAATTAGAAAATTATGATGATGATGATGATGATGATGATGATG
>JABFEB020000026.1:16510807-16534497 GCA_019775895.2 Stomatorhinus ivindoensis
AACAACAACAACTAGGGGCACCTTGCAGGCTTCTTTTGAAGAAGGCTTTGCACCCCTCACAGGACCACACTCCATAGTGGTATCCTGAGGCGTAGTCACTGCACACTGCACAGTAGCGCGTCTCTGGCAGGGGCTCCAGTGCCCCCTTTGTTGGGGGAGCGTCGGCAGACAGCTTGTTCTGCACACACTGCCGACTGCTTGCTGTGTTGGATCTGTACAAAGATGGGAGTTTACTGGGTAACATAAATAATACAGCTGCCGTGTAAGAGTCCAACAGATAAATGACCCAAAGGTCAGGATCATTTAAATTCACACTTCTTACTAAATTAGACTAGTACTGACTTCTAGAACGATAAACTACCTGTGAAACCAAGAACAGCTAACAGCAAGAAACTCAATTGCTATAATCTATTTATTATTTTATTTTGTACATACATCACTAAATGGGTTTTATAATAATTCTGAAGTTCTGATGCAGAGCAAATGGATTATGCAATATGTTATGAAAACATTTTCAAGCTACTGCAGCTGGAGCAATTTTAAGTATGATAATGAGAAAAGTGCAAAGTGATCTAAAAATTGTTTATCTAGAGTTATTCCAGAATCAAAGCAAGCTGGAGAATGCAGCGAGTTTCTAAATTCATTATGTAATATGTCCAGCCATTATTCAGAGATACCCTGAAAGAATAACTGCATGTGTTTTATTTTTTAATCTGTCCCTTTGATGCATTAACAGATAAGATTACAGTACATAACCTGGCTATTAATATACATGATGTTAATGCAAATAATTTATCAAAACAGGTAGAGAGAACTTGCTGAAGGAGGTACACAGAAGGTGCTATTTCAGTCTCTACAGGAAAATGACATCCGGTCAGACTCTTGCAATTAATTTCCCATCATACAAATGGTAGACATAAAAACACTAATGGAACTGAAGAACCCATGTTTCGCTGCAATCTTTAAAAATCTTTTAAATTTTATTTAATACATTCTAAGGCTTGCAGTTCGTTAATGGTTCTGTCAGACAAACCCTTTTTCACATTTGATCAGATCGATCTACAAAGCTGGTAAATCCTAGAGATATCCGGCTCTTGGTCCTTTGGAACAGGAGAAATGTCTCCATAAACTTCTGCCCAGTGCCCTAACCAGCGAACTCGCTTGTTCCCTCCTCACCTGCTGACCGATGAAGGGGTGCCTTCCCACAGCCGGTAGCTGCTCTGCTCGCCTCCCATGTAGCAGTGTCCCTGCTGGTTGGGAGGATGATGATGATGGACGAAGGAGGAGAGCTGTGGGCTGTTGGGTGTGTAGACCAGGGAACTGGAGGACACGGTGTTCAGGGAATGCAGGCTGGCATCTGAGCTGTATCCCAGGCTGTTGGAGGGCTCTGTCTGAAAGTCCAGGCTGCTGGGCTGGTACGTCGGGGCTGCAGAGACTGCGGGGGAGCCGTACTCAAGGCCACAGTCCATGTACTCCTCCTCCAGGTACATGTTACCTCCAGCCCTATCAGACAGAAGCCTGTCGGGGGAACAGACAATCACCTCCCGCTCTCTGGCCTCTGTTCTCTGCAGCAACAGAACCCGGGCCGTCCTACTGAGTGCCAGCCTGGACGTGATCACAGCAAAAATACAAATAATGTTTTTTTCGTGCTTCTCCTGGTTTGCAGTGACGCAGCTAAAAAAAATACAAAAGCTCCTCCTCTCGTCTTCTGAGAAGTGCCAGGCCTTTGAAGGGATCGCTGTGATGTCAATGAGGGACTTAGCTAAATCTCCCTCTTGTGGCTGCAAAGCTGTCTCTTAGCCTGCCTTTGACAAGCATTCAATGGAAGCCATTAGCAAATCAGAAGCTTGCTTTCTTCCCAAAAGGCGTGTAAGCTGTAGGTGTGCTGGCTGGAGCTGAACTGTTCGGGTCCTTCTTTGTATCGCTGGTCCAAGGTCTTCACGAGTATTTATCAGTAGATTTCAAAATCTATACCAAGTGTGTGTGTGTGTTTATATGCTTTTAGCTGGTTCAGAAAATTTGCAGCTGCAGTTCAAATACCAACCACATTAAAATAACTTTTGTTTTATATTGATTATAATTAACATCTAATCTGAACAGAAACAGATATTAGGATGCATTAACAAACAATGCAAAGAAAATGTAATAAAAATGGTTACCTTGGGATTTGTATGGACAGTGTGGCCTCTGATATATCCAATAACCTTACCAAGCCGGCCTTTCTAGCCATTGAAGCAATATCATTGGACTAGTTATATCACAAAATAATGGATAATGATTGGTGCTAAAACAATAAGTATTACAGTCATATTTTTGTTTACCTGTTTGTCTGACCTGAATCTAGGTAAAAGTCCATTAATTTTATTAGGTGTTTAGATCACACCTAGTTTTCTTGTTTCCTCTTCAAACAAACCACAACACAAAGCATACTATGCCATTAATATCACCCTTGCTAGGATTTATGGCCTGGTGCTGTGAAACACCATTGCAATTTACAGCATTTTTTTACTCATTTTATTACATACCTCAATTTGAGCAGTTGTCCTGCTTATTAGAAGCAGGTGCGATCTGCAGCGAAACCTCCCATTTCTGCCATGTTCCCGGTCTGCTGCTGGCGGATTAAAGGGCTGCTGATCCCTAACAATGCTTTTTAAACGTCCAGCCAAAATTGGCAGTTCACAGTACAAGCAGGACTGAAAAAGCACCCCCCAAGAGAAATCAATACTATGTCACAAACCAGGTCATAGTAACACTGCAAATAAACTGAGGTCAACGCTTGGCTCTGAATGCCAATTTATACAATTCGGGATAAACGTTTCATCATTCAGTGACAGAAAATGATTCAAGCACTGAAATTTGAAATGATTCTGTGTTGTTTGATGGTACCACTCATAATGTAAATGACTGCAGAATCAATGCCAGTCATATTTTTTGTTCTTGCATTTGATCAGAAAATCAAAGCTTGATGAAGTTTTGTCCCATTTTTTTCGGATCATCCTAAAAGCATCAGACAATAACAAAACATCTTCCGAATGGCTTGAATTTGTGAATGTCTTTGTGTTATTACTTTTATACCATCATTGCCAATAATTGTCACTACAACACAAGGATCCCACGTCAGAGACTGTACCCCATAGCATAATACATCATTTCCTTTGATAACTGTTACTTCACACATCTATAATTAACATAAATCATTTTGAAAATTGTCACAGCAAAAGGTTTGTTATGTGAAAATCAGCCTTAAACGCCTGCAGGGAAATTAATGAACATTTTCCTGAAAATTCCAACAATAATCTTACGTAACAAATGTTGTGGTCACTGTTTGACTTGTGATTTGGCAGCTGTCCCCTCCCCTGAATGATTTTCAACTGCAGTCATATACATGCATAAAAGTGCATATGAACAGTTACGATAGAGCATCAGGGTCAAATAGACAGTAACGTGTGCTATAACATAAGTATATTCTAATAAGTAATGCCTGCAAAACAAAAAATACCTGTTTACCTTTATTTACTTGGCAGATGTTTTTCTGATACTGAAAGTAAAAACAATATTTATGGTTATAATGTCTTGCTTTCTTAAATTTAGTATGAAATGCATGTACAGTGCTGTGCAAATGCCTTAGGCAGTCAAAGGACATGTTTAAAGCTATTTATCTGGTTAATAAATGCATTTTTGCTCAGAATGAAAAAAAAACATTAGAACTAATGCAAATTAACAGTAACAATGAAAAGAAGAATTTCTTCTGTTCACCAAAAAGTTGCTGGTATCTTGTTGGATGAGTAGATGATCATCTCTCCTCAGGGGCACCTCAACCATTCCATACATTTGTTAAATGTCGCCACCATTAATTAATTAATTTAATTGGTTAAACAACTAAATGAGGGATTGATTAGCTATACAACCCTATTATTCAGATCACGGTCCTCAGATGTGAAACCTCTGACCAATCAGAGTCAGTAATTATTATACTAACTAACTGGGAGAACTGAAAACAAGGTCTGGATTTGGAATCAAGGTCCAGATTTGAAGAGTCCTGCTATACAAGATGGGGAAACAGCCGAGTCAAAAATACATTGGTGTACTGGATGGTTATCTGCAAACACCAGGGTGACTTTAGGAGAGGTTTTAAAATGGCTAAGCTGACACATTTTCACAGACATAACTTCATAGTTTTACACCAAAACGAAAATCACTTAAACATCATTTCTTACAAGATGGATGGATGGATGGAACATATTTTGCGGAAAATCAGTGGTTAAAACTTCTGGGGGAAAAAGCACACTGTGTCATCTCGGTTTTCAGAAGCGGTTGCTGGAAATAGATAAATGGATGGAATATGTCGGGTCACATTGACCCCACTGATAAGGCATACTGCTGAAGTACTATTATCCTGAGGACCGTGCTTAAAACTTATTATTGCCAATTATGTTCACCATTCACACATGAGCTCTAGGCTGCAAGCGAACGAGCGACAGGCATGAATGGCTTCTCACCTATGAAATTAGATTATGACTCAATCTACACTTTACCTGAGGTGGAAATCAGTAAAGCTTCAATTCACATATAGCTAACTCTAAAATAAAACAGCCATTCGATTTGTAGTTCACTGCCCCTACCTCTTCATCAGAATTTTATGGTCATGTTTACCTTCTCATGGGTGCATTTGCACTCTGCTGTTAAACCAAATTAACTCCACTTTCTTAAACTTCAGTTTTCACTACCCAGGATGCCCCCACCTCCCTGAGACAGGTGCTAGACTCAAAAAACCCAACATTAGATGAGCGGATCACGCTAGGCTGATTGATAAAATTGGACGTTGAACAACGTTCTGAAAGAGTTAACATTGTGTTTGCGAAGACAAAATGACAGCGTGTTATCAGATTACTGGGTAAGAGACTGAATATGATGTACATATCATAAAGAACAACCCTAACAGTGTCAGGTCAAGTTGTAATCCAGGGAGATTAGGGTTCCTCAATGAAAGGAGTGAAAAATAAGGGGGAACAAAGACAAGCTAGTGCCACAATGTCACAGTGATTTGGAAAATGTTCTTTTCTGTTCTCAGATAAATGACCACATACAGTTTTAATTACACAAATGGTATTAAGATAATACATTTGTACTCGAAGCGATAATTCATAATACTCTGCATACATACAATATATGGACAAAAGTACTGAAACACTTGGCCATTACACCTACAGGAACTTTTATGACATCCGATTCTAAATCCATAGGCACCAATGTGGAGTTGGTCCCTCCTTTGCAGCTATAACAGCTGCCGCTCTTCTGGGGAGGCCGTCCACACGTTTATAGAGGGTGTCTGTGGGAATTTTTGCCCATTCAGCCAGAAGAGCATTTGCGAGGTCTGGCACTGAGTTTGAGCGTGAAGGCCAGGCTCGCAATCTCCATTCTAGTCAATCGCAAAGGTGTTTAATGGGGACCAGTCAAGGTCTTCTGCATCAAACTCATCTAACCGTGTCTTTATGGATCTTCCTTTGTGCAGTGAGGCACAGTCAAGCTAGAACAGAAAAAGTCCTTCCCCAAACTCTTCCCACACAGTTGGAAGCGTAGAATTGTCCAAAATGTTTTGATGTGCTGAAGCATTAATGTTTCCCTTCACTGGAACTAAGCCCAACCCCTGAAGAACCTCTTCCACCAAAATTTACGGTTGCACAATGCCGTCAGGTAGGTAATGGTTCCCTGACATACGACAAACCCAGACTCGTCCATCAAGCATAATTTGTCACTCCACAGGGCATGTTTCCACTGCTCCAGTGATGCCGGGCTTCATACCACCCTATCCAACGCTTGGTATTGCGTTTCGTGACGTGATCCCATTCCATGAAGCTCCCAGTGCACAGTTTTTGGGCTGCAGTTAATTCCAGAGGACGTTTGGTACTCTGCAGTTACTGAATCAACAGAATGTTGGGGATTTTTACACACTATGCACCTCAGCACTCAGAGACCCGCTCTGTTACTTTACTGTACATAGGCTGCCACTTCATGGTTGAGTTTCCACTTTGCAATACCATTTACAGTACCTGCAATACCATTTACAGTACCTGCAATACCATTTACAGTACCTGCAATACCTGACTGCATGGCTAGGTAATTCATTGTATACAACTGTGGCAATGGGTCTGAATGAAACACCTAAATTCATTGATTAAGAGGCGTATCACAGTACTTTTGTCCATATAGTGTATTTTATAGTATGACAATCAAGACTATAATAAAAACAATTTGCCACATTCTGATTATGACATTTATTTGTGATTTTGGAAATTAACGTGCAATTATTACAATAGGACCCCAGGTAGCATTCCCATATGGGGCCCTTGTGGCAATGCTACCTAGGACAGCAAATAAAGTTTGTGCTCAGAGTACTGGTGAATTGTTACATAAAATGCAGCCATAAAGAGCTGCTCTTCTTGCATGTGGAGGAGGTTCCCAGATGTTCCATGTGTTGGTATACTGAGCCAGGGCCTAGTGCAAAGTCAGCTGGCGATGGGGGTGATCCAGGCATCGGCAAAGTTGGTGCGTGTGGGGAAGCGCGTGGAGAAGCTCCTCAAGCGTCTTGATGATCTCATAGTCGGGCACGGCCAATGTGTTGATGTCCAGGCCAAGCATGCTGGCCACTACCTTACGGAAGTCTGTCAACTAAAATAGTAGAAAGGAACGGAAGTAAATGGGAAAACATCTTAAATTAAAAGTTGTAGTAATTTGCTAACAGTAGTCATACCCCCTGCAGTACAGACTAGGTAACCCATCTGAAACTACGTATGTTTGGGCCTGGTCAGCAGTTGGATGGGAGACTAACTAGGATAACTGGTTTGATGAGGTGTTGGTGTGACCAGCAGGTTAATCCATCCTGGGATCCCAATGTCCCCATGCAGTGATGGAGTCACTCTTCTGCAAAAATGATGCTGTCATTCACCTAAAATCACCCACTGTGGCCCTTTCAAATCTAGCCCCATAATCATTCTCTATATCCACCTGGTAAATTCTCTCCTGCTACTGTGTAGTGAGCGCTATACAAATGTAACATTCACTCATCGAAGTATATTTTAGCGTTAGCCTGTCTTACCCGCCTCTCTTTCTCAGTGAGCTCCAGCACGGTTTGCTGGAGAATCCTCAGCTCGCTGGAGCGACTCTGCAGAGATCGCTGGACCTGCTGCCCACCCTCTACGGCTTCCTGATATCTGCTCTCCAGCTCACACTTCTCCATTGCTAACCTCTCTGCCGCCTTTGCTTTCTCCTTCTGCAGTCTGTCAAGGTTCTTGCCCTGGACTTCGATGGTCTGATTCTGCTCCAGGACTTTGATCTTCAAATTAATCAAGACATACATGTCGGCTTTTGTGAGAAGAGGTAAATAATGGGGAAGAAATCAGGAATTCCATGGTGCAAGTGGTACCATCATAGCGAACACTAAAGGATCCATAATGGAGGAAAACAGTTCTGTTTCCTGGAAATAACAGAAATGCTACAGTGTCAGAAAAAAGATTTCCAGCCCGTGGACTGCTTTGCACTCCAAGGTACAAACAACATTAATGTACCCCAATGGTGCAAAAATGTTCCTCAGAGTCCATTTTGGTACCTTAAAAGGTACATTTACCTACAGCTATAGGGTACAGTTGGCAGACCCTTGAGGGTATAGCCCCAGTGACAAGTATCGCACCCTTAAAGGTACAAATTGGTATTTTTATGGGATTTTCTGTGAATTTTCTTATTTTAGGCATATCATGAGAAGATGCAGTGCATAGGAAAAGTTGAAGGTAAAAATGGAAGAGGATGGTCAGAAAGATGGTTGGCTCAATAATCACAACAATCAATGTGCCTTTGGGATGTCTGATGCCTTTGTGAGAAGAGAGATGGTGTAGATGTGTTGCCTGTATAGCCATTAGGAATCTGCGATCAACTGGACAGCAACTAAAAAAAATAAACCGCTAAACCATGATGAATGAATGAAATCTTCCTAATCTATCATATAGCAAGTCTTCCAGCAGATAAAGTGCTAAGACATCCATCCATCCATCCATTATCTATACCCGCTTATCCTACTCGGTCGCGGGGGGTCCGGAGCCTATCCCGGAAGCAATGGGCACGAGGCAGGAAACAACCCTGGATGGGGGGCCAGCCCATCTCAGGGCACACCCACACACCATTCACATCTACGGGCAATTTAGCAACTCCAATCAGCCTCAGCATGCCTTTGGACTGTGGGGGGAAACCGGAGTACCCAGAGGAAACCCCACGACGACACGGGGAGAAAATGCAAACTCCACACACATGGAACCCAGGCGGAGACTCAAACCCAGAGGTGTGAGGCAACAGTGCTAACCACTGCACCACCATGCCGTCCCTGTGCCAAGACAATCTCTGAATAAAAGAGTGTTTTGTATATCTGAGGTATAGTTATCTGGTAGTCTGTCCTCCAGTATCCCACAATGCTCGACACACTTGTGGGCATACCTTGAGCTCATTGGTATGACAAAGCCGGGCTTTAAGCTCAGTGTCTGAGTGCTGCAAGGCCTCCAGCTCCTTCTGTAGCCTCTCCACCTTCTTCTGCAGCTTGCGGGCTGTCAGGTGAGCGTCGTCTCGCTCCACAGCCAGTGCCGAGCGGCTCTGCTTCTCCTCCTCCAGCTGGGCCACCTTCCTGCGCAGCATATCCATGTGCAGCTCCTTGTTCTGTAGCTGCTCTCGCTGGGCCTTCATCTGTGGGAGACAGGGCAGGACACCGCGGCTAAATCCCGCGCCGTCCGCACAGATGATGATTTAACCGTATCGCCCGGCCGCATTCCTACCGCCGCCAAGAAAAACAGGGAAAGCGTTACCTCAGAACTGACACCGTCACATGCAATAATGTGGTGTTTTCACTACATTCTGGCTTTAACTTTGTTAGTGTTAAAAAACACACTGTGCACTTCACCCCTCTAACCTTCCTCTGCAGATCACGCGCCAGAGTCTTGCTTTCCACCAAAGCACGCTCTTCCTGCTTCATCAGCTGCTCCACACGCAGCAAAATGGCCTCCGCCTGCATGTCAAAGCCCACGTCGGCAGCAACCCTTTCCAGCTTCAGCTTCTCCAACAGTCGACCGAGGAAGCGCAGGTTCTGTGGTCAACGGAAAAGAGACAAATGCCTGGGAACATTCTTCTTATTAATCGCCAGATGATCACAGAAATTGTATTCAAAATACTTTTTTCGTGTTTTGACATTGTGATACAGTATTTTTTGGTGCACATTTCTTCCCCATGTGTCTACGTGGGTTTTTATCCTGGACATATAGCACCCCCTAGTGGTACGAAAGTATCCATTTCACTTAACTTGACTTGATAAGTTATGTAGATTAGTTGTCATATTGCTCCAATTTAGACAAGGAGAAATATTTTAATCAAATGTATTTATTATTGTTAAAGACTCACTTTTCATCAGCTACTAAAAGATTTTACTCTGTAAATCTCATTAATGAAGCAGGGAATAAGGCAGTAGTATCATCCATTTTCAGAGTAACTGTGATTCTTGCAGTATGTAAGATGTGGTAACATCGGCTCTTTCAAACTGATCTGAATCCACCCCCAGACACCTGGTGCACCCGTGGCCCCGCCCCTCACGCTGTGCCTTTCACGGCTCAGCCCGTCGCGGAGCACATCCGCCGTCACCAGCTCCACCTCCAGCTCCTTCTGCCGCCTTCCTAGCTCCTGCACCTGCTGCTCGGCTGAATGGGCTCTCTCTAGCACCCCCTGGTGGAGACCAAACAGCCTGGCAAGCTCCCCCAAAACCTCAGACAGACTGTCCTCGATTTCTGGAACATTCTGTGTTTAACAGCGACACAGACAAAGCAAAAAAAAAAAAAAAAACATGTAAGGGAAGTAGCAGTTTTTGGTTTGGATTGAAAAATAAAAGTTGTGGTAACACAGTAAAACCAGGAGTCACCAAGCTGTAATGTGTGTAATACAGCAACACATAAAATCTTGTAATTTGTGTACTGTACCTCAGCGCCAGTTTCTCTGCTTCTACAGAGCTCCCTGAGTTTTTTTTGAACATCCTCCTCTGAGGCCGGACTGCTCTGGTCACGGATGTGCTCTGTCACTTCCTCCCCAAAGGCCCGCAGGAGGGCCTTCACAGCCTGGGCCTCAATTTGACTGCGGTGCAGCCGTCGGCTCAGCTCCTGGGAATGCCTGCCCAGGCGGTCGGCTTCCTGCTGGGAGTCTGCTAGGGCGCGCTGGCCTGACTCCATCTTCTCCCTGAGGGCTTGGCCTTCCGCCTCAGTCTTCCTCTTGGCCAGCAGAGCCTGGTCGAAGTCCTGTGAAACACAGAAACATGAGAATTAATATAGTTTAATCACAACGAGCATGTGGAGGCTCACGTGACCTTCCTGGTACAGTCAAGCCAGATGAACTTTATGGTCATTTTCAGCTGAATGATACAGGGTTCATACGCTGGATGAAATTTCAATTCATTTGCTCATAGGGCAATGAAACAGTGATACATAAATATAAAAGACATTTAGACATGACATATTGAGACATGGACGTAAATTACGGGGGGTTGGGGTTATAATCCCCTCGATAATCAGAACTGGCCAAAACAACCCCCCCCCCATATAATCATATTGTTATGATGAATGGGTGCAGACCTGAACCCCAATGTTTAATCCGAAGTTACACCCTTGTAATGAGATATGAACATACTGACAGAAAAATACAGTTACAAATACCATCCATCCATCCATTTTCTATACTCGCTTGTCCCATGCAGGGTCACAGTGGTCCATAGCTTATACTGAAAACTATGGTCACGCATGCTATTCACACACACATATTTGGACCATTTAGCAACTGCAGTTAGGGATCTCGTTTAGCTCTAACTTGCTGTCGTTAATGGGCGGAGCCTCGGTCAGACAGTCAGTGGCCGACTGCTTCGTACCTTTCTGAGGGTCTCTATCTCCTCCGCACGGGCGGCCGTGAGGCTCTGCTCTCGCCGCACCTCAGCCACCAGCCGCATCACCGTCTGCCGGCCCGCCCTGCACTCCACCTCACTGGCCGCCACGGAGTTCCTCAGGCTCCTAACTTCGCTCCTCCTCCTGCCTTTCTCCTCGCAGAGCGTGTCGACCTGCGACGGCGAATCCGCAACACTGCCTCACCCGCTGGTGGCGGGGTGGGAAGGGGACACGAGGGGGAGCGACAAGGGGAGTGTGCATTTCTTAGCTGATGTAGAGGTCATGAGGCCTGATAGTCACCAGATGCACAATAAAATCCAGTGGATCTTCATTCCCCCTGAGATTAATGGACAATCTGTCAGCCAGTCGGAAGGCAACGTCCTGGTATCTCCTTCCTGCGTCTCTGAGCTGCTGCTCCGCCTCCTTCCTTCCCTCTGAGTACTTACTGGTCAACAGTGTGGAACACAGACATACAACACCAGTCAAAAGTTTTGACACACCTGCTGTTCAAACACGTCTTTGTATTACCTGTGTGATTCCCCTAGTAACACGCCTTACGGCAATGAGGTAATACTATCAAATATTGTAACGACCAGGAGAAACATTCATCTCAAAATTTTCTCAAATTTTAGTCTCTTCAAAATAGCCCCCTTTTGCTTCGATGACAGCATTTCAGACTCTTGGTTTCCAGATGTAGCCACCTGGAATGCAACTCTGAGAGTCCTGAAGGGTTTCCTACAAGATCTGGGCACAAGATGGGTACGTTGCTTATCTACTGTTTATCTCAAACCAGCTGTATATGGTTTAGGTCGGGGCATTGCGGGGGGCCAGGTCATCTGTCACAGCACTCCAACTCTATCCTTGCTCATGAGATAATTCAGTACTTAAATAACCTTCAGGTGTGTTTAAGGTTGCTATCTTATTGAAAAGTACATGACTTTCAGTAGATACGTCCAGAATTTTGACTGGTACCGGACATTAGCTCTTATTACATTACACAATGTATTATTTTGTCCAAATCAATACAGTTCTGCCACGGGATTGGGATCCTGTGAAGGGTACAGCCTGTCAGCCTGCCTTGGACACATGCCACACTACTCCCAGGACTCCGTGGACTGCATATAATTTTACAAATATAAGGTTAATTGACATTTCGGTGGTTGTGTTTGTTACAATGATGGTATATATACAGGTAAGTCTGATTTTATGTTTGTTTTAGCAAAACGTGTGATATTCTTGCCCCTGTGTCATAAGCAGCATCATACGTGTCAGATGTCAGAGCCAAAATCATGTCTTCTTTGTCTTGTAGCCTCCTGCTCAAAATATCCACTTGATCTTGGAGCTGTGAATAATGACAGGATGTGTTAAATTCCTTCCATCCGTCCATCCATCCATGAATCCATCCATCTTAAGACCACTTATTTAGTTTAGGATTACAGGGTTGCCTTAATATGTTTCCTGAAAGTTTAAATAAATTAATGTTTAATTTTAAGTTTAAATTTAATTTATGTTTAATAGATAAAATATCGGAGAGAATGGGAATATTTAGATTAGAAAATTTAAGGTACGCAAATAGTAAAATAACTCACATTTCAGAATAGCAATAACTTGGCTGTTCTAAGTATTGTTAGATGAAATTTACAATGAGCTCATGAAGTAAATATAGTATAATACAGGCCTATCATGTTTTACAGAAAATATCTTTAGTTTGTATGTTTTGTAATAAATCAAATCGTATATTTTGAAAAACGACGTAAAATTCCAACGGACATTTTTGTAAAATGAGTTTGAAATAGAGTTCTTCCCTGATATAAACTGAAAAGACACCAAAACACGTAAACAATAACTAGTCTGTTCAATTAAGCACGACAGTCTACTAACACTTACCGTATTAAAGGGCATTTCATTCAAACATGAAACAGACAGTTCACCTGACTCAGCGCTAGACCTATTAATATCCATTTTCAAACTTTATCTCATCTATTAGCGTGAGGCGGTGAAGAGCACGGCGAGTTTCGTCAAGTAATGCTCGGTGTTAAAATTAGGTTTCCAGGCAACGCATAAACATTCAGCGAAGCACATTTTAAAGGAGGGGCCATATTCTTCTGCAGGAAGTCACCGCTCCAGAAGAGTAGGATTGCTCTTCCACATGTGGTATGTATGTGATAAACCACTTTCGTCACAATGTGATGTATAGCCGACAATCAAGCTACTATAAAGCAATTTAAGTGACAGTAGCTTTTCCATAACCATCCAAAAAGTCCGCTGAAATCAATGTATTCATATACTACAATTGCATAATCTTTTGTCTAAATAACAGTGCACACACACACACACACACACACACACACACACACACACACGTTCATATGTACGTGATAAAGAACATCATTATACTATTATGGTTAAATGATTTTAAAAAGTCTTACGTTAATGAAATTCGGTTTTATTTATTTATAACAGCAAAGTTATACGTTCATAGATTCTAACAATATGACATTGCTGTATCTGCAGAAATTTAATTAAATTAATTTTTAAAAAGAACTAGGCTTACGCAAAGCTAATGACTATAAAAATAATAACAAACGCTTATATACTTTGCTCAGAAATTCAAACTGATTTACAAGTTAGTAATGCAAGCATGTTGGCGGAGAGGTTGTAAATAATGATTTAATTCTCTACTGTTAATTCCATCTGACATGTTGATAAACACATCAAGCAAACCACTCTTACTGGAACCCCCCTCCCCCGTTCCCTGAAACCCGCAGCTGTAACTGCTGTCAACTTAAATAACAGTGTAACTAAATTGTTCCGCGAGCACAAGACATGGAGCCCGTCTACTCGCAGCCGGGCAGGGAGCCAGGCCAGCTACCGCCGTGTCGCAGCCATTAAGGTCAGACACCATTCAGTGGGTAGGTCTGCAGACGGAGGCATCCCGGACGGGGCGTTTTTTTCTTCCTCTTTTTTTCCGATGGGCTTCGGAGAGGGTCATGTGACCGTAACGTAACGCGACCGGAAAACACCGACTGCTGCCGCCGATGCTGCGCTTCAGAGGAACAGTGAGGCTCCGAGCCCGACTGAGAGGTCCCCCCCTCCGGTAAGAGACAACAAGCAAACTCCAGTAAATTAAAGATCGCGCAGTAAAAAAGGTAGGTCACGCATACGGTCGCTTAACGTACTAATTATCCGCGTTTCTTTTTTTATTATAAGAGATGTGAGAGGGTTTATTCATAATCTATGTGATATATTACTTTGAAGTTCTAAAAAAAAGAAATCATTCTGTAAGCGCGTCTTCTCTTTTATCTGCCACCAACCCAAAGCAAACTCCGCTTTAATTTCAGCTCCGATCGCACTTATCCGATTTCTGGGGGGGATCGGCGACATTTCGGCCGGTGGCGCCGGGATTCCGGCGCGGTTCCGCGAAAAGGAAGGCGAGTTTACAATGCCTTCCCCCCGACGGTGCGGCGGCGTGGAGAGGGGGCAGATTGAGGCTCGCAACTATCGTGTTTTTTGTCGGAGGAGGGGTTTGGAGGGCGGGGGGATTTTTTTTTCGTAGGAAAGCGCACTGCGGAAGTGGTTTTACTCTGCGGGGGGACTGTCCGGTCCACATGTCAACGTGGGGGTGGTGTTTTTTTTTTTTAATCTATGCACTCAATTTTAAATACATATAGGGAGATTCTGTGGGATTTATTTGTTTAGGGTTACAGCCTACATTTGATGCAGTGCTAGCTAAGAAAAACAAACAATCAAAACTTTATGGTGCTTTATATCAGTGGGCAAGCTGACCCGAAACTGACGACTTAGAAATAAGTGAGAATATTTCAAAAGAATCTAGTACTTTGGAACCAGCTATTCGCATATCTGTAAAAGCATTCCACGTTTTCTTATGCTTAAATGCAGCTTTGACAGCAACAAGCTGTAACGGTTTGCATATATAAATGTCGGCTAGAGTAAACGTGCTTTGAGGAATTTTGATACAAAGAGAAAATTGAGTAGTTTTTGTTTGGCTATTTCCGTTGCAGTATTTTATATAGTGTGGATGATTGCAAGCACTTAGATATTTTGTGACTTTTAAATACAAACTCACTGCATAAATAGAGAAGTTAAGATGAAATAGTGACGCGCACCTGTGAATGTTTCTATGATGATGCTGTTGTCCGTTTTAGGGTGAACTTCTGGCCTTGCATCCAATTCAGAGGTCTAATAAGCTCTTTCGCAGCATTGCTTTGTCATTGTGTAAATGTTCAACAAGCAGTCAAGGCTGACAAATGAAAATTTCTGCTATCCTAATTAGAGAATTTAGGAGTACACAATGAATTTGCAGTAGTTTAGAGGTAAATACAAAAACAAGTCAAATGCAAATAAGAGCAGCCCATTAGACCACTCTTTCTGAAATATAACTATATCTTCAGTCAACCACCAGCTGACATTTAAGCCAGCAGCATGTGAAGTTTCATTGACATTGCATTGTTGTCTCCTCCATATTGAACGCACGCCTGCTGTATTTCACTAAACATTAATATGTTTTCGTCACATGGCTAGTTTTTGTGAGGCGTAATGAGAACGTGGGCTGTTAGAGAGAAGGGCGTCTACGCCGAAGGTGGGATGGAAGTGTGGGGATCGCACTGGAAGAAAGGAAGGGGAATCAAAAATTAAGGTCTCTCTGAAGCTACTGTCCTGAAAGGCACAAAAAAACCAGCCAGGCCACCTCAGCAGGAATGTGCCTCATGCTTCCCCCCCAACTGAGTCCCCCCAGCCGGCCCTATTTAACCCTAATGAGGAGCCCAGCTTAATCAGTGTCTGCTGGCTCTCATTACCCGAGGCGCTTGTTGGCGCGGGAGTGGTGATCAGTTGCCATGGAGATGCTCAATTTACCCAAATCTCATTGCTCTGCCCCCTGCTGAATCACAGCAGTCTTACAATCCCACGCTAGATGACCGGGAGCCTCGAGGGAGGTAGATCTCAGTGGACATTACGCATGAGGTTTTCTCTTTAATGTTAACAATGCATCTTTCATTGTAATGATTGGACTTTGTTGTCACAGAAAGTATTGCAACAGTTAATCCAATTAGAACAAGGCTTGTTACCTGCATCATCCATGCATCCTTCATACTACATTTCCGGAGGAGAGTTAAATAAATTTAATAAATAAATAATACAGTGACGAAGGGAAAAAATGAAATTAAAAATACAGGTAAGAATGAAATAATTAAAAAAAACTTTCATTTAAGGGATAAAATCAATGAACTACTTACTGTTAGAACAAGTATTCTGTTGTTTTTTAAATGTGTTTTTTTCTCTCTGAAACTTTGGCACTGATACCTTTTTGCTAAAGAACATCCTTCTTTGTTGCTGTGGCAGCTTGTATGTGTATGGAAAAGCAAGACTGTTGTTCCAGATGAAGCCTGGCCGGTATGGTTTCAGTTTTCCATATCGGCAGCCCTGCTGAGCGCATTGCCGGTGCGGCTCGAGGCGGCGCATAATAACTTCCAGGCGCGAGCTGCCTCTTGCCTCATTCTGGGTGTTGCAACGAGCGCGAGCCGCATCGGAAATAACCGCTTTATGTGCGCACGCGGGTGCCGTACGTGCTGAACCAAGACAGGCTTGTCGTCTCTTATTCTTATTTGACTACTGTTATGGTTTTTTGCCTTTGTTTTTATTTTGTTCTTTCGCAGAGCTGTTAGATGGGTCCAAATTTTGTATGACTTACTCCTACTAAGATCTGCTTATTTGAAAATAAATAAACAAAGATTCACATTGAGATCAGTTGCCAGATCAGTTTATTAAATTGTTGCCAGTACATTAGATAAAAATTAAGCCCCGTAAGTTTTGTACTGTTTTAATAGACGGGTTTTGTCCTAAAGCCGCTCAGGTGTGTAGAATTCCTGTCGATTTTAAGATTAACCTCAAAATAGGTTTCTCAGAATGTCTTTTAGCCTCTTTTTAATTGTTGTTTTTTTTTTTTGTTGTTTGCTTGACAGGAAGTTCACTTGTTTTTCTGGCTTTGTGCAGGTCGAAGAATGGAACTGGCCAACCATGGTCTCGTTCTCCTCCAGCAGCTCAATGCACAGAGAGGGTTTGGTTTCCTGTGTGACTGCACCGTGGCCATCGGCGACGTCTTTTTCAAAGCTCACAAAGCTGTCCTGGCGTCCTTCTCCAACTACTTCAGGATGCTCTTTATCCACCAGGACAGGTACTGTGAGATCTCACCCGGGGGGGGGATCGCAAGGTCCCTCTTGCGTCCGATGTTCTGGCAGATCTGTAATTTGCATTCATAAAAGTGCTTTCATGAGTCATACCGGCCACTGCATATGTTCTTAACCTAAGCCAAGAAATATAAAGCACAGTAGAATTGAATCTTGGTTTTTCAGTTGGTTGCACAAGTGTCCTAGTGTGACCAGTTTACCATGTGGTTGTGTGCTTTGTTCATCCCTGTTTTAACTGCTGCTCTCCGCTCCCATCAGTGACTGTGTCCGGCTGAAGCCTGCAGACATCCAGCCTGACATCTTCAGCTACCTCCTCAACCTGATGTACACAGGCAAGCTGGCCCCGCAGCTAATCGACCCTCTGCGACTGGAGCAGGGTGTGAAGTTCCTGCACGCCTTCCCTCTGCTTCAAGAAGCCAGCATGGCCAGCCAGGGCACACTGCTGCATGTGGAGCACAGCTCCCTGCTGACCACGTCGCTCTACGGCATCCAGATCTCGGACCAGCAGCCCGGCGGGTTTTCATCCAGGACGAAACTCTCCCCCCCGATAGAGGCAGATGTCTTCGAGGCCAAGGGCCCCCCGGAGCCTCTCCCGGAACCGATTCCGTCCTCCTCGGAGGACGTGGAGATGCTGGGCGAGAGCCCCAGGGCTAACACCATCCTCCATGTCAAGCCTAGCATCATGAAAAGGAACGCATCCTTCCGGAAGCATTATTCCTGCCACCTTTGTGGGAATCGTTTTAGCCAGCGAGGCCTCCTACGGGATCACCTTCTCCTCCACGCTCAGGTGACGTTCTCTTCAGAGGCTCTTCTCTCCGGGGTTCTGCCCCTTCCTTGTGCCTCTACCCCAGAGCAGTGTTCGCGAGACCCGGACGAGCCCCAGCGCATGGCCAGCGATGGCGGGGGCGGCAGCGACGGCGAGCAACACCCGGCGACCGACTCGCCCCAAGAGGCGGGCCTACAGTCGCAGTCAGAGACCCCACCTCCCTCAGACATAGCGGACATCGACAACCTGGAGGCCGTCGACCTGGAGCGCGAGGTCAAGCGACGCAAGTACGAGTGCTCCACGTGTGGCCGCAAATTCATCCAGAAAAGCCACTGGCGGGAGCACATGTATATCCACACCGGCAAGCCGTACAAGTGCAGCGCCTGTGGAAAGAGCTTCTGTCGCGCCAACCAGGCGTCGCGGCATGTCTGTCTCCACCAGAGTTCCGACTCCTACACCATGGTCAACAGGCACAGCATAGAGCTGTGCCCCAACGAAGACAACAGCCAGGTGGAGGCGCTCTTTCTGTCCGCCAGCCGGCCATACAAATGCAGTGTCTGTGAGATGAGTCTGTCTAGCCCCAGTGAGGTCATGAAACACACTTGCTTCTCACTAAATGCTAAGGTCCCCTCTGATTCGGACAGCCAGTCGGCGATGCCGGGTGACGAACTGCCAAAAGACGAGGGGTCAGACTCCTCGGACGCCAAGCCATTTATCAGTCTTATTAAAACCGAGGACATTTTTGTGGAATAGGACTATCTTTGTAGGTGCAGGAATGTTTTTATTTAGTTAGCTTTAGTTGTACAAATACCAAACGGGTTTATTTGTTTTTTTTTTTATTATAAATATATGTCGTAAAATATCCTCTTACGGCGTCCAGTGTTACAGTTATGAAGATGATTAGAATTAATTTTTTTTTGGAATTGGAATAGTAAATGAGCAGTATATGCTTGCACAACAAAGAATTTAGAACTTTAGCTTTTGTTATACCTCGCTGTTGTTTCGTAAAGTTTTTTATTAGAATGTTTTTATCGCTTAATTACGAAACACTGCCATTTGCTGAAAAAGCTGAGCAAAGGTATTGCAAACTCAGCTATTCTTTAAATCACTGTCAGCCCAGGGTCCTGGTATAGTTCCTCTGGTTTTTTTTTTTCTTTTTCATATTGCAGCAGGGAAAGTATTAAAGTCCATAGCCTCCTGCTGCACTATTAGGGCATTAGGGGCATTTCATTTCAGGAACTCGATTCATTGCTCCCGTTTCACTGATAAAGAAATAACAAGGCCTATTTAGTTTTTGCAGCTGAAAAAGTAGCTTTACTGCTGAGTTGCAGATAATATGCATATTCCTAAATTCTGAATTCTGTAGTTTTTTTATGTCATCACATCACTTAGATATTTACTTCTCCAAACAGATTATTTCTGTGGTGAAGCAGCTAGCTAGTGGTGCTCACCAACATAACAAAATTACCGTGATTATCATACGATAGGAAAATATGTTAAAATACCCAGGGAAGTCTTCAGGTAGAACTAAAATGTAGACATTAATAATAATACGTATAAAACAGGTAGTTCTCCATAATTTGTACAAAAACTGTGATTGGCTGGTTGTGTTGGCGTTACGTTAAGCCCCTCCCACTTTGAGCCAGATGGAAAAAAATGCATGAACAAACTTAAGTTTTTTCTCAAAAGGGTAAAATTAGGTATATGTAAATAAGCTGTTATTAAAATACTGGAGAGCTCTGAAACCTAATATTGAAATTCTATGAAATGAACATATACTTGCCACAATGACTAAATATGAATTGCTTAAATAAACAGATTGCGTTATCAGGTGGCACATAACTTCTTCATTAATTAATTTAATCATTCTCTAAAACAGGAGTCTCCAACTCCGTTCCTGGAGAGCTACTATCCAGTAGGTTTTCTGTCCCACTTGGCTTCTGATGAGTCACACCTGCCCCTGGTATTTACCTGAGAACAGGTGTGACTCATCAGAAGCCGGGTATGATAGAAAACGTAATGGACGGTTGCTCTTCAGGACCGGAGCTGGAGACCCTTGCTCTAAAATTTTTTAAGCAATAAGAGCAAGATACATAGTAAGAACATTTCCCTTGATTCGGTGTTGATGGAGAATGTAGTTAATTTATACGAAAACTGGAAACACTGGCCTGCTTTCAGCTCTTGGCAATCACGCACCGCAGTTTGCTGTTTGCTGCGTTTGTTCAGTTTTTCATAGCTATGTTTGATGTATGTAATATGATAAATGTTATAACCAGGAATGAGTTTAAAAATTTAATGTGAATAGGTCAGTTTCTGCATAATGTATTTTTGCCAGTTCAACAATTTTACTTGAACCTCTTCATAGAATCCAAAATTTCAAGTTTTACGAAGTTTTGTACTGAATACTGTATTTTCAAAAACAAATTACAATATTTGTGCCTATATAGTGTTACAACTTTATGTAGAAAATAGCGATCAGGTATTAAAGTTTTTTACGCTTTTTATATTTTGATTTTTTACAACATTGACTGGTTGAGCAAATACTAATTTATATTTTCATCTTGTCATCCGTAATGTTACTGTTACTGCTAATGGATTGTGCAGCTCTCCATAGCACATTTATTCATTCATTCGTGATTCGTGACGGCTTTGCAGGAATGTTGTGTGATCTTGCAAATCTGGAATGACACTATTGACTAAAAAGCAACAACGAATCCAATAATTATTATGGGTTTTGTTTTGGAAGACTGTTTGCTTGCGACAGGGATTGGATAGTAGCTGATGTTAGGGTTTATGGTGGGACTGCTGTGTCTGATGACTTCCTGCAAGTAGATGCACCACCACACAGCAGGTGAAGCAGTCTGCGTTGCATAGTGAAGACTACTGAAGTGAATCCTTTGGTATTAAAAGGGCTTAAAATGACCAGCTTACGACTTATGGTGTCAGATTATATTTGGGGGGTGGAAAAAGAAAATCGTGTTTTGTTTGTTTTTGGTTTCCTTCATTTATGTACTGGGCTTTATATTACAAAAGGGTCACACCGGAAATGTCACAGAGACAGGACGTTTGCTGTGATCTGTGTCCTCAGGAATGTATGCTAAACCCTTATTTCTGCTTTTTTTCATATGAAGGGTGAGAAAATAAATTTTTTCCTTTCAGAAAAAATATAACGTTTTTATCTGTGTGCTTAACGGTAGCAGTGTGTATGGAAGCTAATAATCTAGCTGTCATCACTTCTCGTGCCCTCATGGTTCAGTGAAAGCTGTTCAACTGTTTCCCCCGATTATTATCTCAGTTATTATTATTATTATTATTTATTAATATTATTATTATTTTAAATCAGGGATGTGTCGGGGGCGTGTTGAGTGCCTTAAATAATGAATAAATTAGTAAAAAAGAAAACAGTAAATATGTAAATATATGACTAGCTCAAGTAACATTTTCAAATCGCCTACTGTATCACATTACAAATAGCATTTTCATATGACCAGCAGGGGGTGCAATTACAGACCATTTACCGGGTGGACCTACTCAAGATGATAATATATAATTATATATTAATATAATTACCCAATTATAATATATAATTGCTGCCACTACCACTATTATTGTAATTATTATAATAATTATTGATTTATTATTATAATAAGCCTCATCATTGGGGGTGCTGTGTAGTTCGGTGAGTTGTGAGGCAGTGTCTGTGATTTGAAGGTTTTTAGTTCAAATCCCAGAGTTTACAGAGTGATCTCATGGTGGGGTCTCTGGGAAATGCCATTATCAACCCATATACCTCTACAGCATGGTAGGCAGTTGCAGCCCCTCCTGCTGACCATTAGCCACGAGGCGGGTGTGCATTCAGCATACAAATAGATCTCACTCTGACGTCTACTGAGAACTGCTGGTAAGTTGATCAGGAGTGTGCTGCGATTGCTGAATATTGAACTTGCTTTTAAGATCCTGCAGGGGGCGTGCTGGTGAAATTGCAGGCAAACACATTTTTACAAAACAACCACATCCACAGCTTTAAAATGACTTGTTATCCAATGACTGATTTCTACCGAACTCATCTTATTGGTTTAAATTTAACACAATCATTACCACGAGCGATCTGCTTCAAAAGCCAAGGTTTAATTAAAACACAATTTTAGCAATTTAGGTGCATATATAAGTACAAATGTCACTCCTGGGTTATCATCAATGAAATCTTCAAGACTTCCTCCTTAAACCCACAAATTACCACTTATATGTTACACTTTTATTTTTTTCTGAAATAGAGAAGGAAATACCAGGAAACGTTTCTTTTTTTTCCGCCACTGATTGGCAAAAAAAATGTTTCTTGTGGAACAGTTACTCTTTCAATTTTCCATTTCCATTTTCCTTGTTTCTGGCCTAACATTCTGAACAATTTTCGTTATGCACACCGAATGCATAATCGTTATGCATAATCCGAAACGACACACAATTAAAGTTAATGTTTTAGACTTAATTTCCATAGATCACCACTAGAGGGCATATATGCACAGAAAAACCCAGGAAAACCTCCTTTTACTAAATTAAAAAGCTATAATTTGCATTGCATTGTTAAAATAAATATTATTTACATAAAATCATTGCATAGCACGTTCTACTCTGCATTGCCCATTGTATAATTACATATAATTTGCTGCTGACTGAGGAAGCATTTTAAAAACTTACGCTAAAAGAGGAAGGCCACTTGAGTCAGATCTTGTTTTAGATTAAATCTAATAGACACAGAGCAAAACAGGACCACAGATATATGTGCATTAATTACAAGATGTTTAGTGTTTAGTCACACTGAGCACTGGGAGATAAAGACAAGGAAATTGAAGAATATCTGAAACAGCTGACATACTGTCCTGGCTGCTTTTGGTTCTGCTCCTTCCTGCAGTCTTCCAGCCAAACCTTATCTGTTGTCAGCTCATGCAGCACAGAGTAAAAAACCTGAAAATGTGATGCATTATGCAAAAAAGCACCATGCATTTTCTTTAATGCTAGGTGTTTTTTATTTATTTTTTTGCTTATACATTGTTTGCAAACTGAAGACTTACTTCCTCATTTCTCTCATTAGAGGAATTAGCATTTTTTACCTAGCATCAAATATTTCAGTGTTTCATCTTCAAAGCTGTTTAACAGTGACCACTTTAAATGCTGAAATATGTCCACTTGAGGCATATTTTTCTAATAAAGTTCCAGGGTAGGCAAGCCTGATCCTGGATTTCTGATATCTGCCAGGTTTTCTATCCCACTAGCTGCCTGAGGTCAGGAGTGGTTCATCAGAGACCAGGTAGGATGGAAAACCTGCTAGATACCAGCAATCTAGGATCAGGGTTGCCTAACCCTGCTCGGCAACCTGTGTTGTGGTCACTGTTATGCCAGTTGCCTCAACCTTAATTCTCACCTTAATGATCCAGAGTTTGACTCATTTGTCCGTTGGTCCAGGTGGGTTTTTCTCACTGACCATGACTCCTTTGGACCCCTCTTTGATTATACCTTTACCATATAACCTCCAGTAGAGTTTCACAAACATTCATCCATAGGTTTTGGGGGATCATCTGTTTTGGTCACTTGGCAAACCAAGACCCATGAGAATTACTCCATTTCAACTGTTTCACACTGGTTACCTTCAACAAACAACAACAAATTTATTTTTGTATAGCGCATTTTCATGACGTCACATCATCTCAAAGCGCTTTACAGCATCCCCACCCAAAGCCCCCAGTGAGTAAGCCATAGGCGACAGTGGCAAGG
>JABFEB020000026.1:16575902-16596641 GCA_019775895.2 Stomatorhinus ivindoensis
GTGTGCTTATGATTAAGGTGATGTTTGAGGTCACCTTCAAAGCTAGGGGAGGGATCGGGGGTGGGGGTAACGGTGCCACCAAAAGAGATGCAGGAACGTCAGGGTTGGCATCACAGCAGCATCCTACAGAGTGGAATGTTTGTCTGTTACTTCTCAATGGCCTTGTTTACATTTGAGGGCAATATGGACTTAGCTGGTTTGCTGCATTTATTAGCCAATAAAACATGTTTTGTCAGGGCCAAAAAGTAACAAATGCTTATGCATTATTAAGGCTGGTGATCTTTTATCTTTTGTTCATTATGAGCGATAATGCCATCAAAATGATTGACGACAAAGCCTCACCTGGAAATATTCCCCACATTATTTCTACAAAACATATTTTTTGTGGGGAGGGGGGCACTAACTCAGATGAGAAAATTCTAAATGAGGAGCGACTCGAATCATATTTCCGAGGCATGTGTGACTCGGCTGCCTATGTGATATATTAACATATTATTTGCTCGAACGATCCCACCTAAAATGGTTCCATTTGCCGACGTGCCAGGAAAAACAAGGCAGGTGAAACCTGGGGTGTTGATGTGCCTAATTGAGGTGGGGAAGCAGAGGGGAGCTTCCATCATAGTGCCCCTCAAAGATGTATAAAGCCCCCACCCTCAGGAAAGGAGAGAGGGTGTCTTGTGTATTCTCTCATGGCTTTGGGCTGAAGGGAACGCCTTTGTTTGTAGGGCTTCTGTCTTGGAGTGAGGTAGCGCATCATCACCAGGAAACTGCTCACCTCCAGGCATCCTGACCTTCTCCCTCAGATCGTTTTAGGGCCAGCTACTGGTTAGCCGGGCCTCCTATCCGCATATGGCCTGCTGTCTCCCCGCACTGCTGAGATGTGACCCGAACAGTTGGGGGCCCCAGAGTTCGGAGAGCCAGAGACGCAAGTGGTTTAGAGGGAATGCATTGCAGATGATCTCTTAACTGTCTATACTCTCCGTATTGAAAGTAGGAGCTGAAAAGCATCCAGTTAAACACTGGTTCTATCACTTAGGTGCCCGTAGGTGTTTATCAAGCTGCGGCAGCAGTCTTCAGTGCTGCACACTCATTTCATATCATTTGCTGCCCTTGCCATGAGTCACTGCCAGTGAATGAATATTCATGACCATCCCTCTCCAACAAAACCCAGCTCAGTAAGAAGTTCCACCAAGACAGAACCGCAGTGTCTTTGACCCATTGACGGGTTGTTTCAAGAATATTGCATGGTTCTCATTCTGTTTGCTAATACATGTTGTGTTAAAGTCAAGTGTCATTATTAATGACACCAGTTTGCCTACTGGGCAAACAGATTGACTGAAGACTGCATCCCAGTTACTCCCCACAGCTTATAAACCTAAACTGAGCTTCACAGCACGTGTCAAAATGCAGTTTATTGATTTCAGCTCAGCATTCCATCCTGCTCCCTGGTCGATCAAAAAGGCACAACAGTGCCAAAGAGACCCCACCTGTTTCAACCACACCTAGTAAATTTCTACTGCTACCCCCCCCCCCCCCACACTCAGTTTGTCTTTGCTTTATCTCTTGTAATGGTAGGGCATGAAGGAAGGACGATCCATTACAGTTTACCAACACAACAGGAGCTTTATTAATAAACTGAACTGAACTGAAAGACACTAAAAATAAAAGGGACCATGAGGAATCTAATGCGGGTCAATAGATTAAACAAAATTTTTAACAGGCTAGAACAAACACAAAGGAATGAGTAGCACTGAACAGATTCACAAGCACACAAGGACAAATGCATTGCAACACAATGCAGCAAGTACAGACACATATATACACAAATCAAGGGACAGGTATAACCATCAACATTAAACAAAATACTAGGCACCAGCAGTAACGACAAATATTTGAGGGCAGTTCCGATAAAACACTAGGGACTAGGGTTATACTAGGAACATTGAGAACCAATAATTACAAAACTAAGCAACAAGATTTAAGAACTGTCATGTATGCCGTTCGGCAAGCAAGCAGGACAGGGACAACTCAGCAGAGATCCAAAGGACGGGGTTTATTAAGGACAGACAAGCAACACGGGGTTCACACGTCAATGACAGAGCTGGGGATACGGACTCAGACGCGGACATAAATACACAGGACATGTCAAACTGACGGAAAACAGCTGGTCACAATCGGGCCAGCACACGTGATTAATGATGGGATGTGGCACACACGAGGATCGGACGAGCAGGGCGTGACAAGAACAAAGATCAATATAAATTCTAAGTAACATAATTGGCTGAGGCTGGCCTCAACAGAGATGTTTGAGTTCTAGCTGAAAACACTATGCACTAAGGGGCTACAACACTAAGAATGGTTAGTGACACCTGCTGGCCAAACAGGGAAATAAGACAAAACAGGGCAGGGACTGATTTTGACATCTTTATGGGAAATGCGGTGTCTTCAAGTTTAACTTTAGGTCAAGGGTATATGATTTTACTTCTTGTCTTCAGAGCTTTAAATGAGCTTGCCCCATCTTGTATTGTTTATCTACTGCACCTTCAAACCGGTCAGATCTTTGAGGTCCACTACTGATCAATTTTTTTTCTGTCAGTCCTACGGTCTCGGTTAAAATCTAAGGGTGACAGTGCCTTTGCAGATGCTGCTCCTGAATAATCTTCCATTTCATAAGATGTTTAAATCCAACACGTCATTTGTGGGAGCAATACTGTTCCACCAATGCCTTTCGAGGTGAATGAGTCGTGGGATGAGATAGCAGCAAGTGTGTCCTTATTTTCTGTCATCACCAGATCATCCACGCAGTGCCGAAAGCGGTATCATGATGTCACAAGATGGGGACGCTGAACGGGCACGGCGGCTTTGAACTTGATTACGCTTTTTTTTAATTTAAATTTTAGGTCTACAGTTTGCAAAACATAAATAAAAGTGCAATCTTTGCAAACAAAAAATAACCTATAGTTTTTAAGGTGTTTGTTATAACCTATAGTTTTTTAAGGTGTTAAAATGTTCAAATAAAAGGCAATAGGGCTGTTATTTTTCTAAATCTCACAAATTCCTTACCAGGCTACAGACGATTCAGGTGTTCTGCCAGCTGATCCCTCCTTGCCCGTGCTGCTGCCGGCATACTCTCCTTTGTTGTTATCGGCACATGCAGTTCAGCATCACGCCTTCTGAAGTCCTCTAATGTGTCCCCATTTATGTCCAACAGACATCCATCACGCATGGCAATGGTACGGAACATACAACATGCCACAAAGAATGCCGTGACCTTCTGAGGGCTGTACAGAAATGTTCCATCTGACTTATCTAAATATATGAAACATATCCAAATGTCCTTTTAATTAGGCTACAGTAAGTGCTTAATTCTGATAATGAACTCGAAAGATTTTTTAATGATACGGTTTGTTCTTTACGTAACTTTTTTCGGTGTCTCATTAAACAATGTGATTACGTGAAATGACCAGATGTACTCTATAATAAAACACATATAAATAAAATTAAAAAACAAAATACCATTAGTGCACTCAACCGCGTATTTGTATCAGTAACAAGCGTCATACATCCACACGCTTGTAAAACACGCCGCTTAAGTACCACTTAACAATGCACCACTGACTTTAGACGTGGATATTGGTGGTCAAAAGCGCAATGCCATTTCACTGGTTTAAAATAGTAACTCACCGACAATGCGCCCAGCCGCGCCTTATTTAAAAACACCACTCTTGAGTGAAAAGCGAGCACAAAATCATTGGACAACTATTTTGACAACGTGAAAATGAGCAATGCACTGGTGCAAACTAGCCAAACCACTTTTGTGTCTCACATTCCGCCGGTGGAAAATAGAGCCCTTGGTGTTTTAAAAAGGGCTTTATAAATTGAATTGATCGACCAGTATCAAACACGAGGATTGCCATTTAGCCTATGTGAGACGTCATCTGTTCCTTTACTTTTAAAGATGACAGTGTATTATAAAAATGACAGCTGGTCCTTCTCCGCTCTTCATCCTACTACTCATGACACCGATTCTGCCACATCAGCTTTAGCAGGAAGATCTGTTGCATCAAACCCAGCACTCCCTTATTGTCCCTAAGGTGTCACAAATGACAGGACTGCGCTACATTATGTAACAGGAAGAGTAGCTAGAGAAACACATGTTATAATAAAGAACATATTTGTTTAACATTTGTTGCATTAGGAAATAAATTGTGAAGCTGACGTGACAGTCCGGTTTCAGTAACGCATTAGTTATATTGTTAGTGTGTTAGTGATGCACTGATGTGGAAATATAGACTGATACCGATAACCAATATATTTTTCACTAACATCCCTGACATCTATAATCTTGTGACCCATTTGCTGAGCGGGGGCGGCTTTGCACAGATAAGCGGAATGACCAGCTCAGGTGTCACACTAAATTCAGCCCTGGGAGGGATGTCACATTATTCTGTGGAAAACGAAAAATCAATCTGCGGTGTTGCAGGCTGGTATATGGAGACTTTTACATATTTATTCTATTCTCATCTACCTGGTTGACTGCAATTTTGCACAGCATCTTCTAAATACTGTTGCACTTTACGTCATTGTGTTCTTATTCAACTGCTCAGTGTGCCTTTAATTGTCCCTTGGGGACAAATAAAGTTATTTTGAATTTGAATGATTTTATTGCTTGAGGCATATTTGCACACGTTTGCACAGCAAACCATAGGAATTTAAAGTTTTAAAAATGCAAGAGGTGGAAAGACATGGAACTTGAATTGAATATGGTTCCAGCTTATTTACCGCTTGAATAGTTCTGGAGCGGACAGTACAGTCATGATTTTTTTTCTTCATACAAAGCGTGATTATGCACTTCATTGGCAGAAGATAGTCAGCTACTTGCTAACAAAATCAATATTGCATAGTTTTATTTTTCATTTCTGCAAGCAGCTCTGTTTTCATTATGAAAAGATTTAGGACTTCCTATATATGTTTCATGAATTCTTACACTCCATGGGAACCCTCCGCGAATATTTTACTATCATGATCTGAACAGTGAAATGAGCTTTGATATTGCCTTCCAAACAGTAGTCCTATTCCAGCTATCCATTCATCCATTATTGTAGCTGCTTAATCCCCACTGGGATTGTGGGGTATTCCAGCTATGTGACAAAAAAATCTGACATAATGATGTAAATTTTAGAAAAAAATCTGTAACGGTGGTACAGCTGGCTCGGAATTTGTTCTGTAGTTTTCTTTGCTGTAATGGTTGAAGATAACAAAAACAACTGTGACCTGCCAAAGCATGGCTATGTATTATGGATTTGCTGTTCTGATACCATTGGATGCATTATGGGATTACTGTTCTGATACTGTTGGGTGCATTAAGGGATTCCTGTTCTGATACCATTGGGTGCATTATGGGATTGAAGTTCAGATACCGTTGGGTGCATTATGGGATTGCTGTTCTGATATCATTGGGTGCATTATGGGATTTCTGTTCTGATACCGTTGGGTGCATTATGGGATTGCTGTTCTGATACCGTTGGGTGCATTATGGGATTGCTGTTCTGATATCGTTGGGTGCATTATGGGATTGCTGTTCTGATACCATTGGGTGCATTATGGGATTGCTGTTCTGATACCATTGGGTGCATTATGGGATTGAAGTTCAGATACCGTTGGGTGCATTAAGGGATTGCTGTTCTGATACCGTTGGGTGCATTATGGGATTGATTAAAGCCCTTTGGCAAGAAGAATGTTTCTAGTTCCTGTGGACTTGTTGACAATGTACTGGAATAAGTTACTCTAGGGCACTCTGACCTGTCGCGAGTTAAAAGGAATTGTCATTGCATGAAAGACAGGATACATCTGGTGGCTGAAGAGGAAAAGCAGGGGGTTGTGAGGGAAGGTTGCCCTAGTAACGGTGGACAGAGACGTGAGAAGCTGGGAGGAGAGAAACCTGTTAGCAATATTTGAGCTAAAGATACAAAGTACTTGAAAACTCATGATATCACAAGTATACTTATGTAATCAATGTCAGTATGAACAATGTAGCAATAGATAATCAGGTAATCAAACACTATGCTAAATAATCGTAATACAGGCATGCAATAAACACAGACCAAAGCATGAGGAAGGAGGAAGTCAATTGTTGGACACGCTATAACTATTTATGTCAATGAAGATCTTGTGAGTGGGCACCTGGAATAGGTGGAGTATGTTGTCATGTTAATTTGCATCATCTCACTAATCAAGATTTTACCATACAAGTTTAGAGCTAGGGACTTAGTTGTATAACTAGTGGTAAGGTATAGAAGGGTCGTTTTTTTCTTTCACAATTTCACCAAGATGTCTGCAGCAGATGCTTTAAGTCTCCTAAGATGTCAGGTGCAGCTGCCATGGCTCGGACTTGCTGTTCCAACATGTACCAGAGATGCTGGACGGCATTGAGATCTGGGGAGTTTGTCACCCAGGTTAGCTCTTTGAGCTCTTGGCCATAACCAACTAGAGTGACCATATTTTAGTTCTCTCCACCAGTGAAAATACCTGCAGCGGGTCACATGATTATCTGGAACGCACCTTGGACCAGTCTGAGGAGTCCTGCTTTCTTTTACATCATGTGGATGGGTGGGTATTAATGGGGGAACAGATGGCACCAGAATTCAATGTAGGAAGAAGATAAGCCAGCAGAAGGAGTGTGATGCTCTGGGCAGAGTTCAAGCTGGGAAACCCAGGGTTTAGCCTTTCAAGTAGAGGGTACTTTGACTTGTGACAGCTACTGTGACATCATGCAGCCCATGCAGTCTTCTTCATTCCTTGAAGGCAGTGGCATCTGTCAGCAGAATAATGCTCCCTACCACACTGCGGAACATGTCTACGGAACGGTCTGCAGAACGTGACTAGGAGCTCAAGGTGCTGCCCTTACTGACAAATTTCCTGGGTTTGAATCATGTTGAGCATCTTTGGAACGTGCTGTAATAGCAAGCCCGATCTTCAGTGCATATATACAACATAAAACTACACTTAACTTTTTGAAGCTCTTCTTGTGGACTTATATCGTAAATACTTCTTTTATAAGTTATCACCACTGAATTGCAACAAAGTGAATAAATCACAGCCATCTGTTGTATTCACACTTCATTAGACTAAACTACTTTAACTATAAAAATCCGAAGCCTTATTCTAATTAATGACAAGTTGCATATTTACCGAATGGTAAGGTATAACAGGGTTGACTTTACACTCGACGATACACTTCTGCTAAAAAAGAATACTAATTATGTTTAATTAGTAACTAATTATCTGTTTAAAACATAATTTACTAAATTGTAATACTTGTAAGTAGGATCATTTAGGACTGAGATTCAACATACACACTGTCAGAAAAAAGTACCAATTTGTAACTCAGAGGGTACAATTACTTGTCACTGGGACTATACCCTCAAGGGTCTGCCAATTGCACCGTCAGCTGTAGATAAATGTACCTTTAAGGTACAGAAATGGAATATGAAACATACACACCCACACACATGCCTCCCGGTATATGTAAATTTGGCTATTCCAATAAAAAAAACTTTTGAATAGAATTGGACATACATAAATGATGAGGAACACCAGTCTGAGCATGGAACCTCACAAAATATAGCCACTGAAGACAGTCAAATATCAGTGAGTTTATAGGCTTAACTACGTGGAAGGCAATTAACTTCCTGCATGGCTGGGACCGGGAGAAAGTTATATCAGGATGATAGCATGATGGTTCATCCCAGCTCCAAGGAAAAATAAAAGCAGATTAGTGCGAATGTTTAATTAGAGAGCGGAGAAGATGGGGAACCTGAGAGGCTCGGAGTTCATTTGTTCCTGTGAGCTCGCAGACAGCAGGGCTGTGTGTCTCCGCCCGTATGGGTGCATCTGCTGTTCTGTGATAATCCGCCTTGCTGCTCACTTTTAATGTATTTACGCACATTTGCAGCTCAATTTGCGGGGTACGTGAAGCTGTTTATTAATTATTTTTTTCTCTCTCTGTTCCCAATTTAATAAACTTTCTTGTGAGTTCATTAGGTGTCTAATTGTGCAGCCTGTTCAGGATACTTGGGGGTAAATTCCATCTTGGGGACCAGCTGCTATGAGATTGGACTGCATTTCTGTGCATCCATAACAAAAATTACATTGAAAGACCGGAAGCTGCCGTAGTGCTTAAATCCATGCAATTATAACCTGACGATTCGGCAGTTCCTGTTTGAGTAAGCACCGCTTTTGCTCTACTAAAATGTCCAGGTGTATAAAAAAAAAACAATGTGATGTGACTTGAGATGTGACTTCTCTAAGAGTGAGAATTCTAGTGTAAGACGATCAGATAACACATTCCGTAAATGTCAGGGAGGACACTTTGAGCTGGGACAGGATTTGTAAACTAGAATTTCAATTAAAAGCAGCTGGATTTCACTTAAGTGCCGAGTTCTTGCTGTGTGCTGATTGGTCAGTCTCCTATAATTATGCACGTGTCACTAATGCTAATGCGAAACAGCTGGATGAGTATTTCAATCAAGGAAACAAACCAGTCAAAGCACAAGAAGAACCAAACTATTTAGCCAAACACAGGAGCCTTTCAGTTTTAAAGTAGTGTGTAAAAGCTCAGTGCTCCCCTGACATGGATTATCTGGTCACCCTATTACAGCAGCAATGTGAGTAGTTTTCACAGCAGGTAGAAACTGAACTTCGATTGCTCTTGATTCCAAAATCGAAAAACACCTTTTTGTTTTGATAAAAGCCCCCAGCTTTGTGTACATTTTCTCTTGCCAAAGTTTGCTTCACAGCTGGGCTGTCCACTTACTGCTTGGCTTGGCTGTACTTCCTGACCTGGGAGGGAATCAGCCAGTGAGATCTGTCATCTGCTCTGCCCTTCTGCTACTTTATCTTCCTGACCTTGCTTCTCTCTAACCCCCCCCCCGACGTTCACACTCCCGTGTTCCTGTTTACCTATTCTCTCAGCCATGTGTGACGTCGACGTTTCACCCCCCCTCCTCTACAGTAGTTTGCGCCGTCCCCACGGTGCCCGTCCAGCCTCTGGCTTTGTGAGCGAACGGCGACAACGGGCACTGAATCCGGGCCGACTGCCTCTTCACGGCTTCTATAAAGGTGGTTTAGTGTATATAATAATATATAATTATTACTTTACAGTTTGCAGTGTATTCAAACTGTAAAACACAAAAAAGTATAAGGGAAAAATTATTCCCTGACCTCTTTTCAAAGAAGTCAAACAGAATATCTGTAAATGTGCAAAACACTTACCATAAATAACAGACAGAAACCTCTTAACAATGTTACCAGCAGTCGTGCTCTGAGGATACGGGGAAGATGGTGGTGCAGGAGGTAGCGCTATCGTTCGGCAACTGTAGGGTTGCAGGTTCGAGCCCTGGTTTCTCCTGACCCCATCAAAGTGTCCTTGAGCAAGACACTGAACCCCCAATTGCTCCCAGTATGCAGGTTGGCACCTTGCATGGCAGCCTCTGCTACCAGTGTGTGTGAATGAGAGGCATAATATAAAGCGCTTTGGAATAAAGTGCTATATAAATGCAGTCCATTTACCATATGGGGGCAGAGCTCTGAGGGAGGAATGCTGCAGATTATTGGATTAGTGTACTGAATTGTGCCTTTTTTTTTCTTTAGATGCAAGTCTTAATCGGCCTATCACAGCTTCTGTTTGTGGTTAGGAACATATTGTATCCTGTCAGATCTGTTCTTACTGGAGAAACAGCATCAGTGTGCATTGTTTCGTGCCGTAATGCTAGGAGATGGAACCAGCCATAGTAAATTTCACTGTATATAGCACATTTCCCAGCAGGGATCAGCAGAGTGCATAATTGGAAGGAGCAGTGGCATAACAAGTCAATTTGAAACAACTGAAGGTAGCAACGGCACTGGAGTGGAGGATGCTGTAACAGCCAATGGAACAGGACAAAAAATGAACTGGCTGCCCAGTCACCCGGAAGAACACCGGATTTTTATGTTCTTTTTTGGGTCTGTGAGTCAGGCATCCCTGCCTCTGCTCTCTGGGACAGACTAAGGACCCATCTCCCAATGGGTAGAACGGCATTTTAATTTAGGGGGGTCTGCGGCTCAGTAGGTTAGGCTTTTGTGCTTGAAATCTGAAGCTTGCGGGTTCAAGTTCTATCATGATTTGTCTGGGTACCATAGAATTGTCTTAACCCCTCCTTTATGGCAACTCTGCCCCCAATTACCATTTCTGGCTTTTTCAAAGACTGCACGCCTCTTTGGCATTAAATGTGATGTATCCATGTGATGTATCCGTGTGATGTATGCGTCGCTCACCTGAAGCTCGGGGAAGTGGGTGGTTGGAAAGCTGCCCTGCATGGTGGGCCGGCCTCATGCAGGGAGTGTGAGTGTCTCATTAATTCCGCTGAGCTGCATAGACCTACCTGCTTCCAGGGAAACCTCCCACCTTCCCCCATCAGAGAGCACAGGGGAGTGAGCAATATATAATCACTCACTTTCTGGAGATACTCCTCCCGTTCTCAAATGCCATTGAGCTTCTAAGGAAACAGTCCCCCCCCCCCCCCTGGCTTGGCCCTTTCAGCCTCATCTCCTTTTATTTTTATCTCCAGCTGCATGGTTTTCATGTCACTGTTTTTTTGCCTCCAGGTGTCTATAGCCTCTTTTATGTCCGGTCCCATGTTCAAAAGTGAAAGACTGCAGAGTAACTCGGCTGATCTCCATATGGGTCTTCGTCCATCCATCTTCCATAGGTTCTCCAGTACAGGACCACCAGAAGGGGCCTGGAGCCCGTTCACCTGGCACCTTTTATCCAAAGCAACTCACAGCAAAGGGATGGGTTAACATTTATGTGTACTCTCTGGGATTTGAACCCATAACCTTTGCACTGTAGGGCCAATGCGCTGCTTGCTGAGCTAAAACTAGGGAACGTTTGTTTACATAAGCTAATGGCACAACAGAGGGAATCATTCTTCAGCGTCAGTAAACGAGTCACGGATGACGTAGTAATATTCTGAAACACGCTTTAACTTTGAAATTTAAAAATATTGTTTTAGAGGGTGACAGCTGAAATAATAGCTATCATTATACAGCAACCCGAGAGCCCTGAACAGGGGAAGCACTACACAAGATGGATGGATGGATGGATGGTTGGAAAAATATGACTAGTGTTTTATAGTTATTCATTATTCTTCTGCAAGTTTTTTTTTTTTAATATTTGTTTTATTCTTCCCCAAGCGGTACATATGAGGTGGCACATGTCCTGGAGGACAGGGCGGGTCACACGCTCACGCAAACAATCACACACTATGAGCCATTTACAGCTGCTTTTGGACTGTGGAAGAAAAGAGAGAAGCCAAAGGAAACGATTGAAACTCCATCTACAAAGAGCTGGGGGCAGAAATCCAGCAGAAGCGAGAATGTGAGCCATGCAGCCACGGGGTCCGTAATATATGGTGTCGTCTACAAAAGCATAAATATATAGCAGGATGAAGCATGTAGCATGAAGGTTCAGGAGTGCAGCCTGACTGAAGGCCAGCCCCTTAAACAAGGAGTCGCTGGCTGACCTCGTTCTTCTTAGAAGGGACATAATTTTATAGAGCAGGGCAGGGATGGGACGGAGAATTTTAAATATGAAAGATAAAATAGGGAAAGTACAGAAACGATTCATAACCCCTGGAGTGTCACAGGAGTAAAAAACAATTCGAGGGGCGTAAGGGACAGGTATGGGCAGTCATCAATCCGCTTTCCACAGCCGCTTTCCTAATGCCGGCTAGCCGGAACCATCAGTCACACTCAGGAAGCGATGCCTTTCCATCACGAGACCCGTGCACGCACACACGGACGCACACGTACCTACCTGTATCAACAAGTGGAGAACAAGCAAATAGCACAGAGCCGGGGTGGATTTCGCAGCCCCTTGTGGCCATAAGGAGAACATGCGCATTCTCACACATCCTCAAGGGGCAAATTAACGAGACGTCCCACTCAAACTGCGCTGGATTGTGGGAGAAAGTCGTGCAAGGAAGGTGAACATGGGGACCTCAGTGCTGCCCACTGCCCCACCCCCACCCTGCAAAGCCCCTGGATGCTTAGTGTTCGTAATAGCTGCTGCTGTCATGGATGGTGCCAACTTTATTAGGTTTTGAAAGCAATTTGGCAAGCAGGTGGTCAAGGAAGTGCACTTATCTGATGCCATATAAATTTGCCATGTTCTCGAAGGTGACCTGCCTGGCTGGTGATCTATTTACTGATATAAGTGTTAAGAATTATATATTACAGCCAATGCAGCAAAATGTCCAATATCAACCTCACATACCCCACATAATGTGCTTTCATTAATTCAATTCAATTCAATTCATTTCATATAGTGCCTTTCACAAGAGTTGCTCCAAGGCGCTTTAGATGGGTGTGTTGTAATTCAGTACCACGTCATCTATACAGAATAATACAAAAAAACATAGAGAGAGAGAAGATGGAGTGATGAGAAAGAAAGACAGATGACAATGAAAATACCAAGTATCGAGAAAAAAAAAACCTCTGGAGGTCAACTGCCCCCCCCCCCCGTACGCTAACATCATAGAAAAAAAGATGGATTGCATCTGCTTGCTAAATACAAGGTGTGAACAGCGGTCATGGTCAAAGCCGAAGTCCATCAAAAAGTCAGTTCTCGGTGCCGGCCTGTGAGTCGGTAGATTGAAAAGTATAGCAACAGACAGGGTATTTAGGGTCTCTCCCCCATGAGTTGTAAGATTTGTGGTGTGAGATATCCCAGTGCTCATCCCAGCAAAATTCCATTGCGAAAAGCGAGTGTTACCGCTCCGATGTTTCCACACGGGACCTGTTTTTATAATATTTTATCCATGTGTGTGCATAGTTACCAGTCGTCAGTGTGACCTTTTCTTCTTGCATTCATTCCTTCACAGCAAAAAGCCGGAAAACAGAGCAGCATTTGTAGCCCTGCTGATCGATACGCTGGCACGTCGTGCTCACAGAGATATAATCACAGAAAGCAGAGCAGCATTTGTAGCCCTGCTGATCGATACGCTGGCACACCGTGCTCACAGAGAGATATAATCACAGAAGGCAGAGCAGCCTTTGTAGCCGTGCTGATCGGTACGCTGGCACACCGTGCTCACAAAGAGAAATAGTCACAGAAGGCATAGCAGTCTTTGTATCCGTGCTGATCGGTACGCTAGCACATTGTGCTCACAGAAAGATATAATCAAAGAATGCAGAGCAGCCTTTGTAGCCGTGCTGATCGATACGCTGGCACACCGTGCTCACAGAGATATAATCACAGAAGGCAGAGCAGCATTTGTAGCCCTGCCGATTGATACGCTGGCACACCGTGCTCACAGAGTGATATAATCACAGAAAGCAGAGCCAGACCGGCTCTTCCTCTGTAATCTTTGCGGATCTGGAGACAGAAGTGCCGCTCAGCTCTCTGTGATCATAGTCCGGCAATTTGTTAGGGATGACGTGCGCCATCCCAAACTTGTAATCTAAATTAGTATGCCAACTCATTAATCGTATAGAAATTAATCACATTAGTACATTCTATCTGTCAGCCTGGATATCTGTCTGTCTGGTCATTTTTCTGAATACTGTCTGTCTGTCTGAATATGTATCTGTCTGTCTGTATAACTGTCTGTCTGTCTACCAGGATATCTATATGTCTGTCTGTGCATTTGTCTGGATGTCTATATCTCTGTTTGTTTGCATAAATATTTGTCTGTCTGGATATCTATCTGTTCGTGTGCCCATTTGTCTGGATGTCTATCAATCTGTCTGTCTTTCTGTCTGGATATCTAGCCGACCATCTGGATTTCTACCTGTCTGTGTTTCTGGAAATCTGTCCAAATGTTTTACTATCTATCTACTTGTCTGTCCATCTGGACATCTATCAAACTGTCTGTCTGCCTGGGTATTTATCAATCTGTCTGTCTGCCTGGATATCTATCAGCCTGTCTGTCTTACAGTAGTATGATAAAGGTACAATGGTAGCTTCTGGGATGAGTTGTGATCCAGAGCATCACCATGACACCATCTACAGTCTCTGCATCCTGTTTGGTGCTTATGCACCCTTCTCTTCATCACCTGCAGGTTGCGGAAACGCTCTTATTGGATACCAATGTGCCTGCCCAGAGCAGGTTAACTAGTTTCAACCGAGCCTTTTGTTTAAGATCCCAACACGGGCCAGGGGCTGCCTTATAGATGTCTGCCCGGTCCTCAGCTGTTCCAGCTGCTTATATTTAGCTCCTGCCCTTGTCACTGTGATTTTTTAAAATAAATAATTTTAAGATAATGAATCAAACTGAATCTTCTGCTTATCAGTCTGAAATTAGAGCAGGATAAATGCTTGTCTAAAAAGAACAAAAAAAGAGATTGAAAGATAGAAAATCATAACAGATGGAACCAAAAAAGGACTCACTTGACTTATATTCTAACATGTTTCACGGTGCGGTAATTTTCTTGGGGATATTATACATTTTGTAGAAAAATTTCAAGGAAAATGTGCAAAAGCCTGAAGGCACGGCTGTCAGTGGGCTGCAGTGGAGTGAAATAGTGCCTCAAGCAGAGAAAAATAGAGTCATTGATATTTGTAGACAGCATCCTAATTCTGCTCTCTTTGGTCTGAATGACCAATACCTTAGAAATCTGGCAGATCTAGTAAGTATATGTGCAATATTTCTTGCTTAAATGCCCTGATGATGATTTCGTCTATCCCTCAGAGGTCCCATCTCATCGCAGATTACTCCGCTAAGAAAGCTATGGCTGTCTCTTTATTGGCTGTTATTTAACATTTGATTTTATTGCTACTCATATTGTATCACTTTCATTTTGTTTCGTATTTCTTTAATGGAAATAATATATACTGTACGTGTTCATGTACAATTTCATTCGGAGGAAGTATTTATTTTTGTTACTTTTCAGTGTATTGTATAATAAGCAGTGATGTATAGGTTAGATAATTTAATACTACAGTTTACTGAAGTGAAGAAGATGACCACTGGACCACTCCAAGCAGTTGCTAGCTAGTCAAAAATAATAGAATAAAATCTCTCAAACGCTAAGCTATTTATTCCTCACAGTGCAGAACCAAGCTTCTACAATAATGTGTCTGCTCTGCACTTTAGGGTTCCGCTGCAGCTTAAATTGCAGTCACAGAACTGCACTGCATTATATTTGAGGTTCTGGTGTTTGACACTTTCCAGGCTGATTGATTTGTTCAAACGCCTGAGATCTCCGACGTATGTCCTGCTGCTGGGACACTCCGAGCCTCTGACAGATGTCTGCTTTTGAGCAGGGACAGGCGGCAGCGCTGTGAGGTGGCAGTGTGACAGATGCGGATGCTTGCCACTATGCTGCAGTGCCCCCCTCCCGGCTCGCAGTCGTCCGTCCGGAAGGATGCCAAGAGAGTTGGCGCTTTGAAGTCCTCTATCTCTGTTGGTGTCCCTATGCATCATTGAAGCTGAGATTTCAAGCTATTGTGCTCTACAAACACACGCCACTCGATCGCTCGCCATTGAGCTGATTAAAAAAGCACTGTGCTCCTTTCAAACTGTCACGCTCGTTATATTGAGAGCAGGTCCGACCCCCTCCTGGGTTGGAATTGTTTGCAAAATACTGCTTGCCATCCCGTTGGATTATAGGTGTTTATCTCTTCAGAAAAATGTCTCTTAAAACTATTGATATCACCCATCTTCAGTTATGGAAGGAACGTCAGTGGTGACAGATGCCCACGGAAAATCTTTCATGCTCTGCAGAGAATTATGGGTATATTTCCAGTTTTTTTTAAAGATGATTACTTCTGAACCTGGCGCCTGGGGTCAGACCTCCGTACTGTGGGTCATTATTATAATTTCTGAGAGGGCCAAGGTGCAACATAATCTTCACCTTCGGGTTTATTTCAGCTGCAGGGCAATGACCTGTCAGCACAGATCTGTCCCATATTCTTTTCCAAAATGAAGGGGGCCGTGCAGATGGAGTTTTTGGCAAAAAAAACTAATCTCTCTGAACTCACATGTCAATAACCCTGCTGACCCTTACCTGTCCATCTATCCATCCATCTTCTGCTCATATAGTTCCGGCCCGCAGTGAATCTGGAGTCGATGCCGAGAAACACGAGGCAGGGGGACGACCTGCTCCACTGCAGGGCACATCCACTCACACCCCCATGCACCAAGGGCAATTTAGCATCACTGATCCTTTTAAACACACACCCCAGGACTGCTGGTGGACTCCTACAAAAAAAGAGAGAACAAAACTCATATAAAGTGCAGAAAAAACGCTACAGCCCCAAATGTGCAAACAACAGTAACGTACACCCAGTGGTACAAAAGGTACATTTACCTACAGCTATAGGGTACAGTTGGGAGACCCTTCAGGGTGCAGCCCCAGTGACAAGTAATTGTACCCTAAAAGGTACAGATTGGAACTTTGGTTTCATGGTAGGGTAGGATGGAAAAATGGCCACAGTAGGTTGATAATGGATAAATATGTTTTTTGGCAGTGAATCCACTGGGGGGGTTCGGGTTTTCCCTGGCTGCCAGTGTCATTCCTGGGCATGAAAATCTCACATCTGTCTTGTTACATCACCATGGTTGTTTTCCTGTGTTTTTCACCTGGTGGCTTTATGCAGGGAAGCGTCCTCCGTCGCGATGGGATGTACTGTTGTCCAACGTCTACACACTTACGGCTTTAATTCCCACCATGGTTCTGTGTGCGTTTGCACATTCTCCCAACCTTTCTATGGCTTACTTCTTTGTGTTGTCCAGAAGATATACAATTAAGCTTACCGGTATCCAGTACACAAAATATATAATACAGTATAAACATCCACTATTGCACGGTAAATGTTATCATTCTACTAACAACGGCCATAATTCTTTGCGCGTGTTTGGCTGCTGAAATATAATTGCGTTCAACTTCAAAACTAAAATATATAACGTCATCAAAGGCGTAATTAAAGACACAGACTTGTGGTTGTGTTATTAATCTATTCTAGTCTTAAAAATTGTACCTAGTCGCATCAAGGAAATTCGAGCGAACTTTCATGTACTCTTAACAGGAGACCAAAAACATTGCCAGTGATCAGCAGTTTCTCTGTAACGTCAAATGCGTGTTTATCCACAAGGAATTACGTGACGAGATTTATGAGCGATATGTCTTTGGGGGATGTCTGATGAAGATGTACTGTCTTGCTGCGCTGACAGCTCGGCTTTGTTTGGAGAATATTTATTAGATTAAATTGATAACTGACTAAAACTTTTTAGCTGTTGGAATTCACTGCACGCCTGTGGAGTCTCCCATCACAAGTTATAAAGCGTGACTGGAGCTGATTGTTCTCGCTCAATTTAAATTATACTGATCTCCATCAGGGCTTTTGTTCGCTCTAAATTTGCGCAATAGTCGAAAGTCGCATCATCTGACGGCTGAACAGCGAGTCACAGCGCAATTTTCCGGCTTCGGAAGGCGGCGTTTACTCGGGGGACATAGCCTACTCCGTCGCCAACAATTCTGAGCATTAAATGTGTCTGTTGAGGGACTGTCTTTCTCCCTGCTGCAACTTTTCTTTTATAAGGTGAGGATAAGTTAGAAAAAACTGCCCTTCTATTGCACAGTCTTCACAAAATATAATTTTCACTATGATGATCTTAGACAGTGAAACTTCTTATTCTGGACGTAGTTTTAATTTTTGGAAAGCGATTCTGGGGGTGGATTGGTGGGGTAGTCCGCCCTTCACTAAATGCATGGACCCGCTGTGCCCCCCCCACCAAGATATGTCTGCTACTTAGCTCTGAAAAAATGTATTATTATTGTTTATTTTAATATATGTGTGCTAAAATGTGCGCTGGGAACAGGCGAAACACAAACGTAAGCACATTTTATTGACGGACTCTTAAGGCGCGTGCGCCGGGTGGTCGAGTGTCTTCAGTTGTTGAAAAGTTAACGACAGAAAAAAAAGAATCAAACTCGTGCAAGCAAAACAGTCTAAACAGGAAATCAGAGTGAGTTACATATCCGTGAAAACAACTAAATGTAACTGCAATGCATTGAATAAGTAACATCAGCTCTCCAAGTCTTTTGCTTAATGCTGGCCATCTAGTGTAAGTAATACTTGGAGGGCATATACTGTAGGTCGAATGCATATGCCCCCCGCAGCAGAACAACTGCCCCCCAGTTGAAGTTCAAGAGAGTTAGAGTTGTCCTATAATATATTTCCCCCTAAAACTACCCCCCCCCGTCCATTATAACTTTCTCTGCACCTCCCCCATGACCTTCACCTCTGGAGGATATTCAACTGGATCTCGACTCCCACGGCGATGTCTTCAGGAACGCTGATCCGTGCCGGCCAAAGGGGGGCGCTGCTGAAGACGCCTCATTCTCGGCACACCCTCCTAGCAGGGCGGCGCAGAGTGAAATTGAACTGAAGGCCAGGACTGACAGTAGGTCCGTCCACCCACGGATGGGGGGGGGGGGGGGATGGCTTAATCACAATGCTTTTCCTTTCCGAAAAACGACATCTGCCGTAAGTATTAAAACACAGCGAGGCAATTAAGCACATCTAGGTCCGATGCTGATTTGGCACGTTCCATCCATAATGGATTATCCCATCACGACACTCACAGCTCAGCTGCTGTTACATTCCCATGAGCGAATCACAACTCACAATACAACAGAATTATCCATTATGCATGCAAACGCCTGGTAAATACCCTAGATGGGTTTAATCACATTGCTGAGCATCTCTCTTCAGCACGGTAAAATAATTAGAGTACATGTACATATAAGATTAATTTTGTAAGGGGTGCAGTGCCTGTATTACATTTCTAGCCTTCTGATGTCGTGTTGCAATTGTTTTTTTTTAATTAAAATACATTGAGGCTGTCAGAGGGAATATTCCGGAATATCAATCAACACGCATCAGCTTGAAAGATTTTTGCAGATTTTGGGATTAGCTCCCTGGGACATGAAAATAGCTCATAATGTTTACTGGTGGCCTTTCCAGATAATGTGGCAGCTATGCCTGGGGGGGGGGGGGAAGAGGGAGACGTCGCCGGGAGCTGAGATGGGTGATTTTCCCCTCAGCTTGCTCCTGGAGGTCACTGTGGAGAGCTGGGGTCCGCTCCTATCACTCTTGGATGAGCTGTGGAAGTGGCTGCGCCGGACGGAGGAGGAGCTGAATGAGTGCGGGTCCATCGGAGGAGACGGCCTGACCTTACGGCAACAGCACAGGCGCTGCGTGGTGGGTGACCCTTTCTGGCACTTCCACATGTGGTCCAGCAGAGGACTGCGGTCAGCATGGCCTTAAAGCCCCTGGACCTGCGACTGATGGGGAGCTGGTTCAAGCTCAGCTACCACAGCCCTCCGCAAGCCACAAAAACACGATTGCCTTTCCACTTGCTGTAGTATTAAATATGTGTGTTGTTCAGGTTAACATATTTTGTGTTGCAATGATAAAGAAATAGGATGTAGCAAAAAATTGCTGGGTAACTCAAGTTTGGTTATAAAGTGTTTTTCCCTAGGTATTGGTCTTGGAAAAAGATTCCTTCATTTTGTTTACTTATTGGTACAAAATTTTAGTAGACTATGTTTTTTTATGGGCTGCTTTAATTCAGGCTGGAGAATAAATAAAATAAATGTTGTGTTCTTTTTTGGCAAGTTGTCTAAGACAGGGATCATGTTTGTTGAGTATTCTGATTCCTTCTGAGGTGTCATTCGTAACCTCAATGTCACTTTATGCTAACCCTTAAACTTCATGCCCCCTAGTGGCCATCAAACATAATGGTTTCCGACTTCAAACTATTCTGCCATAAAAAGAAAAACACTGCAACTGCATGTTTTCTCAAAATTGAGTTTTGATAAAAATTGAGTTTCTTAGGCAGGATTTTCTCTTGCGACGACAAACTTCGAAACCATTTTTAGTGTTAGTGCAGTTACTGTGTTTTGCCTTGTAGGACAATATTGGTACATATACCTATCTGTTAGAATATGTACACCGTCAGAAAAAAGGGTACAGCCCTAGTACAGTTTTGGTCTCCAAGGTACAAAGAAATTCAATATACCCCAATGGTACAATATGTTCCTCAGAATCCATTTCTGTATCTTAAAAGGTACATTTATCTACAGCTAAGATGCAGTCGGCAGACTCTTGAGGGTACAGCCCCAGTGACAAGTAATTGTACCCTCGAAGGTTTTACAGCATAAGTATAGCAGTAATTTTGTCATTTCCTTTCTATGTTTCTGTTCATCATGTATGCATCTGTCCAAAGCATTACATACCTCATAATGCAGTCTGTTGGTAGGAGGTTGTCTGTTGAATAAGAAATGGGGCTTTAGGACCAAATGATTTCAGGTTCCGCACTCGATCATTGTCATTCCATCCTGGCTTCTCCTACCTTGATACCCCCCCCATGCTGACTCTAGGTTGGATTTGACCCTGTACTAGATAAGTGGTCGGAAGATGGATGAATGGACTTGATGTTGCACTTTCAACCTGAATTGCTTCAATAAGTTGTTCAGCTATAAAAACATGTGGTACAGCTTAAGGCAGCACTCTGAAAGTCACTTTTTTGAAAAAGTAAACTTAAATTAAAATATGTCAACTAGCCAGTGTTGATAAGGGATCTTTGTAATCCATATGCCAACATGTATTAATTTGTGCCCTGCTTAGTGCCCTGCCTAGTCCCCTGCTTAATGCCCTGCTTGATGCCCTGCTTAGTCCCCTGCCTAGTCCCT
>JABFEB020000026.1:16598098-16615891 GCA_019775895.2 Stomatorhinus ivindoensis
CTGTAGGTCAGCTGTTCAAACCCAGGTGTGAGGACTCTTCAGGCAATCAGTCCTCTAATTAGTAATCTAATTAGGGAATTGCAGTGAAAACCCACATACACACCAGCCCTTTGTGGATAAGATTGGCCACCCCTGGTCTAAGGTATCAAAAATGTGGCATTTGTTAAAACAAATGGCAAAAAATCAGATCTACACAAAAACATTTGTGGCTAATGATTGATTAAAACGATGCTCAGTATGATATGATACCCTATTATAACTTTATGAGTGCTGTTGCTATAAAATGACAATTTCTGCCTACATCAAAGATTTGGAGATATTTTATGAGTGATTCAGAGTCATTATCTTTGGAAAAAATATTACACATTTAATGGGGTGCCTGTAACTCATTCATTTTACAATGCATGTTTTTTTCCTTCCATTCATTCTCTTCCTTTACACACTTACTCATCTTTACATTTTTAAAGGCAAATGGTGCCTGTTGTGTATTTTCTTTTGCACTTACGCATTTCTCAGACCACATTTTATAGCTGCACACCGATAAATCTTGATTGCTTGTTTCACTAATGTAGCATGACCAGATAATCCATGTCAGGGAGGACACTCTGAGCTGGGACAGGAATTGTAAATCACCATTTCAATTAAAAGGACCTGAATTTCACTTGAGCACTGAGTTCTTGCTGTGTGCTGATTGGTCAGTCTCCTATAATCTTGCATGTGTCACTAATGCTAATGCGAAACAGCTGGATGAGTCTTTCATTCAAGGAGACAAACCAGTCAAAGCACAAGAAGAGCTGAACTATTTAGCCAAAGTCCCCTGCCTGGTCCCTTGCTTAGTGCCCTGCCTGGTCCTCTGCCTAGTGCCCTGCCTAGTGTTCTACTTGTTTCCATTTACAAGTAGTTTGTAAAATCCGAAGTAGCTCAAAGTTTTCTCCCTGACATGGATTATCTGGTCACCCTACACTAATGAAGATCTGCTTTGTAATTATAGAAATTCTTCTTAGTAGTTGTATTCTAAGTTTTTTTGCATATGTTTTGAATCTGCTTCAGTTTTTCCCACAGTGCATGATTAAAGTTTGAATAATTAAGCCATTTGCTTTCTCATAAGCAGCTTTGGAATCGGAATCATTAAACTCATCATTCAGCCTCTTAGAAAAGAGAAACAAGGGGAAAAAAAACATTCTGAAGAATGCAGGTTTCACTGAGACCCTCTTATTCTGTAAAATGTGCTTTGCGGCATTGAATAAAAATGTAAAACAGTAATAAGCATTACAATAAATAAATAAACATTATTGCTATTTTGTCACGCTCCTCCAGTCCGATCAGTAAATGCTTCTGTGTGTTTCTGACTAAATATCCGTAGTTTACAGATCACAGAACATCATGTAAATCCTCAACAGTATAAGAGTCACAGTGAGAAGTGTGTCCTCTCTTTATATACTTGACTAAAGTTCATACTTAAAGAATAGTTATTTTCCTTTACTTGACTTGTTTTACTGGTCAGCATATTTTAAGTTATTAAATAAAATTCAGTTTAAGGCCAGTAGTCTGCTTCAGAGAAATTCATGGAGAGATCTTGATGGATCTGATGCGGTATGGCAGCTATAAAAAGCCATCTTCCATTTCATCGTAAATCTCCCTGCGTAAGACTAAAAGAACTTGAGTATTGCGTTTAACTCTAGCTAAGACACTGGCGTAGGAATCTTTACAATTTTTTTAGGTGTATCTAAAAAGCATAAAACTAATAGTTTATCATAAACGTGTATAGAATTGTGGATATAACATGAAGAAGATAAGACACTTTTTACAGTGTTCGGGGATACTCTGGTTTTGTAAGTCATCCCTTTACATTAAATGAGCAGATTTAATTTAGTTATTACCCATATATTGTACTTAAAAGGATCCCTGTATTTATGACACATGCCATCTTTTTGTGGGTATCCATGTAGAATTGGCTTTTATGGACTTGACTGAACTCATCTTTTTCTAATAGGATAGATGGAGTGAAGCTTTTATCTTCAGAGAGAAGGTCTCTGTAATGCAGGATTGTCCCTAGAGCAGTGTTCTGGTCCTCAAGGACTCATGGACAGGCCATGTTTTTGCTTCCTCCCAGCTGCCGGGGGAGCAAAAATGTCTGGTAGGGGGCTGGGCAGGAGCAAAAACGTGGACTGGTGCTGGGTCCCTGAGGACCAGATTGACAAACACTGGGCTAGAGAACAGACAACAGATAGAATGCAGGACCTGGTTTTTAAAATCTCAGTGCTCTGCTTGCTCTGTACTCCAGCCTGAGGTTCACATTAAAGGGGCCCAAATATAATATAAACATATCACAGGAAACGACCATTTCAGTTAATCCGCCTGCTACCTTTCCTGCCTCAGTGCGGAGAGCGAAGCCTGGCACATGTCAGCCATAAAGTTGATTAATTTATTTCAAACGGCTGATTGCAAATTTCAGAGTATGGGTTCAAGGTCTGGCTCATGGGATGGCGTCTTTGAGCCTTTTCTGCCAGACGTTTCAAGGCCAGTCATCCATCCATGTTTGAAGCTGCATATTATTGGTCATCATCCTTTGGTGGCAACAGATGTAATCAGTTTGGTGAAATGAAAATGAAGCTCGTGGATGCAGCAGTCAGTCACATTGGTCTGTTGTTTTGTTTTTTGCTATTTAAACTCGTGTTTCAGTTTTTTTCTTTTTCTTTTTGTAAACACATCAAAATTTTTGCCAGCAAACATCTTGTGTCGTTTCTGCTAGCTGCAGATAAGTTAATATAACAAAGAGAAATTAATTACATTCTCCCAAAAGTCATTGAAAGCGTCTCAAATAAGCAGTAATTGAGAGATTATGCAGTAATTGGCTGTTTGGAGAGAAAATTTGACTTTTTATATGAAGTCAAGTGAAGTTCAAGGATAATAATAACAACAATAATAATAATAATTTTGCGGACAGCTTGCTCTACAAAGAGCATGTTGAGGGAGGCATAAAAAGGAATTTCCCCATGGGGATAAATAAAGGATTGATTATTATTATTATTATTGCAATTTTCGAACACTAAAAGCCTTATTATTATGTCTTTTCTGTAGTAGTAGAGTATGTTTATAATTACTGAATTTTGGTACAGGTATTCCTTAGGCCAAGTCTGGTCAGGTTAGTTTCTCTGCGAGATTTCCAACTTGCTACTTGTTGTTAACAATGTTTCTACCGACAATTAAATTTATCAGCCTATGAATTCACACCCCCGCATGAGTTCCCCTCGCTCTTTCATGGTCAGCATACTCTTTTGGGTCTTTTCTTTTGAGCTGATGAAAAACGTTTGTCGTGCTGCCATCCGACATGTGAACCTGATCTTCACAAATTGTTCTGCAAATAGCTGTCATTTACTCTGTGTCGGTCTTGAAAAATCCAAACAAGTTCCATATTACCGATGTTGCATTCTTTTTAGGGACCAACTCTTCCATGACGTCCAGGCCACTGCGTCACCAGATACGGAATGTTTTGCATGTTGGTATGAGGGTGCTAAAGGGAGAGAGGAAGAAATCCCAGGCATTTTATTGGTGTGTTGAAATGGATTTGGCTGACAAAGCAGCTTTAGATGCGTGTATGACTATCGAACTGCCACTGATCGAATGCGTACTGTAGAACGATACTAATGATCTCTCCGTAAAGGCAGATCGTGGAGATGTTTTAATCGTTCACGTTCTAATTTCACAAAATTGCACACCGCTTACAGGCCCTGAGGACCAAGCTGGTGAATTATGAGCATGTATTGGTCAGTGTACTGGACCAGGCCTGCACGCTATTGGCCGACCAAGCCGTGGATGAAGCAGGTAAACCAGGGGAAAGCGGTGAGCGATTGGCTGGTGGTGCCAGGAAATACTGATGTATTTTGTACTACTGTGTCCTTGAGTGATACTGCTTTGGAGTGAATGCATTCTCACATGGTTAATACGAATTGTAAAGTTATGCAAATGTGACACTAATACTGTGTATATCCTTCAAAATGGGCTAACGGGCAAGATTCTCGCTGTGAATTTTGTATTTCTTTTTAAGGTTACAGCAGTGGGGGTTTCTTAATTTAGCCAGTCAAAGTTCTGACTCCTAATGCAGGCAGACTGTGCTGTCAAGTGGGGAGGGAGTTGGATTTTCAGGGGCGTGAATCAGAGCATGTTGCTGGCACACTTCATTGGCTCTAGGAAGTGCTGCTTCAGTGACTTTGGTGAAACGTGCTGTCAGGCTTTTTCCTGGGATGTAGATCTCGGCCTGGGATGTCAGCTTGTGAGCTGAAAGTCAGATTAACAGATGGAATGTATGTGACCATCGAAAACACAATGCCATCATGTGACACATCCAGTCGCAGATTGTTTTTACTGCTTCATCCTTAATTATGCTTTTTCCTGAGCAATGAAGCTAGAATATTCTAGAATATTATAGTAGAGAATAGTAATAAAAAGTTCAATTCTAATATGGAAGGCATATTTAATCTATTAATTAAAGGTAAATGTAAATTAAAGGTAATTTAATCATTGGCTGTGTTTTCTACTCCCCCAAATCAGGCATTTGCCTGTGGTCCCCAATTTCTGGTCACAGAGTTGTGGGGGGGGCATAGTGACCTTATAGGTGGGGCCTCAGGAACCACAAACCCATCCCTGGGTTTAATTTAAGGTGATGGTAAGCAGAAGTAATAAAACATCAGAGGCTATTTGAAGAAACAGCAGGCAGCCTTTGGCTAACTGATGAGCGGCCCCGCAGTAGGCTAATGGGGCTAATGAGCGTAATTTTCCAAGTTGAGCCGTGTACCCGCTCCTTCCCTGCTTCCTTAAGAGGTTGCAGGGGAGGAGCCGCCGCGGCTCACGGCCGAGGTCGTCCGCCATCGGATCGAGGCGGTGCGGGAGTGCTGGGAGGTCCTCGGCGGCCGGGTGGACAGCTGGCAGAGGAACATGGAGGAAGCCCTGGAGAAGCTGCAGGACAGCGAAGGGACGACCTGGCAACAGTCACAGGACCCACGAGAAGCTGAATCCCTACTGGACCAAATTCAGGGGACTATTGTGAGTGCTGAAGCCAGATCTAGGTTTAATATAACACTATGCACTTCTTTTCCTATAGGAGACATATAGCACTTTCAACATCCAGACTTTAGCAGGCTTTCGTTGACTCAGTACTGTGTGATTCTGTCAGGTCTTCGCGGAGGAAACCGCACCTCTGAAATCTGACACAACGCTTTCGAAGAGCGGCCCCAGTCCCCTCCCAGCCCTCGGAGCTCTGCTCTCCCAAAACACCTCCAGACTCAGTAACCTCGGTATGCACTGGAAACTCATACAGGTGTGGAAAGTTCCTCCTTTGATTTTTTTTTATCCTCTACATCCTGATTGGTGTAGCATGGTATAGTGGAAAAAGTCACTGACAAAATCTACAAAAAGTCTGGCCTTCCCATGGGTCCTTGGTATCCTGAAGAGAGATACCACTTCCGAATTTCTGCATTTACCCCCTCCATGCCCTCTGTTCCACCTGGGCCTTGATTTTAACAGGAATAAATTATCTGTTTTAAATTCCCTCTAAATTGACGGCACAGATGGCTTTGCCTGGCATCCCAATGAAAGACTTAGAGCTGTCTCTACTGAATGCCCTTGCATTGTGCTCTGACGAGGTTAGACTCTTCGCTCTCCTCCGGGGTTCCGGTGTGCAGGTTTATTGAGTGCCTCCATCGATTAGTGCTTCTGGAGGACACTGGTAATTAAGCTGCTTCCCTAAAAAGCGACACCTGTGTGACCAATTCGCTCCGGACGCCTCCGGTAGCCTCATCCCTGACCTCTTCACGCCCAAGACCATAACTTGGATAACGGAACAAAAACGTTTAGGGGTCGGGCTTTCTTTACTTTCTGAAACCTGCTTTCAATATACCAAGGACCCTTGTGGTTAGGGGCCATTTTTTATATATCTTATATCGTCAGCTACCAGGAAATATAAGGAGTGATAGCTAAGCTCGTGGGAGTTCGAATTGCACAGAAATGTTCTGAGGGCAGAAGGAAAAATGATTCAGAGAGACAACCAATCATATTGTAGAGGAGGTGGATCCAAGCATCTAGAGGAAGTGGGAGCAAAACATCTGATTGCTTGGTCCCGTCTTCTGTAGTTGCTTGGACCCATCTCCACTCTGACCTGATTAGTTGTCTCTGAACCAATCAGTTGTCCTTCTGCCCTCAGAACATTATTGTGTAAGCAAAACTTTCACTCCCATGAGTGAAAGCTAACTTAGTTGTGAATGCTTTAAAGGAGCAATTAGAGGAGCATTTCAGCCCACCAGAGAGTTGCTGACACAGGAGTTTATACTGCGCTCACCTACACTGTAAATGGCCTTTATCTGCTTTAGTGACTTCATGTGTCCCCATGAACACACTGTCCTCATGGCGGCTATTTCCAGTCCCGATTCACTGTTAAACACCAGAAAAAAAATGTAATTTAGTGTGAAAAGGCCTCAAATTCCCCACACACAAATAAATGAATATAACTTAACTGGTTAAAAAATAACTGATTCAGATTATTTTTTAACTTCTTCAAATTCTGTTTTCAGTATGAAGAACTTTATTGGAATATGCAGATATTGTTAGATGGTGCACCTGTAACAGGAAGTCTGACTTATGGTCAACAGGTGGCCATGGAGGAGCGATTTGGCTTATTTCACGACGCGGGACCCTCATCTCAGGACTTCCTGTCCAGTAAGGAATTCTTCTGTCGGAACTTCCTGTTTTTGCTGTATCTTCTTCTGCATTATTAATCAGCTTGATTTTTAAATGTGTTTTCTTTATATTCTGCTGAACACGCAAATGAAACCTGAGCAAAGTGAGATCTTCTGCTTTGTTAATAATTCAGCTTCCAATGCTTCAGATGGTGATGAAATGATCATTAAGCTGCAGTTGACGAATCACGCCTCCCCGCCTCCCCATCTCTGTGTTATCACTGTGCTCCTTGTAGTGGCTTTTGACCTTCATTGGATTTGGTCTTGCAACATCCTGGCTATTTTTATTCACCCGGGATATAAATACCACAATACCGACAGAGGGAGATTAAGAGAAAAGAGGCAGAATGCTGTTTCAGCTGTAAATACCGAACTTGTTAGCGTCTTAGTGGTCGTAGCGACTGACACGGGTGTCTGCCTTTTAATGGGTTTTGAATTAATTCCCGACTGATCTTCAGACTCTTATTCTGGGAATTATGCTTTATTTCATTTAGATTATGTCCTCGTGCCATTAGCCAGAGCCGTGGACAAACTACCCAACCCTGTCAAGGCAACACATTCCCACCGTGCCCTGCAGGCCAATGCGACGGTTGCATTTCAAAGTATTTACGTTATCGTCATAGTGGCTCATTTTCTAAGACGTTGCATTTCTGCATTTCTGTAATCCATGGTATAATCTGTCCTACTCATCTTTTCCTGAGTAATAATTTCCTGTTTTATGTAGCTGGCACTTTTTTGTTGATTTTTCCGTCAGCTTCCGTTCAACGTCCATGGCAAAGAGCAGTCTCCCAAAACAACGTCCCGTACTACATTAAGTGAGTTAACTCTTCCTTGGTTGGGGGGGGGTGAAATGTGCTGGAGGGGACTGAAGGGGGCGATAATGGGACAGAGAGAGGAGGCATTCAGTGCAAGAAAAGGCCATAAATCACAATGTTTCTGTAGAGGAACATGAGCCCAAGGCTAGCATCAACTTCTCGAGCTCTGACACGCCACGGAAATCTTCAAGATCTAAAAAAAAACCACAGAGCTTAGACGGGGCATGTAACAGCCAAGGCTGGCCTTGTTTGTCGATTGACTTTGCAGGCCAAGAGCCGTAATGCTGGGCATTGTGTAACATTCTACAGCATGCTCCGCAAAAAACTCCTAAGGCAATAGAACGCCTATTTAATTTAAGTCGTGCTATAAAAGGAATTAGGGCATATTTGCAGATAGACCATTTGCACTTTCCCTTTCGTTTGCATGTTATTTATTTACTTATTAGTCCGGGAGGGTGCCGGGAGCGAGGTTGTGCATAATTTATAAAGAAGTTGATAAAGCAGTCTTTCTGCAATGTCCGTAAAATGAAGATTTATGATGATTTCAGCTTTCCTCCGCAAGTCTTTGCATCGCATGTCGTGCTCCGCTGGGCATAAGCGAGGCGACAGATCATGTTTATTCCCGGATTTATCTCCTGTGTAATTTTCCCCCAGATTACAAGGTAGACATGAAAGGAAAATGTCAAAGTCTTGCAGCGTTTGATCTGAGAACATCTCAGCCGGCAATAATGGCTGTTGTTCTCCTGCTTGCAGGAGTCATAGCACTTCAGATACTACCTCCAAATGCTGAGATCTACCTCATGTGTCACTCCTCAGATATATAAAGGCAGAAATTACAATCCAAATGTACCCTTAATTTTAAATGTCCATTTATTTCATTAGATTAAACTTATGACCTTGCTTTTACAACAGAACTGAGAATTCAAAGTATTCCTCTGAACCAGAAAAAAACGTCTTTTAGGTTAAGATCTCACAGTTTAAATATACGGTGGACAATTCTACTGCTGAAAGATCCCTTGGGCTGTTAGAGTCTGTCAGTTACCACTCATTTAAACATAGCGGGGCAGCTGTTGCAACTCACACTCCAGAACATCATATTGAAGGGAGCAGTTTAGTGCTGATTCTGAAAACTAGCAAACCCCACGGTGCCTGAGGTCTGGAATGGATCCTGCTTCTTGCCGCCAAAATGAGAAATGATTGCAATAAAATTGGCTATAAATTTTAAAAGGACCTCTATAAGCATATCGGCCATATTAATTTGGATGACCCCCAGCATCAGAAACACACAAAAACAACAATGTAATTTTGCTCCAGTGCACTCTAAGCATTAAATAAAACGTTGACGAAGTCTTCCCTGTGTTACCTTCCGTTGCCTGTCAAATTGTTGCATTTCCATGACACAAAGACAATGAGCTGAGCGGCAGAATGCTTGCTTAAACACTGCCGGCTTACATTAAAGATGTAAATGTACCTTAATCTTTGTGTTCACCTTCAATAAATTAGATACTTGTGGTGTAACTAAGTTCTGGGATGTAGGAGATAAAGCTGTTTCAGGTAGGACAATGATTTAGACACTTAAGTAGATTACACATTTGTTTCTCTCCCGGGCAAAAGACATTAACACTTATTCTCTCAAAATCAACCGAATGAACTGTATTAAGTTGGCCGTGTCTTAAGAAGATTTGAGTTTACCCAGATGACATCACAAACAAAGTTTGTTTAGCATCTACTTTTACTGAATAGAGGTTTCGTGCAGTCTAATGTGAATCTTCTTATGTTATTATGCTATTTTACTTGTTTATAATGATGTCTGAAATTTTAAAATGTAAAAGCAGGTCCCAGAAATGTTTGTTCTCATTGAGATACTCTTATAAAATACACAGGAAGATGACATGACCACAAACATTTTCAGGTATTGTGTTCACACATTAAAACAAAATATACATATAATAAAATCTAAAGTTATTTTTAGAAACTGACAACAGACAAATCTTTAAATAGCTTATAATCTCCTTTAGAAAAAATAATTCTGTTGGTATTATACTCTAAATACTGAGCTATTTCACACTTCATGCTATTTTACAGATTACCGTTGACCTACAAAGATGATGCGTGCATTGGGAAGGATAACCGTGTTTGTGAAGTATAACTATAACAATTGCAACATTGGTAAATGCTATTGTGCATTTACCATTAACCATTTCCACTTCTACAAACTGGGATTGTTTTAAGGTGTATGGTTGCAAAGAAAATAAACATATGTTTAGACAGTATTGTCTAAACAATATTTAGCATGGTTTTTCTTTCAGATCTGAGGGTGTTTTATGGAGGATCCTTAAGAGGACAGATATGGCGCATCAGAGAAATGATTGCAAATCATTTCCTGTGAGTGAAAATGGCTACAATAGCAGTGTGTCAGTTAATGGACTATTTACCTAATTACCAAGATAATGTTGTTGTGCTATTGCTACTACTGCTATTACCACCAACTGTTCCTTGGTGTAATGATTGGAGAAACTGACTTCAATTGAACCGAATTTCAATTTTCCATAATGTCCCCCTGGGATCGATAAACCTAACTTTAGTCTTAATCTTAAACATCTGGCTTGTGCTCAACGATTCCTGTGATAGGGATCATACTCACCATAGCCCAGTCCAGGATAGGTGGTTATGGAAGATGGACTGAGAGCTTGAATAATAATAATAATAATCTGCGATGGGCTGGCCCCCCGTCCAGGGTTGTTCCCTGCCTCGTGCCCATTGCTTCCGGGATAGGCTCCGGACCCCCCGCGACCCAGTAGAATAAGCGGGTGTAGAAAATGGATGGATGGATAATAATAATAATGATAATAATAATAATAATAGTAATAATAATAATAATAATAAAAATAATATAGGGGGTGGGTAGGTTAGCACACAGATGCCAGTGTGCCTGGGGGGTGCCGCCAGTATGCTTTTGTGCAGCTGTTGCTCTGTGTAAATCGCTCCTTTGAGGCTGCTATGCATTATTTACCTTTTAAGTCTTCTCTTACTCTTTATTGTCCCTCGAATGGCATCACCCGCAGGTAAACCACATCCAGTCAATATTAGGGAATAATACACAGCTAACAGGCTCTGTTTTATTAAATAAACCAACAAATTGAATAAATGATGCGTCTCCATATTGAGTGACTTAAATGCATTTCGGAAGTTGCGAGTTGTTTTCAGTAAACGCCCAAGACAAATGGGAAGCCAGTAAATACTGATGAACGCCTGTCTAGATCTGCGGAGCCCTTTCACTGGTCAGCATCAGCATCTTTAATCTAAAACACTTTAATAGGGAATATTTGGTCTGTAAAGAAGAAAAATACTATTCCCTGTCCCAACCGCAACCTTAAAACTTAACCAAACATTAATAAAATACAACTAAGTAAAAGAAAACACTATTTCTGAAAGACTAAGAAAGGAAGGACTAAATCTAATAATAATCATCTTAAAGGATAATCATGTGAAGTTCTTCAATGCAGGAGTTCTGTTACTGAACTGCAAACTGGGTGATGAGGCAAAATCAAAGAGCTCATTGGGAGACTGCTGATTATTTGATGTCAGGCTTGTCAAGCAGGAAACAGCAGATGTTCTGTTGCCATGGTTGGCTTCCTGTAGTGAAGGAGAGGACTGATTTTACTCTAAGAAGACAGTAAAATGAACAAAACAAATGTAACAAAAAAGAATCTAGGCATTATACAGCATGAAGATGGTACCTGTGGCATTTTAGGCGATTTTGCAATTAATTGAATAGGGATTTGCAGATCAAAAGTATTTAATTGCTTTGTTTTCATTAATTAAATATATAATGGCATTTGTAAAAAATAATTAGAATTCAGCCACCAAGTATGATTGCAGTAGAAGCTTACTTTCATGTGTTTATCTGTTTGTTTATCTTTTTCCAGCCATGAAACTCAAACAACCTGCTGGGATCATCCAAAAATGACAGAGCTCTATCGTTCACTAGGTATTTTTTCTCTTTTCTCTCTTAAAAGCATCGTGGTCTTTCAGAAAACAAGTGCTGTTTGGTCCACAAAGCACCGAAAAACAGAAAAGTGTGTTGTGATTTAACCTAATATAAAGTTAGTCATTTGAAGTTAAATTTTGTTGTATAGCCATTTTTATATTAAATATTCCCGTTTGAACTGTCGACCGTTTTTAGGAATTGTACCATAATTTGTTTGCTCACACTAGGGGCCGTTGAATTTAGCGTGTATTTTTTCTTTTGGTGTGTTAGCATATTCCTTTCACATTCTGCCTAATTATTTAACGTTTGCTCTGCTAAGCAGCCAACCTGAACAATGTGCGATTCTCGGCTTATCGGACCGCCATGAAGAGCCGGCGAGTGCAGAGGGCCTTGTGCCGTAAGTGATCGTCGCCGTCTAACGTGCTTTCGGAGGTTATTCTCCCCCCCCCCCCGAGGCATCAGTTACTGCATGCTCCCTCCTGACCCCCCCCACCCTTGACAGTGGTGAGAGTTACACAAAGTCTACCTTCCTTTTTAAAGTCTTTTTATTAGCATTTTTAATAAACCAGTAATATTATGATGAACACAATATTCACCGTCAGCCATTCAGTTTGCAGTACTTGTCACGGCTCGGTAAGAAGCACAAGCTTGACTCTGACCTTGCGGCAGCTGTCGTAAGGCTCCCGGCAGAGGCTCCAACACGTTTAAATGTGCGGCTCAAGCAAAGCAATGCAAATTATCCCTCTAATTACCATCCAGACAACAAAAAAGTTGCGGAAAGGCATTCAGCTTTTCATGCATTGCTAGTACATGTATTCTTAGTCATAGGGGACCCAATCACTGTTCTGTGAAATATTTATTTTGCAAAGGGTTTAACCTGAATAAAATTATGGGGAGAAGCTGCTGCTGGATCCCCTGCTGGTGAGGGCAAAAGTCCTTTTTTCAGGTCATTGCCATTTCAGTTTGTTTGACTGCTGAATATTGGATTAGTCACCCAGCCATGGGGCTCTGAAAAAGGACACAGACTGGACCTTCTGGGCTCAGTGGCGGCCCTGCCCATCAACACACATTATTAATGGTATTAATGCACTTTGTACTCCTTGTATTATGCAGGTAGAATGTTGTTTGCTGTTTGGTATACACGGGCTTTTCATTTCCAGTGCTGTTTCCCTCACTGTCTGTCACTTTTGTTTTGTTTCTTTCGTTTCTTTGTTTCGTTCAATCTGAGTTACTATACTTTATTATATTTACACGATAAGCTTGAATTCCGGTCCATGTTTCCACCTTAGATGGTAGGGAAAATGCTAATTCCCTTAATTATAGGACTGAAGTTTTACAACTATAGTTGTGCTGTTAAAATATAACAATTATAGACCTCTATGGGCAGAAGGTATGGCGTTTTTATTCCAGCTGAACTTGTAATTCATTAACTTTAATTGCAATTATATGCCTTGTAAAATTACATGTGACTGTGCCTTTATTGCATATAATTGATTTTGGTTAGAAAATGTCTTTAAAGTCTGGGAAGCGCTAAACAAATCAGAGTGACTTAGTGATTCATTTAATCGGTCTTTTAGTTACTTAATTGTTTGAGGACTAATGACCCTCAGATAATCATTAATCATTTCAAATAAAAAAAAAAAATCTATTATTCTTCGTTTAAAGTAGCTAGTCCAGAAGAATGTGCTTGTTTGTAGTTTTAATTATATATGTATATAAAAGAACAGTGATTCAGAAAAGGTTTGTAATCGGCTACCTCCATTATAAGTTGTACTCTACAGCCTTAGACAATGTTACAATATTTATACTCATCTAGGTTTTTTTTCTCCACCATCTACAATATTGATGATCATGTTTTGCATTATTTGGTTATCTAAAGTGATTGTTTTGGTGGAGTTATTCCATTCAGCATGGAGGCTGTTAAAATATTTCATTAAATCAACTTAATTGTATTATAAATCACACTGTGAGTTGGTGTGAAAGTAGCCTAGTTCGTAAGTATCAGTAAGGCCTTCGCAGAAGACAGTTTAAGATAAAGATGTAAGGAGTTACAGAACTTCCTTAGTTTGCTGTTTCTTAACTGTTCTTTGGTGTCAGCAGTTAGCTCTGCTGCCCTCCAGTACAAGCTGAGAGTTTGAATCCAGCCTTTGGGCGGCACAGTGGGTCGTCTTGTAGCCTCGCATCTCAGCTCCGTGTGTGTGTGAGTTTCTTGCTGCTGTCCAAAGAGACTTAAGTCCAAAATCCCCTCGATGTACAACTGGGATCGACTCCAGATCTACTGTAACCATGCATGAAGAGTATTTCAATGAAAAAAACCATTCAACGACTAATTAACTTTTTTATTAACTCGGGCTTGATTAAGGTATCCGTTTTGTCCTTTGTGGTTTATTTTACGGCTCTCTTCCTAGTAGTGTTTTTGGTCTTGTTTCCTCCTTGGCATTATTACAAATCCATGCCTGGGTCCCAAACCGACTTGCATTGTTGCAGATGAACCAATTATCTCAATTAGCAACCTTTTCACTATAAATTAAAAATTTAATATGCTGTGTAATTGAACAGACTCAATCAAACCTAATTCTGTTTCATTCTGCTTTTCATTGTCTTACACAAAAACTTACTTGTTGGTAAAAACAGAAGTATTTTTATTGTTTTCTGTTTCACATTTGCATCCTGTAGCCTACTCTTTGATCACTGGTTAGTATAAATGTTCAATATATTATACATATATATATATATATATATTATACAGAGAATATATGATTTGAACACAGCTGTTGCATCCCAATAAAGGAAAAAAAAACTTTAGTCTTATGTAGTAACAGACTAAAAGTCCCCTTTTATAGACCCAAACAATGCAACTGAGAAGTCGCCCTCTATTCAAGCAGAACATATTTATTCATGGCTAAACTGGCTTGTTTTGTAGAGACTGTAGCTTGGAAATGACTTACAATCCTTACAATGATGCATTCATCATCCATCTGAGGCAAAGGAACAAGATTTATAGGGGAAAGTTGCCACTGAACCAACAGGGTCAATTATCCTTCTGCTCTCACTCTGCTGTTCTGAATTTAGTGGAAAGGGCAACAATTGCGTGACGTAAAGGCCAGCTTGGTACAGATGTTCTGCATGGCTTTCCAAATGCCTTGTTTCTCATTAATGTCAATGCTTCAAAACAGGAAGGCCTGCTCAATATCACCTACAAATGCAGTCATTTAGGATGATGCTGTCCGTTTGGAAATGTTTGTTGATCGATAGTTTTGAGGAAACTACAGATCTACAATTAAGTAACAGAAATATTGACGGTGAGGGTTTTTTTTAAGAAATGAATGCATTTTGTAGGTCATGCTTTCAGATTCATCTCACACATATTGCCTGTGCATAAATAAACAATGCCATTGTCCGTTGCCTTTCAGTTGATTTATTGGACCTGAGCACAACCCAGAAGATTTTCGAGCACCATAAGCTCAGAAATGGCAGGCTGTTAGATGTGCCTGACGTCATCAGCTGCCTGACCAGTATATATCATCTGCTGGGGAAAAACCACGCGGGCCTGGTCGACGTCCCTCTCTGCGTGGATATGTGCCTCAACTGGCTTCTCAATGTTTATGACATGTGCGTCTACGCTGACTTGCCATTCAGAGCACAAGCAACCAAATTACTGTAATAGAATTCAAGTGTCAACATTTTTATTAAAAACAAGAAAAATGAGTAACTATTAAAAGTGTAGTATTACCCAATATTGTGGTGCAGTACTGCAAAAATTTAGTAGAAAATGAAACTGACATGTCCATAGAGAGATTATGACAGTATCATCCTGCCAGATGTTGTTAACTGCTGGAGATGAATCCAGAAGCCTGAATAACCAACCATGCATTGCTAATTAGTAAGCTGATGTTTTCGCTATGTTTTCTGTAGAGGTCGGAGTGGGATGATTCAAGCACTTTCAATGAAGATTGGATTGCTGTCTCTCTCCCAAGGGCATCTGGAAGACAAATATGAATGCAAGTATACACAAAGCTCTGGGTCTTCCATCCGTCCGTTCTGATGTGTTAAATTATTGTATTGTCTCCTGAATATGTAGCAATTTTATCATCATTCAGTGCAAAATTAAGTGTTGTTTTTCTCTTTGTCTTCTATTGTTTTTTTCTAGCTTTTTGTGTCTAGCTAGTTTTGGGCGTATTAATAACAACTGATCTGCTGTATTTGTTTTACTTTTAACAATTATTTAAACAAGTTTCAATAAAGAGTATATTAGAGGTATTATAAAAATGTAAAGCTTTTTAGAAATATAAAATATATGCCAAAAACAGTAATATGTAGCATAGTATACCTAGAATATAACTCACACACTAACAGAACTCTTAAAATAGCCTGTGCAGATATGATAGTAATGACTACTTTATATGTAACTTCCGAGTAATTCTAGCTGGGAGAATGTCCAGTGCAATGGAAGAATTATCCCTCTGAGTGCTGTTTTTGGTCGGCACGTCGGGACCAAGGGGAGAAATCACATATATCACTGTGTAACAAGACCTGACACCTTCAGAGGTCTCCTATGAAGAACAGGGCTATATTCGGTTCAGCTCCAGTGTGGCTGCACCTACCCGCACGGTTTTTACACGGCCCATCGGACTGCCGTAAATGACACCCACTGCAGAGGAATCAATACACTTCATCGTGTATGAGCTAACCGGCTTCAGCATGTTCGTTACCTCTAGTCTAAGATAATGCCGATGTACATTACTTCTCTTACACTGTATTTGCAACTCTGTAATTATAACATTTCTCGATGCAAATCACCTTCTATGCAAAACACTGTATTTTGCCAGAGGGTATAGAAATAGCATGTCCAGTCTTGTTATATGTGGAGGTTAAAGGTATTTTTAGAGCTGCCTTGTTCTTCTCCACAACCCAGCGCCCTTAAAAGACCTCAGAAGACCTTAACATTAACATTCCTGTACTTGCATGATACTACAAACAACTATACTAATAAACAGTGAAAGCTGAGTAACAGTAAATGGTTGTTATATAGTGTAATAGTCTTTAGAAGCTGTACTGCCTCTAAATCAATATCATTCAACGTTAACATCTTTTGAAGATGTTTGACCTCACTTACTCCTGCTTGTCTTGCTGACTCTGACTACTCATGTTTGTTTTTATATCTTTTGGTGTGAAATTCTGCACGGTTGGTATGTCCCAGACTTGTTCAGGCAAGTGGCTTCCCCGGAGGGATCCTGTGACCAAAGGCAGCTGGGAATGCTGCTGCAGGATGTTATCCAGATCCCGCGGCAGCTGGGAGAGGTGGCGGCCTTCGGGGGGAGCAACGTCGCGCCCAGTGTCCGCAGCTGCTTCCAGCACGTACGCTCGCCGAGCCCACACTAGCCAAGGGCAAACGGGTGCCGGACTTGGCCGAGGCACTTACGAGAAATCCCCCACATGACGTAGTACAAACGTTGGGACATAATTTGAATTTAGCTCAAAGGGTAACAATTCCATGTAACAAAGTATGTGATTAAAGTACTGTTACATAAATGTTATAGTCTTGAGTCACGTTTTCGTGTATTTGAAGCTCAGAATTAAATGGGCAATAAATTTTGTCCTTGTGTCCAAAAATACTTCTTTCTGATCTCCTTCATATATTCGGATCCTTGAAGGCTGCAAAGAGCATTTATAAACCAGACAGATTCTCCATCTTGTCCTTGACCACAGACTCTCACTTCCTCTGATTTGGCACTTCGTATAGGAGTACGTATCATTTAATGTACCATGTAATGAAGAGAATGTGCCCAGTGATTTATTACCCTGGTGTAATTGATTCATTACTGTGTAATTGTACAAGTGTCAGCCTTCCACGTCAGCAGCCGGACTTGAATTGAAAAGGTCTTCACGTTGTTCTACTGTATGGAAGCGATTCTACATGCAAGATGTTAAATAGAGATGTCCTTGCCCGGCTCAGTTGGGGAATCCTACCCTGTTTTCAGACTAGTTGATATCTGCAACTTAATCACCATGGGTGGAAATAAGGGAATATCTTATTGGGATGAAAGAGGAAAGCTTTAGGTGTGTTTTTATATGATTGACCTAGGAGGATGTTTGTAGTGTGAATGAGAATTGACGCTGGTGGTCTTCTATTGAAGTTGCCAGGCTGGCCACAAATAATTATTGGGTCTGGAACATAATTACTTCAACCGGGATCCCATGATATGCAATCTTCCCCACCTGGGCTCCCTACTGGCCCCCCCCCCCCCCACCCCCC
>JABFEB020000026.1:16626133-16652564 GCA_019775895.2 Stomatorhinus ivindoensis
TGACTTACATAAACTGTGCTTAACATTCGCATTCACTTGCATAAGCTGTGTGAATCAGTCTGACTTACATAAACTGTCCATACGTTTCAGCGTTTAAGTCGTTGATATTTAGGTGATTAGTTGTTAAAATAGAGACTTTGCTCTTCTACTTGTTTGCCCTCCTCTGTCCTTCCAGCATGGCGGATGACAGCACCCACATCTCCTACCTGCCCTCTGGGGGCCCAGAGCTGCCCCTCTGCCACATAGAAAGCCCCAGCCACAGTTGGGATGCGACTGATGGAGATGGACAGGTCCGGATGGAGGACACCATCGGCCAGATAGAGCGTGAACAAAGGTAACCCCCCATACGCTATCAGTCAACGATAGCCCTGCCCCTTCATCATCACCATGTGAGTCACCTATAAATGAGAAAAAGTAACCAGATTAGGGGCATATACAGGGCGGGGCTACAGAGGCACTGTCACTAGCTGAAAGCTGATTGGCCCCAGGATTGGCCCCTCACCTGTCACTCACTGAAATGACACTCACTGATTAGATAACGATATGGTTGGCTCCTCTTTTGCACCCACCTTAAATCCTAGATTCACCCCTGAACAGGGGTGACCATTGGATAGTATAGAAGTTTGCTGTTTGGACTTGAATAAACTAGAAAGGACTAAATTATAACCATTTTCCATAACCATTTATACAGCCTTGTAATGACTTGAGTACCTAAAACACATAAATCATACCCATATATACTCTCTATCTGTGCTCTGTCTGTGCTCTATCTGTGCTCTGTCTGTGTTCTATCTGTACTCTGTCTGTGTTCTATCTGTGCTCTGTCTGTGCTCTATCTGTGCTCTGTCTGTGTTCTATCTGTGCTCTATCTGTGTTCTGTATGTGCTCTGTCTGCGTTCTATCTGTGCTCTGTCTGTGCTCTATCTGTGCTCTGTCTGTGTTCTATCTGTGCTCTGTCTGTGCTCTATCTGTGCTCTGTCTGTGCTCTGTCTGTGTTCTATCTGTGCTCTGTCTGTGCTCTGTCTGTGTTCTATCTGTGCTCTGTCTGTGTTCTATCTGTGCTCTATCTGTGCTCTGTCTGTGTTCTATCTGTGCTCTATCTGTGCTCTGTTTGTGCTCTGTCTGTGCTCTGTCTGTGGAGTTTGCTTGTTCTCCCTCTCAAGCTGGTTTTCTCTGGCTGTCCTAAGACTGTACTTAGGCGAACTGTGACTAGTATGAACTGCCCCCCCATCCAGGGTGAGCCCCCGCTTACCCACCAGACCCAGTACAAGATAAGCATAAGCTTATTTGGAGGATGGATGGATAACAATGCATGTTTTCAGACGTCATTTTGGTGTCTTTTAGTCCATACTTATTTCCTTTTATATTCAGTTTGCTAAGTCATCCCGCATGTGTCTGGAAGAATTGAGGCCCATTCCTTTGATGCAGTCTGACAGCTATTTGTCAGATGGTGCCACACGAAACTGCTGGAGCCGATTAGAGCAGAGAATCATTCCTCAATCTGGGCCCCCCAACTATGTCCCAGGGAATTGCTCGTGAAGCAGGTAACCTTGCTAATGTGAGCCCCCCCGGTCACTTGATGTAGCAACATCAGCTTACGCTCTAATTACTCAATCAACTACTTCTGTTTGGCACATCATGAAATACGCATCAACCCCCCCACGGGGACCCCCCTAGCCATCCCACATATTTGTTATGTTCCTCCACACCAGATTCAAGTAATTAAGTAACATTAAGACCTTTATTGTTTGAATCAGGTGTGCTGGTTTTGGAATGACTGGAGGGGGTCCCACAGGGGGGTTCCCAGGGATGCAATCACGTACATAAAGAGTTTCTTGCGTGTTTATGTCTGTCTGGCAGCAGCTTGCATGCAGTCTACAGTGACCTGAAAGTGCCGCACTCTGTTGGGGACGGATCCAGGCCCTCGGAGTGTGAAGCGTCAGATTACAACTGCAGAGAGGAGGCGGAGGAGACAAACGAGGACTGCCGGGTGAAAGACGAGCTCCTGCCGTGGCACAGGAGCCTTCTGGAGGAGCGGGTTCAGGCCTTTGAGCTCCACAACAGGCAGACGGAGGCCCGGCTTCGGTGGCTGAGGAAGCTTCTGGATCAGGTGAGCCGTGCCTTGGCATATAGCCACAGCATATAGACAAGGTCATATAGCCACAGCATATAGACAAGGTCATATAGCCACAGCATATAGACAAGGTCGTATAGACTATATAATGTTAACGCCATTTTGGCAAATTAGCTAGAATGAAATATTTAGCTAGTAGATCATATGAACAGGAATCTTTGATTTAGTTACTTTTTCTATTAGTTTTGGGTTTTCAGTGGTATTCAGTATTGGGTACTCTTCTCGTTTACTTATATATTTACACGTTTGTGTATGTGGTACTATTAGGAATACCAAAGAATAATTCTCACTTTTCTACTTCCTTCTCCTTTTCCTTGCAGTCCAGGACAGGCACTGGGGCAAAAAGCGTCTCTTTATCCTCCGTATATGAGAACGTCCTGGTCCGACATTCCCTCACAGAAGGGGCCGGGATTTTGTTTGACCCCCCAGGTGAGAAGCAGGCGCACGACGCAAGGTGTGCCACTTACGTTCAAACAGGCGATTCTGCAGAGTCAGATCCGCATAGCGATAACCTCATCGCCGTCATCTCCAGCATGTCAAGGCGATCTCCGCGCCCCAGTCTCGCTCTTTAATTGCCTTTGGTTATGGGCGTGTCGGTAATACAGGGCAGAGTCTCTTCTGAGTGATGTTCAAGTGGAACAGGCCATTCTGGATGAATTACTCAATTTGTTAAAACGCTTGATGACTCCATCCATGGCCTCATAATGACATTACCCCTAAAAATATGGCTCTAGTCATTCATTTTAACCTTTAAATGGCTTTGTCCTTTGAATTTCTCCCAAGCTCTGTTTTCATGATCATGAGAGATACCCATCAGTTCTTGTCAAACTGAGAAGCAGGAACGACCTCTCTGCTGCAGTATCAAGGCTGACGTAACACGCAGCCCCACCGTCACGCTGCTGTAACCAGACTGTAGCGCCGACGTCACCTTGGATAGAGCTGTCAGCTAAAGCAATGCCAATTATAGGGATACTTAGTCAATCAGCTTAAAAATACACATTGGAATACATTTACGCCCCCCCCCCCCCCCATCCACTTTCTAACCACTTATACAGGATCAAAGTGATCCTGGTCCTCAGCCCATTGGCAGGGGCCCCTTGGATGGGATAAAAGAACAGGCAGGCATTACCACTAAGGTAAAGCTACTGTGTCCTGTGTACGATTGCTAAGTGGTCACTGTCTGTCTTTTCAGAGGAGCTGTCAGGCCGTAAAAACAGCACCGATGTCGCCAGCATGGAGGACGTCTCCGAGGCATTCCCTGCATCCATCTGTAAGCATCCTATCTCTTCTTCCTCCCTTTCATCCTTTCATATAATGTTTCCATGCTTGATTTTTCCTTGAAAGTCTGAGCAAATATCAATACTCGTTTCGATTTAGAATTGCTTAGGCCTGTACTATACACTGTGGGTATGTGCATATTAACCCATGTGTTGCTGTATTTGTTTGATTATTATTACTGCTTTTATAATCATTCCACAAATGTTTGTGAACATATATGTATTTTTAGCCACGCATAAGTGTTTATCGATCTCATTTTCCATAGCTGTGTCCGTTTCCATGCAGCGTGTCTTTTTTCGAGATTGTTTTCGCAGGATAGGTAACGTGTCAGACAGTTTGTCTCGGCGCTGACGGGAGAATGCTTCCTCAGACTTGTGATGAATTACTCCGGGTAGCTAACCTCCCTGTCTGGCGTTCTGATGTTCGCCGCGATGCTCCAGTACACAGCCCTTGATTTATTGGCCAGGAAGGGATCACGGCACGGACGCTGCACAGAAACCGGGACTAATGAGCACTTGTGTAGATATATCATCTCCGTCATTAGAGGGTTTCCAGTCGAGCCACGTCGTCCAGGATGGAGGCTTGACGGCTTTGTTTACAGGCTTGTGTCAGAAATAAAGGAGACGGAGACTCCTGAGCGATTCAGCTGGAGTGGCATGGGTCACTGATTTGATTTGTTAAATTCACTTCAGCTGCACGACCGGGAATGTACATTCTTTCATATCGTAGTGTGATTAATGCTCGTGTTTATCGTTGTTGTAGTACCAAGTCGCGCAGCACTGTAGGTAAGACACTGGAATCGTTAATTAATCGGGATAATCCATTTTAGCAAATAGCTGAATGCGAAGGCACTTTGTTTTAGAAATTCTCTTAATTAAAATCGATTCTAAACAGAGCAGGTCTGTAGTCCTGACATAAGCATTTGGAACTGTACGGCTCATTGTATGAGGCTTTTTCACGGAGACGGAAAGCCAAATTGAGTACAGAAAATCAAAGCGGTCTCACAAATGAAAGCGGGAAACGTAACGTACAGCCCGGAAGCGCTTTTGCTCATGTCGCTGAATGTCGAGATTATATAATTGCACTCCTAAGTGGATTTCTGTGTCTGGCTGTGGTTTTCCGAGCGACTTCGTCCTTTCGTCCTTCCCAAAACAGGAGATTCCGTTAGATCCAGGCCATTACTTTCACTGCTGTCTGCGGCCTTTTTATGTTTTTATGTCGCTTTGAACACCTGCATGAAAGTGATGTTAAAGCTGCAGGGAAATGGTGCACACACACCCCCCCCCCCCCCCACCCTGAGGTGCGAATAGAGGTGTTACCAGGAGCCATGTGTGACTCGTGTCTCGCACGCATCACGCACATGCCGTACATGTCACCAGTCGATATGGGACGCCTCTGGCGCCTCTGTCGTCACATCAGAGACAATGAGGCATGAAATTCTTGCAGCGTCCGCCTGGGCTAGCTGCCTAGCCTGTCATCGATTAATTTCATCAAAATGTATTATGTCCGGCAAGTAAGGGATATTTCTGGCTTTGAGCAGGTAAAAAATGCGGAAGGCATGCTTTGAAACCTTATGAAGAATTAGAAATTTATCTGCCACAACCACATACCCAGTGCAGGTTCCTGGTGAACCTGGAGCCCATGTCAAACTCAGGATGGCGACACCCTGAACAGAGTGCCAGTCCACTGCAGGAGCTGCAGTCAGGAGGAGCGTTATGCAAACGGAAATGACACATACAGAACTAAGGGCATGAAACAAGCACTCAGGCTACAGCACTGCACACAGTCACACTATAGAGAGATACACTTTTATTTAGGCAGTCCCATCCATCCACCCATCCACCCACCCATCCATCCATCCATCCACCCATCCATCCACCCATCCATCCATCCATCCACCCACCCATCCAACCACTTATCCTGTACAGGCAGCCTACAAAGCAGGAGAACACCCAGGATGGGACGCCAGTGTACCACACACACAAACCTACCCAGCCCTAAGATTAACCATAAGTAACTAAACATAATAGACATGAGAGTAATTTTAAAGAATGTTTTATAATATTTTCTGTTATTCCAGTCACAAGTTTTTATGGAATGATCCCCACAACATCAAAATAAGGTTTTCATCACAATACAGGGACATGTATATACACAATAAAGCACACATTCACACACTAGTTCCAAAAGTTGAAAGTCCACTATAAAAAACAGCTCTTTTTGTATATCTGTTTTGTACAGGAAATGTAAGTACTGTGCACTAGAGACGCTCACCATGGAAAGACTAGCCCTGCTAGATGGTACATCTGCAAGAGAAGAGGGACCAGGGCAGCATCACTTCGCCAAGCGGCTTCTGCCTGTGCAGCCGTGATGCTTTCACGACCTCTGACTGCGCTCAGGCTGCTTATCTGCGTCTGCGGCCTCTGTGAGGACTGATGGCCATGTGATACCATTACTGGTAAAATGGGCCTTGATGTTATTGCCATTACCCCCCCCCCCCCCCCCCAAAAGATGATAATAGCCTGGGTTGGCTTATTGGATAAATCACATTGAACACCCTCTCCTTTTGAGCATTGCCATGAGAAACAATCTCACACACTCTCAAACCTTCTTTCTGTGGCTGATGATCTCTAATCAAAACCGTTAATTTACATTGTGATGTATATCAGTTACTTTCCGAAGCCAGTTGTGTTTTCTAATTATGCTTTCTAATTATGATTTGAATCTGAGGGGAGGAAAAGTAAAGATTAGTGCGGCTTAATGTTGGCCAGAAGTGTTTATCAGTACACCATTTGAATCCAGAGATTGTAATCAGGTGTTTGGATCTGGTGTAATAATAAACATTTTGGGGGAAACATAAATGGCACATGAACTAACTTCTGTGTTTTCTAATCTCTACACAAGGTGTATATTTTAATGTAATAAGGGAGGGTATGATATTTCTGGTGAAAGTTTTAAAAGAAGAATTAGTCCCAATGGTGACCCATTGCTGGGAATAAAAGAGTGAGTGGTATAGGGTACTTGTGGTACAGGGTACTCGTGGTGTAGGGTACACATGGTTTAGGGTACTCATTGTATAGGGTACTCATGGTGTAGGATACACGTGGTTTAGGGTACTCATGGTATAGGGTACTCATGGTGTAGGGTACACGTGGTGCAGGGTACTCATTGTATAGGGTACTCGTGGTGTAGGGTACACGTGGTTTAGGGTACTCATGGTATAGGGTACTCATGGTGTAGGGTACACGTGGTGGAGGGTACTCATTGTATAGGGTACTCGTGGTGTAGGGTACACGTGGATTAGGGTACTCATTGTATAGGGTACTCGTGGTTTAGGGTACTCATTGTACAGGGTACTCGTGGTGTAGGGTACACGTGGTTTAGGGTACTCATTGTATAGGGTACTCGTGGTGTAGGGTACACGTGAGAGAGGATGCAGATCCATCACAGAGCAGACACATCTTCGATTTGTTGTACTCCTGGGAAAAATACTGTAGAGACAAATACCATCACAAAGCTCCTTTTGATTCTCGGAATGGCACAAGTATGATTTAAATCAGTAGCTTTAAAACAAAAGGTAATTGTTTTGTTCTGCCAGCCAATGAAGAGGAGATCCCCAGAAAAAAATTAAGAACGTGTCTGTCTCAGACATCTAGCTTGTCCAGGAACGCAAGAATGTTCTTTCTGTAAGCATCTGAATTCTGAGGTTTTGGGGTGTTATTCTGTATGGTCTGGTCTGGTACATCTGCTCTTAATGCCATTGTGTATGACTGTCTCTAGAGATATGAGACGATCTGAGGCTTGTTCTTGTGATCATTCGGAAATATTTAGTGGGGTTTCCAGTTTGTCGGTGTTTACATTACAGTATGAAGACACCATAGCTCAGAATACTTTAATACTGCTGAGTACTTGAATCTCGACTTGTGTTCTTGCTGAGAAATGTCAAAGTATATTTTCTTTGAGGAATATTGTGTTTGTTACATTCATATATCTTTGACTGTCGACAGTCGGTGGTAATGAAATCTACAATGTGGCCAGAATGATTTCTGTATGTTTTGTTCCAAATAAATATTTTATGATTTTTCAGCGTCATTGTATTTCTTTTATGTTCAGAGTAGGGATTATTCATCAACAGAACCAAGTTGAATGTGTCCTTAAGAACCCTGCTGTCAGTAAGCGCGCCGATATCTTGTACCTCAGTGCTCGGTCAAAATGTGTTTTGTGGTGCTAAAATATTATTAGTCCTATTTTTGTTATTTCCATGAAGTATAATCTAGGCATCATAATCATGCTATTGGCAGCAAGAGGGACCCTGTTGCTTTAACTCCTGTAACCGGCGCTGAAGGGTCTGATTAGGTGTCTCAAGTCCAACACTGGAGCCCCTCCTTACCTCACCAGACCCACGGAAATATCAATATATCTTTCCAGAGGTGCAGGGGGTCGGGATCAGCTTATGTTCTGGTTCTCTCCGACCTCATTTGCCACTACCTGTCCTGCAGGCAATCTTTAACCTGACTTTCATGGGTTCAGGTTTCAGAGAATCCTTCGCTTAAGGAGAAGCTGACTCCAGGAGACATCCTTCTCCACACCGGTACATGATTTCTCTGGATATTTTTAGACCCATATTAAAGGGGCTGCTTTTAAGACAGGCTTCAAGGCAGCTGAAACAGGCCACCACTCGCATGGAAGAAGCATTGTAATAAGCATAGAGATATGAGCTGTAATACTGTCAGATATTTACATCTTCTACACATGAGCTGAGACCTCCGTACTGTTTGGTGTGTATGTAAGTATGGTTAAGTTTCATACACAAACACACTTTTAAAATAATAATCCATGTGACCTGTTGCTTCAGCAAATCATCATATTAATTCATAATAGTAATAATAGAATGATGAAAGCAGAAATGCTGATTTATGTTTATGTTTGATAAATATTTCATATGGTCACAAAACTGCACATAAACATTTTTCCTTGCTAACACAGCAACTCTGTGACAGAGTTTAGTTTCAGTGATTTTTAATTTTAACTTGTTGGATTTAAATGTTCTGTTTTTTATAATATATACAGTTTCTGAAGGAATATTTTTAAAAGCAGGTCATTTTTTTATATTATTGCAACAGAAACTCAGAGTTTATGTTTTTCCTGCACAGAGTCAGCTATTTCATTGGAGCTTAATGAGGACACGCTGAGAAATGGATGTGTTTGGACATATTTTATCGCTCCGTAATGGTCCTATTACCATTTTGGATAATACCGCAAAATATGTGTGCTGCAATCGTTCCATGTTTATCCTCCTCACTGGAAACACGAAGGACCGTACCTCACAAGCAGCTCAGAGGCCACAGAGCCGCTAAATAGTCAATCTCAACTTGACGGGTCCTCCCTACTCTGCCTGTTGCAAATTTCATGGCCCGCTTGGCCCCGAGCGCCCAGCTCCCTGAAGTCACCCCCCCGCCATCGTTCTTCTTCACAGCACCAACAGAGGCCTCATTAAACAGAGCAGCCAGATTCAAGTATTTTATTCCACCCCTTCATTCCATTACTATGTATTATTTATACTGAGGGGTTTTTCTATATTCAAAGCTTGCATCGCTTACCTATTCGCACAGCGACGCTTTACCTTCTGAGATTTTAACCACAGAAATGGTGAATGAAACCTGTTCCTAAGCACTAGTACTGCCTTCCAGTATGACTCCCAACGCAGCTCCTGTGGCATGTTGCCATAGTGTGCAGCCCTCATGATGTACACCGAGCTGCAGGGTGCAGGCTTTTATGTTTATTGTCTTTCCGAGATTTTATTATATTATCCAGAATTATTTTTTGAAACTTCACATCACACAGGAGATAACCACCGGAGTACTTGTGCTCGTATCGTTAGCAGAGTGACACAATTGGTGCGTGGAGTTTGATATAAAAAAATAGTTCCTACATGAACTGCTGACTATGATGGCTGTGGATTATCTTCAGTAACTGGGTCATAATTTCTAGTAAGAGACGTTGTTGCTGAATTTTTCACCACAGAATCACCACAGAAAGATGCCATTCACTCCGTTTATATTCCAGAGAAGTCCGACCATTTCTACAGCCGATATCTCCAAAACGAAGCAACTCCCAGAAGGACCACCTACACGGACTGATAGCACTAAAGCCCCTCTAACTGCCCCTCTAAAACATCTATTTTTCAGTTTTGAGCTGAACTGCCCATTTAAAGTTGCTAACAAGCCACTATTTTGTCATGTACAGACAAACCACCTCGACCAAATAAGCATGTGAGAGTCAGTGGTCTAAAAGCCTCACTTCCTGTCCCAGGCACTTCCTGTCCAACTTGGTAAAACTTCAGTCAGCTTGTTAACACAAGGAAACATGAATTTAACAGGTGAGGTACGAGGTGGGATTCAAACCATGAACAGGACAGTTTGCCAGGCAAGAAAATGTGTGACCTAAGGACACAAAACCTGACCTCTGAACCCAGTACATAAATGTCACCATGCCAACAGACTCGTGTGCATAACAAAGGCCTAATACTCACAAGATCAATGGGTAACTTTCTTCAGAGTGGAGAGCAAGTATAAGGAATACAAAGAAAATAAAACAGTAGTGTTTTGGCTTCATCATTGAGATCCAAATAAACCATAAGACTACAGCCATGGCCAAAAGTTTAAAAAATGACATAAATATTTATTTTCACAAAGTCTGCTCCCTCAGTTTTTATGGTGGCAATTAGCATACACTCCAGAATGTTATGAAGAGCGATCAGACAAATTGCAATTAAATGCAAAGTCTCTCTTTGCCATGAAAATGAACTCAATCCCAAAAAAAACTCATTTCCATTGCATTTCAGTCCTGCCGACATCATTTCGTAAACACAAGGTGAGTGTTGAAGAGGACAAGGCTGGAGATCACTCTGTCATGCTGATTGGGTTAGAAAAGCAGACTGGATGCTTTAAAAGGAGGGTGGTGCTTGAACTCATTGTTTTTCCTCTGTTAACCATGGTTACCTGCAAAAAATCATCTGCAGTCATCACTGCTTTGCACAAAAGGGCTTCACAGCAAGGATATTGCTGCTAGTAAGATTGCACCTAAATTTTTGTACAATTGATTGGATCATCAAGAACTTCAAGGAGCGAGGTTCAGTTGTTGTGAAGAAGGGATCTGGGCACCCAAGAAAGTCCGGCAAGCGCCAGGACGTCTCCTAAAGTTGATTCAGCTGTGGGATCGAGGCACCACCAGGGCAGAGCTTGCTCAGGAATGGCAGCAGGCAGGTGTGTGTGCATCTGCACGCACAGTGAGGTGAAGACTTTTGGAGGATGGCCTGGTGTCAAAAAGGGCAGCAAAGAAGCCACTTCTCTCCACGAAGAACATTAGGGACTGACTGATATTCTATAAAAGGTACAGGGATTGGACTGCTGAGGACTGGGGTAAAGTCATGTTCTCTGGTGAATCCCCGTTCTTCAATGCATCAAGAAAAAATTGTCCAGAGAAGAAAAGGTGAGCGCAACCATCAGTGCTGTGTCATGCCAACAGTAGAGCATCATGAGACCATTCATGTGTGAGGTGGCCTTGGGACACCGTGCCATAAGGCAAAAGTGACAACTAAGTGGCTCGGGGAAAAAAACATTGACATTTTGGGTCCATGGTCAGGAAACTCCCCAGACCTTAATCGCATTGAGAACTTGGGGTCAATCCTCAAGAGGCGGGTGGACAAAAAAAAAACACAAATTCTGACAAACGCCAAACATTGATTATGCAAGAATGGGCTGCCATTGGTCAGGCTTTGGCCCAGAAGTTGATTGACAGCATGTCAGGGCGAATTGCAGGGGTCTTGAAAAAGAAGCACCAACACTGCAAATATTGACTCTTTGCATAAACTTACTGTTATTGTCAGTAAAAGCCTTTGATACTTATGAAATGCTTGTAATTATACTCCAGTATACCATAGAAACATCTGACAAAGAGATCTACAAACACTGAAGCAGCAGACTCAATACTTATGTCATTCTCAAAACCTTCAGCCACGCCTGTAAGTAATCCTAGAGGCGGTGCCCTCTAGTGGACAAGTATATTTATAACATAACACAGTTCACTGAAGGAGTTATTTTTACATAGCAATGACAAATGATTTTGTTTCACACAAAGGTGAAATAACTGGTTGGTTTTGCAGTATTCCCTTTTTGCAAGTATAATAATATTGAGCTGTTATGGCTGAATCCTATTACTGTCTTCACTTCATCTCTAATTCACTTAAAAGGTTGGGTTTTGATAGCTCAGCTCCTGCCGGCGTTTGGCAGTCAGGAAGAATAATTAGCTAGAAGCCACAAAAATCTGTGTTGCAGTGACTAGTTTTAAAGAAAGGCTAAAAAATTATCCTATTTGCTGAAAGGTAAAAGCCCTCAGGAATTGCTTTTGTGTACCTTTAGTGTAATAACTATATACATACATACACACACACATACTGTATACGTGTGTGAGTGTGTGTAACTATTAAACTGACATTGAGGTTATAAGACATGAAAATAAAATACAAGGTGACTATGGCACGTTTAAAGCACAGATACCTTCACCCCAGGGAACTGAATGCTGAGCCCATGACTTGAATACATGACAGTAGTTTTAAAGTATTTTCTGAGCTGGGTCTTCATGCCCAAGGAGCCGTTCAGAAGGCACGGCCCGATCAATACTTTCATTTCCTTAGACATCACCAGGAAACACCCCTGGTATCATGTAGATTGACCCTCTGCAGCAAGCTGAAATGCGTTTCTCTGTTATCTCCATTTTAAAACCCTGTAAATACCTTTTTATGACAATCTAGTCAACTATTATGAGTAGCTGGCTTCAGGCTCGAACTGTGATGCTGTCCTGGATAAGCAGCCACAGAAAATAGGTGGATCTGTGGGTATCGAGACAAATGACTTCAAGAAGGTTTTGCAAATAATGCATCAATCCATTCATTCTTCCAGCTACAGGGCAGAGGTATCGCTCTAGATGGGATGCCAGTGAGTCCCAGGGGGCATGCAGTACGAGCAGTTCTGAGGTCTGTCTTTTGGACTGCGTGAGGAAACATGCGGAATATGGGGAAAACATGCAAACACAGAGGACCAGGATACACCCGCCTAAAGGTGCTATAGGCGATCGCCTAGGGCACCATTTAATTAAGGGGTGCAAAAGTGCAAGTGAAAAACCTTCAAAGACCTCTGGTTCACTTACCAGACACGCAGCTGATGCACTGAGCTGATCGGTCCACATAGCGAGATGAGTCTGAACCGGATCTGGGCCGATTGTTGTTCAGAAATTGCCGCAGATCCGTAAACTGGATCCGGCCCAGTGTTTTTTTGCACAATGGACAAACATTGGTCCAAATCCGCTTTCTGGATTTGAAACTGATAAGGACCCTGTATGGGCCAGATTTACATTGAATGTTACCAAATCTGGCCCATATCAGCACCACACTCAAAGTTAAATTCGGAGAGGCTTTCAGAGGGGGCAGTGAGTGACTCAGTGGGCTAAGTCTCTGTGCCTGTGATCCGAAGGTTGCTGGTTCAAGCCCTGGCCTCAGCAGAGAATATTGTACATTAGGTGGCCTTGCACTGTGACCTCCAAGCTGTGAAGGGTGAGATGATGGTAGTGGAGAGGACATTCCAATGTACATTTACAAATGAGGCGTGTTTCTTTGTTAAATGTGACCCAGACTATTTTTTTCCCCGGATTGGATTGACTGCCGACCACTTCTGCTTCCAGATCCTACCTAGACATGTGTGGGCAGTGGGTGGCTTGGCAGGATAAGTCACTGTGCTTGTGAGTGGGAGGTTGCCGGTTCAAGCCCCAGCCCTGATGCAATGGTTGCATGTCCATGGGGGTCCTTGAGCAGGGCCCTGACTGACCCCCCCCCCCCCCCTGTGGGGGTGCATCATGTTGTCTGACTATTAATCTATAGGGAAGGTGTAAGAAAACCATTGTGGCTGTATTTAAGTTCAGCTCCAGTGTCCTAAGTAAAGGATGCTGGAGCATCACACTTTAATTTGCATAAGTACAGTTACACATCACTATACCTGCCCCACCTTGCTCTCTGCAGTTCAGCACATAGCATCAGCCCAAGTGTTTGTGGTTAAAGGCCTTGCTCAAGGGTCCACAGATATGGCATCAGGACCAGGGCTCGAACCAGTGACCTCCTGCTCATGAGTGCTGTGACTTAACCCACAGAGCCACTCACCAGCCACACATGTTGAGAGCATTCAGGACCTGAACTGGTCGGCAGTCAGTCTGAGAAAAAAAAGACTCAGTCACATTTAACAGAGAAACATGCAACATTTATACACATACATTGGAACAATTCACTTCATTACCATCATCTCATTCTTCACAGCTTGGAAGCTACAGCAGGGGCTTGAACTAGCAACCTTCTGATCCCAGGTACAGAGGTTTAGCCCACAGAGCCACTCTGTGTCCCCCCACACAGGAAACTGCTCTGAATTTAACTTTTGACTCACTGCAGCTACAAGCCAGAATTGGTAACAGTCAATTTGAATCTGGCCCATATGTGAACCAGTATCAAATCCAGAAAATGGATTAGGACCAGTATTGGTCCATTGTGCTAAAAGGCACCTCAACCAGATTCGGTTTAAGTTCGGAACATTTGGCCCACCTCCAATTAATTAAGACATCTTGCTATGTGGGTCGGAATAGAAACATTAAGGTTCTGAGTTCGTTTGCTAAATGACTACATCACCTGCATTTTAAATGTTTAATAATAGATATATTAAACTCAATAGATAAAGATATATTAAAATGATTAGGGTATATCCCGCTGAGCAACCACTAATTAAATCGGCTGCATTCAGAAAATACCTTCTACTCATTGCTGTTTTAAGACCACAAAATCAAAATGAACACTTACGATCTATCAACGAACATAAGCCAAATAATATCATTTAATTTGGAGTCTGTTCTATTTTTCACTTGACATTTTTACTTAAATTGTCAAAATATTGTACAGATTAGCAGGGTTTCCAGCTCGCACGGGGCTGCAGGCCTGACACGCTTTCAGACCCCGATCATACAGGAAATCTTTCGGTAAATCTATATCAGTCCGGGGTAAACCTAAAATTAGCTGCAAATCTATATCAGTCCAGGATAAACATAAAATTAGCCACATCAAAAGTGCCGGGGTAGTTTGCAAAACCGACTATTTTCAATGTAATCAAACATATAAATTCGTTTTCACGTGCGTGCAGATTAGCTCTAATTGAAAATTTCACTCCAGCCAACTGACCAAAGTGAAGAGATGAATCCCAGCATCGCCTCCTTTTTATAACAATATGCAACAGCAACTCACAATAATTCCTATATAAGAGGTTCCAAAATAATATTTATGCATTGTTATATCGCCATCTTATGGTGACTTTTATTTACATTAATTAAAGAAAGACGAATTACACGCACGCAGAATATGTTTGCGCGCATACATAACTGCGTGTAAACGCACACTCATACGAACATTTTGAGATGGATACTGAAAATCGAGACTTTGAGGTGTAGTTAGGTTACTATAGTACAGATGCGCAGACCGCACAACTGTTGCATTGAGAAGTCACTTGGAACCTAAGTTTAAATGGAGAACGTATTTATACGTATAACTCACCTTTCACAGACCTAAATATCAATGGGAATACTGGGAGAAATTAACACAAGGGAGCGCCTTTGAAATGCCATTATTTTTAGAAAATACTGGGAAAAAAGATGGCGCTAATTGGAATATACTATACTCTGAATACCCAAGAATAAACGGCAAGGATAACATTGAGAGCAGAAAAACACAAACGCCTACGTTTTACAGCCCACAGAGTTTCCAAAAATCGCATATAGATCATCATACGGCTCTTCTATGATCAGGAAGCATGCAGTTCAGTTACCTTTACATATACAGTACTGGACGTTGCATAATAATGAACTATAGTACTATAGTATAGTTATAGTATAGTTAAGGGAAAACGGCGCACATCACGTTTCCATCTTTCGCTAGACTCAAGTAGCACTTCAGGTTTTCCATGTTTGTGTAAGAGAAAAGAGTATACTGCAGCAAATTCCACAGGTTGGTAAGAAGATTTTATTTCAAACATGTTATGCACTGTTTGGCACACAAGACAATACGTCAGTCATCAATTAGGGATTCACGTGGTAAAATACTGCATAGATCCACTCAATGTGCGCCTGTTCAAACAGTTGCCACAGAATCAATCAGAATGTAAGTTAGACCTTCTACAATGATACCCCCTGACTGATGCTCTCTTATTGCTACAATTGCAAGGGATACCTGTGATGATGACCAACAGCAACACACATTTATGATAATAAAAATTATAATAAGCAAACAAAATATTAGTGTTAATAGTGAAAAAATACAAATGATCACGTTCAGCTGTGTAGGAAAACGTAAAAATAAAACAGCCTATAAATTCTATGACAGACATTCTGTTGACTTCACAATACTGATTTTCAGCACTGAGGTCGGAAAGCAACATTTTTAGTTTCTTATTAAGCTCAGTCCTTAGTTCTGTTCTAACATTATCTACTCACCATAAAATATAGCCTTTCTCGGATGGGGAAACTCAGTACGTTTCCAAAGCCAAAACATGACCTCAGTAACTAATTTCCATTTGGGAAAGAACTTCAATGACACTGAGATCACAGGCACTACACAACATCGAGACCGACATGCACTTTCTGCCTTGTAAACTGAAGCAAAATCACACATGAATGGTTATGGAAAGCCAAAACACAACAAAAAGAAAGTTTGGTTATAAATTAGAACATTAATATGCACTCCTATCCTGCAAACAAATAATAATAATAATAATAATAATAGTAATAAAACATTTCACACACAAAATGATAGATAACACTAGGTGGGCATATGCATCTTTTCTTGGAACCGTACCTGCTGTATCTATACAGTTTCTCGTCAAAATGAAAGCCAGCATACTTGTAAACGTACATTCTGGATACAGAAAAAAAGCATTAAATCGTGAATAAAGGACGGATAGGAAGGGAGGAAAAATATTTAATGGAGACACAGCTTGGTATGATCAATCCAATTTCTACTCTGCGATACTAGAGAGCACACAACAGCAAACTAAAAATATTGACCGCGAAAATAGAAAAGAGGAAAAACAGGGCGGAAAAGCATTTTTAACATTTAATTATAATTAAACTACACTGATTGATTCAAGTTACACCCACTGTTCATGTGTCTTTTCTAATGACCCGTATTACAATCAGCCAGCATCGCTTTACCAGAAGGTCTGTAAGGCTGTTAGAGGTAATTAACTCCACAATAAAAAGGACCCTCCCTGCTCTGGACACTAGAAAAATTATTCACATGCATTTAATCCATCTCATCCTCTCATTCATAAAGTAAAAAAAAAAATAGAAAAAACAATACCTTTCAAAAACTATTTAATCTGTATAAAAACATTTGAGAGAGTAAAGTTATTCTGGTAATGTTGACAGATCTGCCAACATTTTATAATTTAAAAAAAAGTCTGCAAATCCTGTAAACACAATCAATGCTACTGAGAATTAATTAAAAAATGGTTTTGGGGATAAGTGAAACACTGACTTTCCTCTCTGCAGAAAAAACAAGCTGATTTAAAATAAACACTCAATAGTAAAGTGCAAGGTGACACGTTATAGTAGTGTTTTTTTTTTTTACTTTTTATTACATACAGAAAGATGTAGTGTCTGCATTTAAGAATGTATTAATCTATTTAAATTGTATAAAAGGTTCTATCTTAAAGTATAATCCTCAGTTTATTATAAAGAAAAAACATTTTTCATCAAAATGTCTTTTTACAATTATTCAGCTAGATTATACCCTAAAACCCATTGTCAGCATTTGAATCAACACCATAAGAGGTACTTAAAGTAAATTGATTATATGCATAGTTTCCATTCATGAAAAATGGAGAAACAGATTACTTAGTGTAAGTTTGGTCAGTAAATACATAGATCCTCGAGTTTCCTCCTAAAATGTACACAATTTCTCAAGTTTTTATTGCCAAAAAAGGGCACCCGTTATGAATCAAACCGTGCAAAGTTTTTATATAAATAAACCAATAACAACCTTGCAGTACATTCAACCAATAAAAAGTCAGCATACAATTCGACCGTTAAGTGTTACTTCGTTAAGGCTCTGCTTTTCAATTCTGACATCACAGTAATTGAATTTACGAAATAAAAAACATTGACATAGAAAATACATATTTACATGCTGATAAGTTCTTAATGTAAAAGTAACCTGCAATAAACTGGATGAGTATTGAGCTACAATTGAGATTTATGGAGATCCATTTCATAGCAGAGGCTTGAGGACAGAGCGCAGCGAGCGGCCCTCTCTGGTGAGCTCTCTAGTGTAGCACATGCATGGTAGGGGCACCGCCTCCTCGCACCGCTCCACGGTGTTGAACTTGCACTCTTTAAGGTGGTCGGCCATGCTGGCGATGTTGGCGAACTTCCACTCGTCCACGGTGCCGAAGGCCGTGCTAAACTGCCACACCTGGGGTATGGGGGCGGGACAACCAAAGGCATCAATGATTGGTCATGGCTTCCCATGTCATAACAGTTGAGGAGACCTGCAGACCATCTTATTGAAATTGTGTTTGCAATTCAGTCCTAAATTCCTAATTCCTTACAAACTTTGCAATTGCGTCATTTCACAAAATCAGATTGGTATTAACAATTTCCAAAGACTTTTATTAAGATCATACGATATGAATGAGTTCACAAACCTTGTCCTTTATCTGCCACGACGACGACCCATTAGGCAGGAGTGTCTTCTCCCACAGCAGTACGACCATCCCACGCACCAGCAGGAGGCTGGCACAGACGTCCCTCATCAGGTGCGACACCCTGGAGAACTGGCACAGGCTAAAACCATCCAGGAAGGAGGCAATGTGCTGCAGAACCTCAAAGGGAAGGCTACTCAGACCGTCCCACTGTGACGCAAATGCACACATCCTGTCTGAGAGGGGTCTGGCGGCCAGTGTAGGAACGCTGGGCTGAACCCCAAAGGATCTCAGGTGGCGGTCGTGGATGATCCGGAAACCCTGCACAGATGGGCAGAACCGCCTCTGGGAGTAAGTGCAGCCATAGCAGGCTAGGGGACAGCGATGTTCCATCCAGCCATTGAGGCCTGCATGAATGTCCCCATGGACGTTTTTGAAGTGGGAAGAGAACTCGTCTCGGCGGAAGAGCTGGCCGCACACGAAGGTAAACATGGAGCGCTGTTTGGTCTGGTAGCGGGCCACGCACTCGAGGACCAGGTCCAGCCGGAGAGTGTGAAAGGGGCTTGGGTTGGAGAGCTGCGGGTTGGCGTGGTCACAGGCGGGGGCCGATGCTATATCGCCCACCATGGTCTTGGTCGCCAATATGGCGGAAGGGAAGGAGAAGGTCTGAGTGCCCAAGTCGATGCGGCAGCCGTCAACGAATCGGCTGTCTGAGATCCCCCGGCCTCCAGGGGAGTCTCCCAGGCAGAAGAGCAAGGCCGCGGTAATGACGTCAATTCCGTGGAGACCCATTGGGTCGTCGGTCACTTCCAGATCAGAGGTATCCACCGATTTGTCTTCCTTCTTCACTCGGAAGGGGCAGGCATCGGTGAAGAAAGCCCGACGGCCGTTTAGCGTGCATATGCTCATGCCCCTGAGCACCTGCAGGTTATGCATCTTGCGCGCCAACCATCTGTCCTCAAAGACAACAGGTAGGTGCTGCAGAGCATCTCCATGCACCAGGTCAGGAAACTCAATTGGAAGGGGTAGCGCCAGTGGTAGCGCCAGTGCTGGAGGCTGGGAAGCTGGCAGCTCCTGGGCTTCGAAAGATATGGAATGGAAAGGCACCTCCAGGTCATTTTCAGGCTGATCGATTTCAAAGGAGTCCATCTCAGGCTGTCTGAACTCAGCCGCATCCAAGTCCATCTCATCCCAACCCGGCTTGATCTGTTCACCCCATACAGGGTGGAAACCATTGCGTGGCAATCTCCTGTCAAACCCTGTCATTCCATCCTCCTCCAACCTATCCTCTAAAACTTCTACTAATCCATTCTGTTCCATCCACTTGTTCCCATCACTCAAGACACTTACTGGAAATTCACAATCAGTTCCCCCTACTGCTCCAAGCTCACAATCCGACTCTGTGTCACACTCCTGCCTATCTGCATACTCCAGGTCCAAATCTTCCTCTCTGCTCCCCTTGCTGTGTGCCTCAGTTGTCCCTGACTGTTTCTCCGTTATGTTTCCATTGACCAAGTCCATCTCCTTGGTTGTGTTACTGAGGATGTCTAAAGCTGCCACTAAACTTCTGCTGGTTTCTACTGTAGCTTGATAGAACTCACTGTAAGACTCCTCGTCTATACCAATGATCCCATTAGCTATTTTAGCGTCTGGAAGTGTTGACACTACAGCTACCTCCTCAGCAAAGCTAGCCCTTTTGTCAACGTTTTTGGACACCATGGATGCTACTTTGAGCGACTCCAACAGCATCCGCTGATCCTGCAGGGCCAAAGCCATGTCAAGCTGCTCCACCACGTCGATATCCTTGCTCAGGTTCTCATAGGACTTGCGGTCGGCGTAGCTGACGGGCCAGCGATTCCACTCCATGGTGCAACACACCACGCTCGCCGGGCACACTTTGAGGTGGGCGGAGATTTTGTGCCGGGGCACGGTGAAGGGACACCCGAAGTCACTGTTCACACATGGCACTCTTTCACGTGGACAGAGCAGGCGGTGCTCTCCAGCTTTACACGAGTGGAAGACCGCGCCGCACACCAGGGAGCAGCCGACCAGGTCGCAGGAAACTCCAGGCTCCGGCCTGACCATGCACCGCCGGCTGATGCAGTATGCGCAGTGTCTGTGTTGTCCCTCCATTTTATGCTTCACTAGCTCTGTGTGAAAAATCAAGAGGAGAAATCTGAGAGAAAAGTCTGGAAGAATGGCTTACTGTACTACTACTAACAAATATATATAAAACAGTTTCAGTCACAAAATAGGCCTACTGATAGTGGTTTGTAGTTTGTATACCAACTCATATCCGTTAGAGCAATTACATACTTGATGTATTTGGAAAACAGCTTGGCTTCCTCTCTTTCACGTGTGACATGTTGACAAATTTTTAAGCATCATCGCCAGGGATACTTCAGATCGCAGAGATGAACACGAGGCACAGAATTCACAAAGTGACTCCTAGTAAACATCACAACAGCTTCATTAAGAAATATGTCCTCTTCTGAAATATGCCACCTTTTTTTAGACATTGGACGTTTTGCAACTTGGGGCTTATGAACACAGCAGGAAGATTAAGTATCTCCATATCAGCCGCCATCAAGTGTCATCCAATATGACCAGTTTATTGGCTATCCATTTATAAAATATACACCCCATGATATTATGCAATACTGTTTTGCACCAACACTAATGTGTTTCTGCCTTGGAATTGGCGCAGTTCTATGCCAAGTAAAGTTGCTTATTTCATTCACTTAAAATGTTTTAAATAACAGCTCTGTGCGGTCACTGAAGAAAAAGACAACTCAAAATCATTAAACATAACAAAATACATATTAACTTTCATTGATCCCTAGGCATCTTGCATATTCTTACTAGTTGTATTACAACACATATTTGTTTGCCAATCGTGTTTTTGTAAATTAAAATGTATGAATTAAATAATACCTTTCCATCTTTCTCTAAAATGGGAAATAACGCTCAATTTTTGCCTATATTCTAATATTGGGTAGATTTCAATCCAGCTGAGTGTTCTGTCAGTGTGACAGAGGACATCATATCACCATGACAAGGGACAGACAAGGTTAGTGCGGCCTCCACCTCAATGTATATTAATAATGTTTTGTGTTACATATATAGCCAATGTGTGATGCCTTCAACAAATCACTTCTCTTATGATACAATGTGATATATTCATGCGTACTGTAGGTTTAGGAAATACAACAAAAGGTAAATGGCCCTTTTCAAACCCCCCCATACCACCTGTGAAATCTTATAACATGCCAAAAAAAAACAGAACCGAACTGAAACATAAATTAAGGGAAATATACAGAAAATCACTTAGCTTTTTCCACATTTAATGCAGAGAAGGACAAACAAAACTTTTGCCCGATTGTGGGTAGATATTTACCGATTGCCCTTATTGCATTAGCTGTGCTATAAAGACATTTCAGGTTCACATTCTGATCCACGGGCCCAACTGGGTACCACACAAAGGCATTTGAGACATACTCTCCAGATAGTTTCTTCCTGGCCCTGAAGATGAGGCCTGCATACTACAGGATGTGTATCACACTTCTCTGCTGTAGGCCTGTGTATCTGCCTGGTTCACTTCTGAACTATAGCCCTGGATTAACTGGTCCTATTATTAGTTATTTACCTTAAGTATTTATAGCTTTGCATTCTCCACAGCACCAACACCTCAGAACACATCTGAGAAATGCACCACTTTCACAATACCCACCACATACAATATTTGTTGAACACACACCAACATATAACTATGATTTTAAAAAAGCAATTATTTACTACACGTGTATAGCTACAGAAGAAAAAAAAAACATTTGATATTAAATGTATGATTAGCAAACGAGGATGATCACTCCGAACAACGCAAAGCCTTCATCAAGACATCCTTGGTAGTTACTTGTTTTGAAACAAATCCAGTAGAGGTCTATTTTTAGCATGGTGGGGGCTGTTTAGAAACCTCTTGTTATTCTCTGAGAGGTCACCCACAGGTTTGCAGGCTTCTAAACAGCACAGGCTGACACTTGACAGACACTCCACCAGTAAGACTAAGTCATAAACACAATTTAAAGGCACAGTACATAGGACCCCTCTCGTGTTTAAGGACTCCTTAAAAGAAAATTCCCGACATTAAATAATTTAATTATTAACATTGTGTCAATTACAAAGGTCTCATTGAAAAAGTAACCTGTACATATGATACAATGTTGCTAAAAATCACATTGCAGCGACTATCATCATAGTAACTTTACCTTTTAAATTAAATATGCTTTTCAGTGTAGGCCTATTGGTCATTTAAAGAAGCGTCTAGATATGTGAAGGGACAAAGCTCATCCCAACATTAAAGTAGCTTAGTCTGCTTAGTGTTGACTTGTGCCAGTAGACTTGGTTTTACTTTGGCAGTTACATCAGTGGCATGCTGATGAGCGGATGCTGGTTTCCTAAAACTATAACAAATGGTCAAATTATAATTCTGCATTTAACTGCCAAATGCCGACCGTTAATCGTTCCTTGCTTTGTGCTTTCTTCAAACACACGGGATAATTTTCCCTGCCCCTGTAGGCCAATGTTTATCTGTAGCAACTTCATTAAATGCGAAGTTCGAGTCCCTATAATTACTGAATTGCGTTTCATGTAAACACACTGAATTGCATATAAAATGCATATCCGGGTGTGTTACAGTGTTTCCGTATAAACATTCTCGCTATTTTCTTAAATGAAGGGCATAAAACTGTTTTTAAAACAGTTTATGCATGTGTGTGTTTAATCACTGTCTTGGAAACAAAACTAGAGAGGATGCGTTGGCAGATTTTAGAGAAAAGCGCCACAGGGTAATTCAATATGTATCCTTTGTTGAAACTAATGTTTTGCGCAGCATATCGACGTCAGATAATGAGTTTAAGGCCAAATTGTGCCTGTACATGCAAGGAAACCGGCTCTTGGAATTCAGACCTGCTCCAGGCTCTAATTGACAGGGACAGAGATAGCAGGGGAAGTCCGTCCTGATGCAACTACTGCATGCTGTGCAGACACCGCCCTAGCTGCCGGTGACCAACTACATACACATACACAAAAAAACACTGATTTCATGTTTTGTAAACTTTGATACAAAAGGTAAAGCAAGCAGCACTAAAACATACTTTTTCTTACATTTTTAGGGGAAGCTAGCAAACGTAACAAAAGGCCGGATTCATGCCAGGATGGATAACTGGCGAACTGGCAACCTTAGGGTTTTGTTAAAACCGGAAAGTGTGCAGCACACAGCCGGCGATTTTGCTTGTAAATGCTAAGTGTGCGGTGCGATGGTGACTTGCAGATCCACTGAATATTTAGCGATTAACAAAGTTTGCAGACGTGCTCCGCGGACTGGGCATTTCCCGGCCGGGATCCGCATAACAAACTCCGGCCTTCCGCGACAATGCATGAAGGCAGCCCGAAATACAGATCGCACGTCTGCAGTTCACCAGAAACGGCAAAATGTAATGAATACATAGATCTTGTGCTTATAGTCTATCATCGTTAATCAGCCATACCGATTTCTTACGCTGTCACTAAAGTTAGGACCCGTCATATCCCGGTACAGTATGGAAACTAACAAACTAATCTCCGACCCCATAAATACGAACAAAATCAAACTCGAAACTCACTTACCGAGTCAATACGATCAACCAGATCTTTGCTGTTACTCCACTGTTATTTGCTATTATTATTACTACATATACTTATCAGTTATATGCTACTTTATTTAGTTTCAAAGCTAGCACTTTCGCCGATCTATACTTAGTGCGTGTTGTTCACTGTCTGGGACGCTAGTGTGTGCCGTCATTACGCACAGGGTTACCAGACTGATCTCCAGATTGAGAAACAAAGCAGCATTTATTCATTCAATTTAATTCTTTGTATAAAAAGTAATCTACAATTACATTAATTGTCTATAAGCTATACACTGCACATAATAAAATAATGTTATTTAATAATAATAATAATAATAATAATAATAATTATTATTATTATTATAACAATGCGTTAATTTCTGTACATTCGTTCTGTACCTTAATAGAAGTGGTGTATTCAGTTCCCAAGACACCGCTGAACCCTAACTTTTAATGTATCTTTGAAAGTTTGTCCTTGGAGACATCTCATTCCCACAAGATTAAGAAATACAGACACGAGGCTGGGTACATCGTCACCTCAATGGGAGCATTTCCTACATTAAGGAACACTGTGTTCTGATTCGTCATTACATTAAGCAGTTAATGTGCTTCTGTATTTTCATTTTTGTTCTCTTGGTACTAACAGTATTTTTCGATGAATGTAACAACGTATTTGTATATGAGATGTATACAGTACAGTCCTTCAAAATGTCAATTTTCGTATCTTTTAAATTCAACAAAACGTCCATACTGTGAATTATGGGCTCAAGCGTAAATCTGGGGACAGAAATTGTATTATTACATAATGACATTCTGGAAACACAAAATTTAAACCTGATTAAATATTCGTGAATTTTTATTGCTTTATTTTTTCAAGAAAAAGGGAAGTTTACACCACTTTTCGCAAGTCCCTTACACCTTTATTTTAATTTTCCATTCCATATATTTTATTTATTTATTTTTTGAGATCTAAAATAAAATAAAACATCTGATCTACAATATATATATATATATATTGATTTCATAAAAACATTTGAAAAAAAGAAAAAAAATAACTTGAAAAGCAAAGGAAAACTAGGGAACAAACATTTACCTACTACTCCAGTTTTAACCCGAGCATCATCCCGGCCTTGTTAATTAGTCTGATTAATATAATACACTGTACAGAAATGCACAAGGGCAACAAGGTTCATAATCTGCTAATTTTGTTTGGTGCAGAGAAGATGTGTGACTCTATAGGAGCTCGTGTGGACTGATTAGACATCAGGAAGTCACCTCCGAAAGGTGATGGATGTTAGATAAGGTAAGCTGTGCCTCCTGTGCGGGGTAGGACCACCTGGTCCGGAGCCAAAGCTTCCCGAAGACCGCCGAGACGAGGAGCAGGATACCGAGCAGACCCCCCAGGACAAAGGTCTCTACAGGCGGTAGACCACCAGCATCTGTGGTATAGAGGAGGATAGGCAGGCATTGTCCGGCCCGTTGTCTTAGACTGCATGGTGATTAGGGGGACAAGTCAGTATTTAAATGCTTTCTGCTTAATAAAGGCACTTACTGAAGCTAGCCTTGCCCCTGTTGTCCATCAGCCTTCTGATTGGTCCGTAAGACACCGTATGGGACATTGTGAGGTCTCTCCTCGTCCGGGCCATCGCACCGTCCCCAGAACAGTTCTGTTGAAATTAAAATTTGGGGTTGCATGTTTTTTTAAATGTACACAGCAAGATTTTGATTTATTCAATTCATATCCTAAATTACATCTTGATTAATATAATTGCAATTAAAATATCCATCTTTCTAGAGGTGGTAAACTTAGTCTTCTTACTTTAATTACTCATTATTATGTTCACTGACAAAAATTTTGAAATACTGCATTTTTTTTTTGTAACACAGCTTGCATTTGCTCTAGGTTATCATCTGCAAAACAAACAAAACATGATAAATTAGCCCTGATCCTTATCCAACCCATTCGGTTTTTGAATGGCACAGTTAATTTGCCTAATTATGTCCGCCAAGCCTGATTAAATGAGATTTCAGCTGCTGCAAAAGCCAGAACTTTGACACCGGCCTTCCAGGAACAAGCTTTAAAGGAACCAGCTTCCAGGAACCAGCTTTGAACAGCAAGTCACACCCCCAATAACAAGTAACTGCAGCCATGGTAACAATGTCATATACTGCTCCTCTTTCAAATAAACTTCAAAGCTGTATTGAATAATAGAAGAAAGAAAACAGGAGAAATGTAGGCTCTCCATCCTGCTGGGCTTCGATGGGTACTTACGGGCTGGCAGGATCCAGCTGTGTTGTGGCAGATCTGCACGTTACAGTGCAGGAAGACGTCCCTGTACGCGTTGCCCACAAACTTGAACATCTGGATGTGGAAGAGGGCCTCCGGACCTCGACCGTTCCTCAGGACCGTCAGAGTCTGCTCGTTTGCAACCACGGGGCAGCTGGGAAATGGAGTGGTGGATGGTGTTTTCATCCCGTGTTATCCCTCTGTTTTTGTTCCTCCTGCTCTGACCCTTGTGAAATTTCTCCAAAGCATACCTCAAGCCCCCCCACTCCCCCAGTACTGAGGTTTG
>JABFEB020000026.1:16680616-16697622 GCA_019775895.2 Stomatorhinus ivindoensis
AGGACTCACTGCTAATTAACTGTGACCTGTTGATATATATAAAATTTTGAAAACCAGTAAACATATTACATTTAATCCCAGAATCACAGTCTTTATTGCCACATAACCAGAATTGGTGGAATTTTTTTTTGGCACAATTTGCCACTGTTAGGGACATGGCAATGGTTAATTATAGACAATAATTAACAATCAGATCAAAAATAAATGCAAGACAAATAATACGAAACAGAAAGGAGCCAATGGAAGGTATAATGTTTTTCTGTACATTTATCTTAGCACCTAATGCCGTTCTCTGTCCACAAGTTGCCTCATAAAATGTCTTCTCTCAGACATTTGTTGCCCTATGTCCTGTTAAGGTTTCTGTCCCATGTCATCTTACCCTTTGTTGAATTACCCAATCTGCAGGAAACAAACAAGCAAGTGTCTGATTGTACTCAGTACTTGTGCCAGTACAAATGACATTAAAGCTATTGAATACTTTGAATCTTGGAAACCTTATATCCTTCGAGATATGGTAGTCTGCCCCTGCCCAGGGCTTACTGAGAGGATCCAGGTGCTGGATAAGGATTCATGAAAGATGGATGGAAAATAAACAAGAGCACCTTGCGTCGCTGCATCTTTTCCGTATCTTTCTTTCTTCAGCATCCAGTTGACGGCCTGACACTGATAGGGTCTGAGGACTGGGATCAGGGCTTCATGCTGGACCTGCACCGTCAGATCCAGGTCCTCCAGCTGGTGAAGGTGCCTGACGTAATCATACAGCTCCTCCACATTCTGCCGCTCCAGCTCCATGTCGCACTTCCCCTCCTCGCCCTCCACGACCTCTGCCGGGCAAATAGGGACACGATCCTCAAAAGTCCTCACACGCCCCCCCGCCGCCCCCAATGAAGGATTCAGGGAATACCACGGGTTACCGGGAATGATGAAGTCGTAAAAGAACTCCATCAGCTTCTGCATCAGCTGGTTCACTTTTCGTATCCTGCCGTTCCCCTCGCTCAGAAACTCCGGTCGTTCCAAACCGGCCTCCAACATGTAAATTCCAACCTGTCATTCCCAAAACACAAGGGCAAAAATGCGCTAAACAGCTTTGATTAATTTAGTTCAGTGGTACTCAAAGTGTGCAACGCCTACCCCCGGCTGGTACACAGAGCACCCCCACCCCGGCTGGTACACAGAGGACTGTGGTAATGTGTCGCTGTGATTCAGGTTCTCTCCACCCGTGTGGTACTTCGCTGCTTTGACCTGATCCAGAGTGGTGCTTGGACCAAAACGTTTGGGAACCACTGAACCTCTCTGCCACAGGTGGTCTTCATTTATGATGGGAAGGTCACAAAAAGTGGATCCAGTTTTCAGAATGCTTAAGACAGATATTAAAGTGATATGGGTTTGAAACGTTTATAGCGGATGGTCTGGTGGAGCCTAAGCTTCAACACATAAAATCCATCAACGTAAACGATAACATCTTCTGTGCAAGATGTAATTATACATCGTTATGTTACCTTGATGGAAACCCTGTTCTGTTCATGACAGAGCTGGATGATCCTTCTTCTCTGCAGCCACTCCAGGTCTTCCAACACTGGGATAGCGAGAGAGCAATCTACCGGAGAGTCAGACACAGTGGCCTGGTCATAGTCTCCCTCGTCTCTGGCTCCAGCATCTTCCAGACGGAACACACTAAGCCGATCACCACTCCACTGTAGGACAAAGCGATTGTCCTCGAGACCCACGGGACAGCTGCTGGTGCTGAGGTAGAATTCGCCGAGTAACGCCCTCCAAGCCTGGTCCCCATCGGAGACGGGCACTAACGCCAGCCTGAAAGGCGCGGGCTTCTCCGAGGACGAACACAAGGGCTCTTGCTTGGACTCGGCCAGCACTAAGGAGCTAGAGCAGCTGGCCTCGAGGTCATCTTTTCCCACGGCTGAGGAAGACACCAAGGAGGACTCCGAGGACAGGATATGGTCGTCATCCAGGATGATAGCTTCACTCCTCCTGTCCTCGTGCATGTTCCAGTCGAGCCTCTTTTTGGCTTCATCGTCCACCCTGACAGGCGGAGCCCGTTTCCTTCTGCTACTCATTAAGGAGGCTTCTGTTGGGAGTGGAACAAGACAGAAACGTACATTCAGGTACAGACAGTCATTGTATAAAAGTATCATTGCAAAGGCCGCTGGCGTGAAATTGTAAATGTAGGAAAGCTGCTCAAAATCAAGTTTCCAAAGAGGGCGCTATAATTATTTTGCTTTGCAGTTATTCAGTGATAGAACACCAAAAGCTCTCATTGAGGGATCTGACCCCTCGTCTGTTTTGCAGTGACTTCTTAGCCCACTTAAGTACCCAACTGAAAAGGAAAACTTCCATATTGACCTCATAAGCCACGTTAGACTAGTAGGTCAGTACAGGCGACGCAACTGTCTCGCTCTGCGGCTTTACTTGATAAATAACAGCGACGATATATGACTGGAAATAGAGGAGCCAGGACATATCTGTGACCACAGAACCCCATCGCCATTGATACTGATGCGTTTGACACCTACTTCAGTGCAACGCCTTAGATCCACGTACCACCTCAAACTTCGTCAGCTTCATAAGGATCAAGCTGATTGTTATGTGCAACATGGTGCTAAGCCGTATTTAGATACACAATCGTCCTACTTACACCAAACTGATATGACTTGCATAAATTTCTGCGCGATTATTTCAACAATGCCAGCAACGTTTGCATACAGCGACCATATTTCAGCATCATTAAATATAATAATAATAATAATAGCAGATGAGAAGCATGATTTGGACAAAACAGTTTAATACGACTCCAACAGCTTGGAATAGAGTAGCGAACAAAGACCACCAAACAGTATTTACCAACAAGGTCCTTCGCACATATCACTGTCGCTATAACCTGATGGCGGATGAAATCAGAGGAACCGCTTAAAAGGCAGCGATAAAATCACATCGAAACGTTTCCATCAAACAAGCTTATATTGTCGGAAATAGGTGACCAACGCTGCGCCATTTTTAAATGCAGCAACAGGAAGTAAAACCTTTAACTCGGGGCGAGCGAGCGGCTGGCTGCTAATCGTCTAAGCAGACGCCAGGGGGCGGTGTTTACCCTTTTATAATGAACAAATTGCGTTACATAATTAGTTTACATTGTATTAGTGTAATTGGATCATTGAGCTTATTTGTCATTAATGGATTGTTTGCTCCTTAAAGGGATTCTTTTATGGCTTAGAAGCGCTATTATGATATTTAATTGATGTATATTAAAGGTGATAAATGGGATATTTATTGAATATACCATTTACACTAATGTGACGGTTATTAAATATACAGGTACATTGTATTAGATTTACAGAATAATTCCATCTAGCTTTCTCCCTTTTTGAACACCTCTGCACCCAGTAGGAAGACAATATGACATAGTAAAATTCTGTGTGTTTTTTATTCCTTTTTTGGTCCATCCATTGCAAGGTCGAAGTTGTCTGTTTGCCTAGAGTCAGGGGAATATTCACGCAGTGATGTGCTCTATTTTAAGCCAGAGGGACGCATTCTGAGCCAAGCTGACTTTGGAGTTACCATTGCCTCTCCCAAAGCTTCCCTGTTACTGTTACAAACCGAATGCATTTCTCTGTTACGTTGATCACCAGTCCACCGTCATCTGTTATGGAAGAAAGTGTTGAAGTCTGAGGTGGATAACAGTCATTTTTAAACAATACATACAGTTAACTGGTTAAATTTGCAGATGACACCAAGGTGAGTGGTGTAGCAGATACTAAATTAGCAGCACAGAGGCTACAATGGGATCTTGATATAATTAGCGACTGGGCTGATACCTGGCAGATGAAATTTAACGTAGATAAATGTAAGGTAATCCATGCAGGGAGCAGAAATATAAAGTACAAATATTTTATGGGTTCTACTGAAATAAAGGTAGCAGATTACGAAAAAGAGTGTGTATGTTGATGCTTCCATGTCCCACTCTGGGGAAGCAATAAAAAAGGCCAATAGGATGTTGGGTTACATCTCTAAGTGTGTGGAGTTTAAATCAAGGGAGGTGATGTTACATTTATATAATTCCTTGGTAAAACCCCACCTAGAATATTGTGTGCAGGTTTGGTCACCATACCTTAAGAAGGACATTGCTGGTATGCTGCCTTAGAAAAGGTGCAGTATAGGGCTACAAGAATGATTCCTGGTCTTAGAGGAATGTCTTATGAGGAGAGGTTAGCTGAACTGAATCTGTTTAGCCTCGTGCAAAGGAGATTAAGGGGGGACATGATCCAGGTATATAAGATTCTATCAGGTCTCGATGCTGTTCAGACAAATGGCTACTTTAATATTAGTATAAATACAAGAACTCGCGGCCATAGGTGGAAATTAGCGGGAGAACACTTCAAACTGGATTTAAGGAAGCACTTCTTTGCACAGCGTGTAGTCAGAGTATGAAATAGTCTTCCTGATAATGTAGTGCAAGCTAAAACCCTGGGTACCTTTAAATCACAGCTAGATAAGATTTTAACAACTCTGAGCTATTAAGTTCTCCCCAATCAAGCTTGATGGGCCAAATGGCCTCCTCGTTTGTAAATTTTAATTGTAATTATGTTCTTATTTGCTAAGCCACTTTTAGTATCTAGTTGGGCCTAATACTGTATACACAAGAATTCTTGTCAGTCATGTTGGATAACAATATAACAAATACATATTTCTAATGACTTTGTCTTGGCCATGTCATCTATCAATGTTCAAGCAAATAACAGTTCAAAAGGAACACCATTGATTTTCAGGTAACTCTGACAGAGGTACAGACTTTCACAGCAATGACATGTCATCGAGTCCGTTGTTTCGATGATGTCAGAAGTGTACGAGCAACCTTATTGGCCACAATGCAAAAAGGTATGTCTGGTGTAAAACCCGAAGAGCACCGATTGTTTAGTAAAGCATGGTGGTGGCCGTATCCTGTGGTGTTTTTCTTTAATTGGGACAGGGGGGGAGGACAGAAGCAAAAATGGATTATACCAAGGGGTTGCTGAAGAAACATGCTGCCCACAGCCAGGAAGGTGAAGATGGAAGATGGTTCACCTTTAAGCATGACAGTGACCCAAAGCATGAAGGTCAGTAGGGTCATTGTCCGATGGCCGAGTCGGGGCACTGACCTCAATCGCATTGAAAATCTTTAGGTTTACTTGAAGTGTGCAATCCGTCAACAGTTACCGAACAGTTACCAACTGACTGAGCTGCAATAATTCTATAAAGAAGAACTGGCAAATATTTAGACATGCACAGTTGGTGGTGTTCCAACAGGCTCAATTTGTTGTATGTTTTTAGGCTGTTGATCAAAAAAGTTAATAGTTTTGACAAAAGGTGGTGACTTATTATACCCACTCATTTCAACCTTTGGAGACAAGTTCCCAACTCTTTGATAATCATGATGAAATCTCATAGGTCTTGGTCACTCAATGTACCAAAGGTAAACTTTTGGCCACCAGGGAATATCTGCACAAACGTACCGCTTCACTGGAGTTAAACTGTATTATTATAAACTGTAGTATTATTATATGTCATACCGAGATGAATACATAGGCTCTGCTTTAGATACCGTCTGAGGTTGATGAAATGCTGCACATTTCTGTTTGTTTTGTCCACATTGACCTTGGAAGTGGAAGAAGCATCTCATCAGTCTTTGGTCCCCAAGGAGACAGACACATATATGCTCTCATGTCTCGTCTTACACTGTCTGGCTTTGATACTGTAGGGGACCCTGCCAGAAAGATTAATTGCTTCTTCTTTGTAACATGTTGCGAATTTATAGAGAATCCTAACTTATTTCATGTAAATCCAAAACAGTTTTGCAGCAGTTACCCCGACAGGCTTAATCGTTGCTTTCACTATTATGCTATAAATCCGAAAGTCAGGATATAATCTGACTTCCCTCACTGCCAAATATTAATTTTGCTATGAAAAATATTGGTCTGAATTCCTCTTAATGCACTTCCTAAATTCTGGCATAACAACGAACAATAAAATACTAAAATAAATGGCTGACATCTAAATTATTTGTAGAACAGAATGACATCTGGGATATCTTAATTAGGTCATATTATGGACTATATAACCTCTTACACGGAGATGGCGCCACCACACGGTTACATGAGGTAATAGCTTTTCCTCATTCGCATCGCAGTGCGATGATAAATTTCAATTAACGTGTCCAATCAACTTCAAACTAAGAGAAAACTGCAAATTTGCACGAGTACAATTGTGTTTACTTTTTAAACTTTTGACTCTGGGAGTTTGTAAGTAAGGATTCACTCAAAACCAGGGATTAAATTGGGGGAAAGTTGCCTTGTGCTTAAAAACGGACGATTATTCATTGACTGTAATTGCAGCCGTTTCGGTGCCTTAGCCAATAGCTATTTATATATACATGAAAGAAGGGACACATACAGACATAGCATAGTGGAAAATAATGGTTTCCTTTAATGCTCTTGAATGTCCTCTCCGTTAATCGGGGTCACACACTGCAGCGTGTGTGTCCCGGTTTTATGATGTACTGCGCAAGTAACAGAGAAAGGGGGCACTAGCGCTCAGAAGGTGGGAAACAAGAGACCCTTAACTTGAGCGCTAGAAACAAGTAGCAGGAGCAAGGACTGGCAGGCTCAGAAATCCGGGAGGGACGCGACGTCTCACCGAAGAGGGTATGTCGAACTTCTTACACCGAATTAATTGGGCTACAAACGACGTGGGCACAACCGCTCATTTGCAGAATTTCATGTGATGTCAATAAGGTAAATACTTTCTATGTGCAATATTTTTTTGTGTTTTTCAATGCACAAAGGCGTATTCGTTAAAAGCTAAATAATTAAAATCGAAAGCCAGAAGGAATCTTTAGGAATAAGTCGAATATTGTCCAGCGTACAGAAGAAATGTCAAATGTATGCATGTATTATCCATGTTGCTGGCATAGCATTAAAAGTAGGTGATTACTTAAATTGTCTTAACGAAGAACAATGTTTCGATAGTGTGCGTCATGTGTTGCTTCGCTGTTTGTTTAAAGCACCGCATGCTTTTTTCCCTGCGTTCATGTTTATGAAAGGAGAGATCAACATCAATGTACTTCACGTATAAAACAATACGCAGATGAATAATAAAAAACATTGGCTTGCAGTTATACTAAATCTATTATATAGGCTACATTCAATTATACCCCCCCCCCCCCCCCGTCCCCAGAAATAAAAGCGTTTCAAAATGCGAAAAATCGTTCCGCTGTCCAGCGTGCTGAAAGTGTCAGAATGGCAAAGAGCTGCAAATTAAGTTGCTCCATAAATGATAAGCACTAGATCAACATTGCTCTTGCAAATGATAATATATTTAAATGTATATTTTAAAAGAATTTATAAGGTCTGCTATTTGGAAGCTGAGGTTTAAGTTTCATTGGTATAGTTTGCTTAGAATTCCGTTTCTTAGATCAACCCATTTTTAATCGAGCGCTGACGAGGGGAGAAAAATATACGTAAGTTACATGTGTTATAAACTCAACAAGTGTACTCATAAAGAGCATGATTTAACTTCATGGAACTGCCGTTCAGAAAATTGAAAGAGCCGCTATTTCTTTCTCTTAACAGGTACTGTGCTCATGTGGACCGCTTTAAGAAATTATGTGCGCACGTAATGCTTACCTTACCAGACGTGGATATCCCAGAAAACAACTTTCAGCATCTCAGCGAAGTTCCCAGATGGATGTGACATTGTTGACGTGACGTGGAAGTGTGGCATACTCCAAAATGAGCGTGATCGGTGCCTTGCTGTTCCCGGGTGTGCTGCTCAGCGCATCTGTGCTCGCCAGTGACATATTCGAGCGGTCGCTGGTGCCCAGAGCTGCATCGCGGTCCGTGGCGAGGATGGATGGTGATATAATAATCGGGGCCCTCTTCTCCGTGCACCACCAGCCGTCTGCAGAGAAGGTGGCAGAGAGGAAGTGCGGGGAGGTCAGGGAGCAATACGGGATTCAGAGGGTGGAGGCGATGTTTCATACGCTGGATCTCATAAACGCGGACCCCAACCTCTTACCCAACATCAGCTTGGGCTGTGAGATAAGGGACTCTTGCTGGCACTCGTCCGTGGCCTTGGAGCAAAGCATCGAGTTCATCCGGGACTCCCTGATCTCCATACGGGACGACAAGGAGGGTTCCAAGTGGTGCGTCGACGGCACCCCCTCGAACCAGCCCCCCGCCACCAAAAAGCCCATTGCTGGGGTCATCGGGCCGGGTTCGAGCTCAGTGGCGATTCAGGTGCAGAATCTGCTGCAGCTCTTCAACATTCCCCAGATTGCCTACTCGGCGACCAGCATCGACCTGAGCGACAAGACGCTCTTTAAGTACTTCCTGAGAGTCGTCCCCTCTGACACTCTGCAGGCCAGGGCCTTGCTGGACATAGTCAAACGCTACAACTGGACCTACGTGTCTGCAGTGCACACAGAGGGTAAGAGGCGTCACTGTAATATTTGCACATATTATATGTAAATCAGTGGACGAAGCTGTCATTTTTGTAGTTTTCAATAGTGTAACTGTAAAACTATTGTCATCAATTGCCTTGATAATGCCGTGATTGACATTTCTAAAACTCTGGTGTTCTGAAAGACACAACATGTGACGCTTTTCAGCTCCATCACCCACCTTCCATGACAAATGTCCTCAAAGTCAGTAGATACCAGGCTTCAACCATATCTGCAAAGCTTCCCGTTTTTAATGACATGACCTACCTGGAGCGCAGCTCGAAGGCTACAAACCGTTACGTTCTTGAGTATGTTCTTGATAGTATCTTCTGTAAAGCTCTGAAGATCAGCCCAGTGTTTAGACTAATAACATAAACTTATATATTCTGCATAAAAGCTTTTTATAGTAGCACTTCAATATTTTAAAGTTTGTGTTTATTAATATGAGTCACATAGAACTTCCTGCCAGCAGCCTCTAGTCTTGAATATTTTTGTATAAATGTCTTGGCTAAGGTGACTTCTCACATAAGCGCAGACTCTCTCCAGTCCCTCTCCTGCTGTAATGCTGAAGAAATTCCAGCAGTAGATTGCAGTCTGACATGCGCTCTTTGTAACAAGAGCCTTTCCAAGTTAATTAGCCGAACACACCATATCTGGGTTTGATACCTGTTTGACATGTCTACATACGTGCTGTACTGTCTGCAACATGCATGACAATGGTTGTTCACGTGATGTGTCATGATGATAGACATGTTCGGTGAGATTCTACATTTTTCATTTTAAGAATTCCATTTTCCAGCAAAGAGGGGGGGGCTTTCTTTGTGACACATTACCCATGACAAATCCCCCTCCCCCAACAATTTGAGCACCTTCCACGGGTTGCTAAAAAGCTGTACAGCCCTGACTGGTCAGTGCCAAAAAATGGATAGGTTGTTATTCTGCTGCTTGATAATTGTGATGGGTGCCATTCTCTAGTGTGGCCCTGGTCCAGTCACTCCATTAGGGAGCCAGATTCGACTCATAGCACTTACCAGGGCTGACCGAACCCCCACAATACAGCAGACTCTTCATGCAGGCAAGCGGGTCTGAAATGTGCCGTGTCACTCTGAGGTGGGCGAGGACGTCACTTTCAGGGGATGGATAAGCGTGACCTGACTCATCCTTAAACACCCCCCCCCCCCCCCCCTTGGAGTGGCTGCCACTGTAATTAACCTGGCCTTGACACCAGACCATAATATTACTCAGCAAGTTCTCCGTCTTTCGGTCCGTTTTCACATGGTTGGTGTTGCCGTGATGTTTGAGATTCCGGTTGCATCATATTGAAACGCCTTCATCTCACTCGATGGTTGAGCACGTCCGATGCCCCGGGATCCAGCCTCTTCCGCGTGAGGCACTGGATCCCCATCCCGCCGTGACCGAGGCCCGCGATTTATCGCTTTCGCCACCGCGTCCAGGAAACTACGGGGAGAGCGGGATGGAGGCCTTCAAGGAGCTCGCCTCCCAGGAGGGCCTGTGCATTGCCCACTCGGACAAGATCTACAGCAACGCCGGCGAGAAGCACTTCGACCGGCTGCTGCGGAAGCTGCGGGAGCGACTGCCCAAGGCGCGCGTGGTCGTCTGCTTCTGCGAGGGCATGACGGTGCGTGGGCTTCTCATGGCCATGCGGCGGCTGGGCGTGGCCGGAGAGTTCCTACTCATCGGAAGGTACGACGTCCCGCTACATTGCTCTTATTCGTAATTCTGTGACTGCAGAAAACGAGACGTGGCCTGTCGGCGTGGTTACGTGGTTCCTCTACAACAGGGGCCCCTGAGGGCCAAATTCCAGCAGTAGCACAAAGCCAAGATGATGGTGCGGTAGCAATTAATCACATGATTAACCAAACCCCTTATATTATTATTATTATTAATATTATTATTATTATTATTATTATTAATCTTATTGCTGAATCCTAAATATATTGTAAGTGTTTTAATATAATAATACTCATATGCTTTCATAATAATAATAATCAATCCTTTATTTATCCCCATGGGGAAATTCCTTTTTATGCCTCCCTCAACTTGCTCTTTGTAGAGTGAGCTGTCCGCAAGGGGCAGCCACCCGTAGCGGCGCCCAGGGAGCTGGGGGTTAAGGGCCTTGCTCAAGGACCCACAGACATGCGGAGGCTGGGTTTGAACTGGCGACCTTGTGGTTACAAGCACACATGCTGCCACTTCGTATAAGTAACTGTACACAGGCATGGTGTTATATACTGAACATTTTATTGTCTCACAGTTACTTCTGTGGGAGAAACTTCATGTTCAGCGCCTACTTTACGCAAAGACAGTATCGCGAAGGATACTGAGGATGAGCTTGGACAATATTTATTTGGAGAGAAATATGCCAGTCTGTCTTAGCAGATGACCAGGGGGGAGATGAGCAGCTTGGGGGCTGAGTGTGTCATAGCCAGGGATGTGGTGGATGTCAGTCTGTGGCCGCAAATCCTGCTGCACGTGCAGGTGTGATGTACACCTGCAATGTGAACGGGGGTGTCAGCAGAAAGATTTTCTATGCATATATATGCTATTGAAACCTTAATTGCATATATATGCTCTTGGAACCTTAATTGTATGTTTATTTGCTATTGAAAATACCATTGCTTGTGGCCTGTTAATGTCAGAATGTGGCATTCTGTTAAAAGAACTGAAAAAGTATGTTATTGCAACAGGAAAACAAATCTAATTCAGTTCTTCAACCTGATATTACATTATTGCAACTTACCAATAAATGCAAGACCCTAGATCTTGGAGTTAAGTTGAGATCTAGTTTTCACTGCAGGTATTTCTACCCACTCAAGGGTATTATGCAATTCATTTTCAACCCAAATTACTAGACGTCTGAAAAATCTATTTGCATATAATTAAAATGTTGTTGGTTTACTTTTCCACAATCACAGCTGTGTCAGAATGGCCCGGCACACATGAACACACAGCCAGACACCTTCACGTATTGAAACACGAGCACACACACAGCCGGGGTCACTGTATACACATCCAATAGTTTAGTGACTCAGCTGTCCAACATGCTTGTTTCCATAGAAACTAGAGAGGACATTCTTGACTTCTGTAAAGCAGCAAGAAAAGCCCATTTATGAACAATTATTTATCATTTAATCTCTTAAACCTAAATGGACTGTGGGTAATATCTGCTCTGCACTGTTTTTTTGTCTTTAGCAGTTTTTTCTTAAATGTCAGATTTTATAAGGTAACCATATCTTTCTTTTACTATCAATTAATTAACCAAAATATATTCAGTTACATTTTTTAGATTATATTTTGTTTCATTATTCCCTTACACTTTTCTTTATATGTGTAGTGTTTTAAAGGTTTATTGTTTCATAAAATAATACAATCAAGCATTTTAATATCATCCTGAACAATATCATATTGCATTAAAGCATCGTGTATGAACTTCTGTGAAAGAACACAGATCTCTGGTCTCAGTAAGTTGATTACAGAACATGAGAATTGATCGCAAATTAAGCAGAAGACTTCAAAAGCAGGTTTATATATATATGCACACACGTTTATGTCCTAGTCTTCAAGCTGATTGGTAGAAAAAGAGCTTCAATGAACTATGATAGCCTAGAATTTAACTCGCGTTATGAAGGAAGTCAAGTGTTAAATCTCTTTCACAAAATGAAAACATTCCTGGTTCCCTTTATACAGCCCATGTTTAATCATGCTAGTTTGTCAGAAATACTTGACTGTATTGTGGTCGTAACGCATGTCAAATGAGATAAATGCAGCCATTATCAGCAGCTTTCTGGCATGAATTAATTTTTCGTTCATTCATAATAATTGTTTTGTGTGATATTTGACTTTACTAGATTCCAGAAATTGTTGTTTAATTTTTGTTGTTCCAGAATAAAATCCTGATCTCATTGATACCATTTAGTGCAATCTATATATTTTATATACAGTTCAGAAGGCATGGTAATAGGATTTGTAGTATGTTCCCACTGTTCTTTATTACCCATTTCCCTGTCGTTCGGTTTAGCTTCACCCATCACATAATCTGCCTATTGACATGGTGGGCAAACTTCTGCCATAGCATTGGCTCACAGGTACGGTGAACCTGAGGAAAAATTTCAGATTGAGACGTCATTGGTTGCTCAAAGGCTTCAGTGGTCAGATACCAAAGGCGCACACACACACTGAGACACACTGAGACACACTGAGACACACTGAGACAGGCATCTGTTCCAGTTTCAGGGTTGTACCATGTCTTGATTGGTTTGATAAAAACGATTCACAAATATCCACGCTTTAAACACTTACCCGAGTTGCTTGGATCCTGTCCCAGGCGGCTCTGGAAGTGCTCCGGATGGGATGCCGGTCCATCGCAGGACACGTACAAAATGAGCGATTTGGAGACAGTGACTCACCTGGCTGCACATCACTGGGCCGGATTCACATCCCCAGCCGTGGGGGTGTCCGAGAGCCGAGCCTCCCGTGGCGACATTCCCACCCTGCTTTGCTTATCTGAAAAATTAAAAGTCTTTGCAGTTTGTTCCAGAAAAATCCGGGGAAAAAAGCCAACTTTTGTTCTTTTGAGGGCACATATTTGATAGTCAGCTCAGTGCAAAACATCTATAATTAACTACACCATCCCCCACTCCGGGTCTGCAGGCATTTAGATCCTATCCACATGCTAGGATGGACTGAGGTTGTATGTGCTAGAGGCCTGAACCGATGGCACGTTTACTAATACAGTTTACGTATATGTTCAAAGTTTTGCGCTTTTAATAAGCAGAATTCCACGAATTCCTCTGCGAAGCAGTGTAATTCAACTCATATTTCCAGCAGCACTAAAGTAGCTCACCAGCGTGAAAGACACAATGAAAAAAGTAAATGACACGATGCAATTGCTACAAACTACTTGTGAATATGTATTAATGACACAAAAGACGTGAATTTTGCTTCCTAATGTCTAATCTGCAGCTCAAGCAGTGAATGCCTCTTATCCACAAGGGTATGAGAGTGCAGCTAGTTTTACGCACCATTGAAAACATGTTGTCTCTCCGATGCAGGGGTGGCAGTAAATGTGTCTCCACACAACGGAAGTGTGACATCACTGCCTAGCAACTGCATGACGACTGATTTAATTTGTATCTATATATTTTTTGCATTTTAACAAGCTCTTATTTAACTCTTGATATAACAGGAATGATGAATTGTATTGATTTTGGATTTTTTTCTGTTATTAAAGAAAGGTTTGTTCCTTTTGTAAGCTCTTGCTTGCCGCTCCTGAAAGCGACACCTTAGAGTTGGTTATAAATAATGATGCTCCAGTTTATGTGCAGACATGTAAGAAGCACCGAGCTGCTCAGAAGAGAAGGACATCAATTGTTCAGCATGGACTCAAAAATTCTGTAAAATTAAATGGAAAAAAAATAGCCGAGCACAAGCTGAACGCCAAGAAGTGGGACCTGACAGCGTGTTCGTGTTTGTCATACATCCATCTACACATTTTCTTACCGCGTATACCGGCCTTGTTTATATTGTCACCATGGAGATGGGATCATGTTGCTTGTCTGTTTTTCATCAGTTATTTTTGTTGATGTTTTGTCGCAGAGAATCTGTGGGGGGCGACAGCAGGGTGTGGGGGAGTTCTCATATTGCTCTTTAATGTTTCACTAGTTGCATCATTTGGCTCATAGTTGGGGATATAAAATTATACCTGAACATGGATACTTTTCTGGCATGCCAGCTGTGAAGGGCTAGGAACGGTGTTTTCAAAGGCGTGGCCTCTCAGCGTCACCGGCAAGCATGTGATGCAGGTGTTTCCAGGTTTTTTCAGGTGTTTCCAGGCGTTTCCAGGTGTTTCCAGGCGTTTCCAGGCGTTTCCTGCTGCACACCTCCTGCGCTGAATGCAACAAGGGCTGGTCTGAATGGGGAGGAATTCCACAGATGTGTTTTATGCTGGGCTCTCGTTGTTGTTGTATTTTGTATTTGGAACGTGGTCGCCACACAGATAAAGGAATGACTTCACAAAAGGGAACGTCAACCAGTTCCCATTTTTTTCAACATCTGGGCAACTGGGTCTTTGCAAAGCATGCACGCAGTTTGTGGCAGTCTGTTACTGATGTATTAATTATGGAGAGTGGAGGGAAGAGGCAGACCTTTTGTTTTAGTGTGATCAACTGATTTATGATCGATTTTTACATGGCCGTAATGGATTATATCTGTTTCTGTTCCTATGGCATCAGTACAGTCGGTTATGGAAGCTGGATCACATTAGGGTTGAATGAATAGCAGTGCAAGGTTTATATGCAGATGTAACAAATAGTAAATTCATTTACCTAACCTAAATAGGAAACTGGATTAGTGGAATATCTGTCTTCCGACTGCCTATTCAATACAGGGTCGTACGGGGCTCAGAGCTAATCTAAAGAAGAGCAGGGGACAGGGCAAGGGAAGGAGGTGAACGGGGTGCCAGGCCGTCACAGGGCAGGGAAAGGAGGCGAACAGGGTGCCAGGCCGTCACAGGGCAGGGGAAGGAGGTGAACGGGGTGCCAGGCCGTCACAGGGCAGGGGAAGGAGGTGAACGGGGTGCCAGGCCATCACAGGGCCGGGGAAGGAGGCGAACGGGGTGCCAGGCCGTCACAGGGCAGGGGAAGGAGGCGAACGGGGTACCAGGCCATCACAGGGCAGGGGAAGGAGGCGAATGGGGTGCCAGGCTGTCACAGGGCAGGGGAAGGAGCAGAAGGGGGTACCAGGCCGTCACAGGGCAGGGGAAGGAGGTGAACGGGGTACTGTGCAAAATCAATTTGCAAAAGCACAGACACTGGATCTGAACCACCAGGCCTAAAGGTGCTAATGATCAGCAGCACCCACTGAGTGACACTTATTACCATAGCAACGGTCAACATCATAATAGGAGAAGTAAAAACAAAGTGATTCGGAAACGCACTGCTGGATTTTGGGGGGCACAGATAATATAGTATTATGCTTTTACTTATGTGTTATCTGTCCGTTTTCTGAAATCTCTTATTTCTTATTCAGGTTGGGAGTGGGTCTGTCCTGGAGACTACGGGTGGGGAACAGCGTAGGATGGGGTGCCGACCCATTGAGGATTTATGTAGTAATTAATGACAGCCTTAGTCTTAGTTACAGACAGATCTCATGTTTAATCAACATTAACAAACCGTGAAGCATCTTTTATCTCAAGCCATTACTATATTTGTTGTAATATCTGTTAATTCCATAAACCTTTGTGAACTGAAGGATCTACTGAAGGAACAAGTCATGAATAATATGAGTGAAATACTGATCTCATGTTTGTTCATCATTAGTGAATCATGATGCATCTTTTATCTCAGATAGCTACTCTATTTATTTGTGATTTCATCTTTCTTTCTTTTTATTTTATCTTCAGCAGTAACTGAATTACTACTAAGGATCTGCACTCCATCAAGTAGTCTTACTGGATGATTTAGCCTTTACTGCTTCTGAATCAAATGAAGAATTTAGGAATTTAAATGAGACAGACTTCCAAAGAAAACTACTGAGTTATTGAACCTATTGTCACTTAATTACCAAGTAGACTCTGAATACTACAGAAAATAACACCATATCTGCACCGCAAGTAAATGTCTCTCAAAAAAGAACTTACTCACACTACATTTGAAGGTCCATGCTAGCTTTGCCTTAAATTAGCGTAGGTGGTGATTCAGCCAGCTAAGAAACCTCACCTGGAGATCAGGACCTGGAGAAATGACTCGTGAAATGCACATGATGCCTGTCAACTGTAGTTAGAAGACCTGGCTTGTCCGGCTGATACCCAGAGTCACTTAGGTGGAATTAGTGTGAGCATTTTCCCAGAATGCTCTGAGCCATCTGTCAAATTATATGGCTGCTTTTATAGTAAGGCACTGTCAGTTGTATAAAATTACAGGGTCAAAATGGGCATATTTATAATTTGTTCTGTTTCAGGCTGGTTGCAGGGCTGAAAAAAATCACAGCTTGGTGATACCATTGTGAGTGTTAATGGAACATGAAGTGTGGATGTTTTGTATGTCTGCTTGAATGCATAATGGATTCAATTCATGATGGCAATTCCGAGGATCGGGGAAAATGATGAGGCTGTGAAATTGAACGTGATCGTCAGAGCTGACGGCGGACCTGTGATTCACCTCAAAAGAGAAGATCTTACAACGTAACCGAAAATGTTTCGGAAAAAAAAAACATTGACCAAGTCTGCATATGATTTTATACGTGCAAACCTTACACTTTCAAAAATTTTTTTTATATATTTATATTTTGCACTAGGGGTATTACTAGGATGTCATCTTTGGGTGGGAATTTGGGGGACGGGGGCAAAAGGAATGGGGGGAGACAGAAGGAATGCAATTTCAGAATACGGGTTTTGTAGGGAGGCAATTAAATTATACAGGGGCTCCTCGACTTACGACAGTGATCCGTTCCCACGTCACGTCGTAAACCGATTTTCGGTGTAAGTCGGAACATACGTACA
>JABFEB020000026.1:16706491-16718070 GCA_019775895.2 Stomatorhinus ivindoensis
GTCGAGAGATTTGGAGTCCCTCCGACGTACCAAACGCTGGAATTGGGCTACGCGATAGCCACCTAGCACCTGACCTTACCGATACAAATGCGCACAGAGGACTGTATTCAAATTGTCGACAGTTACAGCCACTACCACACTAAAGCCCCGTCACCCTAGCTCCAGAGCAGCTGTGAGCCTGCTTTATTTAACCAATCGCGGTTGAGCTACGTCACTAACCAGTGGCCAAGGAAGCCTTAGCAGACGGCAGGAATATCTTAGGTACATCTTTAAATCTTTTCGAGTTTCAAGTTGTAACCGTACTGGTAAAACTTGTGGAAAGAACAATTTATACCAGATCTGGATTTTGAATTCTGTCTGTGTTTTGCTCCAATAACCTTCAGTATATAATTCAGCATTTATAACCTACCAGCGTAACTCCTTTTGTTGTGGTACATAGAAAACTCTTAATGCTTGTCTTTTTTAATGTGATGCTCAGACGTGTTAATTGCTTTTTACACACCTCTGTTTATTTGTCCTGTAATAAAACCAATTTTTTCCACATATCTGGAACCCGCTGTTCTGGATTGTTTTTTTTTTTGCGTTTCTCAATGATTGTTAACAGACGATGGCACTTTCAATGAAGCATTTTTGTGACATGAATTAAATGACGGATGCTGTTTTCACTAACGCATGACTGAAAAACATTCTACTTGTTTAGTGACAAAACTTACCTATGATTATACCTCTGGTCATATATAACGTCTTATAATTGCTGTACATTTCTAATAAATATATACAGACTAATGGTAAAACCAGGACATGAATTTTACACACATATATTCATACTTTTATATATCATTTTATATTTTTTGTATTCAACTAACAAGTTGTAACCTGAGGATGGAGTACAAATGTAGATTTTCATACCTGCCTTAGCTTTCACATATTTATGAATTTATGCATTTAGCAGACAGTTTGTACTCAAAGCGACATGCATTTTTGCATGTCCATGGAGTGGCTGGGGTTAAAGGTCATGCTGAAGGGGAGGGCTGGCATCATGGGGGCATTCCCAGGCCATGCCCCCCCCCCCCCCCCCCAAAAAAAAAAAATGTCAAGGCAAGGACACCATCTTTTATTTTATTTTTATTGTTTAATAAAGGTTCTCACCGTAAAACAAATAAGCCTGCCCTATGCCAGGTGCTTGGCTACGGATCGTCAACCCCAACATGACCCCCTGAAAATCTCTTTTTGGCTGAAACAATAAATCAGTATAGTTAGATACACAATATCCTCACAACCTGGACGCCTCTTTCTGATACATAACATCCGTGCTTTGCTGTTGCTGTGCATTCATTTGGGTTTCACCGCTCGTCTGGTTTATATCTATTACAAATCATTCTTGAATATATAATTAAATATTGTACGTATGTGTATGAATGTGATATATGCATATTTTATTTTGTCTAAAAGTGAACGGTAATGCACAATTATTTTTTAACTTTCATTTTTTAGGACATTATAAATTAAATAACCAATTTCCAAATAGAAATGTAACATTATCAGGAATTCCACGAATATCAAGCACATGTATCTGTAATAAAAATGATCCCAGTGACTATTGGTCATGTTGCTCTGCCTTCTGTAAATCAATCAGTTAAAACTGAATTAAACTCCATAAACTGCTGAGCTGATGCCTTTAATCAAAGGCAACTTTCATTTTTGAATCCATTTATATAGCTGGATATATTTATGGCACAAATTCAGGTTAAGTCCATTGCTCATGTGCAACATAGCAGATCCCCTCAAGGGGCATGAACCAGCAAGCTTCAGGTTGTGATTCAATGTCCCTCACCACTGCAACACCGAAATATGCATAACGATCTTCAAAACAGATGCAATGCCATCCTGTTCACATGGAGTAACGAGGCAGTTCGTTTTTCTTTATTTATTATGATTATTATTTCATTATTTTTTATTCTTCCTAAATTCCTCATTGTTCAAGATGTGACAAGGCTATCGGTCGAATGGCAATTTTAAAATACTGTATCAAGGAGTATTTAGTGGAGATGTGTTTTACAAAGTTTCTCAGCTGTTGACTAAAGTTATATCCTACTTAATGAGAGTCCTCTATCGTAATTACTCAAAAGCGAGTCATATTGCTTGACCGAGCTTCTTGCTAGCTTAAAGGTGATAGCAATGAATTTTGAACTAGACTCCCCTGTGGAAGAAAAATATTGTACTTCCTCATTATAATGCAGTTTATTCTGTGATATTTTTTATGGGAAATCTTGCTGGTATTATTACTATTAAGATAACTAGATTACTAGATAATGAGTATAATCAATAAGAGGATCTACCTAGAGAGAGACTGTAAAAATAACTAGTTAGCTTGTTGTATAGCTAATGATAAATCTCAAAAGGTTGCCTTATTACACCAGTAATTTCTTAAACTGACAATTACAATCTTCCTGAATGAAGGAAAATATTGCAAAACGAATCTTACGTATGCATGCAAACTAACAAGCCACTTCCTGATACATGGTATACATGGTAAAACACTGACAACGTGTACATAGTCAGATCTTTCTTTAAGTCAAGATGTATTATTTAATTACAGTGTGAAATGAACAGTTCTAAATTCATTGCCTATCACCTGTAATTGGCAAATTAGTCAATTGCTTCTTTAATGATAGAGTGTCCAGTGACAAGTTTTTATTGCGAATTTTTTTTTCTGATAACAATCACAAACACCCATTAGTAAGTGAGCCAGCCTACATGACATGTCTCTAGCTAAGGACTAAGTCAGGCGTCACGAAAGAAATAGATTGTTGTTTGTTGTATATGAAAAAAAATTCCTGTTGTGGTCTGTTCACCCTTTCATATACATATCCACAAAGGCAGAAACCAGTTCCGCCTGTTGCCGATGGCAATGGTGTAAAGCTCTCTGGACACCCTATCGTTTCCTTCATGATGTGCAGATTATATTGTGCTGCAAAAGCAACAGAGGCTTACACTGCCTCAATGGCCTTTGCCTCTTATATATAGCAGCAGTCACAGGTTTCGGGGGCATCTGAGATTTTATTTAGCTTTTCTTTTTCTATGTTTTCTTCACTATGACAATTAGCTGCAGTATGTCTTTATTCTGAACAAGAAGCTGAAAGGTACCATCGTGTCACATGGCAATGGTGCTGAGGCAAATTTTCCGCCTTATGTTAACCACTAGAGGGGCAGGAGGGGACTCATTATCATGGAGACAAATAACAGCAGCATAATATAATTTTTGCTATGACCCAAGCAGCACACACGATATTTTGCATACGGTCTTGGCAATAAAGTCACATTTAGGCGCGTCATGCAGTCATTTTGCATTGAACGAACTGCCTTATTTTTTGATGTACTTGCAGGTTATGAAAGCCTGGAGGACAACTACGTGCAGGACAGCAAGATGGGCTTCGTCATCAACGCCATCTACGCTATGGCCCACGGCCTGCACGACATGCACCGCGCCCTCTGCCCGGACCACGTGGGTCTCTGTGAGGCCATGGATCCCATCGACGGAAGCAAGCTGCTGGACTTCCTGCTGAAAACCTCTTTCACGGGCGTGTCCGGGGAGGAAGTGTGGTTCGATGAGAACGGCGACACACCTGGACGGTAGCGGCTCTAATCGCACACTGTATTATCTTTCTTTTTGTTTGTTTGTTAAAATCAGTTATGCAAATGGTTACTGGATTAACACAGAAAAACACTAACTCATTGCATCACCACAGAACCACACTAGTTCACTGGATTAACACAGAAAAACACTAACTCATTGCATCACCACAGAACCACACTAGTTCACTGGATTAACACAGAAAAACACTAACTCATTGCATCACCACAGTACAATAGTACAATCACCACAGGGCGCTAATCCATTGCATCACCACAGAACTATGGTAATCCAATGCATCACCACAGAACAACGCTAAATCAATGCGTCACCACAGATGAACGCTAACTCAATGCATCACTGCAGATCAATGCTTCTCCGAGAACCTGGGGTGCAGACATAACAGTGAGGTCTTCATTTGCCCTGCAGATACGACATCATGAACCTGCAGTATGTGGAATCTGGGCAGTACGACTACATCAATGTAGGCTCCTGGCATGAGGGTATCCTTAATATCGACGACTACAAGATCCTGATGAATCGCACTGAGATGGTTCGCTCCGTGTGCAGCGAGCCCTGTTCCAAGGGCCAGATCAAGGTGAGCCCAGATATATCTCCTTGCTGCCTTCCAGACACCGAGCATTTCTTATTCCACACGATTCCTGTAGGATCCCCCAGGCTTGGGACATCACGTTCTGCTAAATATTCACATGCTATCTTGTACTCAGAAATGTTCTCAAAGCCTGAAACTTAGACGCACAAGCCTAAATCAGTTACCAAAAAAATCACGCTGCTTCTTTAGTTTCTGAGGAACCTACTCAAGATATACTCAAGAAAACAAGTGTAGTGTATATGAGAAAAAGTTATGAATAAATGCTTGAATTAAATGTTACTCCAGTCACTGACATGAGGCATAATGATTTTACAGCCAGGACTGCAGTTCTACAGTTTCTCAGAGATTCAGTCCTGCCAGCATAAAGCTTCCCCTGAATCATCCCAGTCATAATGTTATAGTTATAATTGTTTTAACACTTTACGTAAAGCACTCACGTATGATACATTATAAATACCTTCATAACACATTATAATGCTTAGTAGAAGCCATTAAAATGAATTATGAAGGCATCTACAGTATAGTGCATTATAGATGAGAGCTTTATAGAGCATTTATAATGCATAATAAACATGGCTATAATGTGTTATGCCTTTTTAAAATTATTATAGCTGTTTTTATAATATTTATGAATGCATTATATTGCATTATGAAGGTAACTATAAAGCATTATACATGAGTGCTCTACATATAGTATTAACCAAATGTTTATTGAAAATAAGATAAATATGGAAGTAACTGTCAGTTGTCAAATGGTGTCTATAATTAAGAAACAGATCTGGATTTAAGAACTGGATTTAAGGGGTGAAGATCTAGGGCCAGAAACCCAAAGGGTGCAATTTCTCGCCTCACTCTGAATCGATTTTCAGGTGAGAAGGGGCTTTGGGAGGCTGGGGAGGGATTTCATTTTCATCCCTTCGTGTGCTTCTGCCACAGGTGATCAGGAAAGGAGAAGTCAGCTGCTGCTGGATCTGCACCTCCTGCAAGGACAACGAGTACGTCCAGGATGAATTCACCTGCAAGGCCTGCGAGCTGGGCTGGTGGCCAGACGAGGAGCTCGAAGGTGAGACAGCTACCGTCCGGCTCGGAAGTTCGATCCCCGGCACTGTTAGCTAGTTGCCACAGTTACCACACCTTCACATGAGATCAGAAAACACGGGGGGCTACTGATGGCACAGGTGCTGGAAATCTCAGTGGTCTAGGCTGCAGGTTTATCTCCTGTGGTCATGGAACCATGATACAGTACAGCGCGTCGACACTGTCTCACCTTCAAAGACGTTGACGCACTTTAGCTGTGACTATGTGCCTGGTCTGGTTTTGTGAAATAGAGAATTCCAAACTGAGGAAGTGGACTACAAAGATGTTCCTTCAGCTCACGTAGCTTGGCCTCGCTGTCTTATTTTTCCATGAAATAGCGCGCCGCAAGATAATCCATCATATCTACATATTGTCCTCTTTCTAACGCTCCTTAGAGACCCCATTTTAAACATCTGTTCCAGATGTTTCCGGCATAACAACAACTACGCTGACATCCTACCGAATCAGTTCGGCAGTAAATAAATGTGTAACAGTGTTGTTTTGTGATATCTAACAAAATAATTAACTGATTAACTGCTTGGGCACCCTAAAGTAGAGTAGTAAAGTAGTATTTTTATTCATAAAAAAAATACGTTGACAAGACAAAATGCATTTGTTCAGAAAGAATACACTGATTTTCTGAAAACTCATATGAAGAAGAACTATGGTATCTGCATTGTGATAACTGGAATTAAATATACTTGTTTGCAATTAGTAAATAAAACTGATGGAAATATGAACTGATGCTTAATGTATTACAGCCAACAGCAGCTAATTGTGCAGTTAAGTCTCCAGGTTATAACATGGATGGGATGAGGTCCTCTCGACGTGACCTGTTAATCACATCAGCAAGAATGAATCCTCTCCGAAAGGCCGCTGGTTATGGATGATGGAAGCATTGAATTGGCAGCTAACAAAAGGTGCCAGGTGGCCTGAAATTAGGGTGGTTCTGAGGGACAATAATCTGCATGAGGGATGACAAAAACAATCAAGAGAAATCAGGGTCCACCGCAATAAGGAAGACATGGCAGAAAAGGCTCGTTTAAGGCTCTCGGACATTGTGAGATTTTTCCTTTCTGGAGTCGCCCGGTTTATATGCATCATCGTCGCTGCTGCAGTTTCGCTGCCTGCATTGTCTTTGGACTGTCCCTGAACGAGGAGGAGTTTATTTTTAGTTGGACTGAAAACCTACTTTAGCACGTGGTAAATTTTCAAAGCCAGAGCTGAGGTGCCAGGTTCAGATGGCTTATCTGGGACATGGGAGGTGATTCTAACTGATGCCATGGCGTTTTTTATGGGTATGATCACGCTTAATCCGATCTCTAACTGTAACTTCACCATCTTAGGTCTTAGCAAAGCATAAAGAGGCTTTTTATGTTGGTTCATTTTTCTTCTAACCTGTTCAGGCTTCTTACGTAAATTTTATTTGTATACGGTCAAAATTTGCATATAAATGCAATAATATATTTGAGGAAATAAGACTTGATTTCAGGGTTCACATAAGCTCTCACTAGGTAATATTTTTCACTGTTTTCTTGCTACAACATTTATTTCTCTGTTGATTTATTGATTTATTTTGTTCACTACCACTCTGCCAGTCTGGATTATTGATTTCTGGAGGAGTGTCATCCAAATGGCATAAATAGCACACCAGCCCATTTTAAAACTTTGCTTAGATGTCTGAAGCAGTTAAGTCCCTTGTCACTGATCTGATTCTGCCATTTTAATCAACAGTTTTTTGATCATAGGTCCAGGACATTAATTACAACCTCAGCTGAAATCATGCCACCTTACTTTTCACAAGAAACTGCAGGGGATTTCAAGAGAACGTTAATTACACCAGTGAAACTGACATACAAATATCAAAACCCCTTTGATGTGTAGCTCCTAAGATGTAAATGTCCTGGGCATGAAATAGAGTGTCACACATGGGTTTTAGAATATGATTATTGTGTTGTCCTTGCAGGATGCCAGCCAATTCCTCTGAGATACCTTCAGTGGGGCAACGCTGAGTCCATAGTGGCTGTGGTGTTTTCCTGCCTTGGCATTCTTGTCACCATGTTCGTGACGTTCATCTTCGTGCTGTACCGGGACACCCCCGTGGTGAAGTCCTCCAGCCGTGAGCTCTGCTATATCATCCTAGCGGGCATCTTCCTGGGCTACATCTGTCCGTTTACCCTCATCGCCCGGCCCACAGTGGCCTCCTGCTACTTGCAGCGTCTTCTGGTGGGACTCTCTTCCGCCATGTGCTACTCCGCCCTGGTGACCAAGACCAACCGCATCGCCCGCATCCTGGCGGGCAGCAAGAAGAAGATCTGCACACGCAAGCCGCGCTTCATGAGCGCCTGGGCCCAGGTGGTCATCGCCTTCATCCTCATCAGCATCCAGCTCACCTTGGAGGTCACGCTTCTCATCCTGGAGCCACCAGAGCCCGTCAAGTCCTACCCCAGCATCAGGGAGGTCTTCCTCATATGCAACACCAGCAACATGGGCATGGTGGCACCATTGGGCTACAACGGCCTTCTGATCATGAGCTGCACATACTACGCCTTCAAGACACGCAACGTGCCGGCCAACTTCAACGAGGCCAAGTACATCGCCTTCACCATGTACACCACCTGCATCATCTGGTTGGCCTTCGTGCCCATCTACTTCGGCAGCAACTACAAGATCATCACCACCTCTTTCTCCGTCAGCCTGAGTGTGACTGTGGCGCTGGGCTGCATGTTCACGCCCAAGATGTACATTATCATCGCCAAGCCCGAGCGAAACGTGCGCAGTGCCTTCACCACCTCAGACGTTGTGCGCATGCACGTGGGAGATGGCAAGGTCAACTGTAGGAACAGTAGCTTGCTTAACATGTTCAGGAGGAAGAAGAATGCCCCAGGGAGTGCCAAGTAAGTTGTTCTGATTCATAAAAGTCACAGAATATTCTGTGGTCTATGAATGACCTCAGTATCTCAGCTGAGCTGAGTATCTGAGAGTCTCATTGTCACAAAATAGCCTCAAATATGCATCGTGGTTACATAGGCACCAATAAGGCAATAAAAATAAATTGTGCAACATATTGTGAGTGATGATTGTAAACTGACAGATGGCAGGCAAATCATGCAAACAAAATATTTGCCAGAATACTCTGTGTGGCTGCACTATGTGTAGTTTTCACTGTGTATACGTTTCAGAGCTGCAGTCTTCAGCTAATTTTTAATAACTACAACAAAGTAAAACCATGATGCTTTTAAGTTCAGCAATAATAGCTCATAAATTATTAACAATATCATATTTATAGTGCAATAATAGCATACTCTTCACTGTTGAGGGCTGGGGCTGTTTTGTGATATGAAAGTGTTATTAATTCCTGGATGAATAAGATGTTGATGGAAAAGGTACTTTTGTTAGGAGAACCACCCATGCAGATGGGTATTGAACTCCACCTGTAATCTGAATTTGACCATTTATACATATCAACAAAATACAATGTATGACTAAACATTTTTTCCTTGTAAAATTGGAGAAAAATAAGAAACAATAATGATGTCTTAAGTATATACAGTGGTACCTCAGAACTCGAATTTAATCCGTTCAGAACTCCGGATCGAATCCTAAAAAGTTCGAGCTTTAAACATAAAAAGAACAGGATAAAACAAGAAGAGCATATACTAAACACATTTATCAAAACAGTAATTTGTAAAGTAAGAAAATAAATGTATCCAAACAATGTGTCCTGCCCCGATCGTCCGCTCCTTCCATGTGCCACGCCCCCTTGTTAACCCGTGTGGAATCCCCGTGTAATCAGCTGTTTCTGGTTGTTGTCATTAATCCTCTGTATTTAGTCCGCGTTTCAGTTTGTTTCCCCAGTCCAGTCATTGTGTTGTTCGTCTGCGTTTTGTCTGCCTTACTTGTAGTTAAACCCTATATTCCCCGATACCCTGACATCTGTGCCTTCGTCTCTGTTTTGTCCCCGCTCCACATGACAATATTATTATAATTAAACATATGAATAATTTATTATTAATATTAAAATAATGAATAAGAAATCTTTATTTTTCAATGTATTTTATTATATAATAATAATTACTCTTACTGTCTATCATTGACTAAATGTATTTTTACGGTCTAAATATATGTATTCAGCTAGCGTAAACATGCACGATGCTATCACAGCTAATGCAAGGCTGAGACTGAAGCGTTACTTTTTGTTGCCGCTGAGAGACGTGCCACATGAATCATTTCCCCGTACGTATCTTAGGTTGGCGTTCAGGGTTTGACTTCTGAGATTCAGATCGAGCTCTAGGTAAATTTTTTTTCAAGCTGTTTGGTTCGACTTTAAAGAAATTCGAGTTCTACTGACTTCGAGAACTGGGGTACTACTGTATATATATTTTTTACCCAAGTTTGATTAAGATCTGTACATAGAATTTGATATTGTGCTCTTAATGATGCAACGGTGACATTTATTTAGATATTTACATGAACCAGAAATGCTTGTGTGCTTCCACTTTCCGGTTCCTGTGAAGTAACAGTCGTCTTTATTTTGTTCATAGTTCTAATGGAAAGTCTGTGTCATGGTCTGAACCAGGTGCAAGACAACCACCCAAGGGGGAGCACATGTGGCACAGACTGTCTGTACATGTGAAGAGACAGGAAACAGGCTCCAATCAGACAGCAGTCATCAAACCCCTAACTAAAGCCTCCCACAACACTGGCCTCAACTTTTCTGACCTCAGCACCAAGACTCTGTACAATGTCGCCGAGGAGGACGAGGGCGACCCCATCCGATACAACCCTCCCAGCAGCCCTCCCATGATGATCGAGAGGCCCCCGTCGGGACCGACAAAGGAGCCGGAGGGGCTGCAGATGTACATGACGCAGCACCTCCAGAACCTCCTCCCCCAGCAAGTGGACATAGAGCAGCTGCAGGAGATGGTCGACAAATTCAACGCCAACATCCCCGACCTGAGCGACCTGATCAACCTCGAGGGCCCGGACGACGGGGTGAGGCCTGTTTTCCCGCCCCATGTCGTCCAGCAGCAGGTCCTGTCCCAGCCGATTGCCGTTTTCGGTGATCTGGCCACGTCTCCCGAGGAAGAGGTGGAGAGCGAGCATTTCAACCTCATTCTCGGCTACATGGGAGATGACGTCACTGTCCACGAGGAAGAGGAGATGGCCCAGGCTAAAAGCGCTATTGAGGAATCCCCAGCCCTCACTCCCCCCACCCCTTTTAAGGATTTAATGGAATCTGGCAGCCCCTTCAACAATTCCCCAGTATCAGAGTCAATATTGTGCACACCGCCAAGCGTGACATACGCATCTATCATCCTGAGAGACTATAAGCAGAGCTCATCTACGCTGTGACATTACATGCAAATTGTCCAATCAGTATTGATTTTGCTATAAAAAAATGCTGGTGGTGAATGGAATGTCTGGGATTGGCTAAGGATTGGGGAAGTCCCGCCCCCTACCTGTTTCTGTTGGCTCCACTTTTGCCACCTGTTTTGAGGAACGCACAAGGTCCTGAATGGACCTATGAGCATCTGACGGGAAAGATTTGGACGATGTTGTATAACTCAACCCATGGATATACTTTGACTGACTTAAAAAAACTAAACTTTATCTGTTTCTTGAAAGAAAATAATGTGAATTCCAAATGAAATATCTATGTATTTAATTACAAATGAACTGTATGTAATTATTTATTTATCGGTAGGCGAAATGTTTATTTGCTCTTTTTAGCCTTGGAATTACATTATAAACTATTGTCACTGCTGGCAATTTTTAACTGCCATAATTGTAAGTTCTCAGTGCCAAGAATAGACAGTTAATGTAATATTACTTTATACATACCACAGGTAGTACTTCATGGACAGAATAACAAAAAGTTTGCCTTTTTAACAAAAAAAATTCTCAACAAAATGGGTCTAAAAGGGTAGTCAAAGGTGTTTTTCAATGGAGATGGACATCAAGTTTTATAGTACGTTTGTTTTGTGCTTCCTGAATATTCTTCACCAGCTTATGGACATCTGTACATTTTCACAAACTGTGTGCTTTTCTATCAGACATGGGTTTAATACCTCACTTAAAGCTTGTAATACTTTACTAAACATACATTGTTCAGTGATTATTAATTTGACTACCCTGTGGCGTTTTCATGCTAACGGTCATGGATCATGAAGGACAGTGCAAGGTGGTGTATAAAGAATGCTTCCTAGGTTCTGTGTTGGTGCTTCAAACATATGTGTATATACATGTATATAT
>JABFEB020000026.1:16730364-16745171 GCA_019775895.2 Stomatorhinus ivindoensis
CGAGGGACTGAACGAGTATCTGGGTAGCCTGTGTGGAAAGGAATGGACGTATCCTTCTGATATTAAACAGGAGAAACTGACAAGAGTGGGAAAATCAAAGTTTGTCAATGGGCATCTCAGCCTCCAGACTTAAATCTTATTAAAAACCCGAGGTCTGATTTGACGATGCAGTGAACAAACATAAGACTATGAAGTATTTTGAAATGCAAGATCTCACAGAAAAAGTGTTCCAACTGTGTCATACTTTTCAAGGAGAGGTTAATGCTGCTAATCTGTCCAGCAGATACTTCACCAAATAGGAAATATAGAGGCGTCAATAATTTTGACTTTTAATATACTTGTAATACTCAATTAAATGTTCTGTGTTCGAAAAATTTCTCTTTTGAACTTTTCTTAAACTAAAAATGTTTTGAGGCCAGAACAACAAAAATGATTGGTTCAGAGAGATATCCAATCAGATTCCGAGCAACGGAATCATGACTATTCTGCTTCCCAATCACAAGCACAGAGGTCTAACCAGCTGAGTTACAAACCGACATTGTATCCCCTGCCTTGTGCCTTCTGGCTCTCTATGATCACCAAAACTGTACGGAATAAGCCATACAGAAGATGGATGAATGTACAGAAGATGCTCCCATGAGAGGTTATATCAGGTAGGTAACCAAACCTAATTACCAATATTACAAAAGAGACATTTGTTCTGGCTCTCAGCCCAGGCCATGCGACCACACGCTGTGCTCTTTCTGCGACCAGATGCCAGTTCTCTGTCGCAGCGGATTCACCTTGTGCTTATGCGGAAGGGCCTCGATTTCATGTTCATGCCCAATGGTACACATTATGTCTTCTCTGCCCTATGCCACGCAGCTCTGTCTGCCAGCAAATGTCACATATTCATGTATTTTTAAAAGATACCTACATATAATTGTACATGGAGTAGTTAACACAGAATAGTATAAATGGCACAAATTATGAGCTCAATGATTTTTTTTTTTATATTTGAACATAATGACTAATTTTTGTGAGGCGATATCATCGGTGTCTTGGGTAACAATGTATCTTCCATTAAGTCCCTTTCTGACCCATTACGTATTACTGACAAGGAAGAGAGTCTCAAAGTAGACCAACAATATCCATGCCTCCGGTAGAGTATGGGGAGAAAAAAGTAGCATGTGCAGAGAGCACAGGTGCAGAGACCGCCTTGGGTGCCCCGGAATGTTCCACAAGTAAACTTGTCAAGGAGTGCCAATCTCTTTGGTTCCTCTGTACACCTTGAGCAACCTCTGGAGCACCTCAAAATAACAGAGATGCCATGTCAGTGGAGCAGGTCCAGGAGATTAGCGAGTGATTCCCGTCCCAGTATTTGACACAAAGCCTAGAAGCTGCTAAGCTGCCCTTTTCACATTGACAGTTTAATTTATTACGTAGTCACAGATAAAAGGGCTAAACGTCTGAGAGTTTAACCTTCAAAAATGAATCACACATTGATTCATTGATACCTCCTGCACCTTTAAAAAAGAATTGAGAAAACTGAAATAGGAAAAAAGTGAACATTTAAGATTTTCCTAATGACAAGAGATGTCACTGCTTGTCTTGTTCTTCAGTACTTCTGTAACAAAGTCATTCTCCATTTTCAGAGTTGAGTGTAGCGACCCCCCCACTCCTTGCCTGATCCTGTTCGGTGTTGCTTTTGCTGTCTGGAGGCTTTGAAATCCTAGAGTCACTTCATGTTTGACTCTCTCTTAAGTATCATAACTGGGATCATTACTTCGGAAAATGCAGATCCAAGTTCCTTTCAATATGACCAGCTCACAGCAATACCATCCTAATGTTTACCTCAAATTCAGCACATTGTAACGCTATAATCTTGCCCTGTTTGCAAACGGGATCCAAACAGGATCCAAATGACAAGTTTTGTCTTACCTGAGGAAAGTGAAACAGTTCTCTTGGAGGATAATATAGTTTCCACTTACCTAGAACAGGGTCACAGAGATCCAGGAAGGATTGGGCACAAGGCAGGAGACAATTGGGATGTGCCAATCCAGGGCACCCACTAAAAGCAAGTCAGAGTCACCAGTTTGCCTAGCTGCATCCTTGTGAACTGCAGGAGCAAACCCATTCGGATAGGGATCGAACCCACAACCCATGAAACCATTGTTATCTAAAAAAGGCCGCAGTTCTGAAATTCAGAACGCAATAAAATTCCTTGCCAAGCATTCTGGCTTTGATTTTGAAATTGATATTGCTGTGAATTTGCTTCTCGAGGCTTTAGAAGATAACATGAGTGAAATACATCTGAGATCTGTGCAACTTCTAAGCATTTTGTTTTTTTATGTGGTATTAAAAAGCCTGACACAAATGAGTAAACACAGACTCACAGTGAAAAGGAGATCAGGTTAAAAACATATCACATTATCATGTTTTTTTGCTGACATTGCTAACTACTGCACTTCATTGAAGTCTAATGGTCACGATCCTGCTGGGTATTTAACTACTATTTTCACGGATCATGTTTTTTTTCTATAACTTAAACCATAACCAAGGAATTACTTGTCCTACAAGCAATAGAGAATGATGCAATTTTACCCATCTCTTGCCTAATTCCTTAGCAATATATTGCAGCTTCATCTTTAACACGAGGTGTCATTTTTGTCACTAAAACCTGTGAGAAGTGCACCGTTATGCATTGCAGCTTATTAAATCCTGAGTTGTGAGTGCCAAACCAAGGCACCTCTCAGAAAACATGAAGAGGTCTGCATAAATGGGGGCTGGTTTCAAAAGGCTGTGCCTGTGATTGGAAGGTCGCAGGTACGAATTGCAGCATTGGCAGAGCGATTTACCATTGAGCCCTGGGCTCCGATTTCCCCAGGAACTGTCTGACCCTGCATTTTCAAATGTATGTTGCTTTTCATAAAAGTGTAAATGTTAGTCTTCAGAAAGCATCCTTGAAGTTTCCATAATAAAGGCAGCATGAGACAGGCATAGAGGCTTATCAGAACGCATAGGGTCGGCATTTTGGCCCCTTCCCCCGCAGCAAGAGATGGAGCAGGGAAGCAGCGGTGGGCGGGTCCAGGAGGGGTAGTAGACCCAGTTTCTGCAGGCAGAACTGCAGAGGAGCAAGTCGGAGGCTGCTGTTCTAGAAACGTCTACCACCTAAGTTGGGCCGGAGGAGAATAAGTTCAGGCCCCCAGACTTCAGCAGAATTTTTTGCAGAGGTGTCTAAGTGTCGCCAGAAACGGTGTGCCGCAGCAGACATCCAGCCGCCTCTGTGCATCTCCATGGCAACACCAAGAAACATATGTGCTTGTGTCGCTTTTCATTTCACACATTTCAAGACATAGACACCATTTAAAAGCTCTCATCTTTATGACTTAGGTACCGCAGTTGTGCTTATGTCATGTTTGTTGTTTAGTACTCTCTGAATTGCAGACAAGTCAGGCCTGAGCCATGTGCACCCTCATCACATCTTTATTTTAGCGATGCAAACTATTTAGACTTACAGGAATGTAGGTTGTGAATACAAATATGCCGATGCCACCCTTTCCCAAAAAAAGAGAGCCAACCAGGACAGGAGAGAAGCCAGGAACACTGAGCAGCGTAGCAGGGAAGCAGGTAGTGGATTGTAGCAGGTGTGGATTGTAGCAGGTAGTGGATTGTAGCATGTAGTAGATTGTAGAAGGTAGTGGCTTGTAGCAGGTAGTAGATTGTAGAAGGTAGTGGCTTGTAGCAGGTAGTAGATTGTAGCAGGTAGTAGATTGTAGAAGGTAGTAGCTTGTAGCAGGTAGTAGATTGTAGCAGGTAGTAGATTGTAGCAGGTTGTGGATTGTAGCAGGTAGTAGATTGTAGCAGGTGTGGATTGTAGCAGGTAGTGGATTGTAGCAGGTAGTAGATTGTAGCAGGTAGTAGATTGTAGAAGGTAGTGGCTTGTAGCAGGTAGTAGATTGTAGCAGGTGTGGATTGTAGCAGGTAGTGGATTGTAGCAGGTAGTGGATTGTAGCAGGTAGTAGATTGTAGAAGGTAGTGGATTGTAGCAGGTAGGGCAAAAGCGGACTCTTGACCGAAAAGTACTAACGAGACTGATGGCTGACATTGTCCCCTCCATCAAGTTCTCATATCGGTCATGAAGTGAAAACCCTGGTGTCTTACAAGGTAGGGAATGCCAAAATTAGGAGCTGTCGGGTTGGAGGGAAGCATCGGCTTAACTGTGAAATTACAAAAGAGCGCATGAGGAATCCCGTGTAGAAATGAGATATAAATCAAAAGGTGCACCAGTGATTTCACTTTTTAGCAATGGAAGAACACTGATCTGCTCTAACTTGGTGATCTTTCTTACTTTTTTTTTGTTATTATATAGTGACTGATGACAAAACGGGCCACTATTTGGTGATTAAACGCAATACAAGGTAACCTTCTGTCTGGTGTATTGTAAGTGCGTGACAATGGGATGATAATGGCAGTTGAAGGTACAGTACTATATGTAAATAACAATAGTGTCATCTAGTGGCCGCTTCAATGGAAAGTGGCTTTTGGGATGAGAATACCTTTGGTACAACGTGAACACATCGTTGGTGTTGTTCACGTTTCCAGGAAGTTGCCACTTTAAAAAATGAACAAATTTGTGTATTTTGAGTTTCATTTAAAAAAGCCTTGGTTTGTGAGAGGCTTTAAGGGGCCTGTTCTTCTGAGCGAGACAATTATACATGTATAAAAATGGCAATAGACAGACAATAAGATAATAAGATATTAAGGATGAAGTAGATAATTCATTTGCGTTTGTAATCTGTGTAAAATATATGATACAAAAACTCTTTCCTGCATATTTGGGGGCGCCATGTGGCTCAACCAGGTGTGGATGCTGAACCTGTGATCAGAAGGTTGCTGGTTCAGATCCCATAGTTGGACAGAGTGATGTCACCATCGTGTCCTTGAACACGGCCCTTAGACCCCAATTGCTCCAGGGAGTGGCTGATCCTGCTTTCTCAATTGCGTGTAGCATTGGGTAAAACTGTCTGAAATTAAAATGCATGAGGGGTGCGTTACCCCCTTATTGTATGTGCAGGTTTTCTTTCAAACTTCCATGCAGATGCAACTTAGCAGAGCTGATTAAAGATTAGATGTGTACACCACAGATACTATGGCATACAAGAAAAACAAGATAGATATTATGAGAGGGTATTAGAGACTTGAAGGAGATGGATGAGGTACCAAGACCAAAACAGGTCTGTTCAGTGACCAAAATGTGAAAAATGTGGCTGCCTATATTAAATAAACAATATGGAAAATAATTGTGTGGGTAATGGATCTGTGAAACAGCTTTGTGTTCTTTTGTTTTTTTTGTTTGAAATGCCAATTAAAAAATGCCAGGGTACAATTAAATTTAGACCCCGGCTGAGAAGAAAGCAGCACCTGTTCATTTAATTGGGAACAGCGGAAGGGACGTGGCGAGAAATGTAAAAAGTCACACCTTCTCTCTGGCGGGCAAGGGGTTTTATAGGTGAGAAAAGCATGTGGACCTTCAGTCTACTGGGCTGCTGTTACCAAAACTAAGGACATTTTACCTGTTTTGACTCCAGGAGAGCCAGCGTTCCATTCCCAAAGCTGAGTGACAGGTGAGCAAATTCCCTTGATCACTCTCAGTACAACCAAAGAGGACAAGGGTAGGTTCTAAAAACATAGCTGGGTCAAGGTTCACCCTTCCTGTCTGCGGGAGCTGCGGTCACATGATACTGGCACTCGCCCATAAATCATGCAGATCTTACAGTGAATTAAGGCCACTGCAGGTGAAACTTTGATATCACTTCCTGCCATTCTACTGAAAACATAGTACTTGTGGCCAAAGTTTTAAAGGGTGAAAAACATGAACCTTTCTATATAAAATCAACTTATATCTCACATATCAGGCAGAAGAGCGAGACGCCACAGTAGGCCAGTTCAGCATGCATCCGTGGCAAGATATTGTGTGGCACCATTTGAGAAAGCATATGAATCTGATCTTCATTACATCATTTGCCCAGACTGGAACTACGCAGACCAAAGCATCTTAGACCCCTCACCAGTCATCAGTGCAATCAGCATAGAGAAACAGCCGCAGAAACACATTCCATCCATTTTCCAAAACCACTTGTCCTATTCAGCACCACAGGGGGTCCAGAGCCTATGGGCGCAAGGCAGGGAACAACCCAGAATGGGTACCAACCCATCGCAAGGTGCATGTACACAGGCATGCCTAGGGAAATTTGGTACATTTATCCTCAGCATGGTTTTGGACTGTGGGGGGAAACCAGGTGGCCTGGAAGAAACCCCACGACGACACGGGGAGAACATGCATACTCCACACACATAGAGCCTTGAACCTGTGAGGCAACAGTGCTAACCACTGCACCCACCCCACTACTAGAAACACATTAAGATGTTATGTATAGCCGGGACACAGTGCGAGGAAGCAAGGACAGAACTCCAAGTGTCAGGCAAACACAGGGTTTAATCAAAGGCAGGACACCAGCCACTACACCACAAATAACGTCAATGACCAGACCAGGGAAACATACTTTAACATGGACTTAAATACACACGACTAATTAACAACAACAAGAAACAGCTGGTAACAAGGGGATTCCACAAGAGGTAGCAAGGGGGCGTGACACAGAGGAGGAACGGACGAGCAAGGCATGACATTATGACATAAATTACTGTTTGCAATGTGAAAGATACAGTGAGACCTTTTTGTTTCTTTCCCTTTGGTTTGCACTGGTAATTGAAGTGAGACCTTTGGTTTTTTTTTAGTACTTAACTCAATTAGATAAGATAAATTCAAGCCTTGGTGCCTCAATAGTGTTTTTTAGAATTTGTCTTGTAAAACCATTTAAAATGTCCTTTTTGAATAAAATATGTCTTTGCAAAAGTTTCAGAATAATTTTGAAAAGCATTGGAGAAACTGAATTCATTTACACCGTCGGAAGGACAGGTGGACATTAGATTATTACGTAATGAGTATTTCTTTTCATTTCCACTAATCATCTCAGTCCAGCATCTCAGTCAAGTCGAATGTCTTTCCTTCTTGTCTAATTCTCCAGTGGAATATTTCAATAGAAATAATTCCTAGGACCATATAGTCTCTAGACAAGCAAAAATCCAGCTCTGAGAAATAACGTTTCACTTCTATTTTTAGAGTAATAGGAGATGGTCGTTTTAGTTTACAAAAATTCAGTTTGTATTACTGTAAAGATATTGCTGCAAGCTCAGCGTTCAATAAGCAGTATCGTTTTTGCTGTGTTAGCATATCAGCGAGGAGATACCTTCGTGAAAACGCTGTATTGCCGAGTGCTATGATGGGTTCATTTCGGTGCAGGGACGCCCATCCTGTAGACCATATGGACGGATTAGGCTATAATTTCATACAATTCCTAGTAATTACAGGGAACCCCATCCCTGGTATAATTTGCAGTGACTTTGATGTAGCGCATCTTCCAGGACTCCGTGTCGCGAACAGGTGCACATTAACGTCTCTGAGGACATTTATATTCTGCAGGTTTGCCAGTTTAAGTCAGCTGGCCGTAGTGAGACAGGTCTGCACTCACACACAGACGGATTTACATGTATGCAACAATTTGATTACCTTGTAAATAGCCTGTAGGGTTTGCAAAGTACCCCAATGGTTAAAAGGGCGTAACTAATCTTAGGTTTATAATGGAATAATGTAGATTTACTGTAAGACTTCTTGCACGAGTCTGAAAGCATTTGTGTCACGCCAGATGCATGACAGGTGGCAACCCTGATACTGCAGTTCAACTGGATTTCGACCGCATATATGAATTACCGCTTCTGTTAACCCCGACCTCCGTCTAATAACGAGGGTGTAGCCGGGTCACAGAAATGCAAGAAACATATAAAGATCACAGAGTGGTGGAGTCATTATAAAACTATGGAAAGGTAAATATGTGTCCGCTGGTATATTATCCGACCTAAACCGCGGATCAGCACCCTATACCGTAAACAGGGAGACGCACCGGCCGGCGATATGCAGCGCCGCCCCTGCCGCACATCCGGGTGTCGCGGAGCTTTGCGCAGACTCGCTGCTGCGGCTCCTGCGCTTCCGCGTTAAGCTGCTTGGAGCTGGAGGGGAAAGCAGCACAGGACAGCAGAGCTCTGGGTAATACTGAATATAAGCAGAAGCAGGCATACTTAGGGGACGGGGAGCTGGGGGATCCTCTTCCGCGGCGGGTGTCGCCAGCGTGAGCTGGGTGGTAATCGGGGCCGGAAAACTGAAAGTAAATCTCGGTGAAACAGTCTGGAGTTTTACCGTAGGGGAGTGATGGGTGCGTTTCGGACTCGGTAACTGACAGCTCGGGCGGCGCGCTGACATGTGACATTACCGAAGGGGCATCGGAGAGAGGCCAGCGTCTGTTTGCTCGCAGCTGGGACGCTCCCCCCAGTCACTGCACACACACCCCTAGTTCTGGGGTTTAAAATGAAGAAGTTTAACATCAGGAAGGTGCTGGACGGCCTGACAGCAGTGTCCTCTTCCTCATCCACCACCTCCTCCTCGTCTGCCCAGCCTGGATGCAAGGAAAGTGAACTGATCCCGGAGACGCTCCAGTCGGAACATTTTCAGATCTGCAAGGTGGGGTATTTGCATGTCTGAATGTCGTGGCATTACTGTCAAGTTAGTCTATGTAAAAATGAATTGTAGCCCTCATGTGATCGCTTATGTAGCATGCTATGGTGTTAGCAATGGTAAGAATTAGTTTTTGTAAACTGAGATTAGAGGTTGATCGCCAGCTTGAGACGGTTAGGGATTGAGCTACGAGTGACACCGAGCTCTTTGTCGGGCTATACCCCGTCCTTGGCATCGGCTTAAATATCTCGTTTAATGATCTATCTTAATTTTATGAGATGCAGAAATGTCTACAATAGTTTTTAGCCGCCGTCTTTGGTGTTTAAAGTCATTTCTTGTCAGAATACAGTGCCAGTTCGCTGCTTCCAGGAGTGCAGGAGTGATGTAAATATGTGTTTTCGGGACCTTGGCCCTCCTACACCAAAGCTATGAATCTGCAGTTGTTTTCTTCTCCTGCTGATATATGCACATTAATCTGTTTCGCTATGAAAAATATTTTAGAGCAACTAGCGGGCAGTCTGCAGCTAATCTCGCCTATGTTTGCGACAAACTGAGTGAGGTTGAGCGAAACCCTGCATGCCTCAAGTGGTTTAGATGTACCCGGGCTTTTTGATTTAATATTGTGTTTAGATATGTTGAAGGTTAACTATCCTTTTTATTTATCGCTAGGCAGTAGGCCTGTGTAGTAGCAGTCTTTACTGGAGAATCCATTTGCACGAATTTTATGGCTGAAGTCCAAACACACTGGCCCTAAATTCACATTTTAAAGTTTCATGTAGGCCTATGTGTGTGATATCTATCTATCTATCTATCTATCTATCTATCTATCTATCTATCCACACACACACACACATTTTTTGTCTTCCTATTTCTTATTAATCGTCCGTGTTCTTCATGTTTTATTTATTGACATGGTGGCCAGACAGGATAGTGTTTCTTTTCTTGAAAAGTAAGTTTGGATATATAACGTTTTTGTAAGAAATTTTAATATCGTTACTGGACTTCGGAGTTTGTTCTGTAATCGTATAAAACATAGTTTTTCAAAATTGTTGGCACAGTTGGCTCATTTCTATGCAAAACGCTAAAGGATGAGAATAACGTTAGACGACAAGGTCTGTGGACGCCCTTTTAGCCAAGATCAAGTGCTTTATCCCGACGGGAAGCTCCTGCGCCCTCATACCCTGATAAGAGCGCTTCCGCTTGGCAGCAGCGCGTCCCTCTACCTTTCAAATCCTACCCGGATATTTTAACTGGAGTTCAGCTTCGTTTCGCTTAACATTTTCCCAAAAGTAACATGTATGATTCAACAGGAAGAGCGAATTGATGCGTAATGTGCATGTGGTACAATTGCATAATTGAGTAATATTATTATACCAATAAATAAAACCTGCTGATTTTTCCTTCACTCTTTTTCGTTCCCCTCCCACATTTCCCACTCAATATACAGACTGTCCGACATGGATTCCCCTATCAACCCTCCTCCCTGGCATTTGATCCTGTACAGAAAATATTGGCTATCGGGACACAGACTGGAGCGTTGCGGCTGTATCCTTTCCTTGGGAAAATGTGTTTTTTTTTTGCTTTTAAACTTTCTCTCTAAGAGAATGAGCTATTGATCGCTGAGCTCCAGGTATGTTACTGATGTGTTAGATTGGACCTAGGGAAAAAGTGATTGCAAAGTTTCATTACAATTGTGTTTGGAAAACCCATGTTTGGTGATAGAGGAGCTTAAGTTGTCAAGTGAATGGATACCGATGTGCTGAGATTACTCTTTTTAACCTCCAAGTGAACATATTCTCAGGTGATTTGAACCAAAACCAACTAAATTTCAAGGCTTTGAATTTGATTTAGATGTGTTCGCTGCGATGATAATGAAGTCTCCAGAGCTGCCTTTGTCAAAATCAGCTGTTTAGGAAGTATTTTGCTGTCCTCTGTGGGGGAAAAAAATATCCCCAAGATCAATCACTAGGGGGAGACGTTCTGCAGAGCCCATCCGCCACACGCTTTTGAAACAGATTTACGTGTATAACAACCTTCAGTTCGCTTGTGGTTATAGAGGTGATGGTGAGGTGATTAACATTATTCTTCAGTTAAAAAACCATTTTTTATATCTGTAAGGACTAGTTTGATTGCTTGCAGTACATCAGAGCATTAGGTACTGTATTGGCTTGTTTTACTTTTGTGATTATTGTAAACGGATGGACAGTTCTCCTTTGTAGACACACACCACATCCATTTTTGTTAGCATTTGTTTTTCTGCCCTCCTAGTCAGTGGTGATCTGTTATATTGTCTGTATATGTCCTCTCTATGGTTTTAAGTCTCATTCCTTGAGTTAGGGGCGTCTGGTTCTGACTCAACGTAAGTGTCTGTCTCAGATACAGTTCTACTTTGGTGTGGAAACCAAACCATATGCAGTCAGGCTTCACTTCCAATGGATCATGTCTTTTATAAAGTGCCCTTTATTCCCATGTTGGTGGCTAGAGTTGCCCGCTTCATGCCTGTCAGGCTAGGGTTGTCTGCTTCATGCCTGTCAGGCTAGGGTTGTCTGCTTCATGCCTGTCAGGCATTTTTCAACAGAGGACTATTTAAAGCTATTTAAGGTTTAATGTTACTTCACAATTCATTTGTCATTTGTTTGTGTCTCTTCCCACTTCTAATTTTGCGGCTGTTGACTGACAGTGCCACAGTCAGGCGGCAGGACTCCTTTTCAGTTTCGGACTTGCATTAAGGACAAAATAATCCTCAGCTATATTAATGGGGTGGTGTGACGCGGGGTGACGCGGGGAGAGCCTTTCAGTCTGAGCATGTGAACAGTGATGCATTGGAGTATGTCGAGTGGGCATCAGTGTTTGAATTGTGTCAGACGTCTTGGTGGGGGGTGGGGGGGGATTAAATATTAAGAGTGGTAAGAGTTGCCCAAACCCATATCCATGCCCCGCATGTGAGACAGTTTTAGGGTTGATGTTGGGTCTAGTGATGTCCAAAGATGATATAAAAAAATTGTGATCAGGCCTGATCCAAGCATTTTTTAACTTATTGGAATCTGCTATCAAGGCCCAATCCAGAACCCGACTTTTAAATTCTCCCGTCCGGCTGATTCATGTCTGCTGTGCCAATTGTATGGTTTTGTCTCTTGCTGTAGTAAACCTGAATACCTGCAATGTTTGCAATGCCGTCCGTTAGAGAGCAGGTAGCAACAGAGCATTGTTTAATGCAACAGATCTTATTAGGCATTGTAGATCTTATTAGGCATTGTTATGAAGAATCATCATTCACTCAGAAGAGAATGCACAGTCGCTTACTGTATGTGTATGTATATTCAAATATTTAGTAAAAGATTAGATCAGGATTTGAAATCAGCAGATATAAACGTCAAATGGATCCCAAAAAAGTGGATCAGGACATCCCTAGTTGGGTGCACCCTTGGTATTGTACCAGGGTGGGGAGCTCTGTGGGTTGTAATTCAGAAGGTTGCTGGTTCAAATCCCTGAGTAAGTAGAGTGATCCCACCAATGGGCCCTTGAGCAAGGCCCTTAACCCCAGTTGCTCCAGGCACTGACCTTACTGTCTCCTCTACGCCAGTTTCATGATGTGGCCTCCTGGCATGCATTTCCAGCTCTCCTGAAGGAGGTTGCCACATATATGCTGAGTGCTCACTGGCCACTTCTCCTTCACTCTCTGGTCAAACTCCTCCAAAACCATTTTCTGCTGTGCTTGAGTCAGGTGACCAGGTCATGTGATGTGATACGTACTTTTGACTGGTATTCTATGAAGTCTCTCTCAGTTGAAGCAGTGAACGTTAAGGTTTTTCCTGTTTCTGGGGTTTCTCCCTTCCTCCGAGTGCTGCGTTGTGTCCGTCTAGCCCCCTGAGGGGTGGTCTTGTCGCCCTTATTGGTCATACAGAGGGCCTGGCTTTATCGCTTCGATTGTAGGCTGCGACTGAGCGCTGAATAAGCTCATCATCTGAAGATGACAAATTAATACAAGAAAATGGATCCCGTTCAACTGCAGCAAAGGAGAGAATAATTAATCATGTTTTTTTTTTTGCCCACCCCATTTATACGACACGGCTTATGAACCTCATCCTTGTCTGTTCTGAGTGATTAAACTGTAATAGCTATGGAGTCATGCAAAGAAATAACTTATTTTATGGCACGTCCACTTTATTATTGCATTGGAAGCCATTGGAACTGAACATTTGCCCTGCGTGTGTCCTCTGCACAGCATGATGTCATTTTTTAATAGGCAGAGGTTCCGTTTCCAGAATGTTTGTGCATTTCCCTGACAGTTTTTCAGGAGTGCGGGAGGGGCAGCCACACATATTCAACATATTTTTATTCACAGCATTCTGACATCGCTTAGATCGATCTCAAAAACTATTTTAGATGACTATCTGTATTTCGCTGTTTAAAAAGAAGTTATGGTTTGTCCCCAAAATCATAACACTGAATAGATTCAGTTTGCGTTGAGTTTACTGACTGTGACAGTGGCCTAGTTGGTTGAATCAAAATCAGAAAAATATCCAGGACTGGTACTTCGGACATGAGAGTTGTTAATGACACAAGATCCTTCTACCACAGGCCTATCATGCAAACTTCTGCTGGCTGTCGAGCTGAAACATTCCCTTTCCGTTAATCCGTCTGCCTCTCAGGTCAGCAGCCCTACTGGGCTTTCTGTAGATCGGCTACAGCCGTCCCTGTGACCTTCTGGGGGATTTCTTCGACGTGTTCATCAGGCGTCTCGTTCTTGAGCGAAATATCGTACTATCATGTTGCCCTTCTCCGCTGCATTCTGATAGCCCGGCGAAGGGAAAGCCATTTTTGAAATTTCAGGGAGTTACCGAGCGTTGCGAATGGGTTTTCTCATCATTAAACTCATCGCGAAGAGCATGTGTCCCTTTCCGCAAGAGTAACTGATATGCTAATTAATATAATAAGGTTGGGAGGGGGGTTTATTTCAAGGAGGGGGCACAAAGAAGAAGAACGATCTCTCCATGTTTTGTGTTTCATGTCGGACGCTAATGGGTGTTTCGGTTTCTGGCGAGGCTAATGCTGGCAGATTTTTAGGAAAGAGCGAAAAAAAATTACAAAAAAAAAAAAAACAGGCGAAAACATAGCGGTTTGCTGTAGAGCCTCGTCTGCCAGGGAGGGAGGCCAATTCGCCAAGCTGTTTATAGCCTGGCATGTAGGTAGCCCTGCATCTGCTGCCCTTTCTGGTTGTCACAAAGCCCCCCCTGCTTCCTGCGGATTAATGTTGGCGAGCGTGCAAATAAGGTGGGGGAGGGGTGGCCCCGACGAGGCTCTCTGGTGTGTCAGAGACACCCGGTGGAGACCAGCTGTCACCTGTGGTTGATGCAGTTGGGAGCGTGAGAGAAGCGATCGGATCTTGGCAGGAGCCTCGATCTCCGCCGGAGTGGCTGAGGAGGGACCTCGGGGGAGCCGCGAATTGGAGCGGGGCTAGAGACAAGGTCAGGAGCGACCAGGCCGAGGCCTTCTCTGATCGGGTTCGCGTGCGACTTCCGCTCGCTACTTCTCAACGAAGGTCTTGCGGGGAATGTGAGGGAGACGGGTGGCTTTAAAGCAAAATGACTTGCATTTTCAAGAAAGCAGGCTGGAGAAATTGGGGTTAAGGACCTCTCTCATGGGCCCGGTGGTGCGAATCACTCCGCCGATGGTGGGATTTTTCACCGGCGACATTCTGATTATCGACACGGGTTCCTGACCGGCCGAGCCACGTGCCGATTCACCGTTGGTGCCGAGTTTACACTGACGCTGAAGATTGGCACTTAAGGGTCGAGAACTTGGGAGAAGGTCAGCCGGACGTGGACTGTTTCTGACCGCCTTGTTTGACCTGCCCCCCCCCCCCCCAGCTGTGGGGAAACCCAGGAAACTCAGGAAACTCGGTCTCCAGAGGCCCCATTGCAAAGGAGACTCCTGAGGAGCCCAAACCTTCACCTGTGTGTTCCAGAAGAGAGTGGGAAGGGAAGAGGACAGCGGAAACCCTTAGCCATTAACAAACATTAAATGTCAGTTTCTGTGGGCTACAGTAACCCCAGTCTCTATCAGTAACTTAGCAGATCTGGATCATGTGTAGGGACACCCCAGAATGAGGATTGGGTGGAACGAATCAATTTAACCAAAACCGATCACCTGACTCACCCTTCAGAGAGAGGGGGGGGGGGGGGGGGGGGGGGGG
>JABFEB020000026.1:16745181-16756848 GCA_019775895.2 Stomatorhinus ivindoensis
CCTTCAGAGAGAAAGCAACCCCCCCCCCCTCCCCACACAAAATTTTCTTGTCAGCTAATGTTTAAATTAGCCATACCCGATGATTACTGACACCAGCATGACCTTAAATCCTTTATCTTGTGCTGAACTATCAAACAATTTCCCTTTTGCACTGTAGGAAGTTAATTGGGTAAATTGCCACAACGAGCAAAATGTTCCCAATTCTTCGCCGGAGGGAGGTGAAGTCAGATGTTGTGAATGAGCAGCTGACAATAAAAATTTTGAAGGGGATGCAAGTGTCCCTGTCAGGTTCTAAATGGACTTGGGCTCTGAGGGAGATGTGACAACCAGCTATTGGCTAAGTGGGGTAGATCGTGGGGCAGATTAGCCTATCAGCCACAGTCCCCACCCATGCCTCAGGTTCCTGCCCCCCCGCGCCCACCGCTGACCAGCTCCCCATCCACCGGCTGTACCCCTGGTGGGGTGCTTTCCGCAGCCACTCCCACTGCCGATCCATCCTGGCGTGCCCAGCAATACACCCGGGGGGGTCTCCTTTGGGGGTGAACCAAACCTGCTTCCCGACTTCCTTTCATCTTCAGGAACTGCACTCGGTGCATTTTTAATGGCTTGTGGATTAAGCGGCCTTAAGCCATCACTGACCTGCTTTCAGTGAGCATAGATATAGACACTTAATTCAGGCAAACTGTGAGTGTATCGAAAAACACTAAGATATTAGCTACATTTGTAAAAGAGCCTTTTAACTTTTGTATGTGCATTAATACAAACTATTTAAGTATTACACTGAGACAATAGTCTGTGACTTTGGTTGAATTACAGGAGATAATGACCAGAGATGCACAATGTACTGGTTGCCATTTTGGTATTGGGCGATATTCATTCATTTTAAATATCAGCATCAATCCGATGTAGGGTGACCACCTAATCCATGTCAGGGGAGACACTGAGCTAGGCCAGGGTTTGTAAACTACCAATTCACATAAAAAGACCTGGTTTTCACTTGAGCAATGAGTTCTTACTGTCTGCTGATTGGTCAGTCTATATAGTCTATAATCATGCATGTGTCACTGATATTAATGTGAAACATCTGGAGTCTTTCCATCAAGGAAGCAAACCAGTCAAAGTACAAGAAGAACTCCGTAGCCGAGCACAGAAGCCTTTTGGTTTTTAGTAGTTTGTAAAACCTGAAGTAGCTCATAGTGTCCTATCTGACAAGGATTAGATGGTCACCATAGTCTGACGTGTCAATCTTGGCTGATACTTCTGGCCAATATAAAGTTAATCAGTAATCAAAGTTAGCAGCACTAGAGGTAAAGACATAACTACAGAAACAATACAGATGATTGCATTGGGTTATCAGCCAATTTCTATAATGAAGAGCAAAGGATTTCATTGGCTTGGCAAGTGGTTCAGAGGTTAGCCAGTTAGCCAGTTATCGGTATTGGCGTTATTAGACAAAACTATATCATTGGTCAAAATTTCCGCATCAGTACACAGCTAATAATGACCCATAGACCCAGATGTAGCTGATAAAGCAAACTGAACAGGACAGATGGACTGTAGCCCAGTGCCTTTGGCTTTGTTTCTCTAGTTCTGAGTAGTTTTCTTCTCACAGCACAGAAACTTGTAGCTTTGCTGTGGTAGGGTCTCTGAATTATTTACAGTTTGTTTTTGGTTCTTCAATAGACTGCTATCCCATCCAGAATGTCTCCTGGCTCACAAATTGATGAGTATATTCTTAATTAGCCAGTCTTTGCTTTTTTTAATGAACACATTCGAGTGTTCAGGTTCTTGGGTTTGAGTCAAGGAAGGGAGCGATTGGTAAAGCTGCTTTTCCGAAGCCGGGGGAGCACTTGGTGTGGCACCTCTCAGATATCTCAAATGGGTTGATGTTTTCGATGTGGTGAAGGCCCGTGGCCCAGAACACAGCCGGAAGAGGAGTCGCAGTAGCAGAGGAGGACAGTCATTAGGGGATTAGTGGAAACTGCCAAAGGAACACCATGGACGTGTCTCACTCTCAGCTTCAGTTGCCGGTATTTCCGTGAACTCTAGCTGGCAGGTAAATGGATAACATAGCCACGGAAACATTACTGCATGCACTTGCGAGTCGCAGGTAGAGAAACGCTCTTCCCGGCAGGTGTGGTCATCAGTCTTTGCTGATGGGAACCATAGGTCAGCGTCTATTTCAGGTGGCTTTGTCTTGCCTCTGAGGGCGTGTGCTCGAAAGGAGAACCTTGTGAGGTCCAAGACGTAGCCATTGATCTAAAGGATGCTTCCATCTTGCTACCCAGCATATTTCTGTGTTTCCCAATATGTTTATTGCATAAGATTTAAGATTCTCTTTCTCACCGTCACTGTTCCTGACCGCCAGCAGCTACAAAATCGGGCAGTCGAAACAAGTTGAGCGGTCCCCTCTTGCTCGTGATTTGCATGTTTCCCTGCGAAACTGTGATTTGCATGTTTCGATGATCTTGGGGTGTTCCCCGGGTTAAAGCTCAGATTTCCACGCCTGACTAGCACCAAGCTGCTGTCTTGAGGAGTGGAGTGTTGAGACTGGACCCCGTTGGCGGCATCAGCAGATGTTGACAGGTGTGGGTGAAATAGACGAGGTCTGCCGGAGTACCTGCCTTCTGTTCTTCAGCCTGCTGATCGCTCTTGATGTACCGCATGCTATGTCAAAATTGTTCTTTATACTACTAGTGTAAGGTCATCGTCGCCTAGGAACCAGCTGCTGTGATATCCGAATCTATTCTGTATTTCCTTTGTTAATTCCTTTGTATTATTAATGGCGACCTTTACCGATTTGCGGAAATTGTCTCTCCACGACAGAGGGGAGGATTTCACTCTTTTCATATCCGTTTCTTGGGTTCTGCATAGTGGGAGTCTTTGCGAGTTTCGCAGGGGAGTGCGAGGTAAGTGCGGTAATTCCTGCCGAGTGCAAATCCACCCCCTTTCTGCTTTGCCTTGGAAGTGCGGCATTAGAATTGAAGTCTGCACTGGCTCTGCTGTGGCTTTTGATGTCTGGGAGCCCATGAAAGGCGAGTCGAGCCGGTACTGGGATCCTCAGCTGGAGTTGAAAGGGCAGCTTTGCATGCAAATATTGCTCTTCATTAGTATGTTACAGATTGGAGGATTTTATTTGGTTGCCTGCTGGTTGGGAAAAACCTTAATTTTTCCCCCGAATGTTTCACGAGCTCGTGGAATATCACAAACGGTTTCTGTAAGACTGCTTTGAAAGGCATCCTGCAATTCTTCGATGAATCTCCACCTTAATACCCCCCCCCCCCCCCATCCTTCTTGCTGTTGGGCCCATTTGATCTCAACCTAGAAAGTCCAATGCATTTCATTCATCCCCTTTGCAGAACACATAGAGTTTACTTTAACTGAGAGAAGTTTTTTTCTGTCAAACAGATTGGCTCCCTCAAGAGGTCTGCACTTGAATGCTGTTTTACCCAACATGTGGGTGTAATCTAAAGCGATTGGCACGACCACAGACATGGATGATTGGCTTGAGGAGGAGTCCAGGCATCAGACTTTTCATAGCTACTTTCGCAAAATGAATGTGTGCACTGAGACTGACAGCCCCCCCGTACCCCGTAGTCCTCCTGATCCTGAAACCCAGGTGTTAAATCCTAGCTTCAGCTTTGTGTGATTTGGTATTTTATTATAGACATTCCTCTTCGTATCTTTTGAGCACATGGGGACCATTACAGGAAGCCACCCAGTGCTGCCCAGGTTGATTTATAAAACTATGCATGAAAAACATCTGTGGGGCTTATTAGATTTTATTTATGATGTGTCCCTGTTGTTCATCCAGTGTGCTTCATCACATCACTGTACCCCAGTTCCTGCATTTAAACAGACTAACTCTTGACAGTCGTGATTGGAAAACCACAGGAAGAAAATCACCCCCTACTGGCTACTGGGATGATATTTCCTAAGATTGGGTTTGGAGTCACGTTATCCACATAAAATATTTACACAACTAAATTACTGGACTTGCTTCAGTTCTGCCCATGAATTGTTAAGCTGTCAGAAGAAGGTCTGTTTCCGTATTCTGGCTGTAATATATTTTTGTTGGTCTTCTGTGTGAACTAGACATTTTTCGAAAATGCTTCCCTGTGTTGCTAACTTTGGGTGATCAGTTTAATATTTCGTGAGACAAACTCATGTTGGGTTTGTGAAGCAAATATCTCTCAGTACGCCGGAATATTAAAGCTGAGAAGGGGTCAACTATTTGTATACTTGAATGTTTTTCTTGTGTAAGTCTGGATACAGACTCCATTTATGTGGTAGAGACATAAGCTTGGCCTAGCCTCTGGTATGCGCGTCTCCACGGCAATTGCCTGCCAGTGGAGGTATATGAAGAGTGTGGTTTTTCCTACTAGCCGGCGAAGGGGAACGCTCAGGACCTGTGAATCCGAGGTACAGGACCCTGCATGAAGGAACAGAGCCGCCTTCCCAGCTGGGCTGGACTAACGCCTTATAATTTACCAGCTCTCGTTCCTGGTTATATAAAAACAAAAGAGATATGTCAAGTCAGCCGGGCACAAGAGGGCAGCACATCTTTTTTGGTAATTTGTGTTTGTGTTGTAGCATACAGAACGATGGTGTTCTATTGACCCTTGGGGAATTAATAAAGTAGAAAACAACTACAAGTTCATGGGTTTGAAAGTAAAAATGAATGTCAACAAATCATTAAGAATGTCTGGAGGGAGGTCACATGTCAGATGTTTGTCCCCTGACTGCGGAACGCGATCCCCTTAACGGAACGCCTCGCAGCTTTGGACGGCCAGGCGTGGAGTGTTACTGCCAGCATGAGAGCGGAGCCGCTGTCATCCAGCTCCAGTTCCTCATCAATGAGGTGAGTGGCCTCCCTGCCTGTAGGTGGCGCTCTGCCATCACCTGTCCTCCATCCTGCTGTTGTGACCTGCACACATTTACTACTTTGGTGGTTTTACTTTGACTCAGAGAGCTCCCTTTGTCTGGCTGTGTTTATTCTGAGTATTTCAAGGTTTCAGATTAAGATTTGGTCTGCCAGCCTGTGTTCCCTCCCTGTGCTCGGACCTGTCTGCCTGTGTTCCCTCCCTGTGCTCGGACCTGTCTGCCTGTGTTCCCTCCCTGTGCTCGGACCTGTCTGCCTGTGTTCCCTCCCTGTGCTCAGACCTGCCTGCCTGTGTTCTCGCCCTGTGGTCGGATCTGTCTGCCTGTGTTCTCGCCCTGTGGTTGGATCTGTCTGCCTGTGTTCTCGCCCTGTGGTTGGATCTGTCTGCCTGTGTTCCCGCCCTGTGGTTGGATCTGTCTGCCTGTGTTCCCGCCCTGTGCTTGGACCTGTCTGCCTGTGTTTCCCGCCCTGTGCTTGGACCTGTCTGCCTGTGTTTCCCGCCCTGTGCTCAGACCTGTCTGCTTGTGTTCCCGCCCTGTGCTCGGACCTGTCTGCCTGTGTTTCCCACACCGTGCTCGGACCTGTCTGCCTGTGTTTCCCACACCGTGCTCGGACCTGTCTGCCTGTGTTTCCCGCCCTGTGCTCGGACCTGTCTCCCTGTGTTTCCCGCCCTGTGCTCGCTACGTCAGCCGTCTGTGCTTGCTGGGATTCACTCTCACAATGTCCCTGGACTCACTCTGTGCCTGCATTGGCTGTCTTCTTTTGCACTGGGGCATTCTGGAATTGAACAGTTTCCTCTGTAACCCCCAGGGGGCACTGGTTAGTGCCCTGACAGACGACAGCATCCACCTCTGGAACCTGAGACAAAAACGACCCGCGATTCTTCACTCTCTCAAGTTCAGCAGGGAGCGGTACGAACCTACCATCCTTTCTAAATATTCCCCTACTAGCCTGCTGCTTCCCTCAGTGATCTTATGTTGCATTTCTGGTCCTTGAATAGTCTTATTATATTCTTGCTTTGTAAGAAATTGCTGTGCAGTTCCTGCTCCAATCACTGCTTACATTTATACCTGGCCATTCACTGGAAGATCAGCCAGGCCCCACTTACAACTAAATGACTCATGACCCATGACAGCATGTACGAGTGTTTGTAACATGTTGTTTGCCTCACTTGTACATTGCTTTGGACAAAATGACCTTTAAATATGTAAAATGTAATGTAAAAATGGTTGGCTAATAATATTTAACTGGTGAAGCTCCTGACTTTTATCTGTGGTCTTTGATATAACCTAACTATCTCCAGCTCAGCCACTGAATATTACCGACTATTACCCACAGAGCACCTAATCATAATACACTTCAAAGCATTCCAAATGGGTATTTTTATTAATATCGAACATAACTGTGTCTTAAAACCGTATAGGCAAGAACTGCTGTGTGGCTTAACCTGGATTCCGGGCAAAATCAGTGTTAAGGATTACTGATCCGTCCTTTTGCCATGGACGTCTACAGCAGGGCTGCCGCGATTAGTCAACGTAGTCGATGATGTCGACACTGAAAATGCATCGACATTAATATTTTAATGTTAAGGATTAATCCGTAGAAAAATAGTCGTTGGTGGTAGGTCTAGTCTATGGGAACCACAGACACTCGCCTCCTTATCTTTCTGTTCCTCCTCCACGTTCGCTTGGCCTGACGGCCGCGGCGTTTCTGGATTCCCTCCACGCCATCCCCTGTCATTGCCTAGGGGTTTATGTACGCTTTGCCGTCTCGGTGTGGGTCCTGGGGACCTGGGGACATGAGATATGCGGGTGATAAATGAGGTCCGCCGGGGTGTTCCGGAACGTTGCGTGTCTGAGCGTTTGTCACTTGCATGCGTGTTGCGGTCTATACTGACAGGCGGTGCAGTTTACATATTGTAGATGCATTTGGAATAAATTGCAGAGGTGACAGGAGTGTGTGTTACTCTCTGGGTACTTCAGCTTCTGTATTCTGTATTACAGTTAAATTGCATGTGTCCTATACTGTATGATTTTAGTGTAACTATCCTCTATAGTGCATCTTTATATCCTGTTGTCCAGTTCTCTCTATCTCCTATAGAAAGCTGTCTCAGCAAAAAAACAAAATGACAAATAGGTGTCGCTGAAATGTTCCGGAGCGTGTGCATGTGAGTGTATGTGCCCTGCGATTGGCTGGCGGCCTGTCTCAGGCTTGCCTTGTACTTCCTAAGCGGTTAGAAGATTCCGTGTGGGTGGAGCCTCTGTGTTCTACTCATTTTTCCCCAGCTTCCACTTATAGTCCTGAAACACACATCAAACCAGTGCCTCTGAATTCCTCTTCACAAGATGGTGTGTGAGTGTCTGCCCTGCAACAGACCGGCACCCAATCCAGGGTGTCACCTGCCTCATGTCCTCTGCTTCCTGGGAAAGATTCCAAGCTCACAATGACTCTGCACTGGATGACTGCTCACGGAAAGGGGGACTGATAGATCGATATACTCGGTAATACTTCACAGGCACCCGAAATACCCCATCACAGGTAAATGCTGGGGTGTAAAAAGCAGAGCTCCTTCCCTGTGTCGTTAGCTTGAAGTTGGAGTTAATTATGATTTCAGAGCAGGACCCTGGATACGATCAGCTGCTCATTTGAGGAACATTGGCACTTAATAAACAGGAGCAGATGGTTGACAGATTGAAGGGGGAGCTATTTGACGAGCGTGTTCGTGAATTGCTCTACGGGTAACCCTAAAGTCACGCTTAATGCCCCGCCTCCTCCTCCACCCCTAGCAGCATGGTACAAGCATTAGCGACCGCTAGCAGCCTCCAGGAGAAAACACCGGCGCGAGCTCAGCTTGGCACCTTGGCGTTTGAGGCCAGTCCCGTTCTCGCTGCGAGGCCTTGCTGTGCTCGGCGCCGGCGCGAATCAGTCTCACGTCTCAGAGTCGCCAGGAAAGTCTTGGTGGGAGGGTGCTGTGCAGTCAGACCACGAACCAAAACCTAATTTTTGCACTTAGTGAATCCTATCAAATTACCGATCAAGTAATGAACATGAAATGTTTTGATAGAGAATTATGGCGTCTCATTCAGGGTATGTATTAATGATTTCAATTGTTCTGAAAGTTTCCCAACGCATCCCAAGGGTATATAAAGGGGCGGGGCCCATAGATCTGATTGGCTACTGTAGTGCCCCTCTTCTGTCACTCATTGATTCAAACATATCATTGGTTAATGACAAGCTTGGTGTATCTGTATGAATTATGGCCCACCACCTTAAAAATACCCTAAAATTGCCCCGGCCTCCCCCTGTGACAGCCTTTGTGAGAAAACTCCACCAAATAATGAAGGAATAAATGACTAGTTTGCTTTGTCCAGGGGAGGGGAGGGGAAGGTTCTGGAAACGGTAATACAGTATATGTAAACCCCCCCTGTAGTGGAAACCCTGCTGGAGTAATTGATAAGCATGCTCAAATTCACATTAAAGATGACGGGACATGTAGTCTAATATCTTCTTGTCTTTCATTTGCGTCAGCAGTTATGCACGTCAGGTCCCACCCCTAAGTGATGTCGTAATTATGTACTTTTTCTTACTCTTGTTAACTGAGGAGTATTTTACTCACTCACCTTCATAGTGGAATTGAATTGAATTGAGATGAAATTTGCAGAAGAATGCGTTGAAGCACACTGAAATTCTTGCACAGTTCCCTCAGTCAAGATTTTTAAAACAACAAAGACTGATAATCACATTTTTATAGTAAACCTGAATGAATACATGGCTCATTCTGGGCCACGTCGGCGCGCGCTTGTCAGCCCCTGACCTCATACGTCCTCATCGTCCTCCTTTCTCTCCGTCGTCTCTGGAAAAACCACAAATTACTCTCCGGTTCGGCCAGAGGCCATTCCACACCCCCGCCCCTTTCACCCACATAAAAGCACTCGCGGACGAGGCGAAGTGGCCCCCTTGTCCGGGTGCCATAGTAACCGCATCCAGCTGGCTTTGCCCCCAGCCCCACTTTATGAAAATGAAACACATCTCAAGGGGTTCCTGATAAAAGGACCATGGTTTTTTAAATCAGGGTTTTGATGACCAGCTGAATATTGTGTCTGTAGAAACCTTTTATTCTTGTTTTCCCATTTCCTCTTATATCCATTTATTTTTGTCCTTCTGTTTGGAATCGGGCAGCATGGCCCCCCCCCCCCCCCAGCACCTCCTCACTGACGCTCTCCATGGGGAGAAGGGATGGTGGTTTCCCAAGGAGGCTTCGACCCTCTGGGCTTCCTCAGAAAGCCTCTGTGTCTGATTGGCTAAAGGGATGGTTGCCTAAGGTGGTAGTTGGCTAAGGGGGTGGATGCCTATGGCAGTGATTGGCTAGAGAGGTGCATGACTTAAGCTGTGGTTGGCTAACCAAATGGATGTTTAAAATTGTGCAGGGAGAAGCTTTTTGAAATACATTTTATGAATCAATTGCAATGGTCCATTTAGTCTGAAAGTCTTTTTGTTCTTTCTTTTTCTGTAATGTTTTAAAATGTTAAACGAAACTCGGGTCTTTTTGAAATGATCATCCATGTTCCCCCTCCGGTCCAGTGCATCGTATCTTTTCTGTCTTTCAGGATCACGTACTGCCACCTGCCCTTCCAGAGCAAATGGCTGTATGTGGGCACAGAAAGAGGAAACATCCACCTGGTGAACGTCGAGTCCTTCACCCTCTCAGGCTACGTCATCATGTGGAATAAAGCCATCGAGCTGTGAGTGCCTCCGTCCACCTCCGGCTGCTCGTTTGCATTTACCGGTGTCCCTTTCACAGTTTGCATCTCTTCCCCTCAGGTGTGTAGTTACACGTTGTCCTTCCCAACCCGGAGTGCGAATGGTCCTTCATTCGTTTCTGTTTTTATTTTTGAGAATAAGAAGCGCGTCTATTTTCTAAATGCTGAACTATTCACTTTTTCATTTAGACACATTTGGAGAAGTAAATAGTGGAATATCGTTATTAATGTCATTCTAGCTGTAAAATCTAATAATTTTTTACATTTAATTCCAGTTTTAGGTCCTGCTACCTGACCATAGTAAAGCAGGTTAGTTACACTGATTACAAACATGTAGGTTTCGCTTCCCCCGTCAGCCTGCGCGGGTAGCACAGTGATTCTACGTGGTGTTGTTTGCGATTCAGCACTCAGCTTCTGGCTGGGTATCCCTTTGGACCCCATGTGCTGATTAACTTGGGGATTATTTAAGACCAGCTGTTTGTTTAAACGTCTGCTGGCCTTCCATCAGTTCTTAGTGCCCAGTCTAATTTTTGTGAATTACAATTTAAAGTGTCCATCCCATTTCTGTTGCCCCAAGGCACTTAAAGTCAGTGTCGTAGTCAGTCGTTAATCCTGTAATTAGTCTAATCGTTTAATCTCCTTTTTTGGAGCTGCCATTTTGTATTTGTCATTTTGTGCCCATCCTCATATGGTGCCAGGGAAGTGCCTCACCTGTCGTGGTCTCCTGCTTAACTTTGGGACATCGCATGAATCGGGGGGGTGGCTGAGGTCTCTTTATTATTACATTTCACCAGGGTAGATTAACTTCTCTGGGTGATAAACTTTGGTGATGCTGGTGGGGGCATTTCTGTTGGTGAGTCTTGCAGGTTGAATCCCTGAGTTTGCTATGACCCAAGACCATACCCTAGGATAACCTGCATTAATCCGCTCCCCACACCTCACACTCTTACACACAGTAATCGGTAGAATCTCCCGATGAATCTGGTTAAAGACATTAAAGTCTGTAAAGTCGTCAAGCCACAGGCTTTTATTGTCCACCATGTGATGGCACACGCTGACTTCTCATGCACCTACAACCAGAACTGGTTTTTCCTCTTTTTAAAAGCCATGTCAGCTCTGTCAGTTTACCAGTTCAGCTCATGGCTTCCGGCCAACGCACTCAGACCCTCAGTGGGACAGGAACCCGCTAGCATTCCTACCCTCAGAACATTCCTCCATCGGACAAGAAAGCTCCTCTTTGGGTTCATAGACACCCACCTATGCAGTAAGAAAGGAGACGTTTCATTAGTTTACTGGATGAAGTCTTTTGTTTTGTCAGGCTTCTCAGTAACTCCTCTGTTAGTGTCCGCTTACAGCTCCCATTGTGGTGAGCTCACGGTTTCTGGAACATTCCTGCCGCCCCAGGACAATTCGCTCCTCCTGTGACCCATCGGGGGACGCAGCCCACAGCTCATTGCAAAGTTGGTTGTGGGGATACAGACTGAGATAAGAGCTGTGGTTTTTCTGCTTCCATCGTGGAAGCTTAAAATGATGAAAAACAAAAAATGAAATGAAGTGATTTGCCATCCGCGCAAGTCGAAGTACAGGTACATTTGAATACTTTTTTTTTTTTTTTTTTTTTTTACACATCCCATCATGCTCTTCTTTGACACATACACGCACTGTATGACAAATGTATGGGGTCATCAGCCTGTCCTACATCTCACTCTGAATCAAAGGGTATTAATATGACGTTCACTAACCTGTAGTTGCTGTAATGGTCTGTACTCTTCTTCGAAGGCCTTCCATTAGAGGCTGGAACAATGCTGGTGGCATCTACTGCCATTCAGGTTGGGTATTGATGCTTGCGTGGCCCCCACCTGGCAGCTGAACTTGCCCCCAGATGTTTCCACTTCACAATCACTTCACTTGCCGTTGACCAGGGCAGCTCTAGCAAGACAGACATATGGGGGACCGGCTTGTTGGAAAGATGTCCAGTGGCTCTCCTATATGACCCCCCCCCCCCCCCCATTATGCTGGCATTGA
>JABFEB020000026.1:16765688-16796191 GCA_019775895.2 Stomatorhinus ivindoensis
GAGTTAAATATATGAGCGTCACAGCAAAGGGTCTGAATACTTAGGACCATGTGATATTTCAGTTTTTCGTTTTTAATAAATCTGCAACGATTTCAAAAATTCTTGTTTTGTTGTCTGCCAATATGGGGTGCTGCGTGAAAAATTGAAGGGGGTCTGAGTACTTTCCGTACTCGCTGTATAGCATCGCCGTCACTTTTTGTCATTTATTGTTGGTCGGAATCGCATAACGCATAACTGCAGTGGAGGCTTTGTCTTAGGCATGAGCACTAAGGAGCTGTCGACACCAAGCGGGTGCTAGATACCTGATACTCACCGCAAGTCATGATGTATTTAGGGTTGCACTTTAAGGGTTGCCCCTTTGTTCGCTGATAATATTGCTGTTGGTTTCCAGTTGTCAGTGGTGAGAATGGCTTCTGTTCCATCATTGACACACCCCCTCTCCCTCCAGCTCCTGGAGGTAAAGCTGGTATACGAGCCGAATGAAACAGAGTCTCCGGAAGCAGGGGGGGAGTCAGTAGCAGCCCTCCCCACTCCAAATGTGACCTCCAGTCCCCCAGATAACACGCCCGAATCCCAGGCCTCGGCCAACAGCAGCCCCTCTGACGCAGTCCGGGACAACGTGCCCTGTCTAAGGTAAACGTTATAAGCCAAAATTATTTTAAGGCTCAACTTTTAAGGCTCAGTCTGATCTTTGAGTCTGTTTGACCTTTAGCTTAAGGCTTTCAGGAGCTCCTGTTGTAATTGTAATTGTAATTGTGCACAATGACCTGGTCATTAACTCATGACCTTCAGTTCTCTACTATTAAATACGCATTAGATTTTTTTAATAGAGGAAAAGATTTTATTAGTCTTCATTCTGGCTTGTCTGAATATGCTGAGGTCTTTATTAATAGCCTCCCCCTGCATTTCGGTGTCGTCCCCCCCCCCCCCCCACATTCCAGGGTGCGAAGCTCTCTGCCCAAGCAGTCGCCGGGATACCAAGTGGAGCTGGTGGTCCAGCTGCTTTGGGCCCGTGGGGAGCCGCCTCAGCAGATCACCAGCCTGGCCATCAACTCCGCATACGGCCTGTGAGTCTGCTCCGCTGGGCGAGAGAACCTCGGAGGACCACGGGGGGGGGGGGGGGTAGCTTGGTGCAGATGTGTAAGAGCAAGGATCTGCTGGGGTGGGTTGAAGTTGGGAGCCGCTTCATTCACCTGTTTCCCATCTTGATTAATATGAAGTAGAATCCCAGCCAACCTCGTCTTGTCGAGCTTCCTTTGAACCCACCGCCCTCCAATTTTGTGCCGCTGTGGTTTGCCCCAATGGCTATTCAATGCTTCTCTTTTGACCCCCCCGTCTGCTAAACATGGATCCATTTACTGAACCAATCAAAACAAACTGTATGAGATACTAAAATAAATCTTGCTGACATTTCTGTGAATGCACCAGGGTATTGTACTGTGATAGACAGGTAGATATTTTTGGTTTTGTTCTGAAAGTATGCAAATAAATGTCATTCTCTTTGCCCCCCCCCCCCCCCTCCAAAAAAAAATAGAGTGGTTTTTGGAAATAGCAGTGGCCTTGCAGTTGTTGACTACTTCCAGAAGACCGTTCTGCTTAACATGGGGATGTCGCAGTTATATGGTTCAAGCGACCAGAGACAACTACGCTCTCCCCGGAAAACGAAACCGGCATCTGGCGGTAAGTTTATGCTATGTTTATAAGTTTTATAAGTATACATCTGTAGCGACAGGAAACCCTAACTTCGTGTGGTTAGGTGCTGATTCTCACTGAAGCCTTCCGGCCATGAGCTGTTCAAACTACACCCCCGAATTCCCATAGTCGCATCGTCCCTCGTTGCTGGGTTAGACCAGGAGGCCCCCGGTCCTCGGCTGCCCCCCAACGGGTTCTCCATCTGTCCCCGGCGATAAGAAAGTCCAAGTTTTGCAAAGCAAAACGTCCAAGGACGGGATCCTACATTCGGTGACGCCGGTCGGCCCCGTCACGACGCCCAGTACGACTGGCGCTCAGATCCCTGGGCCGGACGTGTAGATGCTCTGCGGGATGCGAACCCCACTCATCTCCCGACCCCAGTGCTGGTCGAAGCCCATGTGGTCCCCTTGGTGAGCTACAGCACCTTGTTTCACTGTGTTCCGGCTGCTGTAGGTAGTGTTCCCCATGTGCCTTGCACTGGAGGGTGGTAGTGATGCAGCGACCCCCCCCCTCCCCCCCCCAGCCCCCACGGTTTGCTCATGGGTTCACCAGCACTGTCTGACTCGCGTCTTCCGTGGGACCCCGCATGTGTTTTAAACGTGACCTCGCCTCCTTTGTCTCACTGCTCTGTGACAGATGCGTGTCCTCACTCTGATGCTGTAACGCCTTTTGTTGTTGGTTCTCTCCACTGTGCTTCGGAAAAGACGTTCCCACGTCTTGCATGTGCAGCCTCGCTAGCTTATATAATGAGTCTGTGAAAAAGCTACGGGCCTCTTACATCAGTAAGTCACCTGATCAGAATTAGCCTATTAGAGAGTCCCTGTTCCACGTTGTCCAATGTGGTCCCGGCCCAGTTTTCCTGCTTTTTTTTCTCCTTTTTTTTTTTAATAGCTGTACCTCACGCCCTATTCTACTAACCCTCTGCAAGCTGCATGTTTTATTTCCGCTGCTTTCCTCTCAACTCGTATACGTCTTATTCCTCTTTTCACTCTGCCTGTCTTCTGTCTTCCACGTTTCTTTTTCTGCAAGTTTAGACATTATCCGTATATTGGCAAAATGTATGTCTTTGGCGGTAGAAATTGGTTTGAAAATAGTATGCTAGACAGAGATCAATCACTCTTATCAAACATTATTTTCATTTATAATTTTTTTGTATCTGCATAGTCATTGTCGATAATGACAGCTTTTCTTGACACTTTCTTTTTATGGGATCTGATTATTAGTAGTAATAATATTCTTATTGAAAATTGAACACATATTATTCCCATTTCAAAACGGATGTGGCTGTAATGCGCATTCCTCAATTACTGATTCTGCATGAAAGTAGATTTGAGCTCGTGCTACAGCGCCACCCGCTGAGGTAGTGCGGAGTTCCATTTTTGTGCTTTAAAGCTGTGATAATCATAATGGCAGAGTTCTGTAGTTCAGGTCCAGAAAGTAAGAATCCAGACCAAGATTTTCTTTCAAACACCTAGTTGAGTATAGAATTAGAAGATCAGTGGTCATTGTTAACACACCACAGCACACAGTGCGCAACAACGAAATGTGTCCTCTGCATTTAACCCATATGTGACTTTGGTGACATAGCAGGGGGCAGCTAATTCAGCGCCCGGGGAGCAGTGCTTGGGAGCGGTACCTTGCTCAGGGTACCTCAGTGGTGCCTTGCTGGTCGGGGATTCGAACCAGCAATCTTTCAATTGCAAGTGCGCTTCCCTAACCATCGAGCCACCACTGCCCACTGCTGCACTGTCGCACTCACAGAGGAACTGACATGGTTGGTTGGAAAAAAATTGTGGTGTGAAGTTTTACTTTCTGAATCTGAACTGTCCACCTCTGCATAATAGTGCTGTAGCAGTCTGTCTGTATTACACCGTCTATGGATGTCTTCTCAAATTTTCTCATTGACTGAACTTTAAATCCTATTTGCTGAATAGATGCACGATGTGACAGGATGGCCGATAGCCCAAGGATGATGTTATCGGCTTCATTAAAGCTGGAACTGCTATTTATCTGATGCAGGCTACCTTTTTATAAGCCCCTTAGCCCAGCCTTCTCTATTTTGTGTCTCCTGAAGTAGGTTTGTCATCAGTTTCTCTCACATGCAAAGCGCTGCATTAACTTTCTTTGTTCGACTTGAAAGGTCTCTGTGATATCAGTGAGGGGTCGACCTCTTCCGAAGACCGGTGCAAGTCTCCCACCTCAGGTAAAACTATAGCCTTTCTGAACTTCTTGTTGTCTGTACATTAATTTAAAGAAACAGATGCATCTCGTTCCAGTTAGGAGCTAGTGCCTGGTCACAGAATGTCTAACTGTATTTTGGTAAATGTACCATTTTGTTGCAATCGTTGATTTCCCCGATTTGTGTCCGGAGTCTTACATTGACAGAGAGATATATAATATCTCTCTATCAGTACACTGTTACATCAGTACAATTACTTATTGATGGAGGATTTAACTGTCTTTCAAGTTAAGGGGATTTCTTAATAGAAGTGTGTAAGTTTGAGTAGTTTACAATGTTAATTTTCCTTTTAATTCCCTTATGTTCCTCTTAATTCCCCTGGAAAGTTTCCAACTTGGAATATTTCCAGAATTACCCAGCTCAACTTCCCACGGAATGGAATGTTTCTGGAAAGTTTCTGCAAAGTTTCCGGAAATTTTCCGCCCCTTTGCAACCCTAGTAATAATTAAACGTGAAATATTTCTTATTGAGGAGCAGCTCAGACACTGTGTGGAATTCTTGATTGTGTGTTTTGGTAGAGTAATGCTAGTTATCAGCCACTGAAATCCCCCTGAGATGCAGGAATCCTGGGTAGTCTCACCCCCCTCATATATCCTTAATGCAACTCCCAGGAGAAATGAGGATATTCAGTATGAGCAGGACTAATATCTGCTCCAGTCTCTTCCTGGCTGATGTTTCAATGACCTTTGGGCCTGAAAGAACGAGTTATTTTTAAAAGCAACATTTGAAATACAGTATTATTACTATTATTGTGAAGTATTATGAGTGTCCCCTTGTTTGAAGCAATAGAAGTATTCTGATTACGATTCCTTTTTTTAATTACAGTAGCTGAGATTTTTACAATTATCCTGTAGTTTGAGTGCACAGAATGAACAAGCTGACAACTTAAGACAGACAGCAAATACCAGGAACTCGACTGTCAGGTCAGCTGACACAGATAAATTGCATGAAGATGATCGATTTGCCTGGGAGTGTAGATTCATCAAGCCGCCCGGCGCTGATCTTCTGTGTCACTGTCACCATCTAGGCTGTGCCCTACCTTGCAATTGTGACGACGGCCACAAACATCCTGACTTTATAGAAATGGGTATGTCATCATATTTGGTCTCCACAGCTTTTTTTTTCTCTTTTTTTTAAGATTTATATGTGGAATAAAATAGCCTGTCATGCCTTTTATTGTTTGTGTTCTCTTTGGAATGTTTTCAGTGAAAGCCAAAACCAGAAAGTTTACCAAGATGGTAACCATTGACTTTGGTATGACCTCGACATCTGACAATGGCACTCTCCCTTCTTGCTACTCCAGCGCCCCCCCCCCATTCACACTAACGAGTCATGCCCTGATTAAATGATGATCTGTGTTCGCTGCTTGTTGCCTCTCGAACCCTGTCTGGAATGTAGAAGGAATGGGCTTCCCCTTTTATTCCTACTAATCTTAAGGTGTGTAGTGAAAAGTCAATCATGTAGAATTTACAGGTTTTTCTCATTGGAGGGGGGATTTATTTCATATTTTTTCCCCCATGACTCTAACACTATGCATGATGTCATCTCTTCCTTTAGACTCCTCTCGGAACTCTGTGGAAAGTTCTTGGATACAATCAATATAATTCTAGAATGATTTCAAATATATATAATCTTCTGCACTAGCACCTGTACGCTCACAAACCCCATTGCTTTTAGTTTGCCCTTGAAAAATCGTTAAAAAACAATAAGTAGAAAATTTTGCGACTTGTGTATAGATTTTTATCAGTGCACTTGCTGTCCTCTTGATTTGATTTCTTGCCCATGTCATCCAATACTGAATGAGGTGGCCAATCTGAACAGCATTTGACATTCTGTTACCAACTTTATACTTAATTACATTGTAATTTATGTCTTTAACAAAGAGGTGAGATTTACACATTCCCTCAGTCCCCATTAATGGGACTCATCTATGTAGATTGCAGAGGATTATCATATACTTTTTTTTTTTTAATTTATAATACTATAAGAAGCATATAGGCAAATTGTACCAAAGGGAGGCGATATGAGGATGAATGTGAGCTCTGAAGGATCATTAGCACCAATGTAATGATGCAGTTGCAGAAGGTTTAACCAGGCCTCTTGAACGGAGCAGAAGCCATGATTGGTCTTTGACAGCTTTTCTCTGAAACCTTTGGAGCTGTGATATCATGCATGTTTTTTTCTTCATATCCATAACTTGCCACGGTGCTTGTTCTGTCAGCCTGGGATGCCTGAAGTTTCCCTTCACTGGTTATTAATTCTCTCCACCTGGCTGCTTTCTTGTCAATCAAATTTCCTTTACAGACTAAAATGCTGGTTTTTAACTCTTTCTGTCAGTGCATAATGCCGATGGAGGATCATGAATAATCGAGACCGATCATTAACGCTGTGGGCGTAATTATACATGGAACCATACCGAGGGATATTGGAAGTAAATCTCCTTGCCCGGAGTCATTGTTTGTGTGTTATTTATTTTTCCAGCAAAGATGTCACGGAAATTAAACTTGCCTACTGATCTGAAGCCAGACGTGGGTAAGCCTCGACTCTAAACGTGTTCGTTGCTGCCGGCTGGGATATTTTAGGTTTGAAATCGATTGCAGGTATAATGCTGTCGCTGCATCAGACAAGCGATCTCAGGAAACCCCAGAAAAAAACCTGCGAGCGAAACGGAACAGCATATCGTCCCCGGGCCTTCCGTCCGCCACCGTGACATGATTGACTCTGACACCTCTGAAAAACTTTGTTTTTGTCCCTTAGGGGGATGGAGACTAACTGTGGCCTTTTTTTTGGTGGGGGTGGGGTTGAATTCAGGTAACTCATGTGCATAGACTATGTCATCATGCTACACACTGAGGGTAAAGGCAGAAAGAAGATCATTTTGTTAATGAATTCATTCCCTGGATCATCCATGAAATTCTCGCCTCTGCTACAACTTCTTCCCAATGTACGCCGGATAGACTGAACTGGTTCAAATGGCCATTGTTCTCGTTTGCCACAGGAAGTAACTTGCCCCAGCTACATAATTTTTGTATACTTAGACCTTATTATATAAAACTACTTTTGGTCCTTGAGTATGTCTGAAATGTAGCTATACAACCTTTCTTATAACAGTTGGGGGGAAAAAAACAATAATGCTGTCTAATGGATAACCATTGCGGGTACATTGCAGCTAATGCCTCTGAAATGTAATTCCCTTGTGGGTTTTTATGTCCAAGATGAAAAGAACCTACCTCATCTGTACTTACCTGTAACAGATTTGATAGGAAGTGTTCAAATGTCTGACTTGCATTTCTCCAGCCCAGATAACAGCTGCTGTTTCTGGAAATAGCTAGTGTGGCTTGTTGAAATGAACACGCTCTTAGCTAGTTGACCATATCACGTGCAATTTAATTAATCTTGATTGAGTAACGCAAATTAGTAATCGGTTTTATTTGATGACAAGTTCCTATGTGGAATTTTATGAGCAATCATTTGGAGTCACTTATGCGTCGCCTATTGAAACCTCAACTCTAAAGGTTTTTTCGACTTTTCTTTTTCTTCCCCTGTGTTCGTCACCCCGATCCCCTCCTTTCTGCACGCTGTTCGGGTTCTGCCTCTCCAGACACGAGGGACACCTCCTTCAGCCGAAGCTCCAGCGTCACAAGCATCGACCGGGAGTCCAGGGAGGCCATCACTCTCTTCCACGTCAGCGAGACGTTCGCGCGCAAGTCCGACGGCGGCGCCACTCCCTGCCTGTGGGTCGGCACGTCCTTCGGCTCGGTGCTGCTCATGGTGCTCAACGTGCCACCTGCTGGTGAGCAGAGGCAACTGCAGCCTGTCACAGTCACGCCCACTGGTGAGTCAGCAGTAGCTGATGTATAATGTTACTACTTCATATTAGAGTAACTGCAATACTCTACTGTATTTAAAAGAGCAACTGTATGAGTACTGTGAAAAATTTATGTCTTAACTTTAAAGACCCCAGCCTTAGGGTATCGATTAGTGTGTGTGTGTGTGTGTGTGTGTGTGTGTGTGTGTGGCATGTTCAATTCATTTTGATTATAAAAATAGAAAATGAGTAAATCATAAATCTGTTTGACATTACAGTTGAATTTTAGGTCCTTACATTTAATAAATATTAAGTATTGCATTAATAGTGAAGAATCTTGCATAAATCCAGTAATTTCTATGAAGTTTCATTTTCTGCATCTTGATGTATACATTAGTAAGTTAATTTTTAGTAGGATGTTAGGACTATACCCATCTTGTGTGAGTGTTTTCAGGATCTGATCGTTTGAGGTTGTTTTCCATCCTTGTTTTCCATCAGTGGGTCGTTAGAGAAGCCCATTGGAATCCGGAACTCCCGGCCCTGTTGAGGCAGGGTCTGTCCTGTTCACATATCCGGCTGACATCTCGATTCGCTCCTCAGGCACGTTGTTGAGACTCAAGGGAGCCATCCTGAGGATGGCGTTCCTGGATGCCACCGGCGCCCTCCTGCCTGGGCCCTCGGAGCCCTGGCGCGAGCCCGACTGCGCCAACGATAAGGAGCGACCGAGGAAGCGGCGGACAGCGTCACCGCCGGGCTCCCAGGAGGCCAGTGAGGTCCAGTTTGCCGTGATCTGCTCGGACAAGCAGGCCAAGGTGATCGCACTTCCATCGCAGGCCGTGGCGTTCAAGCACAACATCACGGAGACGTCCTTCGTGCTGCGCAGCGACGTCGTGCAGATGAGCGGCGGCGTCTGCATTGCCTGCTTCTGCGCCAATGGCCACATCATGACCTTGAGGTAGGGGATGGCGGACGTTCACGTGTAGCTTTATAACGAAAAGTTTGCATCCGATGACAGCTGTGGCTAACAGGTGTGGGTAGGAAAATGAGATTTAATTTACATCAATGGTTAATTTCTCACGGGCCTTGCAACAAATAAATCACTCCGCCAACCACGGGATTTGAACCAACAATCTTCTGATCACAGACATCATAGTTCAGAAGAACATGAGTCACCTGTCCCCTGAGATTGAAACTCCTTTCTGTATGCAGGAAGGGGCAGTGTGTGGGTCAGGTTAAGGGTGTGAGTTTGAGTCCCATGGCTGGCAGAGTAAACAAATCACGTTGTAAAAGGCGCTTAACACCAGCTGCTCCAGGACTTCTGCGTATTCTCTGATCCCAAGCTATCACCACTCATAAATTGCTAAATAAATAAATGCAAATTATGGGACTTTGACATGTATGTTTCATGTATGTTATCACATGTGACCGTCTTGCCACCCTGCGCACAGCTTGCCCAGCCTGCGGCCGCTGTTAGACGTCAGTTACTTTCCGCTCACCGACATGCGAATAGCCAGGACCTTCTGCTTCTCAAACCACGGCCAGGCTCTATTCCTGACCTCGCCCACGGAGATCCAGAGAATAACATACAGCCAAGAGACTTGCGAGAACCTACAGGTGAGGTGGCTTTTCAGACGTCGTGCTTTTTCTGTAAAACGCAGTGTGGAAGAGACTACGCTGTATATGGAAATCTGGACTTTTATCAGTTTCACTGTCCTAAAGAAAAGTCACATGGGTGTCCCATGGACTACTGCCCAACTGCGGGGGGGGGGGGCATCGCACCCAGAAAGGGCCATCGTGTATATAGGTTTCCGCTGCAACTCCCTAATTAATTTACTAATTAGAGGACTGATTGGCTGATGAGTCCTCACACCTGGGTTTGAACAGGTTATCCCAAAAACCAGCATACGCACTGGCCCTTTGCAGATTAGATTGCCCCCCCCCCTGCCCTATTACATAAACATGTTGCATTTTTTGTTATGTTTTAAGGTCGGTCAAAGCATCTTTGGGTGAGCTGGCGTGTGATTGAAGACCAGCTCCTACTGTCCACAGACACCTTTTCAGTGGATGACTCTGCAGCACATGTAAAATCTGGCGAATCGGTTGTGTTTCAGGAGATGCTGGGGGAGCTGTTTACGCCTGTAGAAACGCCAGAGGCCCCAAACAGAGGATTTTTCAAGGGCCTCTTTGGTGGGGGAGCGCAGTCCCTGGATAGAGAAGATCTCTGTAAGTAACAACTTTTACATTTTTTCTTTTCTTTTTTCATTTTATCTTTCTGCACTCAGGTAGACATCTGAAACGTTCTGGTAATAATTTACTGAAATATATAGTTTCTCTAAATTTGATCACACTCAGTGTATTATAAGATAAGTAAATACCAGGTATTTTGGTTAGTGTAGATACCTACATAGAATCACTGCAGACATCAAGCATGGGAGAGCAATCTTCCCTTTGGGAGACTGGCATCTTGTCAGGGATGTAGCCTGCTTTAACATCCCTATTTTGCTGGAGTAGGTTATTAGTTGTCTTTAATCTGGTTGACTAATCAATCATCCATCCGTCCATCTTCTCTCTTATCCATTACTGTGGTGGGGCCTGTAGTCTATCTCAGGTAGCATAAAGCTGAAGGCAGTAGAGCAGTCTGGCTGACATGCCAGCCCATCGTTGGGCACACACGCCCACATTCACACACTATGACCAATTTTGAGACATCTGATTGGCTTAGCAGTTTTCATGTGACAATGAATGAAAGGAAAATCAACCAGTAGCTGTAGAGGTATGCTAGAGATAATATTGTGCTGCCCCTTAACACGACCTCATGGCTTCGCCCGTACCCACACAGTCGGGGAGGCCGCAGCCGGAAAGGCGGCGCGCAGTCTGGCACAGCACATCCCTGGGCCGGGCGGCATCGAGGGCATGAAGGGCGCGGCCTCGGGCGTGGTCGGGGAGCTGGCCCGTGCCAGGATAGCGCTGGACGAGAGGGGCCAGAAGCTGGGCGAGCTGGAGGAACGCACAGCGGCCATGATGGCGAGTGCGGACTCCTTCTCCAAGCACGCTCATGAGGTGAGAAAGGGGTTAGACCCAAAACGAAATCCCTGTAAATCGATCAATCAACTCATCCATCATAAATAATCCCCCACTTTCTCCAGATGATGCTGAAGTACAAAGATAAGAAGTGGTATCAGCTGTGATCGCTACGCCAGGAACGACCCCCTCCCCACCCCCTCCTCCTGCAGGACAGCGGGGTTTTAGTCCCTAACCCAGGTTTTCCTCGTTTTGTTGGAGGAGCAAACACAAGATCACATTCAGAATAAGTGAAGGACGGCACTGGTGGATGTATTTTTTAGCATCATTAGAATTATTTTTGTTATTTCATTTTGCCAAGTTGGGTATTTTTTCTTTCTTTCTTGGCATCTGGGTGGGTGGTGATGGGAGGGGTTGCAGTGTTACCCTGGTAACTGCAGTGGGCTAGCTTGGTCATTGTGAGGACCCAGGTTGTGCTAGTTACTCACCTACACAGCCGAAATGTCCACCAGACTAGGCAGGGATAGAGTCTCTTCTAAATGAGTCTGTTTTAGCGGGAGGGGTAGCGATCCTATTAAAAAATAAAATAAAACTTCGAAAGGGTTGGTAATTTCAAAGGAATCCCTCATATCCATCCATGTTGGGCGATGTTACTCAATATTTCCTGTTACATGTGCCTCAGGTCACAGATGGGCTCAATTTTAACTATAGTGAAAACGAACCACTTCCCCATTATGCAATTGCTGTGGATTAAATCTATTTTTTTCTTTTTTCTTATAGAAATAACTCCTAAGGGCTGTTATAGCACAGAATATTTATAAATCTGTCCAGATTATATTCAGGCTCAGTACACGAGGTATTGGACGTAACTACAAAAACAGTGTCAGTTCTCCAGAGAACTGCTGAGTTTCAGTCGTTTTCCTGCAAATATGTGCTTAAAATTAAAAATAATAATAATAATTTTCCTGAGTTTCTAGAGCAGCTACGGCGTGTCATAGCCACACAAACGAGCTCTTACAGCCTGTTAGGTGTGTGGTGAGTATGTATATATCTAAACCAATACGCCAAAAACGCACATACAGATTTGTCTTATTTTTACATGGATATTCTAAACTGACATTTCAGTAAGTTTATTTTATTATTATTGTTGTTGTTGTTGTTATTATTATTGTTGTTGTTATTATTATTATTATTATTATTTTGTCGAAGAACTTGAAATTTATAGGATGCTGTTAACGGAATTGTAGCCCTCCTTCCTTAAGGTGGAGTTGCTTCTTTTCTGCGGCGCCAGTTTCCTCGCGGAATTTTGAGAGTATATTACTATACAGTTAAGATGCTTGAGTTTGGTCGGCTATGTGAATGCTGAGGCTTTAGACGGTCACCTAGTTTTGTATATTATTGTTGACCCACTTTTCTATTTTTTTCACATTTTTATTACTATGGACAAAGTGCGACGGAGAAAAGGCTGACGCCGCAGTACTCGGTAGGCCTATTATTGTTTAACTGTAAAGTGTATAATAACTACGCTACTTCTGGTTTCAGTTAATATTTCAGGAATCTTTAACTGAAAACTACATATCAACTTGATTGTTTCTCATGGTAGGCGCATATATTAAATATATACGGTAATAAACGATACGCGTGTGTGTGTTAGTGTGTGTGCATATATGCATGGCTACGTAGCTTCATTCATGTTTTTCTTTGTACACATACACTTAAAATCATGCTGATATTTAATCCCTTAATGGTGTTTTCGGTGCAAATCTTACTACAGTTTTTTCTGCCTTTTTTAGTTTTTATGAAGCGCGAGAAAATGCTGCTATTTGTGTAATATGTATCAGCATAATATTTTCAGATTAAACTGCTTTTTTTGGTTTCTGGTGAGGCTTTTGTTTCATCGAGAAATTGCTGCCATTTTTTAAAATACTGTAAATAGTGGGACAATCTGAGACAAACCTGGAAGTGCCAGATGCTCTAAGCGGCGCAGACGGGGACTCAGGATCTCCTAACGTTACCGCGCCATCCCAGAAAGCTGTAACGCGTCTCTCACGGTAAAGCCTGTTTGACCGGGCAGACAGATTGCTGAAGTGTCGCTGGCCTAATTGCTCTGTACATATTGTTAACGATCATAACTGCCTGTAAATTAAGTGAAGCATTTATTCCGTTCCGTTTTCTGGTGTGTTTGTCTATAAAAGCAAATGCTTTCTTTAAAGTGGACCAAAAATCATTTTGAATCTTTGTGCCGGAGTGGCTGAGGTTGTGATCAACATCACACTTTCAGATTTGTCTTTTCTGTCAGTTTAACGATATACTCATATATTTGTATATTTGAAACATTCTTTTAATTTCACTATATTTGATAAATGGGAAAGTTTACTTAATTTAACAAACCTGCTTTAAAAATTCTTCTGTGCAAAGGGATGTGTACTGTATGTTCACCCTGTTCAAAATTTTAAATATATATATATATATGTTTTGTGATTAAAAAAAAAGATATATTTGTGGCTCTGAGGCGCAACATGGGGGCAGCCATGAATACGCCAGGTTTTGTTGCGTCTTCAAGGGCTTTAAGCGTCAGCCAAGCCTCCGATGCACTTTCCGTTTGCCGGTATTAATTTCCCTCTTTCTTGCACAACAGCGAGCGCCCAAAACTCAGTGTTCATTAAACGTCAATGTGGTCGTTTCTGTCTCAGCGTCTTTAACCTTATTAGTAAAAAAAAACAATGTGGTTCCTACTCGAGCATTCGGTATACTACTCGTTTGCAGTGTTTTTCCTCATGTCGCCAATTTTTTGTTTAATGCAAATTTCATAAGAATTAATAAAGTTGTCGCCCAAAACAGACCAGATTATGTAGATCAACGGTGCATTGGAAAATAAAGATGAAATATATAAAATCTTTGTTTTTGGTCATCTATCTATTTTATTTATTTAATGAGCAATGCATTTTTGGAAGGATTATCTATCCATATAACGACCTTCTAGTGCTTTATCCAGTACAGATAGGCATATGGGGTTATCAGAACGCATCATGGGTGGCTAAAGAGTCCAGGGTTTACGCCAAGCCTTTTTAACTGTGGCAAATTCACTTCCAACTAGTTAGGACACAAATTCTTGGTATTGTAGCTCATTAAAATGCATATTATTAATGTTTTTCCCCATCTCCTACCTCATCTTGCTCTCCTGACACATAGACACATATTTAGGTGACAGCAATCTTGGCAGCCAAATATTTAGAGTAGAGTAACCACTTTTATTGTCATTCAGAAATGCACCGGTTAGGGTTCAGTGTGTCAGAACGAAGTTTTGTTGCAAGTTTATGCCTCCCATCAGCCTGGCAGAGTGTGTATTTAAAAAAAAGAAAAGTAGAAATAGAATATAAGTGGAACTGACATACAGATATATTAACCACAGTGTAGCAACAAAATCCATGTGTGCATCACCGTATCGGTTTAGTGCAAGACATATAGAGCATAAAGTTCTTGAAAAAGTGATGTGCATGGATTGAGAGAGGCAGAGTGTGGGGAGGGGGTTTGGGAGGGGTTGGGGATGCACTGTCAGGAGATAAGAGTTCTGGAGTCTAATGACTTGAGGAATGAAACTATTACGGAATCTGGCTGTTCTGGTCCTGATGCTGGAAAGCTTCTTCTCAGAGGGCAGCAGGGCGAACAGCCCGTGGTGGGGGTGGGCGGGGTCCCTGGTGATGTCACGGGCTCTGCTGAGACAGCGTTTGGGCGCAATGTCCTGGATGGACGCAAGATAAGTCCTGATGATCCTCTCCGCAGTCCTCACCACTGTCTGCGGCGATTTTCTGTCTGAGGATTTTGAGAAGCCAAACCAGATGGTCAGCACGCGCTCTATGGCGCCTCGGTAGACAGCGGTGAGGATGGGAGAGGAAAGAAGGGCTCTTTTCATCCTGCCCTAGAAATGCAACCACTGCTGAGCCTGTTTTACCAGTGAAGTTGTGCTCGGTGACCAGTCCAGGTTTCCAGTTATCTGCACACCCAGGAAGTTCAATTTTAGCTAGTGAGATTCAAAATGTTTTTCTCATTTATCTCAATTGGGGTTGGAATTTGAGTCAAAATGCCCCTTTCTGATAACAGGAATTCACTTGTGATTAGTAGTAACTCATTCGTGATATCAAGAATTGGCATTATAACTAGTCACAACTGAATTTCTGATATCAAGAATTTGTATTTTAGCTATTTAGAACAAAATTTGTGCTACCCTATAGACATGAATTAAGGCTGAAATGACTTGCCATAGGAGTAAACTCCAAATAGGAGGTTAGTTCATTCAAGTACTATGCAGAGGACTGTGTGGAACCTACAATAATTTAACACACCAGCAGAGGGTGTAAGAGGGCGAGATCACCTATGTGAGGAAGTAGGTCTTCGTGAAGAAAAATGCTTGAAGTACACATTGATTAACTTCTTCGTTATACCTTTATTATTTACCATGAGAGTATTTTTGTTCCAGACTAAGCTACTTACTTCCATTTAATTGAAAAAAAGTGCATGTAAATTAATCCGTAATTTAGATCTTGAAATTTTGCTTGACCGTCTATTACTGTCTATTGCCAGATGAGGGAGCTCGTGTTTAAACAATGTACAGTACAGGAAAATGTTTGAACTTCAACTCCTTAAAATAAGTAAATTGTCCATGTTTTGCACATATACAGCTTGCATTATATATAATTTTGTAATGTACTCATCTCTCAATCGTAATATTACACAGTAAAATTGTTAGGAATTTTGAGCTTACAAAAAGCAAGTACCCGTTTTCTTTTTAAAGTTCCGTCTTCACTATTAAGATATCGAATTATATCTAACAGAGGAGATGCCAATAAGCAATAGAGTTTGCAGCCTCCCCCCAACACTGGGTTCAGGTTCCCGTAGCGCTGACTGGTCTCGGCTGCGTCGCTGAAAGAGACGCGAAGGCGTGCGGAACAATTCACTGAATAGCAATGACTACGGGTGCATTCAAACTGGAAAGAAAGGACTCAAAAGACAGAGGGATACGAGGCGACAGGGCTGTCCCTGCAAGAAAATTAACATCGGCTTGACAACGCTCCCAGTTCACCGCCGGGATATTTTGTATCAGACTACGCCGGTAGAATTTAAACATACTTTTAACTGATTAAAGGGACTTGCGGTAGCAATAAATTTCACCTGGTTCAGCGATCGATCACCTTCAAGGAAGTAACCGTGGAGAGAAAGGCGGTTTGGTTGCCACAAACTTACTGCAAATTTGAGACAACATATGTAATGTTTGAAATATCAGGAAAAAATAAGCGACAGGGCGCAGATTTTTGCCTCGTTTATTTTGTCGTATTAGCTGGAGTACCTGCTGTAAGATGCCTGTGCAGCAGACGTGGTATTGATTTATGATCCAGGTCAATGAATCGGGAGGTAGTTCTCTGCGATGAAGCATTCCCACCTCTCAGTTCCGAAAAGCATGAGCAGCGCTCCCAACGTGGTTAACGAGTGGCTGAAGACCCTCCAGCTCGGCCAGTACGCCGAGTCCTTTTTCGACAACGGCTATGATGATCTCGAAGTGTGTAAGCAGATCGGCGACCCCGACCTGGACGCCATCGGGGTCTTCATCCCCACTCACAGGCAAAGGATCCGAGAAGCGGTGGAGAGACTTAAAGAGGAAGACAAAGATGCGGCCGCCGGGCTTTACTTCACCCTCGAGCCCCTGGCCACCACGGAGGACATCTACACCACGCGCATTGAAAAGCACTATGAGACCAATCTCAAAGGTTCAAAGTCGTGGACCGAATCCAACATGGACCGAATGGGGAAGAATCAAGGATATATGTCTGCGGATAGAAACTTGACCCAGGTCAACTGTAAAGAACCAGTCACCTATCCCAAGCTGAAACTCAAGATATTGATTAGGGATAGACTGATTAGGGATGGGATTAACCTCAGCCAACCGCCCTACTCCAACAAGGTAAGAGGCGCAGCTACGAAGTATGTATCGTTTGATCGGGTTCCTTGTGGTCTAGTTGTATTATTTAATTAAATAACCACTCTTTTGATATTTTGTATCTGTGTAACAAAACCTATCGGGTATCTTGAGTAACACTGTTGCACTTGATGTCTCATGGCGCAACCAATTTCGACTTGTTTTTGAAGTCGTCAAAAAGGTTAAAGGCTGAAACGTACAATTAAATAGGACCTGGGTTTAATGATCCTCTAGAAAGATCAATTTTGTTGGGCCGGTAAAAGAGTAGCATTTACGAAAGGAACTTTTGCAAAAACTTAATTGGTTAAAACTCACTCAAGCAAATGTTGACGTGCACTCCGGAAAAATATCACACAAAGTTGATTTAGCCATTAATTCCTAAAGACATCTTTCTGAAATGCCCAGGAAATGAAGTAGATATGTCTGTCTAAACTGTCAAACAAGCAACAGCTCATTTTTCTGAAGCGGGTTAAATGGTACTAATCTGCTGTTGGATTAAACTGGTGAACCAACATAGATTTTACTTAATAAATTTGTTGAAAACGATCTTTATTGCTTGCATATTTATCTATATAGTTGTACTTTAGTCTTGCAATATTTCCGTGCTAATGATCCGTTATAGGGATTCCCGTTATTTACTTAGTGGTTGGGCTCAGTTATGCTGAATACCATACTAAGACGTTGAGCGCTTTGGTCTGGTTAACTGATGTATGTGGTGACATTTATAAATAATCAGCTGCATGAGTGTCCTATACCCATGTGGGGGTCTTATAGATGTTTGCAATAGTTGGGTTTGTAAGACCCTCAATTAATTCAGCCCAACCTGTCAGTGCTTTGCAAACTATAGTTTTGAACACCATAACCTATATTTAGGCTGTGTAATGGTTCACAAACTGGTTGTGGGAAACCTGGTCTCTATGAGGGGGGACGTTCCTGGTTAGTTTTCTATTGTGACACATAGTAATTGACTTAACTGCCTCACTCCGAATATAGTGCAAGACATTAAAAATACATAATTGATGAATATACGTAGTTATGAGTGATTCAGGAGATCGGTGCAAAGTACTTTAGCAGTAGCGTCACAGGTGGTGGTGGTTGGAATCCCATCACTGGTCTCTGTAGACTGTCAGCCTTGGCTTATGCATGGAATCTATGGGTTCTCAGGTTTCCCCCAGCAGTCCAAAAACATGCAGTTTATGTGGACTGGAATCTCTAAAATGGCCATTATGAGCTATTGTTTGCACCAGCGCGTGCCCCGTGTTGACTGGCATCCTCTCCAGATTGACCTGACTTATGCTCCCGGTTCGCAGTGATTCTGTGTTGGACGGCTTATGGAAAAAGGATGGAATGAAAGAAAAAATATTTCCTCTAAGAATGAAGTTTGCCACACTGTTTTCAAATGGTATTTTTTTATATTTGTGCGAAATCAAATTTGACATTATCACATGCAAAGTGACATGTGCCTCAATGACATTTATATTCGTAAACAAGGTGATTTAGACGGATATGTCTGCCAGAAAGGGAACTAGTAAAATACCACTGTTTCCGCTCTGTCATGCACGGTACGGGTGGTGCACCGTGGTCTGTCGGATTCCAGCGGCTTGTGGCCGCAGCGGACCGGAAGCGCTGCCATGGCTACGGAACTTCCGCGAGGCTGGCGGGATGGCTCCTTGGTTCGGCTGTCCCCCGGCCGCAACGCCATTGACACTCTATTATCCATCACCGCAGTCGCTAATATTGTACAAGCTTTTCATTTATACTCTCGTAGAGTGTTTGCCGGGGTGGGGGGAGAAAGTGCTGCAGATGTTGAAAATGGGCAAGGGAAAGCGATCACCCCCCCCCCCCCCCCCATCATCTCCTCCCCTCTGTTCGAGTCTAACTGTCCCCTGAAAGCCATGTTTGTGTTGGTGTTGCTTAAGTACCGCTTAAAGGACTAATCAGCAGACAGACACCTGCTCCTGAAAGCGCAGCGACCCGGGAAACGTGCGAACAAGGAGCGTCGTCCTGATGGGGACAGAAGTGTCTGGGGGGCAGCTGAAGTGAAGTCTTGGAGAGCACAGTGGTCTGAGGAGCGCTTCGCAAACAAATACGTCCAGCAGTTAAAGACCAATAGCGATCAGTAGATATACACGCCCATCGCCCTTAAAAAGATCACGCCTCTCAACGGTTCTTTTCAAACGTTTTTTTTCCTCTGATCGCCGTGTGCGATGGAGATCTCAAACACATCTCAAGACCAGCCACTCAAGTTGTTTGTCTTTCCTGACAGGAGCCGCCGCGGGGGTATGCTGGGAGGACCCAGACACCAGCTTCCGTGATGAAAGCCCGGTTGTCATTAGCAACACACAATTTGACTGAATTTGATGTTGCCAGAAGCTGGTTTGTAGAGAGCTACTCGAGCGTTTACCCAAAGAAAATTTGCCATCCACTTTAAATCCTCATTTATTTTATGTAAAATGTGCTGCATATTAATATGAAAGGGGACTTTTGTGTAATCAAATGCCATCTTGCATATTCCTCAAAGGATGCAAAAAATGTAAGGAAGAGGCGTGGCATCACCTCTTTGTTGCGGAATATTTTCAAAATAAAGTAATTAGTAATTAGAAAACTGCCTTACTCTCAGAAATTGAATTCTCACACAGCAGGGCTGTTCAACATATACAATTAATCAAAGTCTATTAGAAGTGAAGCGTTTTAACTATAAGGCCAAAGGTTAATGTTAAGGTCAGAAATGTTCCCCAACTTGTCTATATGAAGGGGGAGGGCACTTGTTCCGGATTAAGGCAAACATTTCCACGAATTTACTTGCATTAAGTTGACACATTAGTGGGGTGTCACTTTATTGTCATCTGCGTATTTATTAATGTCCATTATTTATCACACTGTTTTTGTTTATTTGTTTGTTTATTCACTCATTCATGTTATTTATGTGCAACTCTTGTTTCCAGCATTGCCCAGAATTGCAGACTTTCCAACATTGTGCACATTTATATTGTGTCGGTCAGAATCAGGATCAGTTTAACTCACACAAGCAATTCTGTTCTGGAAAATTGTGTCTCTCAAGCTATACAAAGAGTATACAGACAATGAACCTTATGTATGTTTCACCTTACACATGTCATTATACCTTGATTTTTCTATTCTTTTTTCATTTCTCCTGTCCTGTAGGCAGCACCACAGTCCCGTGGGACGTTACTTTACGTCGGTGTATGTTGTGCTGTGTCACGCTATATCCTTGGTGTGACAATGAAGCCGCGCTAGATTTGAATGTAACTGTCTGTGTGCTAAAATCCACCCAAACCATAGAGCTCTCCTTTATTGTGGCGTTTAAGGTCCGCAGCAATAAGGCTTGACAAATGGGCGTGACGAGCAAAGCTAATTCACGCCTGAAATCTCCCGCCTTTCTCCCGCTTTGTTGTCCGTGAGACTCGTCCTTCATCAAACGGCTAGGCAAATCATGGGGCTCTTTCTTCCTGTTAAAAGGAAGGCAGCTGCGCCCCGCCATATGTGTCGGGGTGTGGAGGATGGGATAGGTACCTCCCGAAAGCCCCTCATATCTCGTATTAAGAGGCTTCTTTGTGATTGGACTTCATTGGGCTAAACCTCCTCTCAGCACTGGTCATGCCACGTACAGCTGTGACGCTTGCCAGATTTATATGTCTGTGCTGCAGAATACAGAAGTCCATCATGTGGGACCTTTGGAATTCAGCATTTCCATTGAATCTGGAATATGTCTGTATTAAGTTTTATAAATATTGGAATAGATTATGATTCACTTGCATTTCCAATGCAGTATATGCTTAACATTTTGCTCAGCTAAGAGAGTTGTGTCCTTTTTAATTTTATCCCATAATCCTCTTGTGCTTGCTTCAGATTCCTTAATAAGCTACATATTACAAGTCTGGTCAAGTCGCAAGTCCTGTCACTTAATCAGTGCACCACACGGCTGCTGATGACCACCTCCACCCCAACCACCTACCCAAATTGAATATAGCACATTAAATTTAGTTATTCCAGGATGGAACTATTCATTACACCTTCCTCTTTTAGGATTGCAGATGGCCATTTTGGCAAGCCTTTTATCCAAAGCAACTTGCAGATATATATTCATAGGTTAATTCTGTATCATGAAAATTAAGGAATGAACTCTGATTTGTATCTGGTAGAATTTAAGCGCGCAATTAGGAATTAAGAAGTTGGATCACAGAGGAAGTTTGACATCATTCTTCTTAAAGGGCCGGTCACTTGTCCCATCTGTGGTGCTGGAAAGTGTTTTGAGATCTATAATCTAGCATCGCGGCTCTTTTCTTCTGTCAGCACTTGCCTTTACCTCCTTAATCCACCGCTTTTTGACAGCTGAGTCTCACCGAGTCTGCGCAGCGCTGCGTCAACAGCTGACATCTGTTTGCAGCCCGAGGAATTGGCAGCTGGGGGATTATATACATCAAACCCCAGTTTGATTTCTTTTCTCGCACCATCGAGTGGACAGGAGTGATCCGTTAGTGAAGCCGCCAGCCCCCCGCAAATGCTTTTTTCCTATGCAAAATCCCTTTGCCAATAGCCTCCAAACATGGACAGAAAGCCCTCTTTAATTCCTAATGCAGTTTCTTTTTTTCTTTTTTTTTGCATTTTCAGTGGAGGTTATGTGTCGGTCATACTGTACGCATGCACTATCATATCAATTTCCCAGTTTCCCTGAGTTTTTCTGCGAAGTAACTTCTGTTCAGCGTTGTAGTGCTTTCCCTGTGTATCACTCCTGAGTGTAAAGAGCTGGAACAGAGCCAGCTGTTGGTCCCCAAATGAACAATGACCTGTAATCCTCCACGGAAGCTTCTCCCCCCACATGTCCCAATTCATGGGCTTCTGTAAATAGCATCATCTGCGAGTCACTGTTTAGGGTCCTCGACGCTCTAGCTTAGTCCCGGGCCTGTGTTCTGCATGACCCCCCCCCCACTGGGCTCATTAGTGCCTTCGTTTTCCCAGCTCTTATTGGTCTGGGCTGCAGACCCCCTTCTCTGGAGGGGGAAACTTCATCTGCTCTATTTTTTATGAGGAAAGTGTTCAGGGTTTGGTTGTAGAGAGCGGGGGAACAGAGGGGTTTCCTGCACAAAGGATGCTAAAGTCTCCATCTCTTAAGAAAAAGAAGGGAATTTAGACAATGGTAGACCATTCTACTTATCTTCTGTTTATTTGAACTGCAGACTCAGTGTCTTTGTACAATATTGGCATGACAATAAAACAAACTTAAATAAACATTCTGTTGTAGGATCAGTATAAAAATGCACATTCGCCAGCAGATCTGAAACCTGGCATCTGTCATCTTCCAAATGTGTCGTGACGCTGCTTTGTGGAGCTGGGAGCTGTTCTGGCTCCGGAGGCTTCCGGAATGATTCGGCGCATGGCCTGGTGCGGAATCCTGAGCTGTGTGTTCATTATCACGCCCTCCTGCCCGGTAGCCGGGGAGGGAGGGGAGGGGGGGGGGGGTCAGTCTCATCCATGCTTTTCAGAAACTGATAGCCGTAATAAGGGGCCTTTAGGTCACCCACGTGGGCGGGTGTCGCTATCTGACACATTTCATGACGAGGCGACGAATGCTTCGCACTGAATCCAAGGGAGGAGAGATGGTCAGCGAGGGGGGGGGGGGGGAGTGACAGGCTGTAATTACAGGGTGAGAGGCTCCTGACAGGTAATGAGTGTGCGGGCATCCATCAGCAGCTGTGTGCAGGAGTGATTAAGGAGATGGACTTGAGATTTCATGTCCAGATCAAAGGCACTCTCTCTCTCTCTCTCTCTCTATCCATCTATCCATCCATCCATCTATCCATCTATCTATCTATCTATCCATGTATCTATCTATCTATCTATCCATGTATCTATCTATCTATCTATCCATGTATCTATCTATCTATCTATCTATCTATCCATGCATCTATCTATCTATCTATCTATCTATCTATCTATCTATCTATCTATCTATCTATCTATCCATCTATCTATCCATGTATCTATCTATCTATCTATCTATCTATCTATGTATCTCATGTATCTATCCATGTATCTCATGTATCTATCTATCTATCCATGTATCTCATGTATCTATCCATCTATCCATCCATCCATCCCTTCTCATGTATCTTGTTACATTTCATTGCATTATCAATTGATAACTTATTTACTGATACTTTGCTGTATGTTCCATCCATCTATCTGCTAAGCTCTTTATCTGGGTTCTGGAGGTAGCTTTTTACAATGTAATACAGTATCATATCCTATTGTGAGTTGTTCTATATCCCCCCTGTTATCTCAGCTGAATGATTTTAGTTGGGGGAGGGGTGGCCTGTGGCTTGGTGTGTTTAGGTGCTGTGTCTGTGAGCAGTAGGGCATCGGTTCAGATCCCAAAGTCGGCAGAGTGATTTTGGTTTTGGTACCCTGAGCAAGGCCCTCAACCGTTTGGTGCTCTAGGCCAGGGTTTCCCGAGTTCCCCGTTCAGTCGTAGAGGGCCTAAATCCAACACCATTTGCAGATTTCTCTGTTGAAGTGCATCTTAATCAGCTAATTGCCAGGTTTGGTAGGTGTGTCTGAGTGTGTCTGCAAACTGGCCCTTGAGGACCACAATTAGGGAAGCCTGCTCTATTGACGGGCTGACCCACGCTTTCTCAAAAAAATGTGTCACTTTGGGGAAAAATTGTCTGCAAGAATGAAATGAGAAATTAATTGTAAGATGCCTTAATTGTGCAAAAGAACTTTTGAGCATAGGCTATTCTATTCTATTCTATTCTAACCCTTTTAGCATCCTTTGCACTTTGCAGGTAACCTTAAAATCCTTCTTGTGCTCAGCGAGCCAGCTTGGAAGAAGGGAGGCTCTGCTGAATGCAGTCATAACGGTGTTACTATGGAATGATGGGGGGCTTCTGCCCCCCCGTCACGGCCGCCGAGATGGCTGAGCTCCTAGCCGATGCTAACGGGGTAGCCACAGCTCCCCCGCCCCCACATCCATATCCCACGGGAGACGGGGGCAGTCCAGCCGTACACCCCCTCCTACACTCCCCGGGGGCGTGACACGCTTAATACGCTCATACCCCCCCAGTAATAAGCCACAGAGACAGTGACTCGCCCTATCCTCTCCGTGGTGAATTGCAACCCGTCGTGGTGTGAGGGTGAAGTGCTTCAACCGTTTCCAAAATCCACACCTGAGGCCAGTTTGCTCCCCCCTGTTTTTTCCCAAATCTTGTCCCTTACTGCAGCATCTTCTGTCTCTTTATCCTGAGCTGGGGGGGGCTTCATTCAGTCTCACCCCTGATGGGCTGTCAGTTCATACTTTCACCACCCGCGTTTCTATCTTTTTGCTTGACAGATCATACTGTAATATACATTTAGCATTTAAACACAAAATGAACAGGATAAGACAAGAAGAGCATTTTTTTCCAAAACGATAAAGATCTTATCCCAACATTACCCCTGTTCTGCACCGATCGTCTGCTCCTTCCCTGTGCCATGCCCCCTCATGTGGGATCCTCATGTGATCAGCTGTTTCTGGTTGTTGTCATTAGTCCTCTGTATTTAGTCCGCGTTTGTTTCCTCAGTCCGGTCATTGGGTGCGTTCGACTTGCTTACAGCACTGGCTTAAAGCAACGCATTCTGATCCTGACACAATGCATTATGGTTAGATGCATTGCGACCTCTCACCCGGCTGCACAAACTGGAACCGCCTCCATGACGACAAACCCTTGCCCTTATTGGCTGAAGAGTTTAGTTATACGCATGACGTTTGTATCCCAGGAAGTTCCGATGCGTAATCTGCTATTTCTCCCGAATATCACGTAAAGCAGTGAAAACTGATTTTCAGTTAATTTACCTGGTAAAATAAAGTTTAAATAAATGAAATAAGTACTCTAATAGTACACGTAAGTTAGTGATTTATTTATTGTTAGTTACTGTAATGTTGCGCTGCTTTATTTGGTTAATCGTTCAGTCTGTGAAGAAGGCATTCAAGTAAGAATTGCATTGTAGTATGACTCATTTCCTGGCGCGTACAATTTATATTAGGTCAGCGTTCACGGTTCGACTTCTGATATTCAGACCAAGTTCTAGGTCAAACTGGTTTGTTCGACTTTCAGGAAATTCGAGTTCTAGTGAGTTCGAGAACCGAAGTACCACTGTATTTCAGTATGACTAAGTATATGTAATAGTACATAACTGTTGTGAAAACAGCCCGAGGCATGGCTGGATCAGAGCCGCCATCGCTGGATCATTTTCACAACACCGTGAAGAACACTGCACACCCTGAATGTCTGTTTGAGCTCCTCCCGCCAGTCAGGCACCACAGGTCAATCCACACACGCACAAATAGATATAAAAACAGCTTCTTCCCAAAAGCCATGGCTCTCTCTAATTCAGACACCTCCCAATTCTGAGCGACTGATGTGCCACTATTAGTGGAGTATGTGCAACATTACTTAGGTGTCGTGTCAAGCCAGCCATTATGTGCAATATTTTACACCAGTCATACTCTTTTATTCCACATCTGTCACACCACCCCCTTTGTGAATTTCTGTTCCTGATGCTTTTTGCACCCTTATGTTTGTGGTATTTTTACATTTTGTATTGCCTGTATTTTATATGTAATGCGTATGTTTTGTATTTTTGCATACTGGACATTTTTTTTATTCTTGTCTTCTTTATTGTTTGCATATGTCTGACGTTTTAAATAGAAATGCACCGTTCGAGGTTGACACAATTGCATTTTCATTATGACAGTATTTTTCTACAATACTTGAGTACATGCTTTAGGCCTTAGAGCTACAGTAGAGGGCTCATTTGTCACACAGTTCTTTGCTAAAGTGCTGCAGGCAGCCTTTCAGTAACTGTGGGGAGTGACAGGAATCGGGCATAAAGTGCTGTGTGTGTGTGTGCGTGCGTTCATGTGCGTGCGTGTGCATGCGTGTGTGTGTGCATGTGTGTGTGTGTGTGTGTTGTCCCCATTCATGCTCTGGTCTCAGTACAGCTCTGACAACTACCAGAGTTCTGTGTTTTGGGGACATGAAATCAAATTCACGGTAGAGCCAAAGGAAGAATCATTGAATCTCATAATAATAATTTGCGTTTTTAATTCATCATGCATTTTCGAGAGGCCACTTATCTGGCCCATAATTCTTCGATCACGGGCATTTTCGGATTCAAATTTGTCTCTTGCTGTAGTTAACAGCCTTTTGCCATTTGTGTGAAATGTAGTGCTGGTGAATGAATGAGTGACTTGAAAACAGGACTATGTGTCACATGCTTTCTCTGTCGATCTGTTTGTGGGAACAATACCTGCCCTTTTGTTTCCATTCACTTATGCATGGAAAATATTCAGCAGCATATCATTGTACCTAACTTGTGAAACATTGCATTCATTAGTTTGGTACAGGGGTGGGCAATCTTATCCGCAAAGGGCCGGTATGTATGCAGGTTTTCGCTGCAACTCCCTAATAAGGTCACTAATTAGACGACTGATTGGCTGAAGAGTCCTCACACCTGGATTTGAACAAGCAACCTTCTGATCACATTGACAACATCCTAACCCACAAAGCCACACACTGCCCCCATCAGTCCACGTCTGTCATATGTACATGCTTTCAGCACAGTGGCATGGAGGAGGGAGGTGCCTCACAGTTTGTGCTGTTCTAGGGCTGAGAGTAGCTGTCATGGGCTTTCAAGCGGGTTCCTGATAAATTTCAAGCACCACTGTTAAAAGAACTTAAAAAGAGAACAATGGGGCTGTCTCAGAGACAACGGCAGGTCGTAAAACCTTTCTACTGGTGGCCATTACGACGGAGAACAGGATACGGAGAGGTATGAATTACTCTATAGTTCACGTGAAATTTCTCCTAATAAGGTCAGAAGAGTTCTCTGGGGAAAGGGGGACACTGCTAATGTTAAGGGACTGAGCAACATAAAAGCAACTTTGCATACAGAAGTTTACAACTGAGTGAGTACATATAGGCAGCCACTCAAACAGGAAATTGAGGTAAGGTGAAGCCACGTTCCATGTCTGTGAGCACAGGGATTATCCCAGCGTTGAATAAAAAAGCTGTATTGCATTAAAATTAAGGTCTTTTAAGCACATTGCCCAGAGTTGGCTAACAGTAGGCTTTGTTGCCGCTGTGGCAGAATAGTCATTTGAGGGAGGATTGCTCATTTTAAGATGTTCTGCAAACGCTAAATATCTGGTGTGCTTAGAGTTTGGACATTGTGCTGCTGCCAATGAACAATGGGATCAATAACAATGTGTCTTTTGTAACGGCGAAACAACTGTTAAGTACACTGCCTGGCCGGAAATAAAAAAGTCGCACACTTTAATATTTCATTGGGCTGCATTTAGCTTTGATTATGATACTCATTTGTCACTGCTTTGTTTCCACGTGCTTCAGCAATATCTCACCATTCTTTCCTCATCCAGATTTGCATCAATTTCTCGTCAAGATCTTGTATCGATGATGGGTGAGTTGAGACACTCCATTGTCGTCTTCAGCACATCTCAAAGACATTCAGTGGAGTTATGATGTTTGTTAGTTATGTTTCATTAGGTCAAACTTTCCGCCTCGTGGGTTGCAATTTTTAGCCCCTCTCCTCAACTCCTTGTGAAGCGGAAAATAACGCTGCAGATTGGAGAATAATCGCGGGCTGTAAAGTCCCCGAACTAGCGGGCTGCTTATCTGTAGACATATTTTTCAGCTTCGTTTCAGCCGTTTAGCAGATGTTCATGTTTGTCCGCGGAGCATGCGCTTCGCAGAGGTATCATCGGCGGGGTGCGCGCTAGGATAATCGCGCCGTTCAAAGCTTATTTTCCCAGTTTGGCAGACTGCCCTTTGCGCACACTAGAGGATTTATATAAAACCGTATTTTCAGGAGTACCTAGACTACAATAACATGTTAATTACTCCCTTAAATAGTATTGCTTTCAAATTTAAACTCCATTAGAAGCTTAAAAGTAACGGTTTGACTATGAATATTGTGAAAACCCAAGCATAAAGAAACCATTAGACACAGTTTAGACTAATACTTGCCAAAATAAAACCACAAGTGCCGTTTATTGTTTTAAATTATGTAATATTTAATAATCTAAATGTTTTCAACCTTCTATGGTGGTATATACTAGGTAACCCATTTGTAGTCTTCGACACACATGATTAGAGAAGTTCAGCTAGGTTTCCTTAGTCACAAGGTCCTGCCCTACATTTTAAATCTCTTGTAATCATCTTAAAGTATTTATAGTCAGTGAATAAAAACGTGCACCCAAATTCTGATCTGCATCTCCTTGAATGGTGCATTAAATGGCTCAAAGAATAATTAATAAGTACATACAGTATACAATGTATACAAAAAATGCCAGCCAACTGCCGTCTTTAATTCACACTGTTATCAGGTAACGGCGGAACCCTGTAATGCTTTTAGTTGCTCTACTCGTCTCACCTTGGTACCAAACTAAAGTTGTTGTTTTTTTTTTAATAAACAAGCATGTCTTGGGGTGTGAAAGTAGATTTTTAACTAACAAGTAAGTATATCAGGCACACAGAGTACATAAAATGTTTCTATGAATTCAGAGGAGAAATTAAACGACAGTATTAAAAGTTAGATGACTTTCATCACAAAAGACACTAAATTCCTCATTGTCACATTTCCAAGATAATTTTGCTGGGCTTCTGATGAAGCATAAAATAAGGTTTCTCCAAAAACTAGCAGCAACACCAGTTTTGCAGAATGCCTGCTATTCTGTGGGAGAGATTAATCACAAGCCTTTAGACTTGTCTTGTTTACAGATTATGACACGTTTTACACTGGAATCCCACTCAGGGTGTTTCCTTGTCGCCTGTTTACTGGGATGAAATCCAGTTTGCCCACATCCTTGTTCTGGGTATGTGGGAACGGCAGGTCTGTCCTTGATATCCATCTCGTAGACTTTTATCACAAAGCAAACAATCCTGTTATCGGTGACAGACATTCGTTAGCATCGCCCAATAGACGTGCGGTTCCTACAGACCTGCCACAGAAGCATCCATCTTCATTTGTGAGGTAGATATCTTATTTGCGAAGTGTTTTTAAGCGTAATTGTTTGCTCCCCGACGTCTGCAAGTGTGTAAGCAGACAAATGGGAGTGTGTTTCGGGGGGGGGGGCTTTGAAGCTGCAGGCAAAGTGTCTCCCCCACACCTCATTTCATGGTGCGCTGGACCAGCCTTCTCCCTAAAACGGTGTTATTTCTCCGGTGAATTTCAGCACCAGATGCTCCCCTCCCCCCCTTACTTATTTCTGCATAGATGCATCACACCAAGGCCAACTTGACTTTACCGTTTGTTAAACAGTGGGTCGTACCACGGGAGGAATGGGGGGGTGGGAAGTGCAGTCTCAGGATACAGCACCAGTGCAGAATAACGCGGGGGATTTTGGCACCGATGTCATGTGATCAAAGTGATTTTACCATGATCTCATTACTCTTGGGGGGCCCCCACTGAGTGAAATAAAAACACACACAATAAACAACTCTGCAGCACCGTCAGATTTATTATCAGGCGACCTTGCTAACGGCTAAGCTAACTCCTGGCCTCCCATCGCAGTTCTAAGGCTCAAAACCATTGTGTTACCATCAGCATTTCATGGCCAGCTCAAGATGTGGCTGCTTGCTTCCCGTACCGTGTGAAATAAGCACAGTTTATTCACGTCATGTCATGGGGACACAGGCTCATGAGCAAAATGACCACAGTTTTATGTTAGTATTTCTCTGTCAAGGAATTTAACATAAACCAACAGGATTTTAAGGGTGTGTGAGCTGGAAGGACCCCCAGAAAAAAATAAACCTACACACACAGGACTTAAACACAGGACAAGATCCCCTGTGTCTGACTTTGGCTGAAATGACCATCAAACAGACCTGTTTACAAAACAGACAGACCTGTATACATAAATGCAGGAACTAAGCACAGGGGGTGGGAATACGACCCAGCCAAAGGGCTGAGCGGCTTCTTGAGGATTACTTTTGTGTTTTAGGTACTAAGAATTGTAGCTCACTTTACAATGATGTATTATGTTACTACAATGGTAATTTACGCAGCACACCTGTCCTGCTCCGAGCCTGTTTAAATATAGACTTTTGGATTAAGTCCCACCCTGTCACAAAAAAACATGCATACAAACTGCCTCTTCACCAATAAACACAGGCTATACAAGACCCATTCTTTGACTATATAGCAGTAATTGGTGATACCACAAATTTTCTTTTTGATCCAATGCCAGGTAATATTAAGATTTTACCCCAATACAGATATTCCATTCCCACCGTTGCAACTCCTACCCATCGAGGTCTCAGTTTGCAGGGCCGACACCTCCCGTTATATGAATGCACCACAGATGTTTCAATTTTAGTTCCTGTTTAGAAGTTTGCTTGTATTTCTGCCCTTACATGCAAGACTTGACAACATTGTCACTGTGTGTGTGTGTGTGTGTGTGTGTGCTACACGTTATTGAGCGTGAGAGTGAGAGCGACTGAGTTGCCCCATGCTCCACCCCTCGCAGGCAGACAAACAAGCTGCCCTGTGCCCCGCCCCTCACAGACAGGCAGGCCGCCCCATGCTCCACCCCTCCTAGACAGACAGGCTGCCCCATGCTCCGCCCCTCCCAGACAGACAGGTTGCCCCATGCTCCGCCCCTCACAGACAGGCAGGCTGCCCCATGCTCCGCCCCTCACAGACAGGCAGGCTGCCCCATGCTCCGCCCCTCCCAGACAGACAGGCTGCCCCAT
>JABFEB020000026.1:16796291-16808021 GCA_019775895.2 Stomatorhinus ivindoensis
GGCCTAACCGACTGAGCCGCATGCTGGACTACAAACCGGCATTCAATCACAGGCACAGAGGCCTAACCGACTGAGCCACACACTAGCCAACAAACAATATCCAATGACATACCAGCCACCTCCAGTCCCCTGGCCTTCATAATGACGGACAGCAAGAATTAGCTCATTGTAATGGCACCTAGAAAAAACTGAGCAGAGATTGGACTGCGGTAGCCGAGGGGAGCAGGCGGGCCTGGACCAGTGGACACCGACCCCAACACCAAAACATATGCATTTATCCATATCAAATGAAGTTCTGATCCATTTATTCACAGCAAGAAGTAGCTATTGATTACTACATACTTCCTCATCAAGCGTAACGCTGAAACCCTGTCGGCATAATTCATCTTATTCCTGTTAATGCCCTTTATTTACAAAGAGAAGTACAGATTTATGCAGAGCATAAAACAATGCGAGCTTCAAACATAAGTGTTGACGTGTATGACAAACAAACTGAAAGCAAATACGGACGTGGAGGAGAGGAAGATAAAGACCAGCGGAGGAGAAAGTCTAGAGTATTTTTTCTGTAAAAAGCTCATCGCAAAACGAAACTAAGGACTAGAGATGCTCCAAAGATGGCGAAGGCTCATTTGAGAAAGAAGAGGCTCATTTGCATTCTATAATAACTCCCCTGTTGTTTCTCTGGAGAAGTGAATCATTCCTGGTGCAACCTCCATGCACTGATGACCTTCCCGATGGTCGGGCGGCGATTTGTACACACCCGGCATGTTGTCACGCCGTCGTGTGACATCTGTGATCTTACTGAAGGTCAGTTACTCGAGTCAGAAGTAAAGGTCAGACTCGACAAATTTAAGCTGGAAGGGAAAAATGGCCTCAGGTAACCAAAGTCCTCATATGGTAAGACGGTGCATCCATCCATCCATCCATCCATCTATCCATCCATCCATCTCCTAACTGCATATCCCAACCAGGGGTGTAGGGAATTGCCTCATTTATATGTGACAGTATTCCTGTTAATGCCATTAACCAAAACCTACCCTTTCATAATAGGGAGATTGTTGTTCAGCCAGTGCCACAATCTTCATTACATACAAATGAAAGCGTCATTGTTTTCCACGTTACTTTCTCCTAATGCATGGTTATTATTGTGCAATTTAGCCACGCAGCGATGCATAATTTGAGGCAATTTCAAATAGCTTATTAAGACATACCTCCATGCTATGAAAGTCACCGTTGCAACAGTATTCACAAGGTGATAGCGAATATGTCTCCTTAGAAACGAAATAAATAAAGACCCCTGTTCGACATTTTAAAAACCGCATGTGTTAATAAAAGGGAACTAAACAGCACTTTCATGTCGATGAAAGATGTTTGACTCGCTTATTTGCAGCTGTTCGCTGCCGTTTTGGTACAGAAAATCCCCCTCAGTCGACTTATAAATATTTCAATTAGCCACCTTTTTCACTGATGTGGAAAGCGAGGCTGCTTCGCGCCCCTCCACTGGAAGAAAAGAGAAATGGATTCTTTACACCCTCCCGTCGCCGGTTCAGAGAGAAGTCAGATGAAGGGGGAGTGTGTGACGGGAAGGGGGGTGGGGGGCTGTGGTTCAGGAGCATGATTAAACAGCACAGGAGAGCAGGTACAGAGACTCTCCAATAGGACCGCAATATATTCTCGTGATTTGAGGACCAGAAATCGATGCATTGGTGCACATTTCAGGTCCCGTGTAATAGAAAGCACATAGGATTTCATAATATAATAATGTAATATTTACCCCATAAATATTTACTTTAATATTTAAATTTACAGAGGCTGCGACTTTGATGAATAACTTATGGTAATAGATATTTAACATGCAAATATGCATTCTGTGCACCTGAAAAAATTTTGCGCTTAAACCTGTCACGTTAGTTATCACGAATATTCGGATTCAGATTCTCTATTATTTTTGTACAAAGTACAATTAAAATTTAGCAGCCGTGCAGTCGGTGCATCAACACAAGAGTCATATGAGCAATTCTGGATATGTGACATCACAAGATATGGTGCCGTAAACCCAGTAAGGACCTGTCTGCCATAAACATATGAGTAATGTGCAATAAATGCGCTTTCTAGTGCAGTTAATACTGATAATGCAGTTGGATGTAAACAGTGCAGTGTTGTTTAAATTGAGCATAGTGACAAAAATTGACATATGGAAATTATTAGACATCACAGAAGACGTGACACAATAAGACAATGAGTTAGGATAACGCTAAATTAGAATATTGCAGTGAGGTTGTTGTGTGCATCCAGGCCGGTCACGTAGTTGACAGTGTTCCGTTCACATCAGGTTCTGGGGTAAAAGCTGCTCCTTTGGCCGTTCGTGTGTGAAATGATGGACTCGAAGCGTTTTATCTCATTGTCATTATTCGTTTCCAGACAAGTATATAAACAGAATTCCCCATTCAAACACTGTAAAACGGTGATTTAAATGACAAGACCTTGACTTTAATATTTCAAATATCAAATATTTCAGCTTTTCTTTCTAGTTTAGCTTCAGGTACTAAAGGTATTTCTGCTTCAACATGATTTTGCATTCATTTTTCTTATGATTCTGCATTCATCTTCCTTAACCAGAATGTAAATTAGCCTGCAATCATTAGCTTTTAAAATAGGGCCATAAATGACAGAATTTTGTAGCACTGTGTCGTATATGTCCGAGCGGCAGCTGCTTGGGGAGAGACAGGAGAGCCCTGAGGTAATTGGCTACTTGGTTAAGATTCATTTATAGAAGAGCCACACATTAATGAGGGATTATGACCGCAGGCGAGGCAGAACCTGTAGTGATTACAGAACTCAGATGTATTCTTTGGCTGTAAATTAGCTCGCTAACTGTAGGGTCGGCTCTCGTCGCTTGAGTCTGTGCCCCATATGGTACATTTCAACAGTCGCCCCAAGGTAAGCTTGGCTTTTGCATTAGATGGAAGGATGCTGGATTTCAGCGATCATAATGACTGTAATATAGGAGTACTCTAAAAGCAATTATATATCACAGTGTTCTGTATCAGCAGATTCTGCATTGGGAGGTCACTTTTCATTCCATCACTTCATCTATTGAGTTAATGATGCATCACTGCTCTGCATGGCCTGGAAGTCTGAAAGTTCTATTCAACATTACCATGACTTTAAGGAACTAGCATCCAGCGTCCATGCATCAAAAAAAAAAAAAAACTGATATACAGTCACTAAATTGTTTGTGAAAATATACACGAGTGACAATTGAGAAGTTCTGCATTATTCCGCAAGGACAACTGCCTTTCACGGCTCCTTTTGAAGCCACGGTGTCACTTCACAGAAACGCACGGACACGCTCATTACTCTGGAGGATGTGAGAAGACTCTGGCCAGCGTGAAGAAACATGTAAGTCCTATGTTGAAATGCAGCTCGCTGTGTGCTGGGAGGCACATTCGTGGGAGCTCTGTCACTGTCAGCTGTTTCTCAGCAAGATCTCAGAGGAGACATCCTCATTTAGACAGAGAAATTCAGAGCGACCAGAGCCTGGTACAGCACCGGGATGCTAATTGCCAGAGCTAATTGGATTAAAAGCTGCCTGTAGCCTGTCACCATAGGCACACTTGTTAGCCTGCTGCTGTAAGGGAGGGAGACTGACTGCCCAAGCGCACGGTTCAGCTTGACTAGTGCGTACCTTCATCCCAGAGGGACTTGCATACGGCCGAATCTTTACTTCTGAACCTGGACTTACCTTGGTTTAATAAATATGCATTAGGACATACTTTCCTGGCATGTAGAAGCAGTATGTCCAGGATCGTCACCTAGAGATACATGACAAGGAGCTAAGCCGTTACTGGTGGGGTCTAATTTTAATTAAAATCGATGAGAAGACACTATTTAAATGAATCAGTGTACATTTATTTGTGGGGTCTAAAGCGCCCCTCAAGCAGTCCTAGGGGCAACCCTGAGTATGACACAGGTTATGTTTAGCATTTTAAGGCATATTATACCTCTGATTCTAGGCAGGAGGTTTTGTTACCACTCCTTACCACGTGTGTGAAGCGTTTTGCATCTTCTTCCTGTATTTTCACATGGATTCCATGTATGTGGTCCAAAAACATGCAACCGTGTAAACTGGTTTCGCTGTCGCTGGTGTGGGCATATGTGGACCTTGTTAAAGGCTGGTAATACGTTTAGAGTGACTCCTGCTTCAGGCCCTTTGCTACCTGGGATTGGTTCCCAGGTCACCTTGCCCAAGTACGAGATAGAGTTATGAAGATGGATGGATGGATGGATGGATGGATGGATGGGCAGGCAAGAGCGGCCTTTATGGTCAATGTGACTCTTGAGTGAGTTGAAAGCCTAATTCAACTTGACATGTATGCAATCCGAACATTTACTTGAAAACTCAAGCTAACTGCAAATCCAGTAGGAATTTTGCCAGTCAGCGCTGTCCTTATAAACCAGAGCATTAACACAACACAAAAGAGGTTATCCAGGAGGACTGATGACATGTGGTGCTCGATGAAGCAGCTCTGGTGTCTGTGATTTTACACCTACCAGTGTTAGCCACCAGAGTAGGTCACTCTTACCCTAATTCCTGCCAAAGGCTTGCCCTTGAGCAACAGGGGTCTCTAAATCACATTTATCACACTGACAACAATTAATTGCCAGAGACCTCCATGCACGCCACATGGTAGATTTACATCCTACACGCGCAAAAAGAAATCTGACAAGTCAGCGGCTCCATTGCTTCCCATGCTGATTTATTTTCGTCAATGTTTCAATTTTAGGTAAATAATACCGATTAAGGACCCGGGAGAGTATTAGGGGTCATTTAGCAGCAGTAAGTGAATTGGGTATCTCTTTAGTATTCTGCACGACACAACCTCTTTTGGACTTTATGGGCCCACAAGCAAGATCCACCACCTGCCACCCTCGCGGGCTAGAATTAATCTCTAGGAAGTGGCATCCGGGGAGAGTTGCCTGTCAGCGGCAGATCCCAGGTCACGAGTGGGACAGACAAGCCGTAATGCATTTGAAATCGCAAGATTACTAATAATTTATGTGTTATAGCATAATGGTGCTTCATTCCAACCCTGCCTTAATCAGGCTCAGATGGTCCTTAATAGGTTAATGATGAATGTGGCAGGTTGAAAGCAGTTTGGGTTGGAATGAAAACATTCTGGAAGTAGTGGACTTGGATTGAGAAGGACTGGTCTGTTCCTAGAGGAACCCCCCCCCATACACACCACAAGTTTTTAGAACAGAGCTAATGTCATGCTGAAATGTAGAGTCAAATTTGGTTTACAGGTGCTCTGCTGAAGGCTATGGAAGGATCGCCCACTTTTGGCTGGACTAAACAAATTTCAGCCAATGAATGAAGCATTTTTTGCTGTTGCTTTTCAGCATAGAGCATTTAGGGTTTATTGTTTCAGCCTAAAGCTTTCTGAAGGTCGAGTAATGACCCTCTGAAGCAGACCCAGATCCGCTGATTAATAAAATTCCGATTAGCTATGAATACAAAACGGCCCCAATTCCCAAATCCCTGATCTTTAAAATCCCGTCTGACTTTTCTTAAAATGCCAGTGATTTCATGTCATCGTGGTATACAGCATAGCACACAGGCTAAGCAGATGGCATCTCAAAGGATCAAGTTGAGAAGCCATTTTTAAAGTCGATTGCAAAATGTGTTAAATGTAATGTGTCGCGAGAATTATATATATTTTTTATGATACGGGACTATTTTGGCATGACATATAAACTGATATTTGCTGAGCTTGAGAATGGATCAGAATAAAAGACTCAAAAGTTGTAAGAAAAAAATTTAATGATGGGGATTAGATGGGAAAATGCCTTCAGCTTCAAGATTTAAGGGTTTTAGTGAGCAAGCTGGCAATGTAATGCGGGTATTTGGGGTCAATGCAGCATTGCTCTGAAAAGTTTGCATTTCTTTTGGTCAGACATAAATCCCCCATAATGCCCTCTGGTTTTATGAGGGGCTGGATTTCACTGCACTGGACTACATGTTACTAGCAGATTCAGCACCTTTAATGGTCTCTATGAGCTTCTCTGCCTTCTGTACCGTCACAGCGCATGAGAACCAGGCTCTTACGCTGTGAATCCCACAGCAGGGCTGACAAACTCTGCTTTTGGCAGCACGAACGTCTGCTGCGTTTCATTGCAAAACATTTCCTTTCTTTAATTGGTCCAATTATTACTTAATTTTCCCTATTACTACAGCACAGAAGACGTTGAGGTATTTCCTGGATATGCACCAAAACAGCTGGAATCTTCAAATGCACTTTGTAACCTCTAAAATAAGATTAAAATAGCAAAATGAGGTAATTAAGGAAATAGCATGACCCTCCACCTTGCATTTACCCTTACTATTTTTTCCAATAAATATCCTGTGTTGTGATACAGAACACATGTTAAAGGTAATATTTAAATATTAAACATAACACCAAGTTTCCAGTAATTTGTGATTAAAAAAAAAATATATATATATATTTAGTCTAGGCTGCCCCCCGTCCTGGGTTGTTCCCTGCCTCGTGCCCATTGCTTCCGGGATAGACTCTGGACCCCCCGCGACCCAGTAGGATAAGCGGGTATAGAAAATGGATGGATGGATGCATGGATGGATATGTAGTTTACAGTCATTTTCTCTAACACTGTCCACACCAACATTCTCCATGTTACTGGCGTCGCTGACTTTCCCAGCTAAGGGTTAGGTATATAATTACTTAATTCCCAGTTGCACCCAGGACACCAGAACGGCATCTGGAACCTGAACACCCTGCATACCGATTAATCCTGAACACCTCTCCACTCTCTGAATCATTCAGTAACAAACATTTCTGCGACTCTCTCTGTGCTTCCACTCACGGATTCCTTATTTGCATGTTTGCTTTGATTGCATGACGCTTAAATATTTATAAGCGCTGCCAAATTAGCATGGCGTCTTCACCTTGTCACGTTCTGCTGTAGATTTACCTCGCACTGACCTGGGGGGGGGGGGGACGACGCAAAGGATTCTCTATTGTAATATAAACAGTTCAGGATGTCGACGTCTTAATGCCATATCGTCATTCCTTTCCACGGCTTAATCAGTCATGCAATCAGTGCCCTCCTTCCTCGTTCACACTTTAATTTAGCTGTTGTGCTGATGCTGTGCATTACATATGACAAGGAGGCTTAGAATCATCAGGCTAACAAACTATTTTTACTGACAGATGGCTTGACCTGTAGAAGAAGAGCTCATTATTATTGTAATAACGCCCTATTTGCTTCAGTAGTAGTACATTTGGACAAAAGTGTCTAGTAAATAAAGTTAAAGTAAATGAAATATAATAGCATCTCAGCAGATTGTCCAGGAGAAACTTTCCATCCAGTGAGTGGGATCTGAATCCAGGTCACATTTATCGTGCTACAAATATCAACCTTAAATCCTGTGACCTCAGGTGAGAGTGGCATGAATCCATTCCCGGACTATACCGCTTTTTCTGGGAAGACTTTCACTTTCAAGTTCTGAGTCATCAGTGATTGCAAGCCTGACTGAAGTACATTGTGCCAGAAAATGGTGTTTTTGAGAAATCCTTTTATCGCAAACCTTCAGCAATAATGACTGTTGCAGACGTGAAAATGAGACATAACTGCTGCAAAATCAGTTATAGCTCAATGCAAACCGAAGACAAATTCGGTTATCCTGTAATAGGTGTGCCAAGCCTGAATTAGATAACCATGAGAATTAAAAATGGCATGAAATATATTCTCTGCGGCTCGACATGATTGACTTCAATAACAGGCATCAAAGAAGTGAATGTTTGTCTATTTTTAAGTGTTTCTTCTTGGATTCACAGCACTTAAGTGCATTTACTTTCTTGAGGTCTCTCAGGGAGAGCATGCACGTCTTGAAGGGATAATCACTGGAAATACATTTAAAGGGCCAGTGTCACCCAAGTGTCTCGTCTCGTTCTCCGCACCAGAAAATATTCCATCATTTATCTTACTGCTCGTTAAGCATTATGGCACATTGAGTTCCTGGGTGTGACCGGGCATCAGAGCCTAGGTAATGACTCACTTTTGGGTTTATGATAAAAGCCCACTTTAGAACATTTTAGAGTGATAGTGATCTTTCTCAGCATGACACAGGGATCTTGACAGCTGAGATCTGCAGCTGTCTTTCTGCTCCAGCAGGTTTCCACAGCTTTCCTCCTGCGGTCCAGTGCATCCCATAGCTCCCAGAATCAGATATCCATGTCTGTTCCACCTGATATAAACCTCAGCAAAGCTGCCTGACTCTCACACCGTAACTGTATTGAATTAATTCTTCTAGTTCATTCTTTTATACATTAACTGCCTCAGTAACACCGTATTTTTTATACGAAAACTCACTGCCATGTGAAATTTATCAGCTATGAATTACCCCTGAGAATCCATGTTTGGCACATTCTAGGGCTATAAAGATATGTTAGGACCTAAAAAACACTTTGTTTTTATTTATTGTAAAAACCTTTATTGGCATTTGATTCATTTTGCAACACTAAATACTGCTTAACCGCTTATATCGATATGAGACTGGAGCACATCCCAGAAAAACGACACAAGGCAGGGGGACGCTGCGGATGGGAGGGGGACGCTGCGGATGGGAGGGGGACACTGAGGACGGGAGGGGGACGCTAAGATGAGATTTGTCTGTCACCATGCAGAGTCACATAGATATTTCAGGGGAGGGACATGGTCATGGCAGCCCTTCTATACAACTGTATTTAATTTTATTAAGAGTATAAAGCAGGTTTCCTGTATGTGTGTCTGAGTAGCAGAGGTCAAGAGAAGTCATCACACTCTCGCGTTACTGGCTGAAGTCATCACACTCTCGCGTTACTGGCTGAAGTCATCACGCTCTCACGTTACTAGCTGAAGTCATCACACTCTCGTCGTTACTGGCTGAAGTCATCACGCTCTCGGGTTACTGGCTGAAGTCATCACGCTCTCGTCGTTACTGGCTGAAGTCATCACGCTCTCGTTGTTACTGGCTGAAGTCATCACGCTCTCGCCTTACTGGCTGAAGTCATCACACTCTTGTCGCTACTGGCTGAAGTCATCACACTCTCGCGTTACTGGCTGAAGTCATCACGCTCTCGCGTTACTGGCTGAAGTCATCACGCTCTCGCGTTACTGGCAGAAGTCATCACGCTCTCGCGTTGCTGGCTGACGTAGATAAGTTTGACAGCTAAACAGGTTTCTTTTTAAGTTGGTCAGTTTGCCATCCTAGCAAACATGTATTTTATAATATTTATTTAGCAGTACTCTTACTACTTGCTATCTATAAATCTAGGTGGTCCTGCAGGGAGTTGCTTCGTTTTGGAGATATCGGCTGTAGAAATGGTCGGGTTTCTCTGGAATATAAAGGGAGTGAATGACATCTTTCTGTGGTGATTAAAGCCAGAGAAAAATACACTTGAAAAACATCTCTTACCAGAAATTATGACCCAGTTACTGAAGATAATCCATAGCCAGCATAGTCAGCAGTTTAATGTAGGAACTATTTTCTTCTACCAAACTGCGCACACCAACTGTATCACTGCGCAGAGGGTACGAGCGCAAACGCCTCGGCAATATCTTCTATGCAGTGATATGTATCTTTTTTTTCACTTTTGGGGTGAACTGCACTTCAATGCGTCCATTGCTTTTAGTTGTATGATAGTTTTCATTGAATAAAATGAGTGAAGTTTAAAAAAATCCACTTACTTTGAATGTGCAACATTCATTGATTTGCTTTTGCCATTTTACTGTTTAAGATTCTTATGGATATTTAGCTGAAGGTCGCTGGGCAACCATCTCATGAGATGTGAAACACGTGACCTTGCCCATGACCTTGTGGCAAGACGGAGTGACATTGACTTAGTTGTATAATACCCTCTCCTCCCCCGATGTCAGGAGGTCACACACATGCAGAGTAACACACACATCACCGTCCAGAGCTCTTGCGGCCAGAGGCAGATGGAGCTGCATATTTTATTACACACGTGTTTCTTATTTACGCTTATCGTAAAAAGGTGAACGCATGAAAGTAATCGCACCCAGATCTTTAGCTTCTCTGCAGCTGAACTCCAAATGTCTTTAGGGAGCATTTTACAAAAATGCAGAAAATAGCATCATTTCCCCCTGTACATTACATTCTCCTGCTAATTCCTTGAGATTTTTTTTTACTTTAGCTTTTTTTTACTTTGTAGCTTGAGTTGATCATCTTGGCTAACAGGTAAGAACTTGTTTGAGGTCCGTTTTACTTTAAAACCCCACCCTCAGTAAAACAGGGCCTCAGGGATATTTCTAAAAAATTCAATTAAGAGGTTTTGATCCTTAATGATCTTACGGTGGCCTTTTTGGATGGATTCCTTGGAGCGATGGAGAAGCAGAGTAATTTGTTCGGATTATGAGTCTAAACACCAGCCTTTTAAAACACACCCCCACCGGTGTTGTTCCATCATAAGCATTTAATGTCAATGTTTTTTTTTACCCCCAGGGAGGATCAGGCTTGTTTCTGTGGGATGAAGGCTATGCAGGATCATTAGCTGTTGAGTAAAATGCACCATGCTAAGAGGATTAGCGGCGATTTTAACTGCGGATGGAGTATCTGAGAACCTCTTCTACTGTGGGGATTTATCAGATCATCTGCTTAGTGACAGCAGAACAGCAACTTACAGAAAGCAATCCTGAATCACGGCGATTATAACTGTGAGGATCTCACTGGTTATAGAGAATAAAAGGGGTTTAAATTCTTTTTCATTCTTTCATTTCATTTAATATTCCCCGTTCTGGCACACAGACCTCAATAATTTGTCTCAGCAAGATTGAAAGCCATATTATTGTTGCAGAGAGTTTTATATCCTTTTTTAAGGCTATAAAAAATCTTCCTTCAGCAATTCAGTGCAAAAAAAACAAAAGAAACACTGATTTTCAGTCAGGATAAGACAGAGAGTCATGTATGGAGTGTAGAGTCAGGGCTGTAACCTTGAAATATGATTGGGTGGTTTGGATGTTCCTCAACTGATGCTTTGCTCCTCCCATATGTAGAACCCATATCCCAAAGTGTTCCTATATTCCTATATTTGATAACTATGTTGTACTTGACTGTTACCCTGAACTGGCACGGTATCAGAACATTGCCTCTACTCATTCTGACCACACAGACATACTGCTTTGTCTCAACATCTGTAACAGGGATCCAGGACTGTGTGAGCCAGCGATGACGTTCCCAGCTGCCATGCGTTAGACACTGACCCAGAACACGCCCCGAGAAATGGTATTTCAGCTGTATGCAACTTATCCATGAAACCATACTGCATAACTGCTTCCCCAGAGTACCAAAATCACCCCATTCAATCCTTCGATTCCCAAATAATATTGGTCTGTTTGCTGTGCAAGAAAGGCCGGTTTACACACACACAAACACACACACACACACACGGTAGGAGGTCACCGAACCTTATGATTTTGTACTGCGAGAAGACCATGAAGTACAGAGAAGAGTAATGAAATCCTCAAGCGCAGATGCCCATACTTAATGTAGCAGCCAGTGATGTAATAATTACCAATAATGTACAGTAATAGCATGCCTCTGACATTAATGTAATTGTCAAATGTAATAACTGGCCAATAATGTAATGACTGCATTGTAATAACCATACATTAGTATGGAGATACATGAGGGGAATGACTAGATGTAGTGAA
>JABFEB020000026.1:16820353-16830640 GCA_019775895.2 Stomatorhinus ivindoensis
CTATCATGTGTTTAAATGGGAAACAAAATGTCTATTCACCAATGGTAGAGCTTGCAGTGGTGAGATTATGGTGGAATAGCCATTCAGTGTATCTCGTTTGTCGTGGTTAACGAGGTCCTAAAAAAAAGTATAAATCAAAACAAAATTTGTATCGAGCCGACTGCCGAAGGTGTGATTATGACTAAGCCACAGAGATAATTGACAAAGAAAACAATATTTTAACAACAACTCGAGTGCTGAAAAGTTTATCCTCGCTCTCTCTAACAAATGCTCCCCATTTCAAGAAGAATGTCTTTTCATCTCCATGGTAACAGTTCTACTAAAGACTATTTTTCATTGTGTCCTTCCCAAAAAAAAAGAGATTGAAGTACGTCTCCTCCTTTCCCTGGATGGTGAGAGATGGGCTGTGTGTGTGATTGCTGGTACTGTAATATGTTGTAAATTGTAACTGTTATAGAGATGTTTCTGGGTAAGACGTTTGGATGTTTTGGGGCTTTGTTCTGGATTGAGAGCAGGCTCTAGGTGATGTCAGTGCCTCAGTAGAAAAACAGGCACAGATCAATCCCTCAGAGTTCTATACTAGAGGTGCTCAGGGCTGTATCCTGGCATCTACAGCTGTGATGTGTAATAACCAGCAGCGAATTATGGGTTAAAAACAAAGAAATTGCATTAGTAGCATAAGGAATCACTGAACCGAATTAGCCATGAGTTTGCAAGACAAAGACCCTAAAGAGGATGAAGATCCAGTTTTAAGTGGCAGCCTGGAGGAAGCAGATGTTCAGAACAAAGAAGACCTTGGTCCCCTATGGTAATATTGTGTCCCATGGTTATTTGCAGTGCAGAAAGTGTTGTGTTACTGAAAAGGGGGCTTTGTATTAGTTTCTAAGGATCAGAAAATAGGTCTGTAAACCAGCAACACTTTGAACTCCAGCAGAGATTTGCTGTTGGGTTTTACCACATGAGCTTTTTGTGAAAGGGCAGGGTCCCAATCGGGCTTCTGGCTGACCAGCTATTAGGGCGAGCCGTGGGGTCCTAATGTGCCCTGTTGCTGGCCATCGACCGGCTGGCGATGTCAATGGCATCACCGCAAGTAGCGAGCCCGTCCTGACTTCTCACGTCAGGAAACCGCAGCCCAGCTTGTAATTACATCCCATTTCACATTATTATTATAATAAATAGTTTTATCCAAAACCATGTACATTGTTTTTGAAGAACTGGGTGCTAAAGGCCTTGCCCAAGGGCCCAATTGTGACGTTACTCTGGTGACCCTGGGATTTGAACCGACAACCTTTCAAGTTCAAAATGGCATCCTAACCCACTGAATCACACACATGTGTTTAATTTACCCTTTAAGATCCAGGTTTTGGAAAGACCCCACAACCCTGATACACATCACTAATCAGACGGTCTGTATGGATATATTTGACTATATTGATTGCAATCCTGCCAGCTATGAGGGTATTTAACATCCCCAGAGAGTATAGCTCTCTCTCTCTACTTTCCTCATTGTAGTTTTTTTGTTGTAGGAAATTATCGAAGTTCTTTGTGACTGGGTCGTCGGTCAGGGATGTCAACAACGGTGATTTACGAGACGTGTGGTATTTGTTTATTCAGCAGGCAGGGGAAAGCGTTTCCGTGAAAGGGCATGAGATCGGATTGGCTTGGAAAGGTCATTTTAAGCCATTTAGGGAATTTAATGAAGAAACTCACAAGCCCGATGGTGTTATGTGACGAACGGAAAATTGCAGTTACGTTATACTTATAGTAACATGATTATATTTCTTCTCTTGAGGGTCTATTTGTCTCAGTAGTAGGTGAGATGTTGTTTTTCCTGCAGATTCATTCATGGGATTCATTTCAACTTTTGGAATAGGGTGTTAAATTATACTTTAAGTAAATGTCTTCTATAGGTGACATAGAAGTTCAGACATTTATATTCAGAAGAGGGAAGGGGAGCCACATTTCCACCATAGGCGGGACTGCCACAGTCAAGCTGATTGGTTTAACCGAATGGAACCAAAAAAGGAGCCAACATCAAATTAGTTAATCGCCCACTGTTAACAGCATGCGATGATCCCGCCCACTTTCTGAGTTTCAAAGCCTCATCCCACATGCAGCATAAAACATATCAAAAAATCAAAGACTCCATAGCATTACTACACATTTGTGTCCAATAGGAGCATGTTCAGGTGAAAATGTTCAGTAGAATTCATGAGAAAAGGCTTTCTTTTAAAATATTAAATCTAACTATTGTGATTTGTTATGGCTAAAGAATGGAGTTTCCTGAATACTCTTGTGCTGTGTAGACTTTTGTTATATTGCTGTTTGAGGTTAGGATCACAATAAAGCAAAATCATTCTCCTATTGTTGGTACTACGTCACATTAACATCTGTGCTGTGTACATACTGCCCCTTTGGAATTGAATTACAAAGTACAGCAGGGGAAATTAATCTAGTTTGATTGTCTCTTTGCATGTTTTGCTGATTTAAACTCATCAGGGCACATTTCATGCACGCTAACGACACAAAGAAAATTCATGACGCGGATGCATTCAAATCGGAACAATAATTAATTAGCTTTTGTAATCAGCGCAATTGCTATTAAAGAGGATGGTAATAACATGTGATTGTAGTCAGTTTGGATCATTGTGTGGCTCTTTGACTTCAGCATTCTATCTAATTCCAGTAAATAACTTGTTTGTTTTTGGGGTAGAAAATTGTTTATTCTCTGGCTCGATTCGATCCAGCTGTGTTGTGGTGTGTCATCAGCACACAGTCCCTCGTTTCCTGCCTTGGCCATTTGTGCAGTATTTTCATCTTCACCAGGTGTAGTCAAGCAGGCGGGGGGTGGAGCCAGACCATGTACAGTGACGATGGGGTAATTGGGGGGGGGTCATCTTGCGATAGAGCTGGAGACATGCCAAGATCACGTGATCGACGGGTTGGGCAGCTCTGCTTTACAGAATTAAACACTCCATTTTTTTTTTTTTTTTTTTTTGTCAGAGGTGCCAAATGGGGTGGCTTCATATTGACTGCATGGAATGGCCCCCCCAGGCCACCCGGTAGATCCATCCGTGCCCTCAGGAACTCCAGTTTCCTCCTGCAGTTCCACCCCATAGGATTTTTGGCATCTGTAAGTTGCCTGCATTAAAATCTGTCCTGCATCTTCCCCATTGATGGATGGATGGATGGATGGATGGACGGATGGATGGATAGATGGACGGATACATAGACAGGTAGATAAAAACATCAACATTGCATAGAATGTCCGAGAAAATGTGTGATATATAGTTACGCACCTTAAAAAGGTTATTTCAGCCTGTGTTCTGCTGTACTGCGCGTCTCCCTGAGTGAAGGTGAAGAGCGGTTCAAAGAAACACACTTTGAGCAACAAGAGCTCTTTGGTCGGTGTCGTGGCCTCCTTTGAACTCAGGCTTCCGGAACGTTCAGCCCAGCATGGCTTCAAGCCCAGAGTCAGACAATGGAAAGCAATTCGACTGCACCTTGAGGGGTTTAAAGTGCACAGGTGAAATGATTGCAGGATTTCTAAAAACCGATCACACCTGGTGCATTAACAGGAATCCAGAAGGTTCCGTCAACCCTGACGGTGACTGGTTTTACAGAGACAGTAAAGTGGGTGAATAGGATTGGGGGACTGAATATTTAGTTCTCCGATGGACCGTGCATGTGTCAGATGCTGACCTGATTTAACCTTGGCAACTGCATAAACAAAACACTCCATCAAAGACCGACATCGCTCACCCAATAGATTAGCTATTAGCTATTAGCATGTCTCTACAACATTTGGGTTTCATTAAAACAGGATGGTTCCTCCGCACAGTCCCACAGCTGGCTACAAAAGCACAAAGTTGGATAGAGTTTTGTTTCCTGTTTAGAGCTGTCCCACGGCTCACGCCCCCTCCTTCCTATACGATTTCTGCCTCCTTTCTCCTCCATGGCCCACGGTTGGTGAAAACCTCTCACGCACGATGTGCTACACAAGTGATATTTATAAAACGCAATTCAGGATAACTAGTATGTTCCTCATGTTTCCTAGCCTGCCCCCTACTGGTTGAGCCAGCAAGCCAAATTGAAGCATTACTTTTACTATTTTTGTTTTCTTTTAAATTGCGCGTTTCACAACAGTGTTGCCCCAAGGGGCTTTACAGGGGTGTGTTGTGATGCATTCCTGCATCTTTCATACAGAATAATGCTGCAGGTTCTCTATGTATTATCCCCTGCATATATAGATACATATTATCTTATAATCCAGAGCCATGTGTGTGGTACCTTGCACTGATTGTAGAAGGTGGGAGATAGCAGAGAGGCTGCCTTGGATGTAGATTCCTGACAGAGGAGAATGTTCCCTGGTAACAACGCATCCCTGCTAGTCAAGAGATGCCTTGGGAATTATGTGTCTAGTGCTCTACATTTAAGGAGAAGGAAAGGTGTGACTATAATACTATCCTTATAACTTATATTTGGTGGAGGGGTGATAGGAGGCACTGTATGTGTTAGCATGTGGCATTAGCTGTCCAGCTCTGCACAGCCACCCATGGTGTATTTAGTACTGAAACTGTTGCGACCATAATCCCCTCTATGCACCCATGACCTACTGGAGTTGCTGGGAACAGCATCTGCCTCTGGTTTAGCCGCCACGACGATCTAGTGATTGAGAAAGGGAACGTGGATGATGGGATCTGATGTCATCAGGTGGCTGAAGACGCCAGTATATGTGCAAAAAAAACACACACACACATGTACGTGCCCTAGTGGGAAATACACATGTACAAGCATGAGTGCATTTTGTTGATTGTGGGTGAGACTTATGACCAATGAGGTGGAGTTTTAGCCTGTGGGAGGAGCTTCTGAGTTACAGGTGTGGCGTTGTGAGCTGCTAGTGGAGTTTCTGACTGGTGCAGATGACGATGTGGCTTGTGGGCGGAGATTCTGGCTGATTAAGGTGGTGTTGAAGCCAGTGGGTAAGGCTTCTGTTTGATGGGAACAGTTTTGTGGCTCCAATTCATTCAACTTTTAGAACATCCAACAAGACTGAAATTCATGCGAGATGTGAAGACCATATCAATTCAGTTAGTTGTCTGTAGTATTGGAAATACACTGCAGATCCATGGTGAACACTGACATTCATTATTATGCTCACTTTTGCCATATAGTGTGTGGTGGGGGGGGGGGGGGGCTTAGCAAGCACAGTGAAAAAACAGTCTTTATCACAAGAACTTCAACATCAAGAACTGTTCTTCATCAAGAAGCAGATGCACATACATTCAGTAACCCCTTTCTTTGGATGCGAGGGCTCAGATCTCGTGGGAAATGCCGTTGACTTAATATAGGCGAAAAGTTTCTGGACACAAAATGTGCAGGAATGCGTGTCCTTGGCACTTGTGCGAGAAACGGAGCGTCCCGTAGCACAGCGGACCGTCGTGGGATTACACAGGCTGGGGGTTACAGCCAAACATGTGCGCACATCTGTGTCAGCGCTCGGCGCTCGCGGAGGGCAAAAAACCCGTCGGGGATTGGGGGGAAGTACATTTAGCTGTTTACAGTTTGCTTTACACTTTCGCACAGTTTCTGTTCACTTTAGATCCTTGGCGTTTTTATATGTCCTGTTCTCTGTCAGATCGCAGTTTGGAGGCTAATCATTATATTCCTTGTATCGTTGTCGGCTTGTATCTTTTAAACCATTCTGGCATTTTCCTTTCAACACACAATAAACGCGTTTTACGTTGTTGCAACAGAGAGATAAAGGACATGCCTGTTATCGACTTGCAAACTGATGACGAGACGAAGGCAAAAGATTTACCGGTCCTGTCTGTCATATAATCCGACACCCAAAGCCTGTGATATGGATAATATTGGTGAAATATGTCCAGCTTAATTCATACAAAGTGTGGAACGGTAATTGCAGTACCGTTATCTGAATCAAAGCACCTTCCAGTTGTCAAACTAATAAATAAGAATGATGTGATTAGGCTGCAGATGTCCTCACGCGTTAAATAACTGCCTGTTCCATTGCGGATATTACACACATACATAACATGAGGCTTTTGAGGGAATTATAGTCGCACAAAAGCTCCTGGCTCTGTATTTATGACGAGGCACAATTGTGATCATTCTTTGGCCTGAATAGACTGACGTGGTAACCCATTACAAACAGCCAGTTCCATGCCTGACCTATTCCATACCATATAGAGCATGGGCGTAAAAATTATTGGGGGGGGGGGGTAACCCCCAATAGAACCCTCTGGACCCCCTTAAATGGGTGGAGACCTCAACTCCTCTCCCCGGCTTCTCAGCCCAAAGTTATGCCCTTTCTATAGAGTATTGCCGACAGAGCATCTTGGATTTACCGCGATTAAAAAATGGAATGGTAAAATGGGAAGGGATGTACTTGTACGGCTTCCTCATAAGCTGACCCTCGCAGCTGTGACATCTTTCCATTTCCAGAGCAGAAATTGTAGCCCTGTGTGTTTCTCTCGTGAACTGGACGGTGGCAGTACTTAACACACTTATTAATAAACTTTAGCTTGCATATCTAACTCGTTCACTAGGAGGTTGCCTTACAGGCGGAGCAATCGTTCATTTAACTGTGATTAAAACACAATTCCAGTATTTCTATCACGATAGTAAGTGTGTTACACACCATTGCGCTTTGAATTACTTTCTATGAAGTGGTTTTAGTGTCGCATCTAACGGGATTTCAAACTGGAAGATAAGCCGTGTGCTGCCATCTAGTGGTGACTGGTTTCACGGCGCCCCTTGACCCCGCTGTGATTTCTGCCGCGATCGCACTCGGCGCGCGCGTACAGTATTCCATGCCATGTGAGTTTAGCACCAAAAGAGCATATAAAAGCACCCGATATTTGCTCTGTAAATTCTGTGAACATATAGGTTACAGAAGCACAGTTCTATGTGCGCGAGAATGAGATTTCATTTGCATGGTTATTTTACGCTCAGCAGCCCAATTAGAAATGATTGTGAATTAAGCAATCCTTGTTGGAGTACAAAAAGAAATCGGAAACCGATGCGGTTGAGTAGACATTTGATATATATTAATTTTCATAACAAACCATAAGATGCAGTTTTGTTGTTTTTTTCCTGTCGTGCTTTGTCTCGACGGTTGATAACTTCGTTTGGTGATTTGTAATGCAGAATCAATACAAATGTCAAGGAGATGATTGCTGAAATCGCGGGCGGGGGTTACGGAAATCACGTGAGATGATTAATGAGAGCCGAATAAAAGGCCACTGATTCTGCTTCTTTCGTTGCTGACAATGTTATAAAGGTGATTTCAAATGTGAAAATTAACGAATGACCCAGGAACCCGGGTTCTGTCTAAAGTGATTCTAATAACAAGGATTAGTGTGAAAAGGATGGAAGTTCTGTGTGAAATTAAAGTGTTAAAGATAAGTGGAATCACGTCCAAACTCTTCTATTGTTTATTGCCAAGTATTTGGCATCTGTTAGAAAGCAATATGGACTTCATTATGGTAGTGTTTTTTCCTGAAAGGTTGTACAGTATCTGAAACTACGGTTTTCTGAAATGGAGCTCATTTAAATCTTCAAGAATAAAACAATGTAAGAAATGTACTTATGTTTCATGAACAATATACGTCCCCTGCTGTCTCTTAAAGCTGTGCGCCTAATACTTTGCGTGTGACTGGGTCCTTAACTATTAAAAAAACTTATTTTTTTGGGTATCACTCTATAATTGTTTCCTGGAACTAGGTTCGTATACGCTAAATAAATATGTTTTTTATCTTAACCAATTTCGAACGTTTCCAGAGTAGAAATGGTACGGAAAGTCTGCATGTAGGGGGCAGAGTCACGTTACTCAGTTACCGCAGGGGACGTGATGTACCCCTGTGCTTTTGGAGAGCTGAGGAAAACGCAGGATTGTTTCCGTCCGGGAGCTGCTTTCTCTCGCCTCTGCTATTCAGATCCTTTATGTGGGGATTTGCCAAGTGCGGCTTTTAGGACATAAAAGAAAGGGGGGTGATGCTTTTAGGACTGGTTGAAGTTAAGTATCCAGAGCAAGGTATGAGCATGCAGTAAAACCCCTCTCTCGAAAAGCAGCACGAAGAGACGTTTCCCGTTGAGCTTGCGGTCACGCTCCGGTCGGGATCCGTCCGCAATCATTACCGGGATCTTGCGGTTATCGATGCGTGTTACTTGAGCCTCTGATTTACGCCTCATTTCTATGCATGGGGACTTTCGGCAGCCGCAAATGGAAAGTACGACTCACGGCAGCTAAGAGGCATTTCATTGCTGGCGTGATCCTATCATAATCGCGGATTATTATTATTTATGGTCCCTCAAACAGTTGTGACCGTGTTACAGAAATAACTGGCTGCTATAAATCAATCGGACGGATGGTTAAGGTCATCTGATACACAGGTGTGCTCTGAATTTTCCTACCTCTATGACCCACGGTGGTCATAAATTGAATGTATTTCTGTCTCATCCCAGATCACTTTGGTTTTATTTACATTTATGTATCTGGCATTTCTGGTAATCTAAATGCGTTCGGTCACGCATGTAGATACACAATTTCGGTGTATCCAGGGGCGATTCTTATCTTTGTACATACACAGGAATGTGTGTGTGTGTACGCACTGCATTCTCTTAAACTAGTCTTTTTATAAATACTTTCAAATGCTGAATTCTGTCTACCGTGCACTTTATTTCACTATTTTATTTTACTATTTAACTCTTATACTATTTTACTACTTAATTTTATTCTACTTAGGTGAAAAGTCCTGTTATTTCTTACTGTTAACTGTCATTCTACTGTGCAAACTTTGAGGCGGCTCCGAGTCCAAGAAATTTCATTTCAATGTTATCTGTATATGACAATAAACTTGAAACTTGACTCTAGGATTTGAGGCTTGGGGGGGATTCAGCCCCCTGAAAAAATGTGTGATGTCACCACAATGAAGTCTGCCGAGGTGGGGGTACAAAGTGTACACGAAAATCGCTAAATGGGCTGAGGTCCCCCTAAATAGGGTGTGAATAGGATCAACCCAACACTGGACACTAAATATTACTAGTGTTGTCTGATCTGTGTTAAAATGTACAGTTGACAGGTGCAGCTTTTCTCCTAAACATCTTAATACTGAAAATGCATTAGTTTTGAAGAGCCCCCCCCCCCCCCCGGGGTGAGATCCCAGAGACCCAGGGAAGTTGCTCTGCCGGATGGGGAACGAGGTCACTACGGAAGCTGGAACAGAAACCCAGGTGGACGCCACAATCACGGGGGGGGGGAGGGGGGGGACTTGGGCCTTCCTGTCACAGAGACTCCATCCTGGACCCTGACCCCCATGCGACACCCCCATATATAGTGCTGGTATTGTGTCCACCGGGGCATGCCTTATCTGCAGAGGTGTTACCATGGTTTTTCTGCCTTTCTCCTCATTGATTTCCCCTTTTCCAGCTCCTGTTGCTCAGCAAGTATAGCATTTCACTAACAGTGCAAAGGTAGTGGGTTTGAATCCCAGGAAGCAGCCGCCAAACGTGGCCCTTCCCTCTATGGATAAATGTAGAGTAGAATGAGTTTACTTCTGTGCTGTGGGGCTCATGAGGAGAACATGTGGCCCCTGGTCGGGTTCCAGAAGCTTGCGTGTCCCCCCTACCCCCTTTCCCTCCGAAACACGGGGGTGGGATCCTGGGGGGGGGGGGGGGTGTTAAATTCGTTCCCAGTCCCCCTATTTGGAGGAGAGCAGATGCACAGCACCGATTCCCTAGAAGCAGCCGTCCTCCGATTAGTTTGACCTGGAAACTCGAAATCTCCCAGGACAAATCACGGCCATAATCGCGGTCTTGTTCCAGCTTTTTTTCTTGCTTTACTGCATCTCAGCTGAACTGGAGCCGTCGTCTTTTGCTGGGAGGCGGAAAAAGAACACGACACGAGCCAAAATCAAAAGATAAATAAGTAAAGCTTTATACAGTTTCTCAGTTTATCATTTTTTTTTTAAAAAAGAAAAGAGATGGAAGAGTTGACGTACAAGCCGGGCTCTGTGATAGCGGAGAGGACTCTGTGCTCACAATGGAGTCAGCGTCCCGGAAGATGTGGCGTGGGGTTAATGAAAACATCTGCGACCCAAATGCCTGAAAGCAGTCAGTGAGGCCTTGAGAAGAGACTTCGCTCAGCTGAGGCTTCCAGTCCCACCCTTCTGATGTCTCTTGCGTCAGCCATCCACCAGCCTTCCAAGTCCCCCCTCCCCGACCCACCACCAACCCCTGAAATCCTCCCCCTCCCCAGAAAATCCC
>JABFEB020000026.1:16868867-16914609 GCA_019775895.2 Stomatorhinus ivindoensis
CCATCTCCACATCATTGCATTCAGTTTTTATTCACAATTTGTTTAGTGTCCCAACTTTTTTGGAATCCGGTTTGTATATCTGCCATAACATTTCTTGCCTGAGAGTCTAAAAGCATGACTTGGCAACCCCGTGTCTCAGGGGTTAAGCTGAAACTTGACATCTCAAGGGCTGCGGGTTTGTGTGAAGTCTGCGTGTCCTCCCTGCGTTTGTGTGGATTTCCTCCAGTTTACCGTCTCAAAATTGTCCGTATCACATGTCTGTTGCGTGATTGTGTGCTGTGGGTGATGGGATCTTCTCCACACGAATATGTAAGATACCAGCAGTGCTGGCAACCTTGAAGAAGCCTTCGAGCTGAAAGTAGGACGGGCCCAGAAACTTACTCGAGGTAAATTGTTTGTTTCAGGCAAGAGCAGGAAGTTGTCTCGTCTCGGCGGGTCCTCGGCCACGTACAGATGCGACTGCCCCGCCATACCTGCGATCGATTCCGCAGAGGCTTGGCTCCAGACCAAATCAGAACAGCTCCTCAATAAGCAGGTGTTCATCAAGGGTTCTGGCCAGAGTCCCCCCTGTCCGCAAAAGAGCCCCTACCTGCTGGCAGTTAGCCGCAGCTGTGAAGATCTGCACAGGCCCCTCTTTCCTGAAGGATTGTGGGAACGCTCTCACTCTCTGGGACACCTCCAGCAGGTCCAGGGCTCCGATAAGAGGCACTTCCAGGCTTTTGTACTCAAGCCTTCTCCGATTTTCTGTTCGGGGGCGGAGTCTTGTACTGAGCGTGGCTCTAAGCCCCGCCCCTCCGGTCTAAGTCCGGAGCAGTCTTTAGCACCTGGGCGTTATGTTGTGGAACATTCCAGTAGCGTCTATGAGGCTTCAGCACCACCCATAACGGCACCCTGTCCTAGAGTGACCTGTACAGCAGAGGTGATCCTCCAGGCTGCACCCCTGCGGACATACCCTAAAAAACCCCCAGTACCGCCTCCAGTTCCTCTCAAAAAGTCCCGGTATAGATCATCCAAAGGGCCCCGAGAGTCAGGCTTGCCCTCTCGAAGTCCCGTCCCACCCCCTCGCCCAACAAAACCTCGCAAGGCAGCCAGTTCTGCTGAATGCAGCACCGAGGAGGAGGACCCCCATCCCGCTGTGTCTCCGCCCTGGCTCTCCGACCTCCCCCAGACACGGGGGGGCAAGCCACCCTCCGGGAGGAAGAGCTGGCACGCCAGGGCGGCCGACCTGGAGTCACTGATGGAGGACCGGCTCGCCTTGGAGGGCATCGACCTCACTGAGGAGCCGTACTCCGACAAGGTGGGCACGATTCCCAAGCTACGCTCCTGAAAGTCCAGGGCGGGGGGGCGCCGCACATAAGGGGGAGAAATGGGAAGACTTTCAGGGCCCCGGACACTAGCGGGCGCCCATGAGAAATGTTGCGGTCGACGAGCATGGCATGGAAAATAATCACTGAATTAAAAAAATATATATATTATATTAAAACTGTTCAAATAAGTTGAAATACCCTCAGGGACAACTCTATAGCTATAGATAGAACAGGCAGGTGAGTAGGGGGCCAAATTACGCACGTTGCGAAGGAAATGATCAATTTTCTTAGCAGGAGAGGCTCTCAAGGAAAACTTTGCCCCTGAAAAAATAGATCTTGCTGTGAATACACATTTAATAAAGATAATTTATGTGAGCTTGGATAATGGTTTGGAGAGAACATTCAGTTGAATTATCCTTTGTAAGGCCCTGGCGGGGCCCCGGACATGACAGAAGGGCATGGCTTCCCCCCCCCCCCCCTTTAAGCGAGGCCTGTAACATTTCAGAGAAAACATTTGGTTCTGAAAAACAACATATTCACTATTGTTTGTCAATATTGAAAGTTTGAGTGCAAAAACATTCAACCACTATCGTCAATGTGGTCTGAGTACAACTCAATCTCTGAGTTTACTCAAATTATGTCCTAATAATCTTAATTATACTGCATTAGGACAGATTTACAACTGGTGCAAAGCTCATTAAATTTATGATTACTTTGGAAAGAGTAATTTTATGTCTCAATTTAACAGTTCTGTTCATTTACCTCATATTTCTCACTTGGCTGGTACTAAGAATTAGGTTAAGGGTGTTTATTTTATGATCAACACATTTTTACCATTCCATATAAAACTAAAGTTCATTAAAATAGAGGACAATAGCAATGAACAAGGACACGTGCTGGTGTTATTGGTGTAACGTGAAAAAGAGCTTTACTGTGGGCTTAAATGACTAAAAAAAACAGAAAATAAGGAACAGTAATTGCAACCGTTAATCCAGTAATGAGATACATCTGTGTATGTGCTGTTTGTGGAAAATCAAAGGTATAAATTTGCTGTGACATCTCAGGTTCTACAGGTTATTGCGGTGTTTCTGATGGTTTATGGAAAAAATAGTGAAAATATTCAATATAAACTGGCCAGAAACCAGAAATATTTAATATATGTATGTATTGACAGTGAATTACAATGAACATCCTATCACATGGAAAGGGAAATTGGTTTTAGGTGAGGATGGATATTTTGCATAGGCAAGACTGCTAGTTCCCTCACAATTACTGTCTTCAGGGGCAGGTTTCTTGTTTCTGGGGTATCACTCAAAAAGTCAGTTTTGCCCCTCCCCTCTAGTGTAGTGACTGCTTATCGCCAACAGGGGGCCCCAAACCTCAGGGGCCCTACACCAAGGCATGGTTTGAGTGTCTTCTGTTTGAGAAGTGTCAATTTCACAGTCTATCTGGATGCTCAGGGATTCACGCAACATTTTCTGAAATACATTTGATTTCCAACAGCATGGTCGCTGCGGGATCCCCCCAGCTCTGGCCCAGAGGTATTCCGAAGAGCTGGACCAGCCTGTGAAAGACGTCATTTCCGGCATGGACCAGATTCGGGTCCAACAGCTACGCAAGCAGCATCGGATGGCTGTGAGTGTCCAAAGCCTGAGCCTAGTGTATTTCTAAGGGGTGTATTAGAAGATCCCCGCAACCCTGAATAGGACCAGCGCTTTCAGAAAATGGATGGATGGACGGGTGGATGAATGTGGTTAAGAATCTGCACTTCAGTTTCAGATCTTCAGTTTCCTTCAAAGCAAATTGTCCCAGCTTGAAGAGAGGACTTTCAAAGCAAGATCCTGATTTTCATATGACTGGATTATATAATATACAGGACACAACAGAGAATATTTTGCAAGAGGGAACAGTCACCCATCCATCCATTTTACATACCTGTTTGTCCTGTGCAGGGATGTGGGGACACAGAGTCCATCAAAACGGGGGAGCATAATATATCAAATTTCAATATTTGTCTTACGCATTGATATGTTTTCTATGTTTGATCTGGGGGGGGGGGGGGGGTCGTGGTTCAGCTGGTTTTGCCTGAGCAAAATGGGATATGCAAAAAACAACCCTTCCTATGTCCCCATACACATGCAATTGGCAAACAAAGCACCCTTTCATTGTGCTATTAGTCATCATCACTTTCTGCTGCAGATTCCACTGGGCGGCATGACAGAGCTGGGAAAGAGAGCGCCCTCCGCAGGACAGATTAGCACGATGGCGGACTGGCTCGTGTCCATCGGCCTCCCCATGTATGTCCGGAGCTTCACCCGGGCCGGGTTCACCTCCCTGGAGCAGGTCTCCTTGCTGACTGAGCCCCACAAGCTACGTCTGGGCGTGAAAGACGAACGCCACGTGCAGCTGCTCCTCAGGGCGGCCAGCCTGCTGCACGCTCAGGGTGCCCAGCCGTGAGTGGCCAGCAGGGGGAGCTCGGGATGAGTGTGTGGATACTTAGAGGGGTTACTTCAGCACACGTTCCTCCTCTAGAATCGTGTAAAATCCCAAAAGAGCCGGCTGCTCTAAATGCAGCACCTGTTGCAAACTGATTTGCTCCTGACTTTCCTCGCCTTGAAGTTGAAAATGTGGCCAAGCAGACTACCAGCTGGATGGAAGAAATTACCTTTCCAGTCACATTTTCTTATAAAAGGAAATGATAAAAAGATGAAGCTGTCTTAGAATTAAAAAAGAAACGGGTGTTATATGTCGATAATTACTTTTCTAAAGATAAATGAACTGTAGTCTGTCTGTAGTACAAATAATTAAGCCTACTTTAAGATATAGTTTTGGGGTTTCGTTTTTATTATAAAATTTCATCATTGGAAAATACACAGTATTATATGCTCAAAGTAATCTCATGCATATTAATTCCTTGATTACAGATCATATATTGTATATTAAGGAACATTATACGCTATTAATTATACTCGGTGAGACGTTATTTCTTCTTACTACCAGTGATGAACCAAATAGGTTTTACAAGGCAATAATCTTACCCTTCAAAGTATGTCAGTACATTATGATAACGTTGAGCTCCAGTTGCTGTATCTCCTGGACCTTATATTTCAGTCGGTCTACTTACTTTTGGTATATCAATTTATACCAAAGTTCTTACGATGGTTTGTGCTCCAAAGATTTCAAATTAAAATTCTCCCAAGCATGATGATGAATTTATTTAAATTATAACAATCTAGATTTCATTATGAAGGCTAGCATTACTGTGCTATGAAGGATATTTTTTTTAATTATAAAGAAAAATGTTCAGATTTCTAAAAGGTGCTGAATGTTTTTAATTTCATCTCAATTTCCCATAAGCCTTCTCCCAGAATGCCTTGAGTAAAATATGCACACTGCACTGTTAGGAGATACGCCAGTTGGTTGCAGGTTCAATCTTCTCATACAAATTACTCACAAACTCGCTGCAGTGTCCGGTAGTTGGAAGAAAAGTTATATAAGGAAGCTTCCCTTGAAAACCTGTTACAGGCCTAAATATTTCGTGGCAATATGCAATTTGTTTGTTATACTTGCAAAAAAATGGAATAACCTGCAAATACGGCATGCATCCATTTGAAGAAAACGTGAGGAGCTTTCACGATGGTTTATTTAAATATTATATATGCAGTTGAATGCAGACCTTGTATTGGCAATTGTGTTTGCCAAATGAAACAGAAATGACCGAGTGCGCGTTTAATGGGTATGCCTGGGACTGTGGTTTATGCAAATCGGTCGACTTCAGAATTTAGTTTTGCAGGCTTTACATTAGGGAATGGTCTAGCTGCATGAATGCACAAAACTGAAAACGAGACTGATTTGAATAAACATTTACACAACGTGTTGCAATTCAAAGGACTCTCATATAGCCCACGTGTATCGTTTTTTAAAGTCATTATTCCACGGTTCCTCTCATTCCACGTTTTATTTAAACGCCAAAGATATCTATCAGAAGCACTAAATCAACAATGAAGTCACCATCGTCACCGTGATTAGTCCGGTATGAGGTCTACCGTATATCCATCCATCTTCCAGCTGCTTGCCCAGCATGCCTGCCGAATCACCAAAAGCTTGGAGCTCTTCCCACGGAAAATGGGACCTTGGGCAGAGTATAACAGCCTGCCAAAATGCACACGCACACACAATGAAACAGCTGTTTGCTGCAGTTAAAACAACTGATGTCTCTGAATTGTTAATGATGTACAATTATGAATGTGTGTGAATATACGGGCCCTGTGAGGGACTGGCTGATCACGTGTACCCCAACCAGGACTACTTACGGACAAAAGTCAGGTGTTAACTCCCGCAAATCGAGTATGTGAAAAAAGCATAGTTTTAAACAAAAATATAAGAATATGATGTTTATGGTAACATGTTGTTTTAAAAATCATGTATTTTAACGTTATTTAATATATACAAAAATGTTACTGCTGGTCTTCAGTTTTCTGAGAAAATCGTTCCCTCTAAAATCAAGCAATCTGCGACTATGGTGTATATATGTAATGGAATCGTCTTAGATGTTATATCCCGTTGTTTTGTAATTTGTAATAAGAACATAAATACAATAAAATTAAACATTTTCTTTACTATTAGTTCATACATTTTTTTTCGGAGGTCCATTAATCTGTTACTTGCTCTTTGGAATGTATCCTGACCTTGTATTACGAGTCACCAGTCATATGGAGGGGTTTATATTAATGAATCCATTACTGCATTCTTTGATATTCATCTGCCATGTATCCAATAGCAAGAATAACGAGGGTAAACCGTGAACTATTCGACGTGGACAGTCCGTCGATTTTACCATTATCTCTGCTTCAAAACTCGTGTATCGTGCATTTGCTTTCTTGTGGGTCATGGAATGCGCGTTTTTTCTCATTATTATTATTATTTTTTAATTATTATTATTATTTTTATTATTATCGGCCCCACCCTCCGTCGACAACTTTTACCAAAAAATTGGGACATTTTAGTTTGTGTCATGCGGAAGCGTTTCTCGGTTCACAAATACCGAAAATATACGTAAATACATCCATCACTGCTGGTAACAAAACTTTATTTAAGAAATCAATTCGATTGTTTTAGATTTATAGTAAGAGTCATTATACGCTATTGATTAGAGCGGGAAAGATTTTGAGCCGCATTCAATATACTAAAAGAATATAGTGAAAATAAGATTCGAGTATTTAATCAGGGTATGCTACTTGAGGCAGGTAGTCACGAAAAAGAAAACGCAGAAATATATACAATTTGGGGGCTTGCTAAATCGTACCCAAGACTAAGGGGGGTCATCCGAAAGAAGCACTGTGAAATCTGGCCTTAAGGTGTCCCTGTTCTGCAGTAAGAACAAGCTCTCTCAACTGTGGGATTCTCTTAGTAATCTGACACCGGCATTAAACCGAGAGGCTGAAGGGTAACGCGGGTTTGCCAGCTCGGCTTTGCAGAACTAGTCCTGACGTAGCCGGAGAGAGGTCCGCTTGAGATCAGAAGGGGAGACGGCCACAGGATCGTCGCTTTTCAGAAAGACGTGGACCCCCGTTTATTTTCCCCCTCTTCTATTATCCAAATGTTATAGAACCAAAGTTTTTTACTTTCTCCGAGGCGAATGGGTGACCACGATTCTCGACGGCTCTATGCGAGGAGGAGATGATGAATTACAGTACCAGCTACCGTCACAAAAGTCAAACCCAGAATCACACAAGAGACCGGAACAACAAGAGGAGCGCCTGGCTTTCCCTGATATTGTTCAGGTTTTCCCTGCGCGATTATGGCTTTTGCATGACTTCTCTGTTCCTGTTTTGTCTCGGTTCCCTATTCTATCAGTGGAACGGCGGACCCCCAAAATTTCTTCTAGAATTCCGACAATACCTCGGTAAGATCCGATCTCCGATACATTTGTATCTTTTCCCCTGCGGTTTCTTTTCTCCGATCTACTCCTTTCAACAAAGTAGCTGCCCGCTCGCTTTCTTATTCCTCCGGCGTACTTTTCTCCTCCTGAGCGGTGCTTCTCCAAGGCGTGTAACGGCACGCTTGCCGACTTAAAGACCTGTAGGCAGATCTTCAGATAGCTCACAAAGGCCCTATTTCTCAGCATACGCTTTCCCCATGTAACCCCAAGTCCACTACACAAGTCAAACTTTCCCCCTCCTCTACCCAGTTATCTCAAGTACAGGATCAATTTAGAAAAGAGAGACGCTTTCAGGAGAAACCCGCCTATGGCATACACAAATAAGAAAAGGTTCCTTTCATTTTCTTCAGGGAAATAGTAGGATGGATCGAGAGGTGAAACGAGACTTGTGCACCAGTTCATACCACTAATTGCATCCAGGAAACCCGTCAAGTGCATTTAAAAGCCTTTTGCCAGAACGTTCCCACAGCTTGCATTTTAAATAGAGAATAAATAGTAATAGAATAGAAAATCAACAGAAACATGGTTGGTTGTGAAATTAAACTAGGCTGTGTTTTTGTTTAGCGATCAAATGCGCCGTAAAGAAAAACGTATTCAAATTCACAACGTACTTTTAAATCGGCATTTCTCCCAGATGTATTAGTATCTTTTGATTTTGTATCTTTTGATTACTCCTGAATTTCATGTGTTCATGTTGATGATGTATGAATGCAAAATTAAACAGTCAGAGTTAAAATGGTGATAATATAGATTGTTTTATAATTATTTGTATGCAGACGAATTGTGTTATCGACAGATTTACGTTGCTTTTTGATGGGTTGCACTAGCTTGAGGTGGGTCTGAATCTGGCACAGAATCAAACCAATTCCCCACATTTTAAACTCTTTTTCTGTGTTCTTCATAACTACCTTATAGCCAATGTCAGTGTCCCCTCCAGTACAATCACCAAGTCCAGGTATATAGTCATACACTCTGTAACTGTACATGTTGGTTTGACTTTCATTATTTGTAGTCGGGTTTGTAATCTGTATTACAAAGGATACTTAGCCTATCCGAAACCTCGATCTGTGGAAACAACGATATCTCCCCTGAATGTGATACGTAACTAAATTAAAATATTTTGTCCAGCAAAGTAGCTCATTCTGCATTTTCTTAAAGCGTCTTACTGCGTAAATCGCACCGATCAGCAAATGTAAGTGAGGGCTGACGGTGGTACCCGGGCATTTAATTCAGATTCTTACCTTTAGTGCTAGTGGGTGGTGAAGACTGCGGGAAAATGTAATCTTCGGATCCTTACCTCTTAAATGAATCTGACCAGAGATTACGGTTAGCGTTTAAGGTGCCGTGAAAAACGTACCGTCTAGTCCCTGGTTTTATTAGACCTACACTGTCTGTCTCGTAATTTCCCTGCGGAGAAACCTGAAATCACCTGTTCAATTGATCGGGCTATATTAGTTTGTTTATGTAAATATGGATACCCGGTCTTGCATAAAAGTTTTCAAAGAACGGTCATTGTTCGGGGAAAGTTGTACTTTAAACACGATTACTAATCTTTTTTAAAAGGGGGTCAGACAGAGGTTTGTGTTATTGGGTTTAAATAGTGGGAAACTCCTCAGTCGCTGCTGTATTGAATTATATAGGCCTGCTAACCTGACAAATTGTTAACTCATGAAACATATTGTGAATGCAAACCTCGGGCAGTCCTCCTGATTCCGTTGTCAGGTTGATGAATTGCAGTGCTGCCTTTGCCTGTCTATTGAAATTTTCCTCTGTACGTCAAAATTTGGCTTGACTGCTGTATATGGATATCCTATCTGCAAGATCTGTCTTGTCTGTGTGTTTTTTTTCACCTCTTAGTGCAGTCTGGGAAATCCATTCAGCTACGTATCCACCGGCGCATATGTAGTAATGTTGGTTCATGCTTTTCTGAACAAGCCAAACATTATGAATTGCACGAATCTCCCAAAATGTCTCGAGTGTCTGTAAACATCCGAGGGGCGGGGAGTGTTTTCTCACCCGCTGTACTTTTCTAATCAGTCGCTTATACGATTATCTATGGTTTTGGCTCTCTGCTGTTCCAAATGACTCATCACATTTGAGGATATGAACAGCATATTGATCGTTCAGCAAGTGGACAGGATAGTTTGCCGAACTTGATCAGTGATAATATAAATATTTTCTGTGTTGTCATTTGAAGATGTTGACTGCATGTGGTTTTTTTCTTTGCCAGTTGCTGAAACGTCTTTATCCCTGTTAAATTGAGAAATATTGCTTTATTATTTTCTGGGTTACACACCCTCTTAAATTGATGCAAGTGACTCTTTTTAATAGATATGTATTTCCAAGCCTCATTCAGTAACAGCACATAGAATGTTCTCTTATTGTTCTTCTTGTCCCGTGTCTTCTGCTGAAGGTTTGCTATTGATTCTGGAACATTCCAGAACAAAGCACAGTCACTCTCACAAACAGCCCAGGTAACACTACTGTCAATAATACACCAATTAAGGACCACCGACGATAAATTAGCTCTAATTAAAGCATAACTGCAGGGGGCACCTCGATTTTTAAAAATGTTTTACTCCTCTCTCTGAAAGCTGAGATGCCAACCTGTCTTCAGATCCACAGAGAAGAGATTTCATAAGGAATGAAGCACCAGTTATATAATAGCAAAAAAAAAAAAACAGATACCTTGGCATTTGAAATGGACAGATGCTGTAACAGTTGTTGCTATGGAGCAAATGTTCCTAAAAACAGAGGACATATGTTGATGATATTAGCCCTCTTAGGGAAATAAGTGAAACCTTTGCATCCTTCTGAATTTCTGCATACCTGAAATTTTATCTGGCATATACAATATAACATTCTCAGTATCTCTGTGACATTTTTTTTATTTTTTTGCTATATTATAAACTTTTCTTCTTGTTTAAATGTAACATCATGTTCTGGTTTTATATTTGATAGTTTTCCTAACAAAATGTAGTAGCGCTTAATGTCAGTAACTGTCAGGAGCTAAAGCAAATTTGTGAAGAATTGAATGGCCAGATTAGGAAAAAATGCCGGTTATCCAGTTGAGAACCAGCCCACGCATCAGCTGTAATCGAAGCTGTTTGTTATTCTTGTGAAAATGGGTGTCATTGTCCAGGACATCTGCTGTCATTCGGCCAATTGATGTGTGAAGGTGACAGTTGACAGAGTAACCTTCAATATGTGGAGTATCCGCCATGCTGCACTGCAAACCACTATATTATCCATCTCTGTTCTCTGTTGCGGAGCTGCTGAGTCTTACTTGCAGCATATGCGATTATCCGCAATATCATACATTACATCTCTAACATCATTTAAATATATATTGTTTCATCCTGTCTGCAATATGCTTGTCATATGTTTAGAAAGCATAACGTTGCATGGAACAAGCTTATAATATAAAGCAGTGTCAATTCTGAGGCACTGAATTCAGGAACTTAAGACCTTGTGTGGGAGTGCAATGTTTTTGTGATGTCATACAAATGCATTAGCAGCATCTAATGAACAGGTAGGCTCTTGGTAGAAAAGCTTTTGATTTTATCTCAAAGTGAAGCTGATGAAAAGAAAATAGCTGTTGATGTTTTTATGAGGTTTATCAAAGGAGATGACTCAGTGTCCTTGATAGTACAGCCAGCGGAGACGGTGCAGGCAGTGTCTTTAACTCTATGCTTCAAAGAGCAAAGCAGAACGGCACATTTTAAACTGCAAATTCATATTTAGATTCAGTTGCCGGGGTGATACTTTTATCCAAAGCAGGTAGAGATGGACGTTTTAATGGAGGTTAATTATGCAAATACAGTATTGGGTAAATTATACCTGGTGATGTTCATTTTCTGTGACAGACATGCAAAAAAGTATTTCAGTTACTTTTTATTTTCCGTTTAAGTTGCATAGTAAATTTCTATCCACCAGTAATAGTTCTAGGTATTGGTGAAATTTAAGCAGGTCTAATATTCACAGCAACATTAATACTTAAATCGTTCCTACCATTTTTTCTCTTCATTTATTTTGGAGCAGTGTTACTTTCATGTAGTAGTTATATCCATCCATCCATAATCAATTATGCAGTTAAGAGTGACTGTGAACCAGGAGTCCAGCCCAGTAAAAATAGGATAAGAGGCAGGGTTTGCTCTGGATAACATGCCAATCCATACAGGGCACAGTCTCAGACTATCAGCAATATAGAGACACTGGGTCACCTGACCTTCTTGGAGTCCTAGGAGAAGCCCAAGTAAACAGAGAGAACGTGCGAAGTCCACACAGAAATACGAGCAGAAATTGACCTCTGGAGGCGTGAGACTGCAGCACTGCTCTCCTAACCACTGTGCCCCCTCTGTCCTGCCTGGGGACTTGCTGCAGGCCCCCCGTGGCATTCCCCTCATTTCACCTGCGCTCTTGCCTTTCACTTCCAACTTTCAAGCCACCTGCTTGAGACCCTGAGAATCACTTCCTTGTACTACTAAACCACATACTGGATGTAGAGTTTCAGCAAAAGTCTTCAGTCTGAAATCAGTACTCCGATAACTCCAGCTGCTCTGCTGATTGTTCAAGGTACTGAATAAAGCGACTGGCTGTGCTGACTTTGCTAGGAGTCAGAGAAATTATTGATTTAAGTGTCCAATAAACATTGTTTTTTTTTCTCCTTCCAGCTCCTTAATTAAGTAAATGTAATTAAGGTATCCACTCTGTGCAGTTACTCATATAGCTATGGAGAGCCTTGCATGGATGGAGTATTTGAGTGTATTGTTACTACTTTGTTCTCGCAATGAGATTAACATTGTTGCTTCACGTGTCCAGGGTTGTGGGTTTGAATCCCACACCTGCTGTGTGTAGTTTACATGTTCTTCCTTCTTCCTGTCTGTGCTCAAGGTGACCTTTAACATGTAACCACCCAAGATTATTTCTTATTGCTGTGCAAAAGTACCATCAGTCCTCAGGAAAACTGCATTCAGTGCAGAAAGAGGCTGATTTTAGTTCTGCAGCGATTCAAACACAGAAATTCCTGCATGTGATGATTAGTCTCCATATTAGGAATGTTGTCATTCCACATCATGTCTAATTACGCATAGTTAACCATTTGATTGAGCTGCTAATGTTAGCCAGAGATCTTTCTGTTGTCAGCGAAGACAGTTATTTAGAACAATTGTCATGCTCCAGATGAAATTGTAAAAATTCAGAGGAGAGCTAACCCTGTCTGTCATGACTTTTCATCGAATGCACAAAATGCCGCGTCAGTGGATTCACCTCTGTTCTGTCAAAATACGTTAAGTTATTCTGGGCCATCCTGGTAGACAGAGTGAAATTTAGTCAAAATATTTCAAAATATCAGACGGTTTCTTCAATTTGGAGTCTTTTTTAATGTGAGGGAAAAACTCATTGAACAAAAATTTTTAAAGCCATTTATATTAATTGTTATTTTCTAGATTTCATGCCTGTTATTACCTAGAATATTTCTGAAATCATTACAGTTCTTTTGATCAGGAAGGGACTGTTTCCGCTCAGTGGTCTTTAAAGTAAGTGTTGTAAGTGAATATTAAAAAAAGACATTTTCTGACAAGAGAAATGCATTCTTATAGAGCTGTTAGACTCCTAGAAAAGAGTGGTGATGTTTAGGGGTTTTTAATTATTTATTGTAGCATTTTCAATCAAAATATCCCTGCAAATGTGCTGAATTTCCCTGCCCCTGTAACAGCCTCGCTTGACCGTAAACCCGACCCTCAGTCGGGAACACCACCGTTATTGCATCACAGGCCTCTTCACCAAGTTTTTCTTAGGTTTCTGTTTTTGAGTATAGGATGTCTGGGTATTTCCGCAGTGATTTTCACAGGAAACAGCAAGATTATTCATCTACGGAAAATTCCAGATGTTTCTTCATTATTGCTGCACACGCAGTTTGCATTTCTCATTCAGTATGAATCATTTAAGTATAGATGTGATATGGGAAATGTTAGGTGTTCGTAGTGCTTATATACGAAGGCTTTCTGAGTCGCTTCCCAAAAGTAAATGTTTCAGCTTGAGTGTCTGAACACACGGGGGTATTGTTATGCTTATTTTCCCTTCCTCAGATATTTTTCTTGAAAAAGGCAAGTGTTTACAGTTCACGAATTCTTCCCAGCTTTCTCTGTGCGGTGCATACCATTCTGAAGGCTGCAATCAGACGCATCCGTCGGATGGCGTCTTTCTCGGAAAACCGTGCCCAGCTGAGTGGGCTGCTCCATAGCAGCCCGGAGTGTAGTCCCTGCAAACGTACTTTTATCGGAGCTTGTGACAGCAGTGCCTGGGCAACTCTGGAAAAATTCTAGTTGGCCAATTCTCGCCTAACGTCTGAATTGCCTTAGAAGTCTGGTCAGTGGGTCGGAGGACCACGTGTGGATCGCTGCCCCTGCAGAATAGGAACGATAGCAGGTCTAATTATAAGGCCACCACTGACTTCTATAATAAGGAGTTCCTTCTTGGCGAAAGCTTACTTAGGCCTTTAAATTAAAGGGAGCCTTGATCGTTGGGTCTTGTTGAGGCTTTGCCAGCTGCCCTGAATGCTTGCGCAGCACACCACAGCGGGTACTTTTCGTCAGCGGAGGGGGGGGCAGAGGACAGGCCGTCTTTTAAAAAACACGGCAGGGGGATCCGCCTTGCGGCTGCGGGCCTATTTTTGTACACAACGACTGGAGCGAGGCCTTCCAGGATCCAGGATGGGATGCCTTCATCCGCCACGATAATCTACCCTGGATGATCCCTCACATTTTATCGCTGTGCTCTGGCTAGAATTTGTTGCAAAACAGCTTCGATGGTGCCTGGGGACTGATCCATTAAATGCTTGGGGCTTGGGGTGTGGCTACAAGAGAGCGGATCATTTGCACATCCAGAGAGAGAGACCATATATAACCAATCAGTACAGATTAAACAGAACGGTCCCAGGATCCCCCCATTACAGCCCAGCAACTTTCACCATTATGCTCCTCCCCCAACTAGACTGACAACGTTCATGCACAAGGGGACCCACACAGCAATTCCTCTAACACAATTCGAACACTATTGCTCATTAAACATACTCCAAGATGGCATCTTGGTTACGGCACTAGTGTATGGAAACGTGAACGCTACAGACATTGTGTAATGAAGGGAGGCAAAGACCCACTGAGCTCTCAAAATTTCCAGCGAGCAATATTTTTTATTTATTTATGTCCCCGTAAAACACATTTCATGAAGTGCTCTTGGCTTTTGTCCCTTTCAGCACTTTGTCAATCAGCCACAGGCAAATCCGTCAGGTTTTCCCACACAGAGCCTCTACTGTCCTCCGGCGCGAGCGACACGGCCGCGCTATTAACGACACATCGCTAACGGGCGAAACCGCTCGGAGTCGCGCTCGGGAGCACTTCCAGTTCTGCAGAAAGGCGGGAAACCAGAAAGCTTTTTAAAGACTGTTATCCTCCCCTGGTTCAGGCTGTTTTCCATGAATTCTGCTTCCTCGGGGAAACCGGTCTTCTAAATCTGGCATGACTTCGGACTCGTACATGTACACTCCGGTCACTTTATTAGGGACACCTGCCTAGTCTTGGGTCGGACACCCCCCCGTTTTTCTTACATGATAAAGTAAGCAAGTTCTTCAAGGATTTGTCAAGGCATTGATTCAGCGTGCTGGAAATCTTTCCTCATGGAATCTGGTCAACAATATTTTTACACTGTTGGTTTTAACAAGTTTACCTATTCCCCCCTCTCCTCCATCGTCAACAACGTATTTTTTTCTTCAGAACTACTGCAGACTGGATCTTTTTTGTTTTTCGCACCATTTTCTGGACACTCTAGACACTGTGGTATGTGAAAATGCCAGGAAGGTGGCTGTTCCTGAGATGCTAGAAGCAGCATATATAGCATTAACATATAGCATAACACCACTTTCAGAATTGCTTAATTCAGGAGACTTACCTATTCAAATACTTAGTCAAACAGTAAGTTAACCCCTTGACCTTGTCTGCATGCTGCATGTATTGAGTTACAGCAATATAATTCTCTTTTTGTAGGAGGAGCTCATTGGGGTTAACGAGTAGGTGAATTTAATAAAGTGGCTTCTGAGTGTATGTATGTACATATAAATGTGAACCATGTTCTTTCCGATTAGCATGAACAAACAGCTGCTGTTTGGAATGGTCATAAACCAAACAAAGTTCTCCCTGTGCCCCTTGCCTTGGCTGTGTGAGGACTGCATTGTGATGGGAATCTTTAGGTGCTCTACTCAGAAGCATGCCCATGGAACCCATGTCGGGAGAGCGTTCAGTTCCGCTGCAGTGGATCTGAGGCTGTTCGATCCTGATTTTCTCACTCTAGCCTCCCTGTGTTTGCCATAGTCGTGTCAGCTTTGCTGTAAGTGAGAGAATCGAAGCTATGCTTCTTCAGAAGCTCAGGAACAGGAACTGGAGACTGGAGCCTTTCCTTGATGTAAATATCACAGTGGAATAACGTTGCTTTGACATATTTGTCTTGGACACCGAGCTGCTGAGAGCAGAAAAGTCGAGAAAATTTGCAGAGCGGATAAGCATCCTGATGATATCACCGAGTGTCATTTGGAAAGTGGCTGTTCAAGGGGAGTTTTTCTTGGTCATGTACTGTAGATGATCATCTGGTGAGTAGTTGGTAGTGGACTGATTAAAGGCATGGCCTTCTAATGGAGATGATTCTGTTTAAGCTCGAAGGTAAAATTACATTTAATTGCAAAAATCACTAGTTGCTTTGGATAAACATATCAACCAAGAAACGTGTTATGATGACCAGGATGGTGATATCCTTGTGCTGGAGTGTAGAATTTCTTTTAATACTAAAATACACTTTGTTAATATTTGCATATTAGAAACAACATTAATTTTGAGCCTTGCCCTATTTGATATATCTGTGCTTTGCTTTCCCTGAATTTTTCTTACATTCCGTCATGTGATTCTGACTCCCTTTGCATTCTGGGATATCTCTCTCTTTTTTATGCTAACCTTAATCCATACTCAGTCACCGTTTGGGTTCTCTCCAATGTTTCAGTGCTTACAAGAATCCTGCCTGATGCACTATGATCCCGTAATTCCATGCATGTGTAATGTTCTGGCTAGAACATCAGTTACCATGTTCTTGCTTGAAGAAAAACAAGGATATGAGTTATTGCATTTCATTCGTTTACATTCACATCACCGAGGGTTGATTCACAATGACATATTAACATAGGAATATATAAACACTGAAATTTTCACTGTTGTTTCTCCATTTTTCTTGTTCCCCCTATCTTATATGGATGAATTCTGCAAGTCCAAGCATGAATGTGGGTGCACATTTGATGTTTAAAAAAAATTTAATTGACCGCGTGATGTAAATGGCGGGGGCGGCATGGTGGTGCAGTGGTTAGCACTGTTGCCTCACACCTCTAGGACCTGGGTTCGAGTCCCTGCCTAGGCTCCATGTTTGTGGAGTTTGCATGTTCTCCCTGTGCCGTCGTGGGGTTTCCTCCGGGTACTCCGGTTTCCCCCCCACAGTCCAAAGACATGCTGAGGCTGATTGGAGTTGCTAAATTGCCCGTAGGTGTGCCTGTGTGTGTGACTGGTGTGTGAGTGTGCCCTGCGATGGGCTGGCCCCCCACCCAGGGTTGTTCCCTGCCTCGTGCCTGTTGCTTCCGGGTAGGCTCCGGACCCCCCGCGACCCAGTAGGATAAGCGGGTATAGAAAATGGTTGGATGGATGTAAATGGCCTTCATGTGGACAATGTTATGCTTTTGTTTTACCAAAAAAATGTGACTGGTTGTTGCAAAACTAACAACTGCAATATTACCTTTGAATATCAAAGGTACCAGCCTTGCGTGTAACTCTCATAGTGTTTATGTGAAGATGTGGTCTTTGTGTCCGTGTTAAAAGAGAGAGAGGGGACACAGTGTTTTGAGGCCACGCGTAATACAAGTAGCTATTTATGTAAAGTGGCATGGACATCGAGAAGAATGAAAATGAATTGTAAAACAGTGAAGTTAAGGGAACCATTAATGAGCAGCAAGCCACTGTAAGATGGATGGATCTAGAAGTTTAAGAAGTTTTGAGCACTTTCCAAAGCCCACAAGGTGATACATTTAATACTATTAATGCTCTGAATAATAAATTCCACTGAGTATTTCTGTCTTGCAGGAGACGGGAATACTGATGTTGTAAAACAGCCTGCATGCTTCCTCAGCTTATGCTATAAAAGAGTCTTTCCTCAAGTGAGTGGAAATTTTGATTTAATCTGTTTAACGTGTCACTTCCTGCCTAGAGGTTTCAAATGCTAGTCCTTGTGAACTAAGTCACTGCATGTTCCAAGTGAACAATTAATGAATTATACCTTGCTTGCTAATTGAATACTCACAGTAAAAGAATATTTTGAAAGTTGGAATTACTTTTGAGAACATATCCAAGTGCTTATTTATTCTTCTGTTCTATGAAATTAAAAATGCATTTTCTTTAATAATAAATGATTGCTTACATGTCCCCAACAAAAATGGGTCACGCAATAATTAATATATAAGCTTAGCTAAATGGAATGATGTTTTTGTTCTAACAATTGTGAAAGCATTTTCTTGATTAGGGATTCGATGCAGTATGAGGTCATTTATTTCATTTAAATTTATGGGTATTTCCTTCCTGTGACAAACATCCAGAAATTATATCATAATTAGTTTTACAAAAAAATTGTATGACTTTTGTTTGACTTTTTGATCAACTCACCGCTCAGTAAGATGAGAGCTGGTTGCTTAATGAGTAGTAAAACAGTCTCAGTCCTCGAGGGCTGTGGGTTAGGTTCCTTTGTTCTATGGAGATGGCATGTTCTCCTTGAGTTCTTGTGCTTGTTCTCCAAGTTCTGCTTTTCTTCTATACTCCAAAGATACACAGTTAACATAGTATGGTGGCCCTAAAAAGCCTTGTGTGAACCTGCCTTGTGCCTCATGTAACAGACTTAAGACTCACTGCTTGTTTTCCTTAACGGTGTCCTTTTAGGATTAATAACCCTCCTCTGGGTTGTGAATTTTCGCCAGCAGTGAGCAGGCTCGACCCGCTGCTGATCTTTGTACTGCAGCCGATGAGCTGAAATGACGACGCTGCCAGATTGGTATTTTAACTGGTCTGTTATTGTAATCAGTGTCAGTGGACTGACCGCACAGTAGTCCTAGGAAAACCAGTGAGGTTTCCGGTGTCATTGGCACTGTGTTGAGGGATTTTATGGTCTGTCCTCGATTAGGAGCCTAAGGATACTTTCTTGAATGTTTTTTTTTAATCCTTTATTTAATTTCTCATTAACATTAGATGTGAGGCCTAACCAATTAGAGCCAATATCATAATAAATTTAATCTTTATACACTAAATTACTGAATTACTCAGTTGCTCAATTACACAATTACAATTACGATACTTGTGTATTTTACTCTGCATTGGGTGGGGGTGGTTCGGTGGGTAGCACTGTGACCTCACACCCCCCCGGGTCGGTGGTTTAACCCCTGTCCCTGCTCTCTGGGTTTGGACTTTCCATGTTCCCCCATGTTCTGCAAATTCCTTCAAATATTCCAGTTTCTAGTTTCCTCCTACAGTCTAAAATCGAGCAGTTAGCTGAATTAATTCAAAATGGCTCGTACTTCCTGTTAGAGGGTCACTAGGGTGACTCTGTCAGAGGCGTCTGAAAGGCCCTGTCTGTGCTCTGTGAAAAGTCCATTGCAAATCTTCTCATTTGTTAAAGTGTCACTTGAATTGGCGGCAGCCTAGAATAACCCTGAACGTGCGCAGACCATGTTTGTCTCTTTCCCAACCATGATGCGGACCTGCAAGCCAAAAAGCTTTATGTGTTTCTGTGGGAAATGCAATATTTTTCTTGTAGAAACCCAACTATGTACGTAATGTTCGTTCTGGACACAAGAGACACAAAAACAGGATGCTATTTTTTCTCAATTACCCATTTCCAGGATAGATCACATAGAAACACAGTGCTGCCAAGTGACCTTTCCTTGATTCCCGTTGCCATGATACTTGCAGGCCAGCAGAGGAAGCCTGGGGGCCCAATCTGTCCCTGAAAAAAGATGGAAGCTCTGGAAATTCAAGGATCTTCAATCTGAATCCTGCAGACTAAGCATCCATCTTTATGTTTTTTCTTTTTTTTAGTGCTGATATTCTTCTATGTCATGCCTGTTTTCACAACATGGGGGGGGGGGGTTGGGAAGGGGAAAGCATTGCAAAAAGTCAGGCATTTAACCTTTAAATGGTTCAGAGATAGGAGACAGTGTTTTGTTCCTCGTTCTTAAATGTACGCAGATCCCGGTAAGAGCAAGAACAATTTATCCTGAGCTGCACCATCTACAGACTCCTTCTACGGGCTCCATGAGGTGTACACCGACTCAGACATTTTTATTTCTGGTTATTTATCTAATTATGTATCAACTGTTGTATGCAGAGGTGGAGATTTCAGGTCCAGAAAGTAAAAATCCAAACCAGGATTTTGTTTCAACCAACCAGTTGGGTATAAAGAGTCACTGTCACAGATACTCAGCTGGTTGGTTGGAACAAAATCCTGGTTTGGATTTTTACTTTCTGGACCTGAAATCTCCACCTCTGGTTGTATGTAAGCATAGATCAGTGATCCATTCAATGTTTGCAGCTCATCCAAAATGCAGCTGAATGTCTGCTGATAGACATTTCTCACCAGTTCCGGCATCTCTCTGTTGGTGAATGGGCTGGCACCAACAGATCTGGCAGAGATTCTGCACCTCCACACCCCAATCAGGACCCTTAGGCCTGATGGTTCTAGATGTCAGTAGATCCAGGTATAAGACTAGAAGTGACCAAGCTTTTGCAATGCTGGCTCCTCCCCATTGGAACACTTGTATATCAAAACTGTCCAATCAGTAGAGAATCCGTTTTATTGGCATTGATACAAGTGTAACATGATATTGTTTACTTTCCTCGTAGATATTTTATTATTTATATTCATATTTCATATTTTATATTTTTTATATAATTTGCAATGTTTTTTATTTTCTCAACTAAAAAATTCTGATCACTATATCCATTTAATGTTAAATGCTTGCTCAGCCAACAAGCTATAGCGAACCGGGAGGGGGACAATTCTCATCTAAGGTGCCACATGGGCTTGGACCAGACCAGCATTTCAATAAACCTTTTTATCCTTATAGATCTTTGGGTTTGCAAGAGATCTGCTTTCTATGGATCAATGTTACTGATTGATGCTAATCTGCTTTAAACCTGCTTTAAAGCTTAACGTGGCAGAACGGCGAAAGAGTCACCTGTCTTTGCATTTTCCTTTTTACTTTTTCTAGTATATTACTAACTTTCTTGGGTTAGTCCATTTGACCCATTATAAACACTGACCCGTATCTCTGAAGGCTGATAAAGCGGAGAAATGCGAAGTGGTCGAAGCCTTTTGGCCGGTTGGATGCTCCGGCAGTGGACGGACACCTGTGGGTGGGGTCCTGGCATTTGAGACAGTGACCCTGCCCCCATTGTCCACTCTGTAGCACTGAGTTACTCTGTGGGACCCCTAATGACGTAACGATCTGATCCACTGTTGAGTCTGCTTGATTATCAACAGAGACCTCATTCGGTGTGAGTTTTTTAGGAATGATGAGTGGAATAGCGTGATGGGAATATTTCTGAGGGTTACAGAGAAATTGCACTACACAAAAACTCGCTATTGCACAATGCAGACTGCACAAATAATGGGGAAACTGTATACAGGAGTGGCTTTAAACAGCTGTCATGATGGGAATGAGAGAGAACGAAAGAGAAAGTGGGCCAAGCACCGCCAGCAGGAGCTGAAAGGTCTTTGTCCATTTACCGTCCTGACAACTAAAAATAGGACATGTTCCGGTTTTGGGGCCCGCAGTGTACCCAACCAAATATTATATTTGTCCTCTGACAACATTTAATTTTCTGCAAATCTGTCAGTGTGGTGGATGTCTGGGTTGGTTGCAGCACGTTTTTTTGTTGCACCAGAATTATATGATTGAAATAATTCATTAATTAAAATATTTATTAATTATTCATTAGATCTTTAAATGCAGCATCCGCTTTTTTTTAATTATTATGCTGGTGACTACGGGTAAATATATCTACAGCACAAATTTAGTTTCCTAACATAATCACCCCAAAGCTCAAAATATTACATGATCAGCATAACAGACAGGATTCCATAAATATGAGGAAAAATCCAAGGTACCAGCAAAACAACTTTAATGTGAAAAAAACGACTTTTAAAGTGGAATGTTTAGTGTAATATTGTGCCATAATAGCTCATTTTTATTTGCATGTTATATTGTTAACACAATAAGATGTTTCTTTCAAGGTTCCCTTTGCTGAAATGGATTTAAGTTTTATCTTTTGCTAACCTATACTTTTGAAATTACTAACTTCATAAAGCAAATGAAATGGTTGTGCAGTAAGTGCATGTTTTTGAAATTCCAGTCTCCAGCATTCCAGATACATGCCAATACCAAAATATCATTCCGGGGCACATTATGGTTCTCTCGTTATGCGTTGTTTTGAATCTGTCAGTAAAGAGATGCATTTTCCCTGTCAAAATCCATATGCAGGTTTTGTTTGCCATTTATTTTGGCATGGTTCTGTTAGCATGGATGTGATTTTTTGCTTTATTATTCAGTACTGAAGCACAGCTGGGCAGCTCGTGGGGTAGGAAGTTGGATGTTGCCTTACACCTTAGGAGTTAGAAGCTCTTGCTGTGTTTGTGTGTTTCTTATTCCCTCTCTGTCACTTGGCTCTTCTCATGCAGTTGAGATGATTGACATGTATACATCAGCCATCGTGCGTGTTTGTGTGTCCTTGTGTTGGATGGCTTTATGGATGGATGGATGGATATTTGGTTTGGCCCAAACGAGCTTGGTGGTCTGAATGGCCTCCTTCTGTTTGTAAATTTCTTATGTTTAGAATACTGCATGACTCATATGTAGCTAATGTACTGTCGTATTGTCAAATTATTTTTATTACGTAGTATGTCATTCTCAAATTTCTAGTTTAATTTAGTTTCTGTTATAATGGTTTATTTTCTCTTTCCACAGGACAGTCAACTTTCTTCGATGACCATGGACCACATCCCCCTAGAGTGAGTGACAAATTTCTCTCCCGCTTTTGCCCCAACATATCGACCAGCCCCACAATACTGACTGGCGCCCCCTTGTGTCCCGACTCTGCCAGGTGCTGCCATTCCCGAGCCAAGTAGTCTACAACCGTGTGGGGAAGTGTGGCAGCCGCACTGTGGTCCTGCTGCTGCGTGTCCTGGCCGAGCGTCACCAATTCACCCTGGTGTCCTCCGAAATTCACAACAAAACCAGGCTCACGAAACACGAGCAGGTAAAGCAGGGCCACGCCGTCATACCGCCCCGACCCCCCCGAGCCCCGCTGCCCGAATGTGGCTAGCATCACGTTTAGCGCTTGGCCTCGATGCGTCCTTTAAGCAGCGCCGGCCGAAACTGCTAACGAAAGCGCTAGCCTCTCCCCCCTTTTCCTTCGGCTTGGAGAACTGAAGAGCGCAGCTGTATTTGTCTGCCGGGGAGCAGAGAATTTGGCACGGGTGGCCAGCGGGGGAGCCGTTGTCATTGCACAAACACGAGAACATGACAGAGGGCCAGGGTGTGTGTTTGCGTTTCTCAGTTGCACTCAGACTGGGTAAATGATCCTTATGCAGACTTCGTGTCTCCTGGCCTCGCGTTCACTTACATTAACTGCCAATAAAAGCGGTGTGTTTGGGGACCTGTGACTCATTTATTGAGGTCTGTGAAAATGACGTTGGGTAGAAGCAGGTCAAACACCCCTTGCCTTGAGTAGGAGTGTGGAGACAGACATGGGCTTGTTTGAGTTGCTTGCGTTCGGGGTTAGGGGTGTCATCTGTGCACCCTCATCTTTCAGACTTTCGCTCAGACGGTTAATGGAGCCGACGTGTCGTGACTCCCTAATGGATGAAGTGTGTGAATGCAGGCACCCACCTGACACCGACCGGCCAATGAAAAGATGGCATCAAAACCCTGGCCTGCTCCCTCAATGCCTTCTCATAGCATTTCTATAACTGCCGTACAGTTATTCCTGTTTGCATAGCCCCTGTATCCTCATGAAGCTAGCCAGGGTGCTTTAAGAGTGGTTCACTCAGGAAGTAAAGGACAGCAAACATGGCAGGAATTCCAGACCGTCACCTCACTTGCTTCTGCGACCCCCCCCCCCCCCGCCTTCCCAAATTCCTCATGTCTTGTCCTTTCGCTGGTAACCGGACCTGTCGACAGCCCCAGCATTGTGAATCTGACATGACCTGCTCCAACCTATCTGACAGAGGTTATGATGTAAGGGGTGCGTATCCAGGCAAGCAAGCAATCTGTCTGACAGGCTCTAGAAATATATGGAGAATTTTATGGTCCACTAACAGGTGCTGAGTGCTGTCCTGACTGGGCACACTGATTTTACTACTATACCTGCCAGGAAAGCTGTTCTGATTTAATGGGCGGTTTCACCTGCTAGCTAAATCCCCACACAGGACTGCTGTAGTTATTCAAATTAACTTTTCGGTCCCAGCCGTTCCTTAAATGCAGACGTAATGCTCAAAAATGGCAAATAAAACAAATTACGTACTAAGCCGTTTTAGCTTTTCCGGGGTTCAGTAGTTCTTGGCAGAATGATTGCTGGCAGGTTAACAATGTAGTTCGTTAGTAGAGTTCCGAAAGATGCTTTAAAAGTCGTCAAATGTCTTGAAATCAATTTTTGATATTTGTCATAAAATGTGTCGGCCATTTTCTAACCATTAGTGGGTTTTTTTTCCAGGTGGACCTTATGAAGAACATTAGTAACCTTCCAAAGCCATTCCTCTTCACACGGCACGTGCATTTCCTTAACTTCACCAGGTAAGAGTCTAAAACGTAGACCCGGCCCTGTCCAGGGGGAGGTTACACTGCGGTAATAGCTTAATATCCCATAAGACTTAATTCAGCACAATGGGACAGAGGCTGTCTCAACAAGCCTCAACATGGTATATAAGGACCTTCCCTTGTGACTTCAGGTCGTAGGGATGGGGCTGCTGTTGCATTCTTGAGAGGGATCTGGCCGACAACAAATATTTAAGACCAAGAACTCATAACGTTAATGCTGCTAAATGAAATCATGACAGGCGTCCCTCACTGCTGAATGATTAAGAAAGGTATTTAACGACTTACAGTTACAGGTTACGTGGGAAAATACCTGAAATCATCACACACCTTTTGCCCCCCTAGGTTCAGGATCGAACAGCCTGTGTACATCAACATCGTTAGGGACCCTATAAGCCGCTTTCTCTCCAATTATTTCTTTCGTCGTTTTGGAGACTGGAGGGGAGAGCAGAACCACCTGATCCGGACTCCTGGAATGAAAGATTTTGAGAGATATCTGGTAAGGCTCCTATTGTGGCTTTTTTATTCCATGCCTGGAGTGGGCGCTCTGCATTCCTCACATTGGTAATAAAACACCAGGTCAAGGCTGCCCCAGTCGGACTATTTGGTGTAATATTACCATTTTAATAATTTATGTTTTTTTTCCTTATCAGCACTTTTCAAATGTTTCACCGTTTTACTGTTTTATGTCTATTTTAAATTATTTGACACTAAGGATCTTCAGTCCGTCCAAACACAAACGTGTCTGTAGTAAGACTCATCTGTATCTTTGGCATTGAGCAAAAAAACATATTGGCTATGTTTTTAAATACCTTATCCGTGGCGACAATTGCACATTGATTAAAACGTCAAATGTAGTGCAGTTGTCTGTGTATATATGGAGTTTGCGTGTTCATCCCGTGTTTATACGGTTTACCTTTGCGCTCTCTGGTTTCCTTCTGCTCTACAAAGACATGCGGTTAGGCGAATTGGTATCTCAAAGTTGCCCATCGTTTGTGACTGTCTGTGTATATCCCCTGCAATGGACAGACATCCTTGCCTGAGTGTCCTCCTGCCTTGGCCACGGTGCATTATGGGAAATGCCGCAGATCAACCGTGATCTTGTAATGAATCAACAAGATTTGTCTTGTCACCTGACCTTGTCCTGCCCTTCAGTTTCAGCCCTTCCCATCTTACACATTCCTATCTTTGCTCCAGTCCAGTCCTGAACTACACTGACCCACTCTTTAAAACCCACGATGAGGAGCAAATGTGTCTGATGACTAATGCATTTGTCAGAGGCTGGCTTGTAATGGTTATGGGTTAATAATGACAGTTTAAATTAAGCTAGCCAACTACCACACTGCTCTGCCACATTGGGGATGAATCCACTGTGGCTGTCTTTAACCTCCAATCATGTCGCTATCGACTTCATCGGCACAAATGAGCTCACTGGGTTTCAGAGCCGAACGTGTCTCCATGTAGCCCATAGAGTCACTCTGAAGCTTCTTATATGACAGAGAGAGAATTACAAGAAGTTGTACGTTCTTTATCCTATAAGTTATCAACCTAAACAATTTTCATTATTATAGAAGATATTTTTATTTATGTTCATCTAAACTGTAATGATACTTGTCTGTAGTCTGTACTGAGTTCAGGCACAGGTATTTAAATGTGCCCCACATGGCAAAACACAGTAACTGTGTTGACACTGAAACTGAGAGAAGGGGCTTGAAAGTTTGTGCATGTGTAGTAGGTGGGGGAACGATGGTGTTTTCTTCAAAACTGAGCATAGCTGAACTAAGCCTAAGAGTGCCGATTTGACCCGAGTTTTGGTCAAATGCAGTTACGGCGTTTACTTTTGTACGGTAGATGAAACCGCTTATGATCTGCAGGTGTTACTCTAGGCCTTGAAGCACATTTGTCCCGTGTTTGAAAAGGAGAGTTTTTCTTTAAACACAAAGTTCAAGGAACATAAGCTGCAATTAGAAAAAAAAAACCTGATTTAGTGCTGGGTCTCATATATATGAGAGAGGAATAAAGGGGTGTTGGGTTTAATTTGCTTCGTAGGGGCTGTAGGGGCTGGCTAGGGAGTGTTCCTCGCGTATAAATAGGGATGGCGCTCTTCCCAGCCGCGTCGTAATTGGCAGCTTGGCCTGGAGCTGCTGTTCCCGAGTTGGGAATTCGGAGATGTGGTGTTTTGCGGCTTTTTTTTTTCCTTTCTTGTGGTCTGAGCTAGAAATTGCTTGCATAGTTTACTCAGCATTTTTAAATTTATGCTTAATACCTCCAACCAATGTGGGGATCTTTCTTTCATCATTATAACACGCCCCAAACCCTTGACTCATGCCAAGACCCGGGGAGGGGGCCAGGGGGGGGGCGTGAGGCCCGGCTTTAGTGCCCCTTGAAAATCATGTGGCGTTCGCCTGGCCGTGCCGCTCGCATCGTGTCCGAAGGGAGCTTAGACGCGTCTGGTGGTTTAAGCCTATAATAAATCCATTGGCACCACCCACATTACAGCTCAGCCACAGAACCGCAAGCAGCTGCACTCCTTAGCGAATCAGTTACATCGTTTTAAAAAACACATACGCTCGTAGATGGCCGGTCGTACTGCCTGCCATGCTGCGACCTGTATCTGGATTTTCTCTTAGCCCTGGCAGTGACTGCAGCACCCCCCCCCCCCCCCCAAAGCCTTTAACGATGGGCCAATCCGCCCACTCCCCCACCAAGCCAAACTTCCTGTCTGAAACAGTGCACCTATCCCCGGCTGTTTTTTGCAACCAAGAGACTGATCAATTCCACGGTCCCCCCTCCACCGCGGAAGAAGACGCAGCTCGAAAACATCCACGTACCGACTGCTGTGAGATCGGCTCCCGTGCTGCCTGAAATCTGCCCCCCTGCCTGTGAGCTGGCTGGCATGTAGACTGCAGAGTTCGTTGGTTTCACCGGAGGATGATTAAGTAGAAACACTCGTCAGCTTTTTTCCCTGGAAAACTAATAAGCAGTTTATCTTTGTTTCTTTTTCTCCGTCCGTCACAGTGCACACATTTCGCATTCATTAACAGATCAGCAAATAATAGCATAAGAAAGCATCTTGAGTTAATACTATTACCATTCACTTTCATATGCTTTCAGACTAAGAACCCGTGTTGTATGTTCCTTAAAAAAAATGTTTTTTGCTTATTATTCTCTCAGATGTTCTGGAGGTCATTGTGGGGGTGTCCTACTTGTGGGAATTAATCTTTGCTATTTGAAGGTGGGGTTTCGGGAATTAGATACAATGATCTATTTCAACACACTACTAATGATTTTCTCACAAGGCCCAACCAAACCCTAGATAACAAAAATGCCAGTCCTAAGCCTAACACAACCCGAAAGGCAATAATAAGCCTAATGTTAAGCCCTGGACAGCTAATAGAACCATAAACATGACCCCGATGCCAACTAATGCTAATCTTAGCCTCCGCCTTAAGGACAGCCCTAACCTTAACCCAAACCATGAGCCTAAACCTAGCCACGAACTTAACCTAAACTCTAATGCTTACCCTATACAGGTGATTCTAGACCCCATGATAAATAATTATTCTAAGACCATTTAGCAATTTGTCCCATATTTTTGTGTACGTTTTATGCCCCATTTTTTGTCCCAAAGGGGGTGACAGCCAATATTTCTTCAGGGGCTTCAGGTCAAATCCTAGAACCAAACTTGCCCCAGTCCTAAAACCAAGGTATCCCAACATATGATCCTAACACCAACCATGTTTTCAGCCTATAATTGTGTTCGCATTTCTTCACACTTCTTCTGGTATGAATCAAACAATCAATGTGGCCTGCAGCAGGGGTCTAGGACTGGGCCGTACCAGCCGAGCATCCGTCCAACTTTCCTTAGTCACCCTGAACAAGTTCATCATTCATATTAAGGCCAGCTGGGTTTATTGGCATGGGGCTGTTGATCGGTCGGCATGCGCGTTAGAGCCCAGACCAGCTCCCAATGGCATCAGAAGGAGAGATGTATATCGCAAGTGGGCACACATGGTAAAGATGGTGTCACCGGAGGTAGCGCTATCATTCGGCTACTGTAGGCTTGCAGGTTCGAGCCTGATTCCTCCTGACCTCATCAAAGTGTCCGTGAGCAAGACACTGAACCCCCAATTGCTCCCGGTATGCAGGTTGGCACCTTGCATGGCAGCCTCCGCTACCAGTGCGTGTGTATGAATGGGTGAATGTGAGGCATAATTGTAAAGAGCTTTGGAAAAAAGCGCTATATAAATGCAGCCCGTTTACCATTTACTCACACCATGGAAGGATGCGATGTTAGAGAGATTATTAAATTATTTATAATATGACTACCAATGTTTAATGTACAATTTCACAGCACGGTGCTGGGATGTGGCCTGACCAGTATACCATTTTGTCACAAATACATATGCACCCTACAGGCAATCGAGAGACAAAGATTAGCCCAACTGCATTTCTTTGGGCCGTGGGCAGAATGCCAGAGTAGCCAGTGGAAACCCATATGGCAGAGAGAGAACATACAAACTCCGCACACACAACAGAGGTGAGATTTTAAGGCCAAACCATGTGAGTGTGAGGGAACAGCGCAACCCGCTGAGCTGCCATGTCACCTGCGTTTCCAAAATGGTACATTCTTCAGGTCACGTGACAAGTCGCTGGCCATGTTGACTGCATTACATCCCTTGTTCTGCTCTTCGTCGCACTTGGAGTTCTAAATTAGCTGCACTTGCTTGCTTCATTATGTGTTGTGCAATGCCATTTGGTCTGCATTGTGATTCTGATTTTGTTTCTTTTATTGCCAGTTAACAATGCAGCCCACAATGTCATTTTTGTGAGACAAGAAAATGGCTGTCACAACCGAAGAACTAATAAACCTATATACAGTATCTCTTTTTCTGTCCGTGCTCTCTGAGGTATCTCAGCTTGAGAGTGTCATTTTTGGTTTCCTAGTATTTCTGCTTTAATGTAATCTGTCTTCGATCTTTCCCCTGCCTGTAAGGTCACGCCAGCTCTCTTCAAATTACCCCTAAGTTCCTTGATTATTCAAAGAAACTGGGTTGATTTTGTGGGCGGGTGTCTTCCCGGCGTCTTTCAGCCAAAGACCGTAATCATTCCTGCTGCCTGTGAGCAAGCGCCACCTAGTGAAATGAATGTGGAACTGCAGCTTTCGACTGTCGGCGGGAACAGCTGCTGTATTTTAATTGTGTTGGAATGAAACAGCACAAAACATTTCCTGAATAACTGCGACCCCAATAGTTCGTTTCATTCCTAAAAATAACTGCTGGCAATTTATTAGAAATTGTAGCGAATGGTTATTTATGTTTGAGTAATATGTCAGGTATTATGAGCATTATTTATTACATTTATTAAGTTCAAATTTTTCTATAAAACCACTGCAGAAACGTATGCAGGAAGTCATTATATTTGAAATGGCTGTCATCTCAAGACATAAGATATGCTGACACAAGTTGTTTTACTGAGTTTTCTGTGGTCAGGCAGGGAAAAACCTGATTTGCTGCACATTAATTAATAAGACTGAGTATGTGACGAGGTAAAACGCTGGATGTGTTTGCCGCAGCCGAGACGACCCTTAAATGTGAAGTAGGACTCGCTGTTTGTACAGTCAGCAGGACTTTGCTGCTCATATCTGCCTTTTTACACCCCAGGACATCAACGTGTGTATTCTGGAGAATTATCCAGAATGTTCTAACCCTCGCCTCTTCTATATAATTCCCTACTTCTGTGGACAACATCCTCAGTGCCGGTGAGACTTTTGACTTTTTTTTTACGTATAAACATTATACTCAAAATGTCCTATTTTGACAAACAGGATGAATGTCAATATGATACACAAAGTTACGATGACATATGATCACACAGATAGTATTTCCCATAATTAATCTTCTTCATTGCAGTCATTTCCTGCATTTTGCTTGACTTGTGTTTTGTCATCGTAACGTTTTTCCAAAGGGAGCCCGGTCCCTGGGCTTTGGAGAGAGCCAAAAAGAACGTTCTGGAGAACTTCCTCCTGGTGGGGATCCTGGAAGAGCTGGAAGATGTGCTCCACTTACTGGAACGTCTTCTACCTCACTTCTTCAGTGACGTGCTCAGCATCTACAAGAGTCCCGGTGAGGCGTTACTTTATGGGCTTCGCTTTGTGGATCAGTATCGAATTAAAGTCCAAGTCAACTATATTGATTTTTGTGTGCTTCACAACAAAATGAGGTAGTAAGGCTCTCCTAATGAAAGCAACTTGCATAATAATAATTAGACAAGAGAGTGGAATAGAATATGTGAAATAACAAAAAAGGCAACAGTTAGTGTCCTGATAAGGTGCGAAGGTCACATATCTATACACATATGGAAATGTATCATGGATCAATTCACTTCCTTTATATATTTTTTTTCTCAGTAACCTGTGCTTCTACCTGTTTTCACTTCTGCTCTGCTCAGTGGGGTCTGATTACATCATTGCCTGGAGAAATTGTAATCAGGCTTCTTTTCACCGCACAGACTCCGGAAACTTCGCTGTCACAGTAATTAATTTCTTTCACTTGACCATGGAAACACATGAAGCGATACACCGATGAAATGGCACGCTAATGCCAGGGAGACGCAAGCGAGGAACAATCTGTTCCATGTAGTTTGAAAAATCAGTTTGTCCCCAGGAATTTTCCACCTACTGACCACTAGGATGCACAGCTTAGCAAGCATACCTCCCACTAGGTGGCGCCATATGTTCAGGAAAGTAAAATAAACTTGTGGTGGCACAGGGGCTCTGTAGGTGGTGCTGCTGCATCACACCTCCAGCACTGCTTAAAATCCTGCCCCCCCTCTGTGTGTGCGTGTATGTGTGTGTGTGCAAGTGTGTGTATGTGTGTGTCTCCTTATATTGTATATATTTCCTCCCACTAAATTATGTCTGTGCCCTGTGATGGACTGGTATCCCATCCACTGAGTTTCTCCTACCCTGAACTACCTGGGATAAATGTAAGACTAACCTTGTGACTTCTGTGCTGGGTAAGTGGGTGGACTGATGGGTGGAGGGATGGATGGATGGACGGATTGATGGGTCTTCTTCAATTCTGTGGTTGGTGAGGTTTGGCATAACTACCGTTGCATAACACGGCAGATAAACCGTAAGTGGGATAAATAGCAGTGCAGTCTGACATCATTAGGGATGCTTATCTCTCTGCAAATCTGTCTTCCTCCTGTCCCGCAGAGTACAGGAAGCTGGGGAACATGACGGGAACGGTGAAGAAACAGACCCCCACCCTGAGAGCCCTGCAAGTGCTGTATCAGCGCATGAAGTATGAGTATGACTTTTACTACTTTGTCCGGGACCAGTTCCATCTACTGAAGAAGAAAATCGGCCTGAAGTCAGCCTCAACTCAAACGCACCAGCCGAGCTTCCTGCTGAACCTGCCCTTGGTTACTCAGGAGCCAGGGGAGGAGGAGGAGGAAGAAGAGGATGATGAGGAGGAAGAAGGTATAGAGTTGGATGATGCCCACAGCTGGTTGGTGCAACCCTAAACAGTCCCGCCCACAAAAGAGGTGGGGCCAACATGGGAAGCTAGACTGTGATTGGACATTATTCCCAACTAGGCGTATCCAGGCAGCAGATCTGTATTATTACAGATGGTCCTTAGCATCTACAGAATGCAAGAATCTTCATAGTGGCGTGAAGATTGCAGCAGAGTACATACTACCCATTAGCCATGAATATTTAAACAAAAGATCAATTTTGTAAGGAAATCAATGAAATTGTCCTGTCCAGGTCTAATCTGGTGTGATGTACAGGGTCTCGACACTTTGGACTGGATCGCTAATTCTCGCTATGGGGAGGCTGCAGCTTTGGGCAAGGAGATGAGATTTCATCTTATGGGCCAAGAGGCTTAAGGACACCTTCTTGGGAATCATTGCATTCGGTTCCCCCCAAAGGCAAATATTTCAGCTCGGCGTGCTTGTTGAAATGCAAGTGGAGTGCTGGCGTTTGGAAGGACTGACTTAAAGGAGGAGTGGTTCCTGTAGAGAATGTGTATTTCAAAGGAAAAAAAGTGATTTGAACAATTATCACTGAAAAGATGTGTGCAGCAGAGTTGGTGCTACTCACATAAGGTTTAGATGCTGACTACCCTCTAATGACAAAACGTTATGTAAGAAAACATCCACTAAGCAAATTAATAATACAGCAATTCATTCATGCAAATAGTGAACTTAATTGCTTTATGTAACAGCAATGCTTACACAGTGAAAACCCCATTTTACTTATCATGGTACAGAGAGAGTACTCAGACCAAAAATCTTACCCAACAATGTCAAAGCTTTTAACAATGAAAAACGGCTTGTCTCCATGGCAGCAAATGAGCTGTCCATCAAGTATTTTCCTGGTCTATTAAACTGACCGAAACTCTTTCAAATGTATAATGTTTTATAAAGCAAGCTGATTTACTGTACAGCTTTTTCATCTTGCCCATTAATTGGCCGTGCATTTCTTCATTGATCAAACTTCTTGTTCTCGCATTTCTTGTAAAAAAAAAAGTACACTATTAAATGAATTAGCTTGCATCTATAACAGCTTGCATATGACGCCAGTAATACAGTGTTAACACATGTAAATACCCGTGTCGTACATCACAGCAGTTGAACAAATGTTTATTTTTTCTTTTACTATTTATTAAATGTATACATTGCATTACAGTTGTGTTTCTCAGGAAAAAAAAAGGGAAAATATATTTTTCAGAATGTATTTTGGCAATCGCAGTATCAGATACTGTTCTTGTAGCACCTTGAAGAGTTAAATTCTGTCTGGGCTCCTGTTTTAAACAAAAAATGATATACGAGGGCCATTGAATAAAACATCATTGCTATCATTTGTCTACATTTTAAATTCCAGTTTCAGCTTGACATAATCAATCCATCTTGTTTGATTGTTACACAGTGATGTTGTGGCAAGCAAAAATGTGCCACCCAATACACTTCCTCTTAACCATCTGTTACTCTGAGTTTATTTATCCCTTTCTTTGTTTGAAGCACAGTTACTTTGACACCTGTTTAGAATCACAAAAAATAAATTTAACAAAGAAACAAAAGGATGGAGGTAACCCCTGAAATTATCTAAAAGCTGCTTTTTGCATTTACAGTAAGTACAGCCATTTTGAAAGTATTCAGATTCAGAGTGACTTATATGGCTAATGTGACAAAAATACAGGTCAAAACAAGCACAAATCCCTGCATGCGTTTTGTCAATCGTCTGTTTACTTGGATCACAAAACGTGTATAAAGACGCAGTGTTTGATTCCCAGGGAATTTTTGTTAAATTTTTGTGCCACTTGGCGAAAAAAAAAACTTTCTCCTTAACAAACTTAAGTTTTACTCTAACATGTTTATAAACATTACAATAGGAATTCATTTTACATCACCCTGCATAGAACAAGCAGGGACAGAAAATGAATGGATGGATGTTTAAATTCATAACAATATAAAATCATTTTACATATATTTGAATTAAGCCATCGCCTGAAACCTTCACAGGATGTGTTAATTATGGGTAATATTCTGGGAGAGGCTCTGGATCCCCCACAAGCCTGCTGAGGACAGGCAGGGACAGAAAATGGATGGATGGATTCCGGGGAGAGGCTCTGGACTAGAGATGGGCATCTCAGCCAGCATTACTAGTCGAATTTCGGCAGTCATTAGTCAATTAATAATATTTGATTAACCTTGTTCCAACCCTTTCCCCAGCACACAGACATGGAAATGTATATGGAGTATGGATCAAAATATTTCTTTCTTTAGAAAATGAGATTTTACTCATCACTGTTAAAGGATAATATAAAACGTTAAAAGTAGCTTGAATAAATAAAACTGAAACAAATTATTTTATACTGAAGGGAAGTCAAGTATACAATGGCACACAGTGACATTTAATTTGTACACTGTGCTGTTGGCAGTTATAGTACATGATTTCATTTTTCACATTGTGATATTTGAAATCTTTGCGATAAATAAATTTTATGATATTAAAAAAGAAAAGTTGAAAAGTTACCCAGAATTACCTATAGAAACAGAACTGATCTACCAATAGAGTCTGTCTCTGCTCAGAAAGGCAAGTCAGTAGTTTGCATTCTGGTTAACTTGTCATCGTTTTTACCAACAACCATGACACACACAGCGAAATACAAGTGTCTTCTGCTGACCCGTTCTTGTTCACTTATTGGCTTCACTCACTTTTGTTAAATTTCTTACAGACATACCAGACTATGAGTGAGCAAGGACAAAATGATTAAGATTTGTTAATTAAGCGTATGCCCAGCTCATACAAAAGCAGCAAAAGTAAATTTAAGAACGAATAAATAATAAGTAAAACATAAGTTCTTCCCAAGCGAGCTTGATGGGCCGAATGGCCTCCTCTCGTTTGTATAGTTCTTATGTTCTTACTTGTTAGAGAACAGATCACAACTAATTATATTGCTGCTAAATAATATTTAAAATATTTTATTTATTATTCTACTTTGTTTTTTTTTTCTATTTTATTCATTTTCTTGAATATCCCACAATGCTGACTCATTCGTACTATAAACCCTTGAGGCACTGCAGAGGACAAGCATTACAGAGTAGTGTTTTCCAACACAGTCCTCAGGGACCCCAGAAAGTCCACACTTTTGCTCCTTCCCTGCTCTCAGCCAAATGAAGAACATTGAATACCTGGTAGGGTTGTGTTCGGGGCTAGGGGAGAGCAAAAATGCAATCGAGGGCTAGGATCAAGAAACACTGAATAAATGGACGAATGAATGAATATGAGTGAATGAATGAATGAGCTGTAAGACCTCACTATGTGAATGTCAGAGATAAAACAAAGCTCCTAGTGTTTTGAAAGGCACAATGACTCCATCGCCTAACCAGTCACAGCTTGGCTGGTGGAGGATGCTCTTTCAGACATTGTTGCACCAGCTGTAGTGCATCGAGGGCAGTGCCCCAGCTTAGGGTGATGCCCCACCCTCCATGCCCGTAGTTGTGCACTACGGGCACCCAAAGCCCCTGAAGGTGAAGCAATTCCCTCTCTAGCCTCAGGTTCCGTCTTCCAGGTCTTAGGCCAACCTGCACCCCTTGGCACACGGCACCCCTTAGAGAAGGTTCCAGAAGGCAGCAGCGCTCCATGATGCCCTCGCTCTCTTCAGTGTCCGTCTCCAGGCGCCAGTCGCCAATCTGCCTGGTGCCCCCTAGGGTAACACTAGCCGTACCAGGGTAGATGTACGTCTGTCCGTCACTGACCCGGATGAAATGCTTCAGCCAGGGAGCCTGGACCTTCAGGATCTGGCCCCGGACCGGGTACAACTCTCCATCCCCAACCAGGTCCCGGGCTCCCAGACCCGAACAGTTAACGATGACATCATACCTCTGGCCCAGTTGTTGGAGGTCAGTTACTTTCTCATACTTTATCTGACCACCAGCCTTTATAAGCCTGAAAGGAGTAAATTAAAGAGTAAATAAGCTGGATATGTTTGACATTGTGTTTTTCTCTAACTTATTCTGCTCCTCAGGCTAATCTACAATGCCTGTCTAAACAGCATGCTGTAAGTAATGACATAGCATGTTTTATAATGAATTACACAAATTAATATCTGCTGTTAATTTTTCACCTTCCCTAAATACCTTCTGATGCCTTGCTCACGTTGGCTTTGTCTGACCACTGAAATATCATTTCTTCCTTCACTTGGCTGACCAAGAGAATTACATGAATTTGCCCCCAGACTGTTTCATAAGAAAATATCAGTTTATCTCAGGCTGGGTACAATTCCCTAGATTGTGGCCATCTTGTTATATCTAATTCTGTGTATCTTACATTCTACATCTTATAAGCTTTTTATGGTCGTAGCTAATAGGTGGGTCTGCACAAATTCTATGGCAAGTTTCTGCATACTGGAAAGCAGAATCGCTTTTGGTAATACAAACATCTATCCATTTGTGATTACCTGCTCTGCAGCCAAGGGAGGTAAGCTGTGCACTCACACTTAAGGGTGGTGAACACCTGTCCAAACTTGTACTGTGGGAACCTCTTCAGCTCTTCGTCAGTCATGGTGCGAAACCCCAGCACATAATCAGACCAGAACGGCTTCCCATCGTCGGGGATCTCTCGAAATACCTGGAAACTTCATCAAAATCTCATTATGAGATCTGAATCGGGTAGGAATTGTCAAAACTTCTACAGATACTAGATTATTCTCATTATACAGAGCCAATGCTAGACCTTCATCTACCACGTAGTCAGTGGAGAAAATCACGACTAGCTGAAGGTACCATGGGTCTTACCCAGAACAGAGGAGGACTCCGGCAACTGAGGCCTCAGGAGAGTCAGCAATGGCCAGGAGGTGATCAAATGTTCTCTTAAACCAGCGTTGCTGCTGCTCTACAGGAATGTCTGAAGAAGGTAAATAGTAATAATAATAATTAAGCAATAACATCCGAGATGGAGTGCAGCTGTACTCCAAGATAATCACAGCTGTGATATACTGGAGTATAACTGCACGACTTTCAGTATGTTATTGCGTTTATACAGCAGTTTGAGTAGCATTTATAAGTGAACAGTAATAAGCCACAACAGATAATACTTTGATTGATTATTTATTCAAGCATTTAAGATTTGCGGAGCGGGGGATACGGAACGTATACGAAAATATGGGACCAGGGAACTCACCAGGAAACTTGTCGGCAAAAAGGACACCGGCAGCTACGTCGCTGGTGGTGTCGGGTGTGAACCGGTCCGCAAGGACAGTCACGTCGCTGTGGGGAATAGCTCCTGTGATGCATACTGCCGTGGACAGGCCAACTACACCGGCACCCACCACGGCCACTCTCACTTTCTGCATTGTGGTACTGTACTGCGGGACAAACACATGCATACACAAGCCGTCAAGCTATCGTTACCAAACACATTAGCCTTTGAAATCTGATTTTTAGTTCCATTATTTTGGATATAGACCTAATTCCAACATTATTTGCTGTCATTACTATATATATATATATAGTAATGATATATATATATATATATATATTCTTCTTCTTTTTGAGTGCTTCTAGCCTAGTATTACGCTTTTGACAGTCTTCCAATCGCCTTCAAAGTTACAAATCTTATAGATTTCACCAAACCAGTCTGCCACATGAGAAAAGCAATAACTACAGGCATACACTAAAGAATATGCGATAGACAGGGTGATCTATATTTCTAGCATTATACTTCATATTTATTAACTGAATTTCTTTAACAAATAAAATATATGTTATCCTTGGCGCTTACGTAACTTTAAAAGACAATTTGAGAACTTTTTCTGCCTTGTGACCAATGTGCTACAAAAGGTTAACAACAGGTTTGTCAACATCGGAATACGATCGTATGGACTTAAAATACAGTTTTTTTATGATCCTGATTGGTGTTTCTTGATCCTAGCCCTCGATTGCATTTTTGCTCTCCCCTAGCCCCGAACACAACCCTACCAGGTATTCAATTCTCAAAGAAGTACAAATATTTGCTGACGCCAGTCAATTTTACATTGTATTACGTGTATTTACGTATTATTGTTCTAATAAGCAGGACATTTGCGCACGTTCATTAAAATCTATACGTCAAAAACGTAAATATGACATGTCAGATATGCTATTGATAGCCAATCAAAATCAGGAAAATTATTCTTTTTTTTGAAGCATTATTTCAATAATTCTACAATAAGCAGCAGCTAACGGTTTTACCATGCTTTTATATTGTCATTCATTTCTTTTCTTCATATAGGCCTAATACACTGAGCAATCCCAGCCGGCATATTATTACTCGGACACCGTACGTATAAACTATAAAATCCTTACCTCCGGACTTCCTGTGCTCCTAGAAAACACTGAACTCTTTCTGTGACGTAAGGGGACGTGGTGTCCGGATTGACCCTGTGCTGCCTGGGTGTCACGTTACGTGACAGGGTTATATAGGTACTCCAAAATAGCGTCCGGATTACTGATATGAACACATATTCAGGTTTAATAAGAGTATCTCTTCATTAAATTAATAACAATTGTGAATTTGGGAGTCATGTGGTAGGAAGAGTGGAAATGGTTTACATTTTTTAACTGCTTAACGTTGAATGTACAGCCATTCACACAGGCGAAAACCCAGAATTAGAATGATACTGGATACTAAATGAATATTTGTCCGACTTTGTTTGTCTGCGTGTTAATTTATTTGCACATTTATGTTATTTGCTTATTTGAATCTTTACTTCTATTATACTACAGTACATGTTGGTAGTTTACCTAATTCTGTTGTTTTTTGAAGTTTTGCCTTGATGATATGTTTAATTATATATTTACGCCATGTCTTATGTTTAATTGTATTTTTATTGACGTGTCAGGCGACCATCTGCACCAATAGAAACTCCTTGTACTTCCGATACTGAATGACTGAGTGAGTGAATGAATTGAAGAATGAGTAAATGAATTAAGTGAATGAATGAATACAAGGATAGAAGTCCCATATGAATCGATCAGTAGCAAGATAGATTTGTTTGTAACAACATTTTTTAATGAACAAAGTATATCGTGTTTTCCTTTTCGTAATGTAGTTTTATCTCTTACTATTTTAAAATCATCCTTGTACTCAGTATACCCAGTATTCGCATGAAAAGGAGAGGGTTTCTTAACGTTTTTTCCCATGAAATCTCGCGAGACTGTTAAAATATCGCGGCCATTTTTTTTGCGAAGGTAAGGTCCTGGAAGCCTTGTTACGAACATTTTATTTTGGAGTAACACTGTTTACCATAAACCAAAACATCACGAAAAACTTTGTGTATTTAATATTATATTATATTTTGTGAAATTCGAGTTGGAATTTGCGCGCATCTACATCTCATTAAATATTATTTTGAAGACATAAGTATGGCTTGGTTTGAAAGCGACACATAGACTAGTTAGCTAGCATGCTACCTGTTCTAGTTTGCCGCAAACGGCATTAGCTCGTTTTTTTCTTTCTACTTTTCTGCATAAACTTGTACTTTGAAAAATCTTAGCGAGTTCATTATTATGTTGCCATAGTAAATAATAATAGTAATTCACTAATAAGTCTCGTAGCCGTTTAGCAGTAAAATTATTGTTGCGGTAACATGCAGCTGTTACCCAACTGGCCAGGTTAACTGTTCTTGGCTAAATAAACTCGACGCCCAAAAATAAGATAGCTTGGCAAGGTGACCAGTTGTGTTAAACCCGGCACATATGAAACAATAGTCATGACTATTGTTACTTTTAAAATGATTAAAACTATCGTTTATTTGGACACAATTTCACAGAACTTTGCGTCGATGTAATGTTTAGTTTGTAATTAACCATGGCCTTTTCTATCGGCAGAATGATAATTGGTAATACCTGGTGTTGTATGCTTCATAGTGTTTTATTTTTGTTGCGTTAAATAGGCGAAGAAGTATGCATGTGGAGATGCTATGTAAATGACTATGAGCGTGGGAGTTTTAGGCGTGGATGTTGTGGTGTCAGATCCAGCAGTATTCCACCCAGAGGAAGTACATAGGCAGGTGGTGTGGGAAAGACAACAGTGCTGACCCACTTTCGGTTTGTACATCTTATTTCTCGCATCCTTACCTTACTGAAAGGGCAGAAAATAAGCAACATTTTAGCACTTATTATGAATAATGTGGCTGTTCTTTGCTTGAGATTACAGAATTATCTTACATATTTTCCAAGCAAGGGTTACTGGAAACAAAATGATAGCTTGTGCTTTCCTAGTTTTGTGCTATAGCATCAAATGTTCTGATATGTTCTGCATGCAGTTGATTAATATCTGGCCACTAAAATAGATATGATCACTTTTCCAATCATATTGTGTATCTAAGATCTGTATGCCACCGCTGAACCTTTCTGTATAATTTGAATGATTGTGCTGAGCACACAGCCAAACTAAATGAGGCAATTTTATACATCTTTAGATGTCTCTTAGATAGTCTACGTGTCTTTTTTAACAATTTGGGGCAAGTCCCAAATTACACAAGAAATATGCAGAAAATAACCCCTATTACATGGACCAGTTGTCGCCTGTTCCCTGAGGACCCAAGAGTGGAAAAGGAAAAGGAGAAAATGTTGGTATTTCTGCATTAGCTCCTGAATCACCATGGACATGAAATAGATTTCCTTTAGTTCTGTAGATTTATTTGTTTAATGGTGGCAGCTAGGAAATGAGTAACTGTAGACTTTAAAACATGTCTACCGGTAAATTTGTCATTTAAGGATGGTATTAATTGCTCAGTTTTGTTTTCATTAGTTGATTTGGTACCTATCCTTATTAGGATAGCTGAAGCTGAGTGGATTACCTGTACCAATGTTCACTGTGAGGAGTCTCAGTCGTATCTGCTTGGGATGTTGAACATTCCATAACAATTTCCTCATTCTCTTAGTGTGATGAATTTACTTGGCTTTATGTTTTTATGTTGTCTAACATAAAGGTATGTGTTTAGTTACAATTTTTACATGATCTCAAAAGCACATGGGTAATTGGGTTCAGTGGTATTTTTTTTCCTTCCCATCATTGTGATTGACTTAATCTGTATTTGTAGGTGATTATACATATTTAAGAATACCCCATCTTCGCATGGCAGGATGGCCGTCCCCACCACATCACATCTGGCCATCCACTCCAAAACACACAAGGACTCCATCTTGAACAAATTCGATAAGCTGAGGAAGAAAGAGCTGCTTTGTGACATAACGCTGATTGTGGAAGACGTCCATTTTAAGGCCCACAAGGCTCTGTTGGCTGCAAGCAGTGAATATTTCTCCCTAATGTTCACCGCCGAGAGCCACGTCGGCCAGTCCATATACAAATTGGATGGCATGGCCGCGCAAGTTTTCGGCACCGTGCTGGAGTTCATTTACAGCGCCAGTGTGTCTGTGGAGGAGAACGTGACCGAGCAGCTCCTGGCTGTGGCCCGGCTCCTCGAGGTCAGTGACCTGGTGAAGGCGTATGCTGATTCTCAGAGCATCGTCCCAGCCTGTGATTCTGCAATGCCTACCGGCGACCCCGGAGCAGGCTCAGAGAAGCCCAAACGCAAGAGGGGTCGGCCAAGAAAAAACGTGACCGTTCCGGAGACGCCAGGGGCACCAGCACCTGAGTTAAACACCGGAGCACAAGCCAGTCCAAGGGGCGACGGGAGCGATCCGGCTGCTCCCGGCCCTAAGGACAATGGGGAGGCGAAGGCCGAGGGAGACGTGGCGGAGCGGGAAGCCAGCATGGAGTTTCCTCAAGACACAGATGCCGACTACGACCCCAGAGCGGGACGCAGCCGATACAGTAAACGCAAAATTAAGCCACCAACCAAGTTAAGAGGGTATCGCGTTGGGGACGACTCATCAGAGTCTGGAGAGCCTGGAAGAAGAGGGAGAAGGCGGAAATACCCCAACACAGAGGCCCGCTGTGAGGACTGTGGGAAGGTCTTCAAGAACCACCTCTTTTTAAAGATACATCAAAGGACTCACACTGGTAAGCTGCTTCTCCCATAAACAGCCCGAGTGTTTGGTTTTGTTTGTGCAGCCAGGTTATTGCAAACCAAATGTGTCTCTCATCCAGTGCACCACTTCACTTGTGATAGACGTAACAGTGTCTTGACCCAGTATTTGTTCTGAAAATGCAGGCGAAAAGCCCTTCCGATGTTTTGTGTGCTCAAAGGGATTCACACAGAAGCACACGCTGCTGGTCCATCAGCGCATGCACACGGGGGAGAAGCCCTTCATCTGCACTGTGTGCTCCAAGGCCCTATCCACCAAACACTCCTTGCTGGAGCACATGAACCTGCACACAGGTGCGGTATTGCTTCATTTGGCTTGCTTCCGGAAGAATCTGTGTGGTTAATAGATGTCTGTGGGTCTCAGCATATGAAGTTGAAGGATACAGTATGCAATGAACAGAATGTTTTTAGGTCTTCAACAGAAATTTTTAGTTAAAATAAGAAACGGCCTGTTTAGTGTGTTGAGGCCATGCGATGCCCTGTGACCCCCCCATTGTGACTGAACGCTCTGTGATTTTGCAGAGCAGAAATCATTCAGCTGCGATCAGTGTGGGAAGACGTACAGTCAGAGGAGGCAGCTGAAGAGTCACTACAGGGTGCATACAGGTCGGGGCCCATCAGACTTCACATCTGCGTTGTCATGGAGATGGCAGGTAATGTCTTGTGTGAAACACTTTTGTCTTGGTTTTGCAGGTAAACCTTTACCAGAGTGTGTGCACTGCCATCATAAATTCATGGATGCGGCTCAACTTAAGAAACATTTGAGGACACACACTGGTAAGATGTGCCTGTTCGGTGCTGTGAAAATCCAGTAAAAACTGGCTACTCCTATTTATGTGGCCAAAACAGTGATTTATGTTTAGTCTTTGGAAGCAGTGCTTTGTGTTTCTGGTTCCTTGAGCTCAGTGTCATCCTGTGTTCTTGTTGTTTGTCAGGGGAGAAGCCTTTCACCTGTGAGATTTGTGGGAAGTGCTTCACAGCCAAGAGCTCCTTGCAGACCCACATCAGGATCCACAGGTGAGTGGTCCTTGAGCAGAAGTTAACATCCGTCCAGCTTCCCGAAACAGTGTCATGTGATGTACTGGGGGTCCTCAGGTTACGAATGAAATTAGACACTGTAAAGATATCAGAAAAAGTGTGTTTCGACTTGCACCAAAGTTCGGGTTATGCCGCCGTCGTAGGAACGGAACTGTGTCGTAACCCGAGGAGCCCCTGTATTTATATTTTGGACTTTTACGATGGAAGCTGCGATTCATCGTTTGCTTGATGAAAGAGGAGTATATTTAACTTGCGATCCCCTCCTCTTGTGCTCTCTCTCTTCACAGGGGGGAAAAGCCTTATGTGTGCAGCATCTGTAATAAGTCTTTCTCAGACCCTAGTGCAAAAAGGCGTCACGTGGCTTCCCACACGGGAAAGAAGCCCTTCACATGTCCTTTCTGCAACCTGTCCTACGCCCGCTTGGACAACCTCAAGGTTCACACCAAGACCCACAACAAGGAGAAGCCAGTAGAGGCCCCCGAACCCGCGGCCACCGAGGTGGTCGGTGCCGGGGCCGAGGAGGTCCGTAGCATCCTGCAGCTCCAGCAGTACCAGCTGCCTGCCTCGGGGGAGCAGGAGATCCAGCTGGTGGTCACCGGCGAGGTGGACAACATCAACTTCGTGTCCGGGCAAGAGCAGGACATCAGCATCATCACGAGCGAGGCCTCTGAGGGCATGGGGGCCCTGTTGGGGCAGCCCCCTCAGCAGGTGCCGAACCTGGCTCTGGTCGCTTCCGGGGAGCCGGCCCAGCAGATCCAGGCCATCGGAGTTCTGGAGGGCCGGCCGGAGCAGATGCAGGTCATCACCCTGACCCGGGAGGCCATGGAGCACCTGCAGGCTCATCACGGTCCGCCCCAGCCGCTGCCCGTGGCCCGCGAGGCCCTGGCCCAGTCGGTGGCCATCGGCCGGGAGCAGCAGGCTCAGGCCATCCACATCAGCGGACAGACCACCCAGCCAATCTCCATCAGCCAGACCACGGAGCAGATCCCCAGTAACCAGATCCAGGGGCAGACGTTTCAGATACAGGCAGGTACTGTGTCCTACCTCTACACCACCAGCCTGGCCCCTCAGAACTGAGAGAAGCTCTTCGGTGCTCTCTAGTGACTCGGCAAAATACTTGAGCTGTCGCCCTTCGCAAAATGAGTCCTTGTTTCTATGAAGACCTTTTCGATGTATTTTTGTAGAGATTTGTACTTCTTGATAAATACCCCCACTTGAACATGGTATAGTCTTCAATTAAAAGAAACATATAAAGCAAATTGACTAAGCATGTCTAAGGCTGGTGAGGAAGCCCATCCATTAGTGGCCAGCAGATCTGTCATTTTCTCTCTACCTCAGCCATCACTCATTTTAGCAAAGCTTTTAGTCGTGGATGTGAGTTCACCCGGTGCCCCCGACGGACACCCTGCCCTCTGTGGACGAGCATCTCCTGCCCCTCATCTGAGGAAGACGGGGATGCTATGGAGTCTTTGTGGAAGTTAATCTGTGCATTTTTGATGTCTGTAAATCAGATAAAAGATTAACTAAACTTTGTATCGTTTGATTTATTTATGAGGGTGTGCTTGTCCCTGTTAATCTGAGTATACGTTTTTCTTAAGATTTATATACCAGAAATTCTGAGCGTTCCTCTGTTGGACCTACTTCTGAGATTACATTAAAGATAATCCTCAATAGATGGTTTTAATGATTTTGCTGTTCCTTAAGCTGTGGGCTGTGATCTGCAGGTGACAGTCAAGCATTTTAGAAGTAGCCGTAACTTACAGCTGAACACTGACTGTGCTGAGTTGAGTTGAGGATCGATGGGACCCTCTTACTGTGCAGAGGGTGCTGGCTTTTTCCACACACAGCTCGTGTTGTGGGCATTGGGAACAGATCGGGTCTCACCATCTGTTCCCATAGCCCGTATTTAGCCCGAGCTGAGAGAGGAGTTTGGAAGAGCCAATGCGGTGGAGCGTGGGGGATGGCTCCGCTGGGGGCTGTGTCCGTAAGCGACTGGGACCCTGGGGGTGGTTTTGAAACCATTTTTAGCTTTTTGGAACAAACACACACAGTCAAACAGCGTCTGACACTAAAACATGACACACAAAACATTCTGATTTGTAGATTTTCCTTATAGATAGAGGGCAATAAGGTGTGTTTCCTCCACTGGTCAGTAGGAGCTCACAGTTTTAGGTCTCTGGAGAAGGACACCATGGTTGTCTGATCCAGGGTCTGCGTCTGCTCGGCCTTGGGCGTCACAGCGGACGGAGTGAGATGTTGGGCGGGTGGTTGGTGCAAGGTGCTCCACCGACCCTAAAACAGGTGGTCATCAGGCCATGCAGTCAGTGTTGGCTGTTGCCAGGTAACGGAGACACTAAGTCACTAGCTGGGTGGGCGGGGGATGCTTACCTGCTGAAGTGGATTGGGTGCTGGGAGTCGTTCTGGAGAAAAGAGTCCTATTCTGTCCTTTAGAAAGACGGGAAGAATGTTAAACTTTTGCGACTAAAAGAATGCACACAGGGGAAAGTCACTGCGTTACATTCCCCTCAACTGAAGAGTCATGCTAATGTCAGATTTAGCGAAGGTATCTAGTGCCCACTGCTGGCTGTGTTTCGGTACCTGAATGGGGGCCGCCTCTGTACACCGCTGCCTCGGTGTCGGAGAGCTGCTTCCGGAGCCCCTGCACCCGGCGGAAGGCGTCGAGTTTCAGCCGTCGCTCCTGCAGCAGCTGGGCCCTGACCTTAAGAACCAGGGGGAGTGAGGGGTGTGTGCGGAGAGTGTACTCTGCTGAATCACCCGCGCACGGTCTGGGTTGAGTTAAAACTCCGGGATCTTAAAGAGCTAGCAGAGTCCTGTCTATATGAATAGCAATGGCTCTCATCCTGCCTGGCATGTTAACTTTAAGAGCTGCGATTCATACAGTCAGGTCCATAAATATTGGGACATCGACACAATGCTAACATTTTTGGCTCTATACACCACCACAATGGAT
>JABFEB020000026.1:16921403-16955302 GCA_019775895.2 Stomatorhinus ivindoensis
TTGGGCAAACCAACCCCCCCCCCCCCCCCCCCCCACCTCACTATGGGGACGATCCTCCGAGCCACTTTCCACACAAAACGGGGCGACCACTCGCCCGCTGCTCAGGACGTCCTCCAGCAGAAGGGACACGGCCAGCATCTCGCCATTGGCGGCCGTCCGGCCGCGATCGCTCAGACCGCTCAGACACAGCTGTGAGCGAAAGGAGGGAATACAAAAGGCACCAGGTTCTGCACACAAAAGCACACCATAAACATCAGCAGGATCACAACGGGACCGTTTCTCACTGACTCACTAATCAAGATCGAGAAATTTTATTGATCATCGGGGCTCAAACCGCTATTAAGCTTCCACGAACGGATCGGCATTGACAGGAGACCTGCTGATACAGCACCAGTAATGTCTCCTCAAAAATTTATGAGAGTAGGGGCTCTCTCACTGGAGAAAAAGCAGAAAAGCTACGCTCCCTGTTATATAGCCTTGGACTATTAGTAAGTGCTGGACTGAGCTGTTAATAATCAGCAGGGAATGGAAATATTATATCACAACAAAAAACATTAAGCAGTATGTGAACACAATTTATTTGTAAGGTGCTTTTGTTAAGCATAACTTAGAATTTGCTAAATTTGTTCATGCTTGTACTGTTACGTTGATTTAAGATTGCTTATAAATGGCTAAGTTTATGCTGAGCTTGACAGACTGGTTATTAGCTCATGCTATTTAAAAAAAACACTTACTTTACATAAGAGGTCCAACAGCACAGTGAAAATGAGTAAGTCTTAGACAATATAGTACTATTCATTTAAAGTGTAGAGGCTGCGTTATTTATAGCACCCGTGTTACGTGCGTTTTAATCAAGAGTGTACTGTCCTGAAAATGATTATGTGTATTCTTGGGGGGGAAGGAGAAATATAATTCTTAAAAATGGCTCGAGGCTACAGATAAGCTGCCAGAGTCTGCCATCAGGGGACCGTGTCCAGGCTACCTGCATGCACTGCTCAATGGGACTGATGTCACAGATGGTCACTGGGAACAGGCCGTGTCGTCCAATAAAGCCCCTCCAGGGGTACAGTCTTTCAGCCTGTGCAGCGAGAGCACAAAGTCCAGCACGTCTGTCAGCTCCTTCACGCTCGGACCAGAGCTGGCAGATTTAGAGATTAGGCCCATGAAACCGGAGATGCCTTTTCAGCAACTTAAACTGCATGCTGTAGTCACAAAAATGATGTCTCCAGAAGGTTTCTCAAATTCTGATTGGAGTCTTTTCACAGAAAATAAACATTGCCCCCCCACACCCCACCCAACAGTATATACTGTATTGAGTTCCCTCTCCTTTTATATAGTGTACAGTAGAATTAACCATCACACCTCACGTTTTATTTATTTAGCAGGTACATTTATTTAAAGCAACATTCTTTTTTTTTTGATAAATCAGGATCAGACTGTTCCTGGAACATTTGGGGGGTTGAGGGCTTTTGCTCAAGGTTAAATCACTCTGCTAACTCTAGGATTTGAACCAGCACACTTCTGATCACAAAAACAGCACCCCAATCCACTGAGTCACACCAAACTTAATTTACCAGCTATGCACATCCAGAGTTACTGTGACGGCTATAGGCTTTTCCATGGATTACCATGAACTACTGATGCAGTACTACATTCAAACAGCAGAGGGCCTGTAAGGTACTGACCTGCCTGCAGTGCGGCTCCAGTGCCCGGGGCAAACGCAGCTGCGAGTCGCACGCACTGGCACTCACCCTGTCGCTCAGCACGGAAAGGGCGTGGCCCATGTTGTCTGTGACTGTCTGGCAGTCCGCACAGTTCCCAGAGGAAAGGAGGGCCTCCCTTATTTAAAAGGAGATACAATGACATATAATATTGCTCCCTTTTTGCTAGAAAAACCCTGTATAAAAATAAACACAATGAGGAGAACTGGTTCTCAATCCTGGTGTCAGGCTTCCACTCCCAGACAGCCCACATTGTTTAGCACTATACTCCCAAACAGGAAATCAAGGACTTTTTAAGTCAGATAATCAATGAATCAATAGATGGATTTGGACAGGGGTGATTCTAGGATTTGACCCTAAGGGGGATTCAGCCTACTGAAGAAATCAATTAAATTTGCTGAGGGGGGGGTATAAAATGTATATAAAAATAGAGCATCGCTAAATGGTTTTAGAAGCATAATTTTACGGTGGGGCTGCAGTCCATCCTAGGCATTCAAATAGTTGGTCAGTATTTATGGAAGACTGTCACACAGACTGAACATTTTAGCTACGTTTTTGGCCTTTCGATCATTCACGGGGGCTTCGTCTCTCCGCCTTCTTGCCTGATGCAGTGGCGGACAGCCGTGTCGAACTGCAGGAAGAGGACCTCGCGCCGGAGGCGGAGCAGCCGGACCGCGGCCTGCGGGCAGCGGGGGTCAGGGAGCGCGGCCATCCGCCCCTGGAGGTCAGCCAGCTCCGCCCCTTAAAAAACGTCAAGGAGGAGCGCTTAGAGAAATGGCCCGGGGCTGGGGTGGGGGGGGGGGTCCGTACGGCACCAAGGTCGCACAGGACACCCACAGCGGCGTGATGTCGACTCTGGCTGCCTTTATCCTGAATCTTGGGCCTCACTGCCTACTGCTTGAGTCCATTGTGGATTTTTGTTGAAAGCACCTCCTTTTAAGACATAATAACGCCTCCCTGGTTTGTGTCTGAGCATGTTGTCGGTGCAGATGCTCACCGACGCCCTCGGCGCCCCCCCAGTCGGCGGCAAGCGGTGCATGTCTCCTGCCGCCGGAGACCCCCACGCAGAGACTCCCCAGGTGCGCAAGGCCGACCAGGTAGGACACAATGTCATGAAGCGCTGACACCACGTCCAGGTTGAGTTGGAGAGCCTTGGCAGCGAGCTGGGGAAACAGATCAGGGGCTCGCAGTGTTTGCTAATGGACGGGATCGCTGACTTTCAGCATTTTATCACCCCACCTACTGCATGAGACGTTTTTTCATTGCTAGCTATAAACAAAAATTCAAAACCTGCAAGCAAAACAAAAAAAAAATGCCAAAAAATTATTTCAGATAATACTTTTAAATATTAGATACAAAAGCGCACATTCTCATGCAAACATTTGATACATCCAGGGCTCATCATCACAATGAATTCTGACGGACATTTTGATCAAAATGCAAACACGGTATTTAAAAACATAACATACGTTGGTATATCAATTTGAACATTTTGCCACAGACACAGACGAGTCCTGCCACGGACCCAGTCCGTGTATGGATGGGTTACCAATCGCTGGCCGCTGCTTAAACTCTGCTCTGTTTTTTACTGTAATAAGTTACCAGCATTGGTCCCAATTACAAACCAGCATAAATATTTTAACACTTACCACATCATCCATGGATTTAAACATAGTCAAGACCTCGGAGAGGTCGGGGATGTACCACAGGTTGAGAAGTTTCTTCCCATCTTCAGACAATACGCGTCTGTGTCTGGGTCCAAACAAAGGGGGTTCATTGCTATGAATTCCATCATCCTGAAGTTTCTCAGTCTGCAGCATCCTCATTCTGGGTACCACACGGTAGGGCGGCACATATGCACCACAGTTTAATATGCCACAGACATCTGGAACATACCCCAAGGCACCCACCTGACATCAGACTGAACCCCATGCTCTGAATCCCGGTCGCTCTTCACCTCATTGGCTCGTCCCACGGTAAAGTAAGACTGACGGACGGTTGGGAGGTCAATGAGTATTGCATTCAGGCTATGGTAGAGGCCCACGATCTGTCCCCTCACGCAGCTCTGAGACATCCTCATACTGAACCTGGGTGTGCACACCGCTCCCTGTTAGGGTTACAGTCTCAAAGAAGAGCAGCAGATGAACTTTCTATTAGGTGCCAGATTTGAAATCTGTGACCCGACAGCTTTGAAGCAAGTTACCTTAAAACTGCAAGCTGAGAAGGAAATTTTAAGTGTCAGCTAAAAGTAATACAACTTCAAGGCTGTATTTAATGACTAACAAAAACTTCATAGCAAAATATTTAAGCGGCGCTCGTTCGGCGCTGCTCAGCTCTTCCAGCGTTAGTCCTTGTAAATTTTAAAACTGCAATGTAAGCAAATGTAACCCTAAATGTCTGGATTTCAGACAATTTTTCCTCCTGGAATACAGGTATGTCTCCTTTCTGAGATAACTATGTTTTTTGTGGGCTGTTGAGGAACTTCCAGACACACCTCTGACAGAATTCCAGAATTAGTCTCCTTTTGAGCTTGGCCACTTCATCCTGCAGCAGGAGAGATCAATTCAGTAACGGTAGTGGAGGCAGGCGCAAAACCAGAGCAAAATGGAACATGGCTGCATGGAGGAACTCACAAGGTTTCTCCTAACAGATCCCATGACCTCCTTATTCCTCAGAAAGGCATCGAGCATTATGTCACGGACGACTGTTTTCTCTAACTGGATTGATACAAATGATTCAGCAAGTCTGGAAATAGAAAGTATAAGATTGCAAGGTACATATGTCGCTGTACAGCCATCCTTCTACAAACATCCCCTATAAGAAACCCAGTACGGATGGCGTTTCTCATTCATGTGCAAAACATCAATCATAGCTCACCTCTGCATGGTACCTAAATCTCCTCTGGTCTTGTGGTGGCTTCTGGATTCTAGGCCCACTTCTACCTCTCCCCTTCCGGAAGTTTCCACTTCCGTAGTAGAGGTATCCTCCTAGACAACACATTGATGTCTTCAGAAGTTCACACATGTCAAGGCCCACTAAGTATATTAGGTAGTCAGGTTACCCTCTCTTTTGCCCCCACAATCCTTTGCACCCAATCACAGAGGCAGGCCAGCTTCACCGCACCAATCAGGGCATTCTTCTGAGTCACCTGACAGGCCAGGGCCACCTGTAGGTTCTCTATCCCCGAACTGCTCATGAGCTGTCGATGTTAGTCAGAGCAGAGGAATGGTACAGTGTTAGTACTCTCTTGGTTGCGCTGAGGGGTTAAATTCTTACTACACGCTCAGTTTATATGTAAGAACAGGAAAGATAACCAAGTCAAAATGAAACTTGGAGAAACAATGAACAAAGCAGGCCCACTCATGTAAGGCGGATAAGGTTGTTTTAACAACACAATCAATGTTATACCTATAGGCAATAGTGAAGGAGAAATTCCTCATGACGAAACAGATAATATTTCAGTTTTATAAAACAAACACATAGAAATACTATTGCACTAATGTATTTAGTGTATTGGATTAGATTACATGGAGCACTGCTTCTTCTGTGTAGAAGCTGAATTTCCCAATGTGATTCTCATCAACTTCCTGGACTGCCAGAACCAGGCTGGATGGAATATATCTGTAAATACATTGTTATTCCTAAATCCAGTCTCCTATCCAACAAGCAGGAGATAAAAACAGAATTTGATCTGCAGAAGACAGGGCACACTGCGGTGAATATTGAAGGCAGCGACAAATAAAATCCCTAGTCATGTTCTCTGATGGACACGGTTTAATTAAAGCTTAACTGTATTTGGATTTAGACCAATCAGATGCATGCGTTCATAATGAAGCCTGGAGGCTGGGGGGGGGGGGACAGACTCTGCACCTGTCAACACTGCTGTCATCCTGCGGGGGGGCTGTTACAGATTGGGGCACTTTCTCCGGCTTCTCCCTGAGGGCCGCTGTCTCGAACGGCACAGGCCGCATGTACAGATGGAACTTCCCAAAGCCCATTAGGAGAGCGAGCCTCTCGTAATACCTTGGGGAATCGAGACAGTGTTTCAGGTGTGTAGAGGAGGGAAAATAAAAGGCAGGGGCAGGAGCTAAGGGGGATTAGGGATGTTGACAGTCACCGCCAAGGTTTAATCGAGCAGGAACCATCAGATGAAGGCAGAGAGAAAGTGGATCCAGCGGTAGTGTCTGCCACCAGTCAATCCGCACATTTATGCAGGGACCCCAAGATCAGGCCACAAACAGTCACTACACTTATTTAGGGTACGCTGAAGCAGCATGTTCTGACAACAAGGTAGCTAAGCTACGATCTTCTGGCTCTACTCGCTAGCTATTTATTTCTAATTCATTTATTTGAGTTTTCGAGACATCTGACGGGAGGCCCCAAGGCAGGTGGGATCCCAGAAAGAGCCAAGCTGGCCCTGAGTGGGTCACACCAGCCAGTTACTCACAGGGGGAAGCCTTCCACTGTATTTTATCTACTACAGAAAAAATTACTCAAAGGCTGCAACTTTGACAATACATTTAACATTCATTTCACTTAGATGTCTCTGAAGATGAGATCATCAGCAGAGCTTAACTGCGACAGACTGGCGGTCTCAGTGGCAGAATCGATCAGCCGATGCCTGAGGGTAACGAGCTCCAGCAGTTTGCTAAAGGTCTCCACGACGAAGAGCTGCCTCTCCTTCATGGTCTGTTCCTCTCTACCAACTGACTCGACGACCGACAGCCCCACGTCTCTCACGAAGAATGGGTCTTCAAAAAACACATCTGAAAATAACTGACAAGAAAGGGCTGCATCTGTCATATCAACTGACATGTATTCATTAACCAGACAGTGATGTTGTACGATTCGGTAATCTTTTCAAGCTTCAAGGAACATGAAATGCAGTATTTTTTTATTGCAGGGTAGGGTATCAAGGGAAGACAAGACAGAGCCATGCAGAAATGACTAATACCATGTCTTTTCTGTAACCACTTGCCCTATTCAGCGTCATGGGGGTTCCGGAGCCAATCCCGGAGGCTATGGGCGCAAGACAGTGTACAGCCCAGGATCGGGCACCAAGCCATCACGGGACACACTCACGTGCCATTCACAGTTTGGTAAACCCAGTTCACCTTAGTATACCCTTGGACTGTGGAAGGAAACCATAGTACCCAGAGGAAACCCCATGACAACACAGGAAGAACATGCAAACTCCACACACATGGAGCCAAACTCTGGTCCCAGAGGTGTGAGGCAGTGGTGCTAACCACTGCTCCATCGTGCAATTCAAACTTGGATTTTTTTTACATTTCTATTGAATTTATATGACGATGATGATGAAACCTTAATGATATCCCTCAAGGAGTAGATATCTGTACAAATCAAAATACATTTTGCATTAAATATTTCGACTGAGAGAGACCCACATCTCGCTGGATCTGAGGGCTATACGCGGCCCCCAGTGAGAGACGGGCGTCCCATCTCTGCCGCGCCCGCCACAGCACCTGCAGCTCCAGGGCCAGCTTCTCGTGGACGCTTGGGGTCCTGTCTAACTGGCTGAAGTCTGTGCAGAGCTGCCTCACGGTCTGGAACACGTTTAACTCCTACAATAACTATGTTACTATGGGAAGTCACCTGACATGTGCCTTTGGGTCATCTTGACCCCAGGGTAGGTGTGAGAGCTAGGGATGCTCGCTTAATTCTGTAAAAATGTTGGTTTTATAACAAATATAATATGCTTTATTCATTTTTTTTTATATTTATTACTATTTTTAGTAATAAATTGAGATCCAAATTATAGTTCTGAAAAAGCTGTTCTGACAAGCATCACTGGGTGATTTTAAATAAGTAACATTTACAATAACATAAAATGTGAAACCATTTGTGGTTAGTATCCCTTTGGGAGCCAGTGGCTACAATTGCAATTAATAGCGAAATGGCAAGAACAGGATTGAATGAGTCAGTCAAAAAATTATGAAACTTAATAAAAAGATACTGTGCAGATATGTTAAACCCTGCATGCCAATGGACGTCTGTTAGGAAACAAATAAATCTGGAACATTTTTACAGAATAAAGCAAGCGTCCTAAGACTTTCTGCAAGCACTGTATATGCCCACTGGCCTTGCTGATTAGTGATTAAGACTCACCTGCTGTTGCTGATGGAGACCAGTTGCTTAGGGATGTAGTTCAGAGGCAGGCCGTGCTCATGCCATGTCCCATTCTGACCATCCCTCCATATCCGCTGAAGATACTGACGGCACTCATCTATCTGACATCGCGAAAACAGAGGAAGTTTTGGTATGCAGTGCAGGAAATCCAGTTTTGGATGATTTTTTAAGGTGACAACAAGACTAAGACTGGACTGTTTTGTTTATTGAAATGCATCTTGACTTGGCCTTCTTAAAAGAACCCCAACACTTGTTCTGTCTGTATTAAAATCATGACTCTATTTTCTAGAACTCATTATTCGATATTCGTTGTAATTCTTCGCCGCATGTCCTGTTAAAGACTGATGCTAGCAACATAAACAACGTGGTGGATTAGTGAGCTATGTTCCACCCATCAGAACATTTTCCGTAGTACCTGGCAGTTGAGGACCGCTTTGATGAGTTCCTGATGGCTCTGTAAGCAAGCCTGCTCCGCCCTGTATGTCTTAACAAAATACTCATCATCCAGATCCATCTGCGGCCTCCTGTGAATGATGTCCGTGATGACCTGAGCCAACTTGACCCTCTCTTCTGGATCTACCACATGCTGGTAGGCCTCAAAGTAGCAGTCCATAAGCTGCTGACATGAAGGGAACAGAGTCACCACGATAGCGGAAGAGCATTCATGTTCTGTTCGTACAGCCGGCACACCTACGTGAATCTTACTCCTGAGGAAGTCAGCTTCACAATTCCACAGGTCCAGCAGAACTGCCAGCCGATCAACATCTGCCTGGGCCCAAGACAGAAGGTCACACGGCTGCAAGGTTGAAGAATTTCCTGCTTGAAACATCACACACACAAAAAAAAACGTTAAATGTATTTGAAAATGACTCAGAAATATAACATCCAGAAAAAGAAAACTGAGGTATATGGATAGAAATATCTGCTTTTGAAATTCATTTAGAAGTACTTGCATGCTAAATATTACCTAATAAGACACAATGCATTTTTTCATTCATTAAACACATTTGCCAAAATTAAAATGAGATTTGAAATGAATCCTGCTGTTTTTCTTCTTGGGTCTACCAGGAACCGTACTCACCTCCGTTCTGGATATAGTGTGAGGCCACCAGAAGCACAGTATTTTCCAGTTGTCTCAGATCATTCAAAGCAACGTCATAGACGATATACAGTCCACAATGGTCCTGGGTGTGGAGGATCTCCTCCTCAAAGCTATAAAAGTCATGCAGGTTCTCCACGTCAGGAACATCCATGACTTCGGCACAATGAACCTGCAAAAGCCAAACCCTTGGTATATTAAGCCGATATATTTGCAAAGTTCTACATTTGAGCCATAAGCTTCACAAAATATTTGCCATGTTGCATCATTAAACATTCTAGAGAAATACTGAAAAATAACACTGATTAACATTGTAATTCAAGAAAGCACAGATCGCCCCGCCAAAAAATAAGTCAGTAATAGTCTGTATGGAAGGATACATAAAATTTACATGAAAAGGGAGGTGTTTAAGTTTTGAATTTCCATATGTAAACACAATAATCTTGCTACTTTCAAAATAAGCAGGCTAACTTTGTACCAAACCCCCTCCCCCTTCAATATCAAGGCCAACAAGAATGAATGTGGCTGACGTAAGCTGGTTTTATGCGGTTTTCCACTGGATCCAGAATCCATGAGCAGTGTGTTGACATAGGTCCCACTGGATGAAGGACCACCTGAAGAGAGTCAAATCTGTGTACTTAAGGGTCCATTACTTTTACAATATTTACCAAAATCCACTCTACAATACAGGCAAATATAAAAACAGTGCAATCCAAAAATATATTCTGTAAGAACCCTATTGACTGTATGACCACATAGTATTTATTCCAACATTCCTTGCACTGACACGCATGCTTGCACCTTTTGTACAGTTATCAAACACACAAGCACAATATATAAATCAACTGTACTGTTTGTGACATTGTCTTGCTTTAACTATGTATATATTTATTGTATGTATGCCAAGCTGGTGTGTAAGTACTCTGGAGAACCACTGAAAACCGTAGACAAATTCCATGTGTCAGCATATTTAGCCAATAAACCTGATTTTGATTGCATTGAACCAATCAGAGTATGCAAAACTCAAAATGGCTGCAGGTGGTCACTGGCACTGGGGGATTCTGGTATGCAGAAGATAAGAAACCAAGATGCATGGGATCATTATACCCCATGATATCAAAGATATTGGAGACAAGTCTTCTTGGCACATCCTGGTATGAACCAGGACAGAAGAAAGCAGGGAAGTGTACAACATTAGCCAGGACCTGGACTGGCAACAAAAGGCTTGCTGCCAACCATCAATGGGCTGGGGCTCTGGTATATATTTCTTAAAAATTTTCAAAGCATTTTCCATTAACCATCTCCTGTGATCAACCTGAACATTCACTGAGATCGACCATCGTGTTGGGCACCCCTGGTATTTAGGCGAAATAATTCCAGGGTTGGGGAAGAAAGACTACCCCTCACAAGCCCCGCCCCCCCGGCAAAATTCCTGAGCTTCCCAGTGGCCAGTCCGTGCGTGGTGTTAACTACTGACAGCTAACATGGGTGAAAACGTGCGTCGACCTATCAACTTAGCATCCGTCTGACTCACCGTGTAGTCCGCGGGGGTGCTGTAGAGGTAGTAGTGAGAACCCAGCGCCCCCGTAAGGCCACTCCCACCTGCAGGGGCACCCACGAGGTTGGACATCTCAACATTGCTGCCCTGTTTTCCAGGCTCCTCTCTGAGGACTACTGCGTCATAAGCGAGTGTCCTTTCCACGGATCGAAGGTAGTTCAGCATTCCCAAGCAGGAGCGCTGCGAACGAGGGATGCACACAAATTCCAAAACAGGTCTATTCTAGGCAGCATTGCATCATGAATCATCATGACCTTTAAATGAATAAGCAGTAACATGAAGAAATCAATGAGTTTCTAGATTTTTCCATGACATGATTAGTTGTAATTTGTCTTTCTTTATGATTTCATTATTTTAAAGATTAAGTACAATAGTACAATAAGTAAACCCATCAATCAACATGATCAATCGGTTGATTTCTCAATAAGACACCAACCTAAAGACAGATGTTTCAGTCAATTGTTCACTGCTAATGCCTACCTGCAGTGCCCTAACCCTAAGATATCGTAGGTAGAGGAAGGATAAGAAGACTCCCCTGGAAAAAACTGGATCTTTACTGCACTTCAACTGCCCTTCATCCAGGCACAAAAGCTGCAGGCTGTCCACACTAAAACAGTAGGGGTGGCATTGAGTATGTAGACTCTGGCGGGATGAGTTCTGAAATAAGCACGCAGAACAAGCGCGTCTAATCACACAATGGTTTACTCGCTATAACATCAAATTGTTTACGTTTTACCCCGGGTTCGTTAACGTGGTCGATTGTTTGGCACCGTCTAACGTCTTTTCCCTGCAGTCACCATTTTCGAATGAATCACTGTCCCGCTGGTTCGATTCCTGCGGGGGGGGAAATTAGCCCATTTTCAACACACCGCTGATATAATAAATAGACAAATTCTCTTCCTCCCCAGGTGGTTTCTCTCCGTCTATTCTTGGAAAGGGGTGAAAGGTGGGGGCAGGATGAAGGCGGCCTCCGCCCTGGATATGTTCTGATGAGATGTTCGCCTCTTGGCGCCTGACACCAGGAGCTCCAAGGCAGCTTAACATCTGAAATATCAATAACGCTTTTCGCCAAGCAGACTAGAGTTCTGAGGTAAAAATCTGTGGACTGTAAGTACATAGCTGGTGCTTAGTGCACCATCTCTCTCTCCAGCACACATTAAATTGTTACTTGGGTTAGGCTTCACGGCAGATTCTTCCATTACTACGTTAACCATTAGTAACGTAAAGAAGTGCTTCTTTTACACGTCATTTTGTCTGCTAAAGAATACATTGTTATTTACATTTGAACAAGTAGCAAACAAACAGTAGTTGTTCGGTATATTTTTTTAAGCATGTGTGTAGTTCCTCATCTAGTAGGCAATTAGTTTACCAGTCAAACGCAACACTAAGTTATGGTTATAGTACCTTTACCAGTGTCACGGGCGTGTACCTGAAGGACACGTGTACTACGGTATATCGTCGCCCAGATGTGGGCGGAACTTTGGCTGGTGCGGCATGAAGTCGTTGGTGATGGCTGGTCTGGGGCAAGGTCATACAAAGAGGCTGCATAGTCCTTCAGGGTCTCTGCTACCACCAAAGGGTCTGTTACCTGGAGTCAATAAGCATTGCTCATCATTCAACTCAGAGTGGGAGGCAACTATCCCTTTCTTCGCACGCTCTTCACAAATGCCTGTTCGGGTGGATGAGACTTGACTGTGTTCCTACCTTTAAGAGCCCATTGAGCATGTCCAGCGGCTCATCCTTATGACACTGTTGTCGAAGTTTAGTCATAAGTTTCTGCTGCCAGGGATCAAGTCTGGGCGTAACCTGTGCTCGGTAGACAGCGGCGATCGTGAATGTATCCAAATAGTATGATACCGGATGACCCAGCAATCTAATCCCTGCTAACACAGCTAAAGGTCTCCTCTTTACAAACACTCCTCTCTTGTCATAGATTCTCTTACAATAACTGTGCAATAGCAAGAATGTGTTTATAATGCAATCATGTAGAGTTTTATATCATCCATTTACAACAAGACAAAATATCACACAACATTGAAAAGTGCCTATGTAAACAATGTCTGTCCATTTGTCTATTGAAATATAATGTAACCTGGAACTAGTAAGGAGGAAAAACTGACTAAAACGATATTCGATACCCCGTCAGTATGAAATAAGATAACACAGGGCTGCACTGTAAACAACAGCACTGCCCTGAGCGGCAGAGAGCAGGGGCCTGTTTCACAAAGCAGGATTTCTTGCTTAAGTTTCCACCACGTACCTTGATAAAGGGGATCCAGGTGGCTTCTTTTTTCAGAGCCATATTGGGGTCCTTTCTACCCCACTGCTTCTCTAATGCTTCAGTGCTGCCGTACCTGAGGAAGGTGCACATTGCCTCCTGCTTCGCAAACACAGTCTTGAATTCATTACGCACCTTTAATAAATAAAAAAGGCAAATGTACTTATTAAGAAATCACAGGAGGGCAAGGGTGACAGCACTATTGGCTTTCAGTCTTCGTTTGTCAGCTAGCATAGAAGTGATATAAACGTCACATGAAGAATGTTAGGGAAAAGTGTGCAAAACAGAAAAAAATTTAAATTGCCAGCAGGGATGCAGCACAACAGCTTCAACTAGGCGCTCATTAATTCATCAGAAAAAAAGGTGCCATTTTCTGTGCTCTTGTAAGAGCCATACATAGATTTACATAAAATCAAAACAAGTCTCTTATGTTTTGGTAAGTTTATATTAATGGGTTATCTGAGTATGCACTAATCAGAGATAACAATTACCCCAGTTAATGAAACCCAGCTGCCCCTGGGTGCACTGCATTGTTAATAAATACCGTAAATTTGGTATGGATCTTTAAAAATAATAACTAGTAAATGTCTGTCTCCCTATTTTAAGTTTGGGTTTTGATAACTAAGCATTGAAAATGCTACACGTCCTTGCCAAATCCAATGGGAAGGCTTGTGGGAGTTTCATTTCCACAAAAATGTTCTGAGGGCGAATGAAATATGTTTAGTTTAGAGAGATAACCAATCAGATTGTAGAGGAGCTGGGTCCAAGCAACTACAAGAAGCGGGACCAACCAATCATATTCTTGGTTCTGCCTTGGTACCCATCCTTTTTCGTTCTGCCCTCAGAACATTTTAGTATAAGCAAAACTTCCATGAGCAATGGCAAAAGGCAGAAAACAGACACTTCCATCATTAGTTGCCCATATCCTTCATGTGCGGATAGGAAATCTGTCAGAAACGTATCTTATGGTTTACCATGTGAAATAACTCTATTTCATCTGCACTGGTCCTCATATCCGCTATGTTATACTTCATGTTGAACTGAGAGATGAGCTCTTGCAGCTGGGAATTAAAGTTCTCCAGCTTCACCATGAATCTAGGCAGCTCTGAGACCCCTAAAAAAACAAAAGGGGAAAAAGTAGTATTGTGAATAAATAGTTAACATCATATTACTTCATTTTATCTTTTGCTTTTCAGAATTATCCTCAGCCTAACTGTAACGGTGGGTTTCTCAGACTTCCAAGGAGATTTTGAAGTCTGAAGAAAAATGAGGCACACTAGATATTGCATGAATCACAATGATTCCTAAACAAAGGGATGCAAAACTTAGCAAATATAAAGTTAGCATGCTTAGATTAGTATCAGAGGGTTTGAAGGTGCAACAGTGATTGAAATCTATGAAAGACTAATCTTTAGGGACTTGGTTGTGTTTAAAATGTTGTTAATGACCTTAACTAGCCTACTGCAGTTAAAACCCAACCGCATATGTGGAAAATGTGGCTTTTAATCATTGCAAAAAAAAGGTAGCCTAAAATTATGATTGAAGTTAAGAAACACATAGAAACCATACAGCATATAGAAGATGTTGAGGGTATATTCCTGACAAGGAAAATTCATTTTAAATGTGTTCTTCAGCAAGGTCAGCCTGAATGTTTTCTTGTGGCATTGTCTCAGATCATCCTTGGCAAACATTTGCATTTTGTCAGAGTTGAGTAGAGAGCTCCCCCTGGTGGGAGTGCCCTTACCATCACGGTCACAGGAGAGAGGTGGACGTGTGCCAGGCACCTGGGGCACAGGGGAGGCAGAATCTTTTCTAACCGGTGTCCCTCCAGCCAAGCGACTCCCAGGGGGGTCCTGATGATCCCACTCACCTGCTGGCAGATACTGCAGTTCCTACAACACAAGAGAACCCCAGCAGCGTATGAACATGGGTCAATAGATGTCAGAGGTGCCTCAGCGAAGACATATAACCTGTGTTTCCCTCCGAGGGTGTCAGTAGAGCCATGGTTATTGAACACGAGTACATTGAATGCTGTGGAAATCAGACGAACAGAAAAGCTCTGCTAAGGCATGGAGTACCAAAGCTCTGCTAAGGCATGCATACTCCAAAGCTCTGCTAAGGCATGGAGTACCAAAGCTCTGCTAAGGCACGGAGTACCAAAGCTCTGATAAGGCATGGAGTACCAAAGCTCTGCTAAGGCATGGAGTACCAAAGCTCTTCCAGTCACAGGTTCCCAGATGGTCCTACCCGCAGGAAGCCGTGGACAGTCTTCACTGAGTGAAGGTAACACACCAACCACTGCAAGTAGATAGCTAGATCTTCCAAAGTGACCATGTTGATGGGACTGCCCTTGCCCAAAAGCATCTTTTCTCTGGATGGTGCCAGTCTCTGTGCCCTCTGGGTTGAGTCCTCATATTCATTCATCAAGTTGGCCAGTTGTCTCTGTCAACATGTGGCATCATCAGATACTCAATGACGAGCAGTAGAAACACTACATTCTATCCAACAATTTGCAGAATGAACATTGTCCATTGATCTTTTGAGCAGTTAGCCAATATCCAATGTCTGTGATTTTAGCTGTGACACTATACAATCAAACAATGCATAAATAATTGAACTGATAACATTGTTTTTCAGTTAAGTTTAAGAAAGATTAATTTTCCTGGTTGGAACCCATTTAATCTATCTCCTCTAAAATTAGAAACACTTGGTGCAAAGTAGTGGCTTCCTGCTCTGTGTGCAGAACACCTCAGGAACATCCATACTATCAAGAAACGCTGAGACGTTTTGCACACACACCTACATCTCACTGTGTTCATAAGCATAAAGGCCCATTTTCATCCTTATGAGTCATCTTTCATTTGCCTTGACAAAATGTTGGATGAATCCTCTATGTGTGAAGACGTACCTTGTATGAAGGATACAACATCTCAATAACGCTGGCATGTCTGCAAAACCTCCTCCATCTCAGCATGTGTAGATATTTGCACAGTGCCAGATGGTAGCATCTGTCTGCATAGAACTGAATCAAGTAGCTGCAATTAAACCCGAGGCAACCAACTGGCTCCAATCAGCAGCATTCAACACACATCAAAAGGACCTATTGGGTTGGATCTTATCTTACTTCCCTTTGGGGATCTTTGTCATATGGTTTATTGGCTTGCCGATCCGCCGGCCTTGTTCCCCGCTCGCGGTGGGTTACCTGGTGTAGGAGCAATGGTAGGCTCTCGGGAGTGTATTCTCTGCTCAGGCAGCTCTCTAGCTCCCCCTGTATCACCACCGCCTGGGAGATGAGATGCCGAGCCTCTGGCACCTGCGTTAAAGAAGACCACCAAATTCCGAGTGTGCGAAGCGGCAAAGTCAGGCCTAGGTCAACAGGCTCTGCTAATGTCGCCCCCTGAGACGGGGCTAATGTCTAAACAGGTGTTGTATATTTTAATGGAAAATGCTGGTTATTTTGAAACGTGGTACAGAGCTGCAAAAATATCTCACACGAACCCGAAAACCATCAGGGCTCACCTAGTGCTGCCTTGCTACGTTAGTGTTTCTCTCTTTTATTTTCAAGAAATGTAGCTTTCTAGATTTTTCTAGGCTTGTTCTTGCAAAGAAATTTTTTTTTTTTGGTTATACACATCTGCGGCAAACAGATTTGGTTCGCATCTCGCTGGTAGCAGTCAGAGGAATAGGCCTAATAACCTTTCTCACAAAAGGTTGACCTGAAAAAAACCCAGTTCCTCTCCCTATATAACGCAGGCTGAAGGAACAAGAAGCAGTGGAACCCAAAATTCTCTCTCACCTGTAGACCTTTCTTCAGCACCTGTTCTCTCTCCAGGCGAAAGTAGGAAATGTCCTTTGGGATGGGAATAGAGCTTAAAAAAACCAAAGGTGAATTTATTTTAACAGCATAATTATGAAATACACTGTATATGGTATACAAGATGAGTAATCGCGCAGTGTTATAGTGGTTTGTTGTGATGCTATTACCTGTAAAAAGGTGTCTCTCCCAGAATCCCATTCTCCTCAATCTCTGTCTTGAGTAAAAAGAGCTGAACTGAAAGGTCTTTCTCCATCTGCACCAGCTTCTTTGTGGATGAGATCTTATAGGCCTGGGCCATAGTGGCTGGAGGCACGTGAAATCGTTATTATAAATGTCATACATAACCAAAGAATCGGATATGTTATGATACAATAGTTTGCGTACTCTTTGCTGTTGTAATAAATGCACAGAAACTATAGAATGTGACTAATCTCATACCTACTAAACACACAGAAAGCCAGTTCTAGAAGTGGTAGAATGAGTATCACAACGGATAACATCGCAACCATTATGAATCTTTATGGATAATCGCTCAATTAATCTATTTCTAAATTCTGTTTATCAAATTAAGCGTGGCATTACGCCTAGATTATCTTGTCTAATGGTGCTGCGATAAAATGATACATCAACACGTCAAAATACAGAATTCATTTGGGAGTTAAACAATGGTTATCAGCGAGGAACATGCATCCACTAACAATCTTAAAATAGCACCGAGTAAATAAGCGGTCCTGCCAAGAAATCCTCTGAGCGATAACAGAATGACTAGTTAACAGCTTGCAGACAGCACTTCGGTTCTCTACTGCACTTTGATTTCAGTGGTTCAATAACCGCTAAAAACCGAAGTAAAGATTGTTTCTGTTTTACTTACTGACAAAACTCTAACGTATTGGGGGACGAAGGTGTGTTTTGTGTATTCAGCCTTTTTCTTTTGTATACGTGGGAGTGCCCGAAAAGTAACCATAGTGACAAAATACACATACCTAACGAAAGGGGTTTGGACTGTTAAAATGAAATTATGTAACAACATCACAGTTCAGCGGATTATGGAACAAATGTTGAATTGTTCAAGCCGCTGTCCAAGTAGGAGTTTATATGATATCAACTTTTTGTTTTAATTAACTATAACCTCACAGCCTCGCAGTAGGCTGAAGAATAGATTTTAAAAGATGGGTAAAAGTCTACTTCATTTTACATCGTTGCATATCTCGTTTTGACATTTTGGTAGCAGGTATTAACTCCCTTTAAATGTTCTAATTTTTCAGAAAGCACAGTTTCCCAGGTGGTCGCCACTATATTTGTCGATGGTAGTGTGTATTTTTAAATGAAATGTTGCTATCCAAACGTGCCGTTTTACTGCAAACATACACCAGTCCGAGCAGACCAGTATTCACTGGTCCATCTGTCTTCCTGCTCCTGTCCTGTCCCTGGAGGTGCCGCCCGATGTCACGTGCTTTGCGGCCAGATGATTGGTCAGGGTTGCAGGTTCTCCATGGATACACGGCGCAATTTCCCGTCTCGCGCGGGAGAGAACACGATGTCATCTGTGTGATTTGCAGTGCTGCTGTAATACTGCAGATAATAAAGCCGCGCAGGAAAACTGCTACAGTGACCGCAGTCGTGTGTTCAGCTGGTGAGGCACACGGACAGGCTAGCTGCGTTTGCCTTAAGAATTCCCAAGACAAGCTATTTCATCCAGCTTTCATTTTATTGCCCTAAAACGTATTAAAATACGCAGCACACTATCAGGCCTAAAACAACAAAACTATGTGCAGCTACTGCAATTGTAAAGAGTATCCCTTTATCCCAGAAATTTAGAGGTTTCATATTTTGACAGTAACAGAAAACATTAAATCAAACACACACAAGTCACCGACGACTGCCATCTTTATTTATAATGCAAAGCAAAACAAGGTTTCTCCGACCTTTATTGATATGCATACACCATAATTCATTCGAACACCACTTTTTAAAATGTAATACATCAGGAAATTCGAAGTCATTTTAAATATAAACAATTAGTACATGAGATGACTTGACTCAGGATATTTCAACAAGGATACAAGAAAACAGGATCAATAAAAAAATGGTAGACCTTTGGCGATCTAGGCGCTCGCTCGTCTTTCCAAGTCAGTCCCGTTTGATGTGACCCTAAAATCGAGTGTCATTTTTTCCCACCAAGAAACTACTTGGAATAAAACTTATAACTAATTTAATACACTGAAATATATCCGATTATGTACATTATTATGTACATTAACATAAACGTCCAAAGACTCAGGATTTTACAGTGTGGTCCTCTGATGTTTTCACTGAAGAGCTGAGGAGTTAATAATGTTTATCTTTGGAATAAACGGAGAAAAAAAGATTGTTTAATCATGCTATGGTCACGGATATAATTACACTGTAAATTTACCGATTTACATGAGAATACATATAATTTTAAGGGAATAATCAATAAGAGGCACATTCTAAAATGAGTGTAAAGATGGCACCATTTGGGACGGGGCACAAACACAGCAAAATGCAATTGGCTAAATTTCATATCACATACTAGTATAAACGCATACTGTTGGGTTACGTATTAGTTTTTATTGGGTAACACTGAATTAAAAAAGGATTTCATGCTTTAGGACAGTTGAGCAATGTGGGTGTCCAATGAAAAGGTGACTCATGCATTGACCTAAAGGTCGTTTTGCTATCTGCCATTTCATTCAGACATGCATATAACTAGTGTGGAGAGCGCCATTTCAGAAAAGCAGGACACCCGCATTATCGGCTCTCGGACGGCGGAGCTCCACTCCCGCTGTCCGCCACTCCTAGTATTATTCACATGTCTGAATAAATAATGATTTTTATAATATGCTAGCAAAATGGCGTGAAATACGCGGCAACCACACAAGAAGAGCAGAATACCTTTCCTGATAAAGGCAGTTGCCCCATGTATATTTTTATGTACGAAAAATCAAGTTTGCATTTTTGTAGAAGGCCTTAGATTTAAGTAACAGCTGCCATCTGTTTTGTTTCTTGTAAAGAAACGAAATCTGAAAATCAATAAAATAAGTTAAACAGCATCTACCTAGTACTCACTACAGTTTCCCCTAAAGATTAGAACATGGCACGGTAATGTACAACTACATTTCACTCTGCAAGCAGAACTAATCCTTTCCCCTTCTATATCCTACATAGTTTTACAGTTTCAGTCTTTTCCTTCTGGTCAGGATATCGTTTGCACGTTAAACGTGCCCAAATATTGTTCTGCCATAAAAACGTGTCGAAATATTATGCCGCAACATATATAACGCGTCGTTTTTAAACCGTTTCTATTTCATGCCTGTTTCCGCTGCGTAACTCAGATTATCTAGAATCCAATTTAGCACTCCGTGCAGCACCTGTCACGATGTAGAAAGGCAGAAAATACTAGAATAAAACACTAGATTCACTTCTTGCTGAGCGAGAACAACAATCTCATTTCATAACACCTTCGGTTAACAGCGATAATAGTTCTGAGATTATATATTAAAACCAACACATCAACAATGAGTACAAAACCTCTATTCGGTTTCAAAAATCTATCGTGGAAAGTAGAATTATTTATAATGCGATGGGATAAATAAAAGTACAAAAGCACAGATGTAAGAATTGTGATTTTAAATATTCTTGCATATTATCAGAACCATAATAGTATTGGAACCCCTATACAAGACCTCAGGATATTTTTACAAGAATTACTGTACCCTGAAAACTACATAAAAATTAATTATCTTAAAATAATAAGCCCGTTTTAAAAAAAATAATAAAAAATGGTGCTGCGTTGTCTTTAGACGTACTTTTTCAGGTTTTGCAGGAAAAACTGAATACAACTAATACTAGAACAGAAATCCTTCTGGATATACCTATACACAATGTGTTGGCAGGAGGTTTTGAGCTGGTTTTGGGTTGGGTTTTGAATCACGAATCTTAATTAAAAGAAAAAAGATTTGTGGCTGAATATTGCACAATACAATTAGACAAATAATATCACAGAAATAACTGTCGTTTAACACAGGTCATCTGTATATGCACATGTATATGGATTGTACTGGCGCTGTGACGTCAAGGCTGGTAAAACTTCCAGACAAGAGATTGCACTTCATTTTAACTTTCTCTGATACTTCTGCACTAAAACCCGAAAACTCTTGAATTCTTGGTTGACCTTGCAACAACCAATAGTGTTAGCTGAAACCTAGATTATGTTTCAGATAATTTAAGATGAAATATTCATCTCTAAGTGCCGGTTGCATATCAAAGCATTTAATCAAGTATATTATCAGTGGAATATAGTGTTTTTATTATTCTTTTTTAATTTTCATTTTGCTGCATAGGCAAAATCTGATGAGCACATCGTTGTTTATATACGCAATGCTCAGCCAGTGGTAAAAATAGTTTTTAAAGTCTTAAGTAGTACAAACACGGGACACATTCAGTGTTGTACTCAGTGAAGTTCTAGTAATCATTTTCATATAATAATGATTTGTCGTGTATTATAAATCCGTTTAAAACTACTGCAAAACAAGCCTGGCTAAAAATGGTCAGTGGCATTAGGTCACAGGACCCTAAATATGTAAGGATTTTTAAAACAAGATGCACCTATTGTCTTGTTCCTTATGCAAAAACTTGTTGAAACACAATTCAGTACAAAAAAAAACTCAGTGTCAAAATAAAAGCTCACATTCTGCTGTGAATAAGAATGTCTCATTACAGCCACTTACTCCTGCGCTCAAGCTCTAAATCAACCCAGCTGGTTATTTTAAGTTCTGCAGCACTCTGCTTGAAGACAGCCAGCTGGCCTTTGTTAAATAGAAATACACATGCAGTGGGTAGCAAGCAGGAATTACGATAAAAACCAGAAAACCAGTCCTGTATTTCCCAATGGTCCACCATGAGTATATTCATTTTTATTAACGTATATTTTTTTCTTACGCTAAAAGATTGTTTAATTGCATAAAAAACTAACATTAATAAGTACTTGACCTAATTTGCTGCCAAAAATATTCTACACATTGACGTATCTTTTAATCACCTTGTAATACTGTTGCTCATTTCATAATACTCCATAGTACTGCATCTGGCCATATAAAATATAACAAACAGATGTTACGGCTTACCAAAACATGTAGTGAAAAAATAAATTAAGTAACATGATCCTTTCATTGGGGATATATCTAATAAACACAGATCTATATGTTTACTATCTGAGCTTACTGACATTTACATTCACAAGGCTGAACAACCATATTTAAGTACAGCTGGACCTCAAGCTTATCTTGCCGCATCTTCTACTCCTCAGAGACCAGCTTCTAAACCGGGTAGCTGGTCCTGGGACGAGGTCTTTTTAGATTTAGCGAGATTCCCCGCATTAAGGTTGATGGTGTTTTGAGCAGCGGTCAGAGAATCCAAGCCGCAATCCAAACCATCAGCATCCAGCAGCTCACTGCGAATGAAGGAGTCCATGTCACTCCCTAGGCTGCTACTGAGCATGTCCAGGTCTGGGTCACTGAGGTAATGTTCCTGGCTGGTGAGTGGGATGGAGACGCCGCCTCCATTGGAGATGGGATACATGAAGGACTCAGACGAACCAGTTTGCATAGGTGACTGGAGCTTTTGCCTGACGGATTTGAGGTTATTTGCCTCGTTGCTCAACTCAAGGTCCTCCTTGGTGGAGGTCAAGCTGGTGTGCCAGCCCATCAGCAAGGAGTTCTGGGACTGACCGGAGTGGTTCGCCGAACAGAGGTTGTTGGACATCATGGGGTCATTGCGCAGCACGTTGTTGCGACGTAGGAATTGAGAAGAAGCCGGGAGGCTGGCCTGTGAAATCAGTGGGTCGGACTGCGTCATCATGACATCGCTGTGGCGAAGCAGATCGGAACATGGATTCTGGCTTCCGAAGAGGGAAACAAAAGAAAAGGTGGCAGGCTTGTTCTCCTGGATGGTCTGCATGGGTGACGAGCGCAGGGATAAGGCGTCGTACACGGAGTTGGTGTAGCTGCCAGGAGGAGAACCTAACCCGCTGTTTTTGGAGTCCAGCGTCAAGCTGGAGCTCCTATGCAGAGCACTTCCAGTCTCACTGCCGCTATCGGCGTCTCCCAGAGACTGCTGCTGAGATAGGGTGAAACTCATGTTATCCAAGAGGTCGTCCATGAGGCTGCCGGAGAGGCCATCGTTCAGGTTCATGGTTCCGGCCAGGTCAGCCAGGTAGGGTAACTCTGAGGGGGAGGCTTTGCTAAACGAGGGGGATACCCCACTAGGGCTTGAGTACAGCATGGGGGAGAGCGGCATGTCGTCGTCGGGAACCTGGTCCAGCTCAGGATTGGCTAGGATAGGAGATAGGCGGCCACTGACAGTGCTAGCGTTGGAGCTGGTACGTGAGCGGAAGTCCATCCAGACGTCGAGCTCGTCACTACTGCGGGAGGTGGGGCTCCCCGACCACTGGGCGAGGCCCGGAGGACTCTCCACGCTGCCTTCGCGAGCAGCCAGCATGGCCACCTTCTTCTTGGTCGCCCGGCCGCGACTTTTGGTGTACTTGTTGCAGTTGTCCATAGACATAGCTCGCCGCCGCGGGGCCTTGCCGCCTTTCCCACCCTCGGCGTTGACCATCCACCAGGAGCTCTTGCCGGCACCTTCATTCTGCACCCGAATGAAACGACTGTGGAGGGACAGATTGTGCCGGATAGAGTTCTGCGCAAAGAGAGGAACATTAGTGTGGCAGATAGATAAATTCACTCTAGCCACGAAAATACAAGATACACAAACCGTTTCTGAACCCAATTTTCACCCCAAATTCAGTTTTTGTTGTTATCAGCAAAGGTGGACATTTCAGGTCCAGAAAGTAAAAATCTAAACCAGGATTTTGTTTCAACCAACCAGTTGAGCTTAAAGAGTCACAGTCAGAGTACTCAACTGGTTGGCTGAAACAAAATTTTGGTCTGGATTTTTACTTTCTGGACCTGATATGTCCACCTCTGGTTATCAGGCGTGTTTGTTTTGCATTTACAAGTCCTTTGATGTCTTAAAACTTTCACTTTGTTACGTCATCAAATGGCATTTCTGCGTTCGAAAATCCGTAATTATCAGCTCAAGTCAATACTGTGGGATTTACTGGTTGCCTAGGTTACTATAACGACATCCTTACATTGTCTCCTTTACGGAAAAATGGAGAAGCTCCTTAATGTTGTTTGTCAAGAGATTCCCCTAAACAACTGGCTCAAGAAAAAAGCTGGGTATTGGTTTATGCAAGTAAGAAAATATGCCGTTATAATCAGACTGTAATCAAAGTGCTACATTTAACAAAATCAAAAAAAAAACCCGTATAAGAAACATAATACAACTTTAAAAATACATTATGCTGTCAGCATAGTAATCTCTCACTCAATCATGTGCTGTTCTTGTAACAATTAGTGAGAGTAATTCTTTCAACACTATAAAATGTCTTGGCAAATGTTTAGAACTCATCATGCTGATCTTCAGTATAAGACCATCATTGGAACCCATAATAATCTTCTATGAGTGTCCTCACTACACTTTTCATATATCAACAATTTCTGATACACCTCCAGTTACTGCTAAACAGAGAACTACACAGCAGAAACTAGTGATGGGTCTGACCAGATATAATGTTGACAAGTTTGTTCTGAAAATATTCTGTGGCAAAATGTAATAAGCGCCAGGACAATGTGGGACCAATTATAGAGAAGTATCACGCTAATGTAATCTTTAGATTGTGGATCTTCAACAGTATCTCCACAGGTGTGGGTCTTTAGACTCCAGGAGTATTACCAGTTTAATTTAAAATAATTCTTAGACGACCATACAGCACAAGTCACACCCAGAAGCACCTATTAAATTCTCAGCCTCCCCATTCACTGTGTGCAACTGTGCATCCTCTTGCACATTTCAAAATAAAAGTCTGATTCAATTAAACAGAAATGTTACACCAAGAATAAAAATGTTCTCTAGAATCCAAAATAAATAGAATATAATACTAAGAACAATTACTTCTTTATTTTTATTATTATATAATTTTAAAACAAACCCCCCCACCCCCCAATTTCTGACATTGTAACGCACAAAGGGCACCTGTTTTTATGACCTGCTGCTGCACATGCTCTAATATAGTGTTTCCTAACCTGGTCTTTGGGACCCACAGACAGTCCACGTTTTCACTCCCTCCCAGCTCCCGGTAGGAGCAAAAACGTGGACCGTCTGCAGGTCCCCGTGGACTGGATTGGGAAACACTGCTCTAAGATATCCATAAGCATTTATCCTTCCTCCGTTGTTCTGCTAATGTGGAACAGACTGACTCAATCCATCATTTGGTTTCTTCCTTTGTGCCACCCGCCCCCGTCCATTTGCTGCTCCCAAACGCCACCCACTGTGCTGCTGCTGGTCATGAACTGAGACACCAGCTGCAAATAGCTGCGTGAGGATACAGAGCTGTGTTTGTCCAAGACCAACATGTACTGTCATTGTTTAATACTTAGCAGGTTAGCAGGCAAGCAGTGATCTGACTTCTTTCAATAATTATACACTGTAGAATTTCCACCTGGGATCAATAAAGCATATCTTATCTTACCAACATCTGTACACATTTGGACCTGAAAATTGAAAAAAAGAAAGAAAAGAAAAAATATATATACATACACACCATATATATATATGAGTGCATGTGTGTATAAAATTGTGTTTGTGTAGTATTGTTATGCTATATATGAGGTACATTGAACTTCCATGTATAATTCTGCATAATCAACAAATTCTATTTCATTCAGCATTATTTGAAAACAATGCTGATACAGTTTGGTGGGCACTGAATTTTAATGCTATCTTTAATTGTAATTGTCCTTGAAAACTGGTGTAATGGTGGCATTGGCGGTACTAGTGCACCAGGAATAATGAGCTCTGACCCCACTGCAACCAGACCCCATTGTTTGGTGTATTTTCGTACTCTGCCACAGTATATGAGCAGCTAAAAGGCTAAAATCTTGGGAATAGCCAAATAGAATCCTACATCCTTACCTGACATGCTGCAGTACTTTGTTCAAAGCTCCTTTTACAGAGCTCTTAGTATGTGCTGCACTCTTATAACAAAGCCAGCTCGTGAATAACGGCAAGGCACATTCACATTACTACACACTGACCTACATACACTTCTTGTCAGCTGATTCATTCCTCTGCAGAAGTAATTGGCCAATCAGGAGCAGGGGTGGTGAACACGACAGCCAATGGCAGTAGCTACCACGAGCCCATGCGTACAGTTTCCATACAGTTTTCAGTAGGAAAAAAATAAAGAAATATTTATGTATAGGCACGGTAGTTATTTTCCTGAGAATAGCTAAAATTCTCTTATTTTTCTTTTTTTTAAGACAATTACTTTCTGGAAGACTGAACTGATCTTTTGTGCCAAATTGCATAGTTCCGTCACTCACAGCTTAACTTCACTGTTTCAGTAGTAATACACTCAGCAATAACTGGGCAGCCGAAGGAACAAGTAAATATTCATACTAGTTTCTGTATCAGACTGCAATGTCAGTATGCAAATTGCCTCCTACATAAATATTACGTCAGTCAGAAACCAAAACTCTTTATATAACTTAAAGAGCCACTGTAATAACCCTGAAATTTGTAAACAGATGGATATTCACAAAAGAGTGTTAATTGCAATCTACAGTAAAAGTGTTAATGCATATGGCTCCGGGTTTAATTTTCCACCTGAACGAGCAGGTAGGCCTGACACATGGATGTATTATAATGCCTCTTCTCATCGCTTTTGTTAATTAGTTGAGAAGTTTTGCAATCTAATTTTGCTCCCCGTCTAAAAAACAGGGAGGGTGCGGGGGGTGGGGCAAACAGTTCAACAAGGCTTCAAATGTTTATTTCCTGCTCATGCAGTAGTCCAGTGTTTTGTCAAACAATTTTGGCACTTGAGTTTATCTAGAAGAATCAATAGCGATCTTGTGGGGATGTCGGTGCTTTTTGCCCGCAGCAAACATCGCGGTGCGCCGCAGCGCATTACGCTCAGGGCACATCCTCCGCTAACGCTCGTACTTACCTTTGTTTTATCAGAGAAAAGAATAAGTACCAGTTTCTGTTTTGCATTAATCGCATGACTAGAGCCATTAACGCAGACAGAATTCGTTTGCGTTGCAGGTTTGCAATCAGAAAAGAAGATGATGTTGTAAGATTCAGTTAAGGTGCATGTGAGTATACGTATATGCATTTTGTAGAAATCAACGTATAATTATAATCAATAAATGTTTTAAATTAATTTTTATCAAAAATAATATCGCAAACCATTTCTGAGGCATCCCAGATTCAATGACCTAAGTGGGTAATATGTAAATGAAAACGGATGACGTGTGTTTTATTTTGATGCTGCATGTGCGTTGGGCTTTTACCTTCCATCCAGCCGAACTGTTGCTGTCGCCCTTATCCTTAAAGTATGGCACACACCTGACCATCCAGTCATAGATTTGGGACAGGGTTAGCCTTTTCTCGGGCGAGCTCTCTATTGCTGTAGTGATGAGGTCCGCATAGGAGAGGTTACCCCAGGCATTTCTCCGGCAGGACTTCCGCGGCTGTTGTGGCCTCGGACTGTCGTTGTTGGAACTGTTGTCCACCGCAGCCAGAGATTGTGAATTAAGCCGTGAATCGGCGCAATCCCCGCCGGCCGGGGCTCTGTTTATTCCGCCGGAGCTGCTTCGGTCCTCGGTTGCGATGCTAGCATCCTGGCTGGCAGATCCAGCGGCGTCCTCTCCATCGTCCACCTCTTCGGGGATTATGTCCGCATCAGTCAGTTCGCTTTTGTTGCCATTTGATTCAGGTCTAGGCAGAGGCCAAGTGCAAGATCTTGGTCTTTTTTGTGGCTCAAAATCTGGGTCTATCTCAATATCCGTCGAAGAAATAGGATCAGTTGCCGGAGCGAGTGCCATAATCTTTTCAGTTTCGTTGATCTCTGTTGTCATTCAAGAAAGTATCTAATAACACATTTCCCCTGCAGTAATTTATAAAAGAACTGTAAAAATGATTTGCTGAAAAAAATAAAAGAGAATGTAAAAAATCAATTTGCCCTAAAATTCAGTTTGAGGAAATGTATTAATGCTTGGGTAACAGTAAACGAACGGTCAATCTACGGTGTTATGTCGCTCCGCTGAGATTAGTAAATATTTTGCCTCATTCAGTAGCTGTCTTGCGAACAGGTCTGCACGTGTTTCTTGTCTATTTCAAGGTTAATGGCAAGATTTCCTTAAGAAATCGCTTATTGCGAAAATGAAAAATCCAAACTCTTGAGGATCGTATTTCCACAACAATCATTTTCATGATAATGCATCCAAAAGTAAAACACAGTAAGGCTAAACTTGCAAACTGGTGTTCAATAATGCAGTCGAATAGTGCCACAACAGCAAGATCAAATAGATGGAGGCGATTTTTTCAGGCAGGATAGCGAAATAGCGAAATTTTGGCTACTCTCGGATGTATCACGGCTGTTCTTGCTTTGGCTTAGCCCCTCGCTCTGCAGATTGTTTTACAACAGCCACTTGGACTGGTTAGTTTTTTTTCCTCCCCCTATCTATTATACAGTATGAAACTAGGTTGTGCCAGTTGAGGGAATGCTCTTCCTGCCTAACGCAACGGCACTGATGCGATGCGGCTGCAGACGGCAAAAGTGTCTAATTTAGCGAGAAATCCTAGGAGAGAAAACGTGCCCAAGTTGCAAACAAAAACAAGTAGCATTTCCCGTGAGGAAGGATCCGGCGATCACCCCATCGATTCAATCTCAAAACACGTTTTGGAAAAAATGAAAGCAAAAAATAAAGGATCCGTGCATTCCCATATCTTTTGTCGCTGCCATCTTGACAATTTCCTTTCAAGTCCCTTTTAATAACTCGACAGGAGAGGGGCACGCGCTTCCCTATCAGTAATGAGCTTTGCAATAAAAGAGAAATCAATCATCTCCCTTTGCCTTTTCGCGTTGTAAGGCGTCAACTCAAAGCATAACGGCGACCTGACCTTGACAGTTTGCTGCATCGTCTATATGCACGTAACGTTTGCTCCCTTCCACATTTAGCGCCATTAAATCATACAAAAAAGCACAAACTTATACATAACGTAATAGAGGTTCGACTAAACCCGTTTAAAAAGACATGCCCCTTCAATATCAGAGAGAGGATCGCCTTTTAAAGAGACACCATCCAAAATGCACTGCTTTCTTACGGGAGAGAAACATTATAATTAAAAAAAATAATTTAAAAAACAGGTGTTTAACCATACGTAAGATGAGTCACAAGTAAGAGGCCACTTTAATTTTAAATATTACCTTCTGTTACAATTGTCAACCATATAAATCGTGTACTATTCCCTTTTACGGTGAACAATGCAAAAGATTGTTGCATGCCTGGCCTTTGTGAATGGAAATATTAATTATTCGTCACTAAAAGAAATCTATACATTCTTTGAGCGTTCATTCCGTTAATATGCAATATTACTAATACGAATTCTATAACAATTTAAGGTTGCTGACCAATATATTGGTGCCTTTAAAATATTTTATTTATTGGATTGTATCAAATATGGTCCAAATTCACTCATAGATGCCCACCGCCGCTTCTTAGTGGTACTCTGATACTGGCCTATGAAGATGAACGTGAAAATAACTTCTGAAATGAGCAACTGATTCTGAATCTGAACTTCCAGGAATGATCTCTGTATGTGCAGTGTATACATTGTTGAAAGGAACACACTACAATGATGAAACTAATGCTATTTTTCACTTGGTCTCAAGAATGAGCTTTTAAAAAACTAGACTTTGCCCTCGGCATTAAACAAATAATATTTATCCATTATCTGCTTTTAATAAATCAGTTCTAGGTTAATCAGAACACTATTTGTTTGGAGTTGAAGGTCTGCTTGTCAGAGTTCATTCTGTCGACAGCTTTTTTTGAATGACCTTTTTAATTGTTGCCATGGTTTTGAACAACAGTGATTATACATGTTAGGTAAATAATACTTTAAATACACAAAGAATATGTATAATTCAGACACCCATTGAATCAATACATAATCTGTACATTAAATAATTCCAAGTATACATTTGTTTCCATTTCATATTGGAAAAAAATAAGCTGAAAAATTAATACTCAATACTGCTTATATATCATGATATGCAGTATGTGCCACACCAAAATCATCGTGGCAAATGTTTGGCTTAGGTTATATGAAATCTCTTCTTAAAGGAGCACTTTGTACTGCCTTATATCTAAAAGACTTTAAACTGCATTTCACCCCTTTGTTGACACATATATCTAAGTAGAGCGAATTTACATCAACAGAAATATCTGCCATATACTTCCGTCAAAAACTTCTGCTTTCATTTCTGCGGACCACAGTCCAATTTCTGTAGCTCTACGCCACATGTGCAAATCACTCCATAGGGAATCTTTACTTTATAATGATGTCAACTGCAATTAGTTCAGTAAAGACAAAGAATGGATTTAATCAGTGCATCCTTGGCTTCAGTGAGAGGTGGACTTTACCCCATCTTAATTCCATCCATCCATGCATTTTCTGTAGCCGCTTGTCCTATTTAGAGTCACGGGGTACCGACGTCTCTGCGCCCCTAAAACTGATCTCACTTCCCCGAAATGCCCTATGACGAGCATCGCCGTGACAACCCACTGACGTACTTGCAGAAACACCTGACACAAGCCATGCTGAGAAATTCCATTTGAGCAAAAGCCACAGTCATTCCAGAATCCATTCCATTGAGAAGTAAGAATGCAGAAACATAGTAAACTTTGTATCCAACAAAGTAGTGGCTGCAATAAGATCTCCACTCCAATTTACATTACAAAGCATAACTTAAAAACCTATATGTTGCTTGTTGGTTGGAATGGGCTGTTAGACTGGGTGGCTATAAATGAGAAAATTAGAAACCTCAAGTTTGAATTCATAGATCTTATGAGGTTACATAAAATTTGGGTTCTTCTTGACACAAATCAACTGATTTCTTGACATGTATGATTTTTAAAATTGATTTTAATGCATGAGCCAAATTATAAAAGATGTTGTACTTCAGCGGCATCTTGGAAATAACCAGATCCAAATACAGTATATAAAAACCTCTGGAAAATCCAGTAACATTAAAAAGTGATAATCAAAATATACAATGCATAAAATAATATGACACATGGTGGAGTATTTAATCAATACAGGACCAGAAGTTTTTTACTTCATTGTCAATAAGTATTTAGTTGAGATGAGAAAGGATGCTTTCTAAATAAACCTAAGCAGAGTTTATACTGCATCCATTTACACAGATGAATATTTTTATCTGAATAAGTGCAGTGTCTCCGGGGGATTTGTTTGGTAAGGTTTACCATACTAACCTGTTGTAAGAACGAATGCTTTGCAATTAATCCGCAGTTCCGCAACTGCAAAACACCAAGTCAGCTTGGTGATATTTGAGATTTCTGTAGGGTGGAACAAACTAGCACCCTTCTGCAGTATAGGGAAGAAGGGTTGCCTGCTGTATTAGCACCAGTGCAGTGTCAACAGGCTCCCGTTAGGCAGAAATTAGCATTGCAACTAATCAAGCCACTCTCATGCATGGAAGCAGCTGCAGTGTGTAAAGATAGCATCAGCCTGGATATCCATCAGGGGGGCCTACACCCTATGCTTGAGGCTTCTGGGCAACTAAGAGCAAATAACGAGCTGGGATTTAAAACAAAAATTATGATAAATAAATAAATAGTAAGACCAACAATAACATCCATCAAACTTCTATCTGATTGGTCAACACAAGACTGTAGAGAGGCTGGAGGCTGGCCTGGGCAACATTACAGTTCCCTGCAAGGGCACGCACGCACGCGCATACACACACACACCCACGCACGCACGCACACACACATGCACATGGACACACACACACATAGTGAGTTGGCCATTTTGTAGTGCAAATTCCCAAAAATAAATTTCATGCACTATATAGTGCACTACAAAACTACAAATCAGTCACAACATGACTGACTGCAGGATGAAATCCCATGAAAAGCCATGCAAAACTGGGAGAAAATGTACGTCCGTACGTACAGATCAGGGGACAAGTACTGAACCTCCAAAGCTGGAGGTGAGAGTCAATAGCTACCCAATATATCCTCCAACAAAAAACCTCTTCCTTCCCAGCCACCATGAAAAGAAAAAAAATCATTTAAGATAATGAAATACATATCATGTACCACCCCATATATGATCCAAAAATGATCAAAGGCAGCTTTTAGAATGTAATACAATCATCTGTACGTGTGTGCATATGGGTCAAAGTGCAGCAGTCAAGTAAAATTCCTGTCAAGTAAAGTTTCGATTATGGACCAGTTTACATATATTGTGCGCTGACTGAACGGTTTGTCCCACTGAATCGTTTAAGCTGAAGACACTCGTTGAGATTTAAGCCATTCGCTACGTGGCCTTCCTCTCTCCTTCGCTCCAGTATTTCTCCGTCTGCATCTCCGTGAGACGTGACACGGTCCTCTGGAAAGCGAAGATCTCCTCTTCCCCGCTGAAGATGGCCAGGTCTTTGGCGGCATCCTGGTTGACATACCAAGCAGAAGTGAACAGCCAATCAGATGGAGTTTTTGGAATGGATGAGCCAATTTAATATTGTGATACAGGACAGGGAGATGAAAAAGGAAAGCCTTTGAGTAGACTCTCAGAATAAATGAGAGGCAGCCATTGGGTGTACTGATGACATTCCGAAGGCAAAAGCAAGACAATATAGTTGACTGTGTCAACAAGCTATCCTTGCGATAAGCTATTTACAAGTAGGTGTGTAGTTTCAGAGTGTTGTTGTTATCTAGTGATATCTAGTACAGGTCAAAATGCGACGGAATTCAAGACTGAACACTGAGTTACACACGTAGCAACATTGTAAAGATTTTAGTACAGATAATCTTGTTAGTGAGTAGGTGCTGTAAAGAAATTCTGGGTGAACCATCTTTGATGATTTGAAACTTGATAGATACCCAGTTTTTGGTCTGTACCAGCTCTGATCTTTCCGTATGAATCTGCTTTTGTGTTTTCCTGCTGAGTTGTAAGTTCTTACCCCAGTCAATCCCAGATCATCCATGAGAATCCTGTGATGTTCGTCGTCGTGACTCTGCTGCTCGTGAACAAATATGCTCTCCAAGGGTGTCTCTGCCAGCATCACCACCCGCACCTGCCAGTGCCCGGACACTGATGACACAACTCTCTTACACGTGCGTCCAGAACCTGCGAAGCAGGCTTCACAGAGGAATGACAGGCCAGCATCTGCCTGACACGCACCTTATGCTCGTAGAGGGTGTCGATGAGGGTTATGAAGCGTCTAGCTTGGGTCTTCTTGTGCAGGGTCAGTAGGGGAATGTGACGTATGAAGACTGTATCAAACAGCCTGGATATCTCCAGATAGTCAATAGCACCCAATGGCTGCAGAAAAACAGAAAACCTGTTTCTTTTTTCGCTAAGGATACCTCAACCACCATGCTACCCAGTCAAAACAAAGTCCAGAAACGCAACTGGATACTAAGGAGGGACCTCATCACACAGAAATTATAAGACAGAAAGTAAGCCTACTGTATTTATCAGTGACATATACCCTGGATCCAACAGACAGCTGGTTTAACTTTTGGTTTTAATTATGGATCATTTATTGGCTGTGAGAAAATACCTATGGCAATGTGCAAAAGTCTTAGCCAGTCAAAGGAAATTATGTACAAATCACCTTTATGTTGGTGTTATGATGTCTGTAATCTTAGCCATTTCAAAACCTCTCTTAAAGTCAATCCAGTATTTGTGACTGTCAAATACACCCTTGTATTTTTTGACTCAACCATAAGCACACTTTGTTTTGCTAATCAATACCTCACTGACTTTTTAACATTAATTTAGTTAATTAAACATTTAAGCTGGTTGTGAAATGTAATGAATACATGGAACGGCTGAGGTGCCCCCTGAGGAGAGGTTTGGCAACTGAAGCGGTGATCATCTAGCCATCCAGCAAGATATCAGTAACTTTTGGAGAAAAGAAATTCTTGTCAGCTTGTTTTGTGTTACTGTTAATTCTCATATATTCTAATGTTGTTACTTGAACAGAGTGACTCTTCTGTCCTGAAACCGTAAAGCTGGAAATGTATTTTACAAAATGTTGAATAAATAGAATTTGTTTATTGGTGATTTCATGTTGGTCGAAGTTTCCGCTTTTTAACAAC